>JAZDUA010000042.1:4267500-4867500 GCA_038098605.1 Gryllus longicercus
TGTTAAAAAATACTCTGGACAATATAAACTCCAGGCGTCAAATTCTAATCGCTTACGCAGTAGAGAGAACGTTAAGCAATGCTGCGCAAATAAAATGGCACATTTTCGGCAGGAAATAAAGCTTATTACAGGAAGGAAAAAAATAAATAAATTTGCTAAATTTGGAAAAAAGTACCTAACATGTGGTGCATCCTGAATCAGTTTCGTGGGTGGTTGGTACCGAAAATGTGATTGACGACAAAACGTCTGTCTGTGAATAACGCTAGCGGCTAAACCGATCAATTTTCTCGAATATTGAAATTTCCCGGAGTGATCTGGCTGATGCCACGGTCCTTCGAATTTGAAACCGATACTTTAATTCTAGGGAGTACTTTACATAAAGCCTCTGGAACATTTTCAAAGAAACGGCACCATCGTTGTTGTTTTTTTGTTTTTTTTTTCTTTTTTTTTTTTTTGGGGGGGGGGGGGGTCCTTGGGGGCTCAACATAAAAGAGATTCTTGCGCTGGCGTACTCACCCGAGGGGCCCATGACAGCGAGCAGCTCGCCGGGCCGCACCACGCCAGACACGTCGCGCAGCACGGGCCGCCGCGCCACGCACACCGACAGCCCGCAGAAGACGAGCTCCAGCGGCCGCGGCGGCGCCTCGGCGCCCGGCAGCTGGATGGCGGCCGACGGCGCGCTCTCGAGCCTGCGCACGCCCACGCACCACCACGCTCAGCGGGCGCAACGCTCGCCCCCGCCACGCGCCGCACGACCACACAAGACGGACGCCAGACAGACGCGGCACACAAGCACACTCAACGTACGTCAGACAGCCGCAGCACACAGGCACACTCAACAGACGCCGACACGCGCGCCTTACAAGTTCATCGAACGTACGTCAGACCGCCGCAGCACACAGGCTCACACAAGCACACTTCAACAGACGTCAGCACGTGTGTTTTACAAGTACATCGAACGTACGCCAGACAGCCGCAGCACACACGAGCAACGCTCACCCCGCCCCCCGCGCCGTCCAAGCACACTCAACGTGTGTCAGACAGCCGCAGCACACAGGCACACAGAAACCCACTCAACAGACTGCAGTACGCGCGCCTTAAAAGTACATCGAACGTAAGTCACATGGCCCGCGGCACATGGGCACACTGAACACACGTCATTACGCGCAGCCCTGCCCCGGGCCTTTCAAGCACACTCAACGGACGTCAGATGCGCCCGCGACAAACGGCCACAGACAAGCCCACGCAAGAGACGTCAGAGCGCTCATTCCCGCCCCGCGCGTTACCAGCGCACCGAACGGACGTCTGACGCGCTCGAGGCACACACAAACACTCAACGGACGTCAGTACGCGCTCGCGGCTCGAACCGGCGCCTGCCGCACACTCAACAGACGTCAGTACGCACACCTCAGCTGTGCAAGCACGGCCACCGTACGCCAGACGCCCACGCGGCACGAATAAGCACACTCAATTCCGTCCCGCGCCTTGGACCTCCGCCACACAAGCACACCCGACGCACGTCAAACTCGCCCGCGGCACGCTCAGCAGACATTATGACGCACAACTCAGCGTACGTCAGGCGCGACCGCAGCACATGGGCGCAAAGACGTGCTCACTGTGCCACACACGGGCACACAATGAGATTGCGTACGCTCTCGTGTCCGGAGTCTTTTAGCTCTGGGCTCTCGGGGGCTCAGTATTTTTTGCCAAACAGCTAAATCAAATGGATTAAAGGAACGCGCGTGTAATTCGCTGTTCAAAGGTTGGTTTTTCAAACAGATGTACGAGTTAAGATACTTGCGTTAAGTGGGATTAGAAAAAAAGAAAGCTTACGTGATGCGGCCAAATTGATCTGATTTGCTCTCGCATTTCCATGACCAAGGCGAAGCTTCGGCCTAACAAATATGCCTGAGTCAATTTGGTTACAATATGCAGTAAAACATTACTTTTGCCCGTTTAAGGGTAAGAAAACCCATTGCTAAGGACCTAAATCGCATCGTTTCCCAGTTTTGCGCGATGGTCAGTTGTGTTATAGTTTCACATGAGAAGTAGGTTTCATGTGCGCCTGATTGTACCGCAAGCACTTGTCTGTTAATTTCTATTTTGTTCGCTTGAATTATGTTTGATGCAGGTCTGAGAGGCAGTCGTTCTTCTGTAGACCTACGGAGTTTTGTAACGATCTACGGTACAAAAGTATCATCTTTCTTTATAGCATATTGCATGTACATAAAGAGAATATCAACGAAGGTGATCGATTGATGTTTTCGGGGCCAACTGCTTCGGTCTTCAGTGCAATGAATGTTTTGTCCCATGAGGTGGCGGTGTCCTCCCCCGCCGAATGGTGAGGTGGTTGGTTGTTGGTTGTTAGTGATTACGGGCGCGTCAACAACCGAGGTCATTAGTCCCGTAAGCGTAGTGCGTGTTTTTCCCCTCGCTGGGTTGAGGAGATTTTACCCCTCTGGATGGCGAGATACGGCTCCGACCTACCGTTGACTCTCGGTGTTTTCCAGAAATCAGGTATCTCCCACCAGTGGGGAACCACCCCAGCCGGGACAAGCTCTAAGCTCCCAACCGGTCTCCCGGCATGTGTGTTAGTGAATGTTATTGTAAGAGTGTGTAGATAAGCTGTAGAGATAGGAGAAGGAAGAGGAAGGAAAGATTGCGCGCAAACCATGGCCCGTTGGTTAGGGTACTGCTCCTGCATTCGACTAGTATTGATCGGAGAAACTACAGAAAACTACCGATCAGGGTAGCCGGCCGCTAGAATTCTTCTCCAGACAGCGCCTGAATTCAACCTAGCTGACAAGCTAGGTCGAAAATCTTGCCACAGTCGCAACTCGAACCTCGGACATCCCGGACAGAGGCACTGCAGTGTCTTCAGTTGATGCACTGAAGACACTCTCCCGGTCCGAATGGTGAGATCCGGTGACGACCCACACATCAGCTTGCAGAGAATTTCGCCCTCCAGGGACCTCCCCCCCCAATAGGGACAAGCTCTAAGCCCGGGACTAGGCACGGGGAGAGTGATGCGTCTAAGTATGTATTTGCAAGTAAGGATATAGAATAGGAAGAGGAAGAGAAAGGAAAGATCACACGCGACCCGTTCCCGCTTGATATAGTACTGTTCGGGCATTCACCTGGCACTGATCGCGGAAACGTACCGACCAGCGCAGCCGGCAGCCTGAAATTCTGCTCCAGACAGCGGCTGAGTCTAGCAACGTAGCAAATGTCGGAAACCCTCCACCGCCGGGTCTCGAACCCTGGGACCTCCCGGTCGGCATGTCAAGGAGTAATTAAAATTGCAGCGCGCTCGGCGGCGCGTGGAGCAGCTAGCCCCCGCGGGCATTAGCATTCGCCCGCGCCGCCCGGGGCGGAGGTGTCGCCCGCGCTCGCGCCGGGGTCGTGACCCGTCGCTCCAACCGCGCCGTCGCACGGACACCCCCCCTCTCTCCCCCGAGGTGGGGGCGCGCGGAGCGAGAGTGGCGGAGGGCGGCCGTATCGACCGAGTCGCTCGATGCTGACAAAGGTCGCGCCGGGTCGACGACCGCAGCACGCGCCCGTGACGTCACGTCCGCCATGTTGCGGAGGGGGTGGAGGAGGGTGAGAGTGAGCGGCGCGAGGAGGACGGGGGTTGGGAGAACGGTCGGATGAGTGCATGTGAGGGGAAGGATGTGGGGAGGTCTGTTAAATGAGAGGCCTATTACACTGACTGGTTGGTTTTTTGGTGTTTTTATGGCCGTTAATACCATTAATGTTCCGAGAGCTGTTTATCCTTACTAGATCGAGAGATCCGGGGCCGACCTGCATGCCCGCGGCCAGCCTCCTTTCTACATATCTCTACCATCGGGGCACTACTAACCGGGATGAGACCTAAGCTCCAGACTCGTCTCCCAACAAGTTTCTGTAGTAGTGTGGTGCATAAAAGTATTTGTGTGTGTGTGTGTGTGTAAAGAGAGAGGAGGAAACAAGGGAGAGGCACGAAAAAGCGAGCTAGTTCTGTGGCTAGGGTACAACTTCAGCATTCCCCTGGCTTGAAAAGCCGTGACGAACCACGATCAAAGCAGCCGATCGCTAGAACTGCCGATAGTGGCTGAATCCAACTCGCAGCTACTGTCGAAACTTTACCGCTTTCGTGGCCTGAACCCTACCATCCCCTGGCCCCCCCGGGGGGGAGGCAATGGTTCCCTGGAGCCAAAGGAGCCTGTCAGTTGTTAGAGAAAGAGACAAGGGGTGTGAGGTTTGGTTTTCTATAACACGCACGGTTGGGTAGGTTGATGAGAAAGTTGGGACATAACGGGTGACTGAAAGAAGGGCGAAATCGATCCGGGAAGAACTGGTTGGGAAGTGGACGAGAGGGACGGCGAACGACGGAAACGCTGGTGAAAGAACGAGAGTGAGAGACATGGGGGCGAGAGAATGGGTGAGCAACCGGGTAGAGCAAGAGGGTTGAGCGCGTTTGTGGCAAGACGGGTAAATGGCGGCGGAGGTGTGAGAGTTCGGGGTGGGGGCACGAGAGTTGATGAGTAATTCTTTTGTGTTACGGGGCGCCTCAACCACTATGATCATTTGTTCTGTAAGTGTGGTGCATGTTACACTCCGGTGGTCGGCGGTCTTCCTCCCTCGCAGTTATAAGAGATCCGACTTCCGTCAGATTGCGGGATTTCCCTCTCCAGATATCTCCTCCATCAAGGCACCGCCCTTTCGGGACAACCTCTGTTCTTCCGACTGGTCTCTCGGCATGTGTGGTAGGGTAGTGCATGTACCTGTAAGAGCCAAAGGGGAGAGGAGGGGTCAAAAGAGACGGTAAAAGTTCGGTGAGTGGTTACGAGACGAGAGAGAGAGTGGTTGGGCGAGCGATGAGAGGAAGATGAGCGAGAGAGAGAGAGAGAGAGAGAGAGAGAGAGAGAGAGAGAGAGAGAGAGAAAGCGATAGAGCGATATATATATATATATATATATATATATATATATATATATATATATATAGAGAGAGAGAGAGAGAGAGAGAGAGGAAGAGAGAGAGAGAGAGGGGGGGATGAGAGAAGGGGCAGGCGAGCGAGAGCGCAAGTGAGCGAGCGGAGATTAGAGGAGCGCGTCTGGCAGTGGACGAGAAGTGGCAGGAAACGAAAGGCTTCGCGTTACGGAAGGCGATCGGAAGTTGGAGGATTTGCGCGTGACGGTTGTGGGACAGCCAGGTTCTACGTCCGCGGACCCGCCCGGCTGGAGGGGCGAACGAAATCCGGGAGAAAAAAAAATCACGACAGAAGATACAAGAACGTTCGAAAATCATTCTCTCAAGTGCTGGAGTGACTTGGTAGTCCCGCATTACACAGGAAGCAACGATAGTTTAGTCGCAGTGTCAGCTAAATGTGGTTCGTAACATCGCTTTTGATTTTCAATTAATTAACAAGCTGCAATTTGCATTTTCTGTACAACCCAGTTTGATTGCAGCTAACCTACATAAAGAAGATACCACGAAAACATCCACGTATAAAAAGAACGCACCCTACAGACGACTTATCGGAAATTGTTAAGGATTGCTTAAAAATCGCCACACAATACAGATTTCGAAAGACCATTCTCAATAAGGAACAAAATTTTCGAGGATATGGAGGTTAAACTCGATATCGTTTTGTTCAACCCACGGCACTTCCGCGTCTCACAAAGGAAGTCCCTTGCGGAGGCGAGAAGAAGGGCACAAACGTGGACGGCGCCGCGTCCACGAGGTTATTCACCCCCGGAAGCGAACCCCTTTTGTAGACCGAAATTGCCGGTCGGCCACAAACTAATTACTCCGCCTCCACGCACGGTTTTAATACAGGTCTCTCCGCGCCATCCCATCGCAACACTTTTGTTTTACAAGAAGCATGCATTAGCGTTTCTGGAACACGGAGATGGTCAATTAAAATTTGAATTTCACTAGGGGATTTCTCCCACAATTAAATTCGGTGTCCTTTTGTAACGAAAGAGGATTGAGACATGCTTTTCTCGTTTGAAGTAAACCGCATATTAAGGAGGCCTCATTTTGCATTGGAGATTGGAAAATTACAAATTCTAATACAATGCACAATTCCAATTAGGAAGAAAGCATAAGAGAGACAAGCTTTATGCTTTTATCAAACATGCCTTCTTAACGATCTATTACGAAAGAAAATAATTTTCCACACAATTTTGGGAGCAGATTAAAAGTTACCTTTTAAACGATCACCTACGTAGTAACACATTTTTGTTACATACCAATTTTATAACATGGCACATCTTTTGAGTTTCTTGAAATAGCATGGTCTTCATGTAGTGTGTTTACAAAGATACTAAAGCGAAGAATACTGTGCATTATGTAGAGAACACCTGAGGGTAGGCAACAGTCTGCAACTTAATACATATCTGCTGGGCGGGTTGCAGATTTGTCCGAGGCGCAAGCCTTTTACGAATGATCCAGAATACAACGAAAATATGACGCATGTGATATCAAATTAACAGTTGGCAACCGATAACCGGACTTTTATCCAGGGTTACCGTCAGAGACGCGAAATATTCATAAAAGAAAGAACAAAAACACGCAAATGACAATAGAGCTTAAGCCGTTGCTTTTTCTTCAAGATGTACGTGTATTACCAGTACTACAATATAAATGAATCTCGTAAAAAAATCTTATGGTTGGATTTGGGAGATGTGGCACCTTTCACCATAACAAACGCCAACGATAATTCAGTGGTACATTATGGCATGTGCTCATAGCCGAGCTAGCTTTATATGTCGCGGCCTCGAGTTCGATTCGGGAGAGGGCAAAATTAATTGACGCTTTCCACCGCCACATCCCAGTTTATAGAGTGGCTGAGAAGATGATAACATCACGCAGGTAGAGAATGCCAAAAAAAAAAAATGATGTAAGGGGTTGCAACCTACTTACCATAGGCCGCCAGGCTGGGATGCCGTGCCATGGCCATAATCTCAAGGCAAAACACATTCACTGCACTTACGGGACTAATTGCTTTAGCCGTTGATCACTAGTAACCTATCAATCACCATAGCGTACTTTTTAGGTACGCACTTTGTCAGTTCAACCTCATAGACGGCTCCACACATTCGCTATTCGGCGAATAGCGAGCGACCTCTCGCCAAATCTCGAATAGTGTGGATGGATTGCTTGTTATTTGCCGAGCGACGAACATTCGATACTACATTTGGACGAGCGACGAACACCCAGCTCCACATATTCGGTATTCGGTGAATAGCGAGCGACCGCTCGCCGAATCTCGAGTGGTGTGGATGGATTGTTTGCGATTCGCTGAGCGACGAACATTTGGTGCCCGCCCTACCAACCACGTGCCGATCTTTAGGACACATCAAAGGGCACGCACATTCGTCGACTACGTCAGCTGTTCGGGATTGGGCGGGCAGTAGCTCGCTGCTCGGCGAATGCCGAATGTATGGAGCCGCCTTTATGAGGCTGGAGTGCCGAAGTGCATACTTAAAAAGTACGCTATGATGATTGATAGGTTACTAGTGATTGCGGGCGCGTCAACGGTTAAGACCATTAGTCCCATAAGTGTAGTGGATGTTTCTCTCTCGAGAGGCGGAGGTGATTCTGCCTCAACGGATGGCGAGATTCGGCGCCGACCTACCTGTTGGCTAGAGAGGTTCTCCCCAACCACATATCTCCCACAAATGAGGCACCGCCTCAGCCGGGACAAGCTCTATACTCCCGATCGCTCTCCCGGCATGAGCGGTAGTGTAGTGCATACAAGTATAAGTGTGTGAGTGTGTGTAAGGGGGGAGGATAGGACAAGAAATATTGGAAGGAAATATCACTCGCGGACCTTGGCCCGTTTGTTAGGGTACTGCTCCGGCATTCGCCTGGTGTTGATCGGAGAAGCCACGGAAAACTACCGACCAGAGCAGCCGGCCGCTAGAATTCTCCTTCAGACAGCGACTGAATTCGACCTAGCCATTTACCTATTTTCGAAACTCCTGCCACCACCGGAACTCGATCCTCAGAACCTCCCGATCTGTAAAGTCAGTTGTTGCCCTGAGGCACCCCTGCCGGCAGTACGCCATGCCCTGTGGCGTCGAAGCGTTCATGTCGGCCGGGCGGGCCGTTCATGAGGGCCGAGCGCGCGTGGGTGTCGGGGACGGCTTCCGTGAGGCGAATTGCCCAGCCTGGCGCATTCACCCTCAGGCGTGACCTTGTGACGTCGATCGTCGGGCGACGAACCCCGGACTGCCGAGCGAGAAGAGGATAGCAAAGGGTTAAGTGTACGGAGAGCAAATACGACAGAGCTGAAAAGAAAGGAGAATAATAGGAGAAAGGAGAACGTGGGACGGTTAAAACTGTATGTAACTACGGTATTTGCGATGAAGAGCCAGTCTGTCAGAGTCTGTCAATAGCGTCTGAGTTTTTAAATTCACGGAATGCCCCCCTCACCCCCCCAAAACAGTTTAAATCATTTTCAGAGTATCTCAAAACAAAATTGCGTTAAAAAACGGTTAGCGTATTGGACTGACATATCCAAGTTCCAATACAAACCCGATCGAAGATGTGTTTTTTAAGGGCGAAAAATCCTTCGTATGCCTTCCTTCGTAGGGGAAGTAAAGCCGACTGTCCCATGTTAGTAGATTTACCCGATAAAAGTTTCTCAAGCTCAAATGAAGCCTTGAGCTACATTCAAATTGCCTATTTCGCCTTCTGAGGGATACCTTCTTTCTCTGCTAATGGGTGAAATGAAAAAAGCTAAATTTGTGTGGTTAGACGGAAGAGCGGGCCTAATGTCCCGAGTCTCGCCACGTAAAATAAGGCATCAATTCAATTCAAAATTATCCTAACGAACTTGTATTCGCGTGTGGGCATCATTTCCTTCTATACTTTATATACTTTTCGTATCAGAAATTGCAAATTCGTGAGGTATTGGGATTTAGTCAAATCCTTTTCCGACTGTTTATTAAATGTCACAAACACACCTTATTTAATTAGGCAAGGAGGCAGATCGACTGTAGAGTGTTTGATGCTCTGACGGAAAGCGTGCTTGTATTTAGACCTTTCTGCACTGTTCGTAATATCCTCTCCGTTTCCGCCACATCTTTTTCCTGCTTGCCACTAGCGAGGTCAGAGCTCACAAGGGCCAAAGGGTTTATCGATATATTGTTCTTCAGGAAGAAGCAGAATTATAAGGAGCCTGCAATAGATACGAGTTTCCGCCTACAATCCTTTCGTGTTTGCTCTTTGAGATTTTTAGAGATGAACCGACGACTCCTTCCCCGAAAAAAATAGTTGCGCAAAATTATTTTTGGATAGCCCAAGAACAAATGTCCGACATTAACATATTCTTGAGTCAGACTCCTTATTGTTTCGTTGGAGCCTTGCCTATACTGCCTCGGCGTCCGCCGATAGTTATCTCCATCCTTTTAGCTAACGCGTTAGCTATCTGGCACCATTGTTTTCGCATCGGGCTAAAAATGTCCTCAACTGTTGGCGTGGTGTGTACTTCCGCGACCGTGTCCTCATCCGCGGTTTCATGCTTTTAAAACGAGGGTGCTAGTTTCCCAATCAGTCGAGCTCTGATGCCTGCGTCGGCTGCGCAGTGGCTGGCAACTACGCTCCGTCATGTGAAGTCGCGGTACCCAGCCATGTTTATTTTCACCAAGTGGTTGTGGAGTACATGGCTCCTCAAACAGTCACACCAGAACCGTCATCGCACCGTTACACATTCATCTTTTTCCATCACTGATCACCCCTACCATCACACATCCAACAGAAGGCAATGAGAAACAACCATTATAAAAAGTATTATAAAATTTATCAGAAAAATAGGAAGGGAATTAAGGTTTCTCGGTAGCCTAAGCGTGGGGAACGAATATACGAAATGGATAAAGGCTAAAATACGGTGGCTAGACTTCGAAAAACAAGAACCGTTCCTAAAAATTCGATTCAGAACCGTGAGGTTAGACAACAATCGAATGGCGACACCTGCGTGTTCCGCCCTGCTTCTGGAGGCGGAACCAGGGGGATGAGCATTATGGGTCGAGAGGCCCGCCGCACACCGCAGCTAACGACGGGAGTGAGTAAAGGATGGGAAAGGAAACATCGCGCGTGGTTGATTATTTTGTATTTCCGGGTGCGTCAACGGCTCGGATCATTAGTCTCGTAAGGATAGTGCGTGTTATATGACAGGAGGTAACAGTATTGTTCTCACGGAGATGGCGAGATACGGCGCCGACCTACATAACGGATTGCGGGGGTTTGCCCTCTGAATCACCACCAGCGGGAAAAGCTGTAAGCTTCTGACTGATCTCCCGAAGTATGTTCTATTTTAGTGCATTTGAATGCGTGTCTCACAAATGGGTGAGAATAAGAAAAGGAAGAGGAAGAAAAGATCGCGCGCGGTCCGTGGCCCGTTTGTTAAGAGAACTTCTACGACGTTCGCCTGGAATTGTAGAAATGATGTAGTTGATGAAGCAAGATAGCTAACGCCTGATTGAAGAAACCACAGAAACACCAGAGCAACCAGAAGCTAGAATTGTTTATCACAACGCGCTTGAAATCGACTTAGCTATCTAGGTAATCCACCACCGTTCAGATTTGAACTCTAGGACTCCCGGTCAGTGAGGCTACAGTTGTTGACCTGCCGGACGCGCGCGGTCCGTTGCCCGTTATGAAGTTAATACCCCAGCGTTCCCCTGAAATTGATCGAAAGCAACCTTTCAGAGCAGCCAAGTATTCTTATTCAGGCGGGACGTAATCCATCCCGGCTTTTTAACTGGTCGAAAATTAGTCACCATGGAGCTCGAACCGAGATCCTACCAGTCTACAAACGTCGCATGCGTACTCGCAATTGCGTGCGCTGGTAATAACTAAAGTTACAGGAAGCAACCTCCCCCCCCCCACTTCTCTTTCATACGGCCTTTAATTCCAAAGTGCTGCCACTCGCTTACTGCCATTCCGCGCAAAATGGAACGACGTATTTAACCTCATTAAGCTCAGTGTGTGGAGCCCGAGCCGCCTCCTGCAGCAACGACCTACATGCATTTCGTCGCTCAGGCGGGTTGTTGACACTTTCGCCCTCGCGCGGAATTCATCTATCAACGCGGCGGCGGCGGCGGCAGCTTCCTCGTCCTTTCTCAAGCCCAAACGCCGTGCGACGCGCACCCGGCTACACAATGGACAGCGCTTGGGGCGGCCGCGAAAGACGGAAGTAAATCTCGAAAATAATCCTTTGTGAGGGAATCGACTCAAAGAGGATACGGCGGGGACAATGCGACGAGGTCGGTGTGAGTACGGGGGGGGGGAGAGGGGCGGAGGCGACGACCCGAGACAAAGGAAGGGCGAAGAGTGTTGCGCAGGGGTGGGGGGTGGGGGTTAAAGAAGACTGCCGCGGGTGGAAGTTGGGGAATGGAGGGAGGGGAGGGGAGAGGAGAGGAGGTGATGGCGGGGCCAGTGCCCTCGCAAGCCCCGAGGAAGGAAGCGAAGCCCGCAGACCGGCACGTGTGTCTGGGAATCGAATATTCACGAGGGGGCAGACACCGGTCAAGCAGAAACCTGGTACGCAGGCCAGCGCGGCCAACGCAGGCCAGGCCCTCGCGTATTCTTGAATCTTTTTAAAGGTATTCGGTAAATGAAATTTCACATTCATGATTGTCAAATAAACTGTTAGAAAACATTAAGATGTTAAGAAATTCTGTAATGTATCTAAAATAAGAATGTGTATTTTTGAATCCTAATTACTGCTGAATATGCTAAAATACTATGATTTTTGCGACTATAGATCCTTTTTACATATATGAGACCCCTTCATGTAGAATGTTTGGATGAAAATTTCGGAATACTTTAGTTTGCAATAATGATGTTTAAAAATTGCCGATTCGGAACAATTTTCATTTTTAACAGGTTCTAAAGAAATTGGAGGCGAGATGTCTGAAATAAAAATATATATTTATAACAGGTTGAAAAAATACTTGTTAAGGGACATTTCCAAAAAAATAGTACGCTTCATTTTGAAATACTCGCACATTCGCCCCCTTTAATTTTTCGTTACGATTTTTTGAAAAAAGGTGGCTTATTTTCAAGAGTCTCTTAAAAATAGGTTTTACAATTTTTAAAAATATTGAAAATTACAAAATTTAAATAGCAGTCATTGGATACAGATCCTTTAAAAATGAAACATTTTTCAACAAATAAATTACTACAAGGACAGTTTTGACAAAAAAATTCAAACGCTAACAAATTACAAATGAATAGAAAGGGTCTGATATAACAAGATTCTTTGAGAGATAAAGGCAATACTTCAATTAGTTTAAAGGTTCTACTTAATGGTGTAAACAGTACATTAGTTAATAATGTCTAAGAGTACTTCCTGGACTTGGATGAACAACCTCAAAATGGCCTCCCTTACATTAAAAGAAACACGGCTAGAGATGTGGCACTGGCAGGCCGAGTAATTCCTTTCTGGTCAGAAGGAACCAGCTGCCATAAATTACGTCAAAATACTGACAGCACACGCGTCGTAAGAAAAAATACAAAACAAAAACCCCGGAAGCAATGAGCCCAAACGGAGGGCCGAGACGTATTTCGTGCAATTACCGCGACCGACTGCCGGGTGTCGGCGGGGGTGTTGGGGGTGGAGAAGGGTAGGCTACGCTCCCGGAAGTGCTGCGGTCAACGCGGAAGTACGGCGCTCTATCGACTTATCGATGCGAGGCCATCGCGAGATAATTATTGTGTTTAGGAGTGCGTGTGGGGCGCGGGCGGAGAGAGGTGGAGGCGCGCGAAGGAACGAGGGGCGAGAGCGAGAGAGAGCACATAATAAAACGGGTGATATTTCAGTGGACCATCAGAAGGACGGTCAAAACGGGGAAGATGGATAAAAATGTACGGACACTGATGACTCATTACAATACACTTTTTTAGCTTCAAAAATGCTAAAACGAGTACAGTTGGGTAGAGCTGGTACAACTTTAAATTCTCCTCGTTGATACCAGTACGAATACGAATACATCCTACACGCATCAAGATATTTTAAGTCGTCCCGATCAAAACATGACAGAAGCCACATATTACGGATAGCGTTAAAGACGGAGCCAAAATATAAAATTTGATAGGCACGAGAAAATTAGAATAAAGAGGGGTCACTCGTGCCGCAGGACGTAGAGGAATCGGGAACGGCGTCAGCCGCTTTGCTGCTTTGTTCCTCGTAGCGCTGCGGCAGTGGCCACCGAAAGGTGTCGGGGGTGGCGATGTGGGAAGCGCCCTGTCGCTTGTGGGAAGCGCGCGGCAGTGGCGACGTCGGAAGGGGCCCTCCTGGCGCCCCTGCACTACTGTGAGCCGAGAGCAACCGGACCCCGCTGCAGGAAGCGAAAACGCAATGGACAGTATTTTAAAGGCTCAGCATGCCATACAGGTGCAGGGCTCGGACAGGAGTCGAGAACAACACAGAATTTCAGAGACAGACTAATCTGACGTGTCATGTCCGATCCTTTTTATGGATCCCTCTTTTTGATACTGAACCTTCTTCTTGCCGTCGACTTCTCTCAGCTTCTTTCAACTCTTCCCATATCTTCTTCTCTTTATTCACCTTGTTCGTACCCTCTGTCCTTCACATCCCTCCTTCCCAAATCCCATCTTCATCGCTCTCCCTTCCCACACAAACTTTTATCCCACTTCTCCTCCATCCGCCTCCTTTGCTCACAACCGTTTCCCAAATCCCTTGTTCCCCCCGCCAGACCGTCCGCTGCACACAACCCCCTCCCCACTAACCCCGCTCTCTCCTGTCTGCTGCTCTTCCTCTGGTCCGAGTGCCACGCGGCGTCAACCGCCAGATCGTGACGGTAACTGAACGCAATCAGCATAGCGCCACGTCACGTCCTGTCACACATCATTCTACCCTCTGCACACCGGTTGCCTCCATTGCCGTGACGCAGCCCCCTCCCCCCGCCGGCCTTCCCGCGTTACTTGCATTTCAAGGAGGAGCAAAAATCTGGCAGCATCACTACGTGCGGTTTAATTTTGAGCAACTGAAAAGTTTTTATTTTTAGGAGCTAAACTTGTTATCACGTTTTGAATTCTGCATGACACAGTATTGATTGTATTACATTATCAGAATTTGTTCTCTTCTTTTTCTCGTATTCAGTAAGGCCACTAATGACATTTGACGTATTTCATGATGTATATCCAAAATAGTACGTTTGTAGATACTCCGAGAAAACCGCTTCGAGGTCTGAGTGACCCAGATCTCTACTGTGGACTTTACCAATTACTGTTACATTAATCATTGGCTTGCTTCATTAATCACAGTGGTCGTCCTTTAATGTTTCGATTGCTGTCATTGTATTCATTCGCCACCGAAAGTAGCTCCGGTTAGTTTACCATAGAGACATCCTCAATCACCGAAGTACACTCTATGAATTTTCGAAGCATTAAAAGATTTAAAAATCAACTCTGTTCCCAATGACGCCCAAAATATTGAGTAAATATTGAGTAAAAATGTGATGAGATGGTTCCTTGAAGAAGAAAGCTATTCCAGGTATTCTATTAAACTTTCCTTCCCTCCTCTGAGGCTCAATATGAAATCATTAACACGATGGTCGTTATTTTGGCAAAGTTGAAAATTTTCCAATTTCGCCGAAATTTTGAATACAACGAAAATTATGGCCAAAAGTTAATAAAAGTGCAAATAATTATCAGAGCGATCGATCATATCAATCCGTGACACCAAAAATTTGAACATTTTTTTTTATTTCTCTCTAGGTTTTTTTTTCGTACATACGAAACCCGTATAGAATAGGTAAGCGCCGACTAATGAAAGAACTCATTATCGACAGATGATAATTTTTTCACATGTTAATATTTGTTCAAAAATGCGGTCCAAATTTAGATTGTACGGTTTTGGTACCGGGTAAGACGTTAACTGAGATTTCCGTATTCACTGTACAGACTTTATTTTGGTTTATATATTCAAACTTTGCAAAGTATCCATTCCACAGTGTTTTCTTCGATTTGATGTTAAATAAAACAAAATGCAGTAAATAATTTTAGCTCAAAAACCCGAATTGCTTACGTTTGTCAAATGTTTTATTACACAACCTGCTTGAGGATTACTCGTAACACACTTCGTGTTGCAGCCACCTCTACAATTGCCATGTCACAGCAATATTAAGTGAAGAGGGAAGGGAGAAGGAGCAAAATAAGAATAAAAATAACACAAGAAAGCGCTTTGGACTTTACCCAATATTACTTTCAGCATTTACTTAACGAATCATTTTTCTGTTCATCTTTCTATTTCTCGCTCATGAAGCCGGGAAGAGGTGGGGTACCCACATGGATAGTAAACAAATACGTAAATAAATAAATAATAAAGAGAACGATGCGTATTATGTGGCATCGGGGTGACACCGTCGCTCCAGATCATGTAGGTGCCGCATGGCCAACGGATCCCATTTAACATCTGCGGCGTCATTACTGTTCCTCTTTAATCCGCGTCATTCGTCAGAAAAGGCGCGGCTGACGGCGGGACGGGGCTCGCCTCGCGCCCGGGACCAGGAGCAGGCGGCGGCGCGTTGCCACAGGCCCGGAGGGAGGCTGGGCGGGGCGGGGCGGGGCGGGGCGGGGCTGCGCGGGGCGGGGCGACGCGGGAAGGGCTTGCGCAACGCGGAGCAGATCACCGCGCACAATGAAGCCCTCTCAGAAAGACGTTGCTATCGCGCGGCGAGGAAGTAGACAGGACGTGGGTTATGAAAGAATTTCATGTGAATTTCTCTTCCTCTCTCCCACTCTCTTCCTCTGTCACTCTTTTCATTTCCCTCTCTCTTCTTCTCTCACTCTTCCTCTACAGCTCTGTTCCTCTCCCACTCTCTTCTTCTCTCTCTTCCTCTCCCGCTCTCTTCTTCTCTCACTCTTCCTCGCCCGCTCTCTTCTTCTCTCACTCTTCCTCTCCAGCTCTCTTCTTCTCCCACTCTTTCCCTCCTCCTCCCTTTCACTCTGTCCGCCTCTCACTTCCTATCTCTCTTTCTCCCATTCCGTATTTCTCTCTCCCTCACTCTCTCTTCCCAGGGACGGGAGCGAGGGCGGAGGCGGTGCGGGTAAAGGGGCGTGGACCCGTGGCGAACGCGAAACGGGAGAGTCGACGACAGCAGGGGTTCGGGAGGGTTCGGGCGGGTGAGGCCGAGTTTAGCTCATTTTAGCCAGCGATCGCGCTGCCTCTGCAGCCTCTCTACCAGGAGGGTAAAACGTTCGAGCCCCGACGGTGGCAGTTTTGCGATTCTAGCTGGATAACTAGGCCGGGTTCAGCCGCTGTCTGGAAGATGATGCGAGCGATCGGTAGTTCCGTGGTTTCTCAGATCAACACCAAGCAAATGTCTGATCAGTACGCTAACAGACCAGTAGTACCTTATAAAATGGGTCACGGAACGTGCGCTATCATTCTTTCGTCTTCCTTTTCATATCATCTCCCTTTACACAAACACACACGTCGGGAGACGAGTCGTGAGCTCATACCTTGTCCCCGATGAGGCGGACTCCGCTGGGGAGATACCTGAATGGGGAATTCCCCCGAAAACCGAAAACACAAAGATTGGCGCCGTATCAAGCGAGCCAATCATCCCCATCCCCATCGGGGTGCGGACCGCGCCCGGAGCCGACATCCCCATTCCTATCGGGGTGCGAACCGCGTCCGGATCAGACATCCCCATCGGGGTGCGCACCGCGTCCGGAGCCGACATCTCCATTCCTATCGGGGTGCGAACCGCGTCCGGATCAGACATCCCCATCCCCATCGGGGTTCGGACCGCGACCGGAGCCGAGAGTCCGGGTGGCCCCGCACTCGGGTGCAGCGCAAGTGCATAAGCGGGCGAGTCGTGGGCGGGCGCGGGCCGGCGCTGCAACGCAGCAGCTCGCTGTTCGTTGCGCCACTCCACACTGGGCCGCGGCGGCGGCAGCGGCGGTGGCGAGAGGTCGTTGCCCCGGCGTCGACCGCCCTCTCTCGCGGGCGCGCGGGCGGGCGGGCGCTCGAGCGCGGTGGAAAAAAAGAGCCACGAGATATGGAGATGCATGCGGGGCCGGCCTACATACGAGGCGCGCCTCGCCGCGCCGCCGTCGCAGCGCCCGGAAACCGCCCCGACCGCCGCGCCGCGCCGCGGGCGACAGTGCCCTTGTTGTGCTCTCACGCGCATTCCGCGCGCCTCCACGAGCGCGCGCGAGACTTTCCCCTGCCCCCGCGCGCACGCGCGTGGCGGCGGAGCACGGCCGTGTGCAGCGCGTGCGAGTCAGGAGGAGGGGGAGGGCGCCCGTCAGTGACATCTGCGCGAATCGTATTTCCTCGCATTCTATATTATTATTATTATTATTATTATTATTATTATTATTATTATTATTATTATTATTATTATTATTAGGATTAAAATGATAGGGCGATGATGAGGGCTGAAAAGACAAGGATGATGATGATGGGAGGTGTTAGTGGAATTTTTGGAACCATCCCAAAACTCGCCTTATGACTGAGGAAAACCACGAAAAATCTCGGTCAGCATGGCCGGCCCGGGGATCGAACCCGGACTTCCCGACAACGAATCATGCACGCTACGCGCTGAGTCACTTCGCTTATTATTATTATTATTATTATTATTATTATTATTATTATTATTATTATTATTATTATTATTATTATTACTTCACCATCTGGTTACAGTAGTAAATTTAACAAAAGTGGGAATACATTTCCCATTATCAGCCTTATTGGGGAACATATGGAGTTAAATAAATAAATACCTTCCACCGCTGGTGCAGAGTTCGATGTCTGGCCAATCGATGTGGAGTTCGAGGTGCACAAAGCCCGTTTTCTCTAGAGGCGTCCCGTTTGCCTTCCTCTTATTCCACCATTTCTCCACACAATTCAATAACCTCATCATAGTTACCACTATCATCGACTCATTAGACTAGTATTTTCACGGACCTCAGGAGTTGAAGGGCTCATAAACCATAATAAATAAATAAATATATAAATCGATAAATTTGTTCGGTCCAATGAGGAATGTTTTTGGCGGCTTCTCCGTCGGCGTGTGCCATTGATGAGGCACGTTCTCCCCATGACGTCCCAGTCAGGCAAGGAGGAGACGATAGAGTGACGTTGATGGGAAAGAAATGGGAAGTAAGAACAGCGCGAGGTCAATGGCCCTTCGTATAGGATGCCGCTGTAGCATTCGCCTGGAAGCCAGAGCGGGACCAGCAAAAACCACCGGGTAGAACAGTTCAGCGACCAGTTCGATTCCGGCAGGCGCCACTAGGTCGCTGATGTCGCCGCGTCAAGCGAATTTCTGGCTCTTGGCCAGGATCGAACGCGCACCCTCTCAACCACCTCCGCGCAGCAGGCATGCGCTCGCCGTTGCTTACCGAGCTGCCTCGGAGCTACCGATGTTTACAAGGAATTAGTAAGCAGTGGCGCATCTATAATAATAATAATAATAATAATAATAATAATAATAATAATATTTATTTTTCTGCTAATGAGCTTTCGCTCGGTGGCAGAGTTTTACAGCACATATACAGAGACATTAATTACATATTAGTTACATATATATAATATAATTATACATTAGTTACATATATATAATATGAAAAGTACAACTAGGTAAAAACTAACGAAAGTAAAACTAAGGAGAATATCTAAGAAAACCTAACATACACAGTTATTTGGAATCACACGCAATTCTCTAGGCGTTTCCGGAAGCAACGCACACTGGAAGGAAAAGTCGCCAGTACTGCAGCAGGTAAATTGTTCCAGTCAGTTATTGTCCGGTTGGCAAAAGAGTATTTACCAACGTCGGTTTTTTGATTCCTATATTTGATTTTGTATGGATGATCTCCTCTTCCGAAATATTGAGGGTGCCCTATCCTAGTTCGAATGTCATTTAACGCTTTACATCCAGTGTACGCTTTCAGAAGGTTTACTAGTCTAGCGATCTTTCGACGTTTGCCTAAGGGTTCACACAACTGAGTTTGATCAATGTTTTTTCCAACAAGTTTTATTGCTCTATTTTGAATACGGTCTAACAAACCCTAAGGTGGAGCTCATGGGGTTTCACCCCCCCCCCCCCGCCGCCCCAGAAGCCAAAGATAAAGATTCAAAAATATACGTTTTTATAATTTTCTTTACTACCGGAGTTCTTTCAATGTTTCAATTGTCAATGTCGAAATACAAACTACAAGTTAATAAATGAAGATATGTTTCATATTCAGCATAAATAAAAAAAATCTTCATCAGAAATCATCAAGTCGGCCTCCCTCGAGAAAAAAAACGCATGTGTGAGCCTATTAATTATTTGTTAATGTAAGCGCCAATATTGCTTATGTTCTTCGGTAATGACGTTTCAGATTGAATTATTTTGCATATTCTGTAATATAATCTTAAAGGTTTCATAGAATAGACCAGTAAACTAGAATAAAAAGGAGCTTCCTTTGTACCTGTTGGTTCGGCTTACAAGTAAGACCTTAACTATTTTCTATACTTAAAGCACGTTCAATAAAAACAGGTAATATTAAAAGCAATTATTTTTGCTAAATTACCGTAATGAGTTGGAGAAGCAAATACAGTTATAGCAAGCCTTACCTCCGCAGAAACAAAGGCTTGATAATACTAACAGTAATAATAATAATAATAATAATAATAATTATTATTATTATTATTATTATTAATACTACTAATAATAAATAACAAATAATTATAATCGTAAAGACAAAATAAGATGGCGATTCATTTATCTACATAGAAACTTTTCGGTTTCTAATGTCAGACCCTTTACAAACAAACGCAGAAACATTACACGTTACAGCCTTCCTACATTGCGTTGAAATCGTGGAATGGTGTTATTGCTGCGAGCGAGATGGGGAAAAAGCGAGGAAGTGGGTGGGGAGGAGGTGGGGGCGGGAAAGGGGCTACGCAACTGCCTCTGCCCCCACCCGAGCCGGCCTCCGTCTCAGTGACTCATTGTGCCTCTCTCGCTTCTTCGGACGCCTCCGTATCCGCCGTATCGCTATCTTCTTCCCATGTGTGGATATGTTTATGCGCCCCGCGCTCTGCGCACACAGCGGAATAAAAATACGCTTTGTGTGCTAAGCAGATTCGCTTCAGATTAAAGTGTTTCCGCACACAGGCCTTGCCTGTCCCTCGTGTGGAAAACGGGTCACGCAATGTCTACAGTGCGCAATTTTCCGCTGTTGGAGTTGAAGCAACTTCTCCGAAATGAAACCCAAATTTTGAGCAACAATTATTGTGAAGGTCGTTCCTGTTCGTTGCATAAAACTCATTTTTTCGACCGTATTTTCCTTGCGTAGAAGTTCATAATTTGAATGTGAAGAAACAGCAACTTTACAGATGATATTAGGAAATCCTAGACTAAATATATGCTGCAATCTGTGGTTTTGCTTTCCATCTGAAAGATTTTTCCCCCCTATAATAATATATGCGGTATCGATCTCTTCGAAATGAAACGCAAATTTGAGCAACCACGGTTGTGAAGGTGCATTCAATTTTATTGCTCGTAAACGTTTCCACCACATTTTCCTTATTTACAAATTTGTAATTTCAATATACGCAAAAAAGGAACTTCACACGTAATTTAAACCAATTATCGACTAATTGATTCTGCAAGTCTGTGGTTTTGCTTTATTCCTGAGAGATTTTTTTTATCTCGTTCAATACACGCGGCATTGATCTCGTTAGAATACGTGAACTCGGATATAAACATGATGTGAACAGTAGACCGTATCCTGACACGGTGCACGAAACATTCTGGCTAATCCCAGATGATCTGATGCGTAGTGTCATCAATCTTATTGCAAACAATATCAATTATTACTTTTATCATTATTTATAAAAGTCTATTTGTAGCGAGACTTAAGTCCGATTGGCCGGGAGAAGGCGTTAGTCATTTAAGCCCTGTGCCACCAAGGCAAACTATGTATATCAGTCTAAAGAAGTACACAATTATTACGGGTGATAAAAAGGTTTTCAAGGAGACGTACATATTTTTTTTTTTGGAATTATGAGTTACGTGAATGTGGAAGTGAGTGACAGCAGAAACAGGAGAACCCCAACAAAACCTGACGCGAACCCGCTTTGTCTATGACAAACTCCACATGGATCGACCGGAATATACATGCCGGTAACCAGAGGTACAAATTGAAGGCGCTATACCCAGCGCGTATATATATATATATATATATATATATATATATATATATATATATATATATATATATATATATATATATAATTTTTTATAATACTAAGTTTTAAGCCTCTGCGGCCGTACTTTAGATCGGAGGGGCCATAGTTTTTGTCATGGTTCGACCGGGAATTGAACTCCGCTCGCAATGGTGGCAGGCAAGCAATCTATCCTCCACAATACGAGTCACTGAGTCGTATTAAATGCAATAGGGACAATACTCGGCGAAATAACGTGTGACACTTGAAGCTAGCGACCCTAGTGGCCCGACCTCTCATAACCATTGTCATATCAAATACGAAGTGTATAAGTTTGAAAGATTTTTAGTTTACTTACGATCATATTTATGTTTCGCAGAGTGATTCGCAAGTTATTGTACACGTTTTGAAATTTGAATTGTATTGTATTGTACACGTTTTGAAAGTCGCCGACTTTCCAGATCACGTCACTAGGTTCGCTTCGCTCTCATTACAAGTATGAGAAAAGTTCAGTGTCAGTTATTGTGTACATAGTATTTGCTCATATTGACCAGAACTTCATTGCTGGATTCATTTCGTTTCACATCCTCTTTTCCGAGCCACTGTGTGGCGGTCGGCTGAACCACAGGGGCATATCGAGATTGGAACTTCAGTCCTTCATGGAGCGATCGGGTTTTGAACTCTGATTCTACATGGATCGATCTGGATTGAAACCACGGTCCTACATGGATCGATCAAGATTCGAACCCTGGTCCTACATGGGTCGATCTGGATTTAAACCACGGTCCTACATGAATCGATCATGATTCGAACCCTCGTCCTAAATGGATCGATCTGGATTGAAACCACGGTCCTACATGAATCTGGCGGGAATCGAACTCCAGAGCTACATGGATCGATCAAGATTCGGACCCCGGTCTCATTTGTGGAAAACGTGCAATCTGACCTCCACTCCCAGAGCCGCTCCCGACGTCAACAATTATATTATATACAATTTCATTTCGTGTCGAAGCAACTGCGGGCCGGTCGGCGGGGCCACGTGCGGGGGCGACGACGGCGGCGGTGGTGGGGGTGACGCTGCTCGAGAACGCGCGCGCGCGCGGCCGCCCGAGCCGCGCGGGGCGGGGCGGGGCGGGGCAGGAGAAAGTCCGCTCTCCCCGCCTCGCCCCGCCCCGCCACGCCGCACAGCCGCTCCCGGGGCCAACGTCCTCGCACTGCCGCCGCCGCCGCTACCCTACTTCTGGTACAGTCCGCGCAGCGCCGTGCCGCGACCGCCCGGGCGCTGGCTGCTCGTGCGAGCGCGAACGCGAGCGCGCGTTTGCGTTAGCGTTGGAGCGTTTGCGTTAGGGCGTTTGCGTTAAAACGTTTGCGTTAGAACGTTTGCGTTAGAGCGTTTGAGTTAGCGCGTTTGCGTTAGCGCGTTTATCTAGCATATATTGAATGATGGTGCATGCTTCTGACATTGGGGTACCGGCTGGTGTCTCAGGGCCATATCTGATGCCACTGCAGTGTCTCTGATCGGGATGGGCTCGGGGTTAGAGTCCCGAACAAGGCAGGATATTCGACGCTAGCTGTGTAACTAGGTGGAATTCAGCCGCAGAATTCTAGCGGGTGACTGCTCTGATCGGTTGTTTTCCGTCGTTTCTCTGATCAATAGCAGATTGACGCAGAAGTGCCCTTACAAATGGGTTACGAACTGCGCCAGATTTTTCGTTCTTCATCATTGTTGCCACCTCTCCCCCTTACATACACACACACACACACGCTTATATGCGCTACACTGCCACAGAGTTGGTAGCTTAGAGCTGAACCCTGAGCAGGCGATCCCGGGCTAGAGAACATTTGGAGGGGAATCCCCGGAAATAGGTCGGCGCAGGACTCATGTTCCTTCAGAGGAGAAGTCATTATAACAGTATTAACACACACTACACATGTGAGACCGTACCTATGATCTCAGTAGTTCAAATGGCCAAAAATATTCATCAATGTATTGATCGGTATAACAGTATAGTACTACGAAAAGACCCTGGACGCGCTGGTATTGCCACCTTTAAATACCTACGTACTTGTTTTATACGCTAAGTCCTTTTATTTTACACATTTATCACTTATTTAGATGCTTTTTTCTCGTACGTGATATACCGGAAAATATTTAACGAAACAGGAACGATCACACAAGTAACGAAAATGGTTGGTTATGGGCAAACGTGTCCGTTTTTGCTATTAGCTTGATGACGTCAATAATTGTTAATCATTCTATTACATAAATGTGTACTTAAAACTCAATTAAAGCTTAATGTATCTTTCTATTTTCTTTCATAGTTTCCTCCAATTGTGTGTGAATGGTGAAGAGGGGGCAATCGCGGTTCCTTTCTTCACTATCTAAACGTAATCAGAATGTGAGTTTCAATTTCTAATGCTATAGATATTCCGTTCATTAAAGCCGTCATAATAACGACCCTACCAGAATCCTCGCTTAATGAAAACCGGATTCCTACACGATTGATGACGTTAGAAATCAAACGAACCGAAGTGCTCAAAAATCGCTACAAACATGATGGCAAAGGAATTTTGTTTCGGCCATCTCAAATACCACGTGTTGACAAGTACATTTCCCAAACTGAAATATATTGTAAGCTATAATATTGATGTAGTGAATACTTATTATTTAAAAATATAACTAGAAGCTGTGAAAGATATTTCGCAACTAATTTTATAAGCTAATATTGACTTCATTTTTTCAACAAACGCGAAACGCGTTTTTTGTGGAAGCTCCCTCCTTCAAGTTCTCGTGCACCATCTGCCAAGTACAGCCTCAGCAAGCTTAGGCCTGCGTTTGAGTTGGTGTTAGCGCCTGCCGCACTTCCGCTGTGCGTGTTCACACTGTGGAGCGAGCATGTCTGCGAGACGTAGAACACGCCGGGGTTGAACGACTGCCTAGGGCGTTTTAACCACACTTAGAAAACGTCACACATAAATAAGAAATGTATTCGTTGCAAACGAATAGCATAAACACGTGTAAACAAATCACGGTGTATTGTAACAACGATTATATTACAACAGTTTTGTGCATGATCTTTGCAAATAGATGTGCAGAGTCAAGTTGGCATCTGAACATGCTAGATAGCGATCTTCTTGGGGAACCCATTATCTAGGTGGGGTCTTTTCGCTATGTCGAAGCTTTCCAGCATTCCAGATTTGTATCAAGTCAAAAAGGCACTCGGATGTTGGGTGTAAGCGGGAGAGCAGGGGCCAAGGAGGAAGGAAATATACGATGCGACCCGTTTGTCGGGGTACTGCTCCTGCATTCACCTGATATTGATCGGATTTCTCCACGGAAAACCTCTAGCAGCCGGTCGTCAGAATTCGCCTCCAGACAGCAGCCGACTTCGACCTAGCTACGAAGCTAGTGTCGCAGTTTCGCAGTGAAAAACCGAGCTTCCGGATGCTATTTTGGCATTCTCTGCTATTGGCTACACACGTAGGACTGAAGATACGTACCCATTCCCGAGGTGTTATCACGAATGATTTATTGAATGATCTGGCCTCGTTAACTGCTGCGCTCATTTGTCCCGCTAGTGTAGTGAATGTTTCGTTCTGGGAGCTGGCGGTGTCTCTCTACCACTATATAGTGAGATCTGACGCCGACGACGTCCGAATATTTTCTACCGCGAGGTATCTCCCCTGATTCTGCAGGGCATCGCCCCATTCGGGTCCTGCTGTGAGCTCGCGACTAGCCCCCGCCCGCCCGCCCGCGTGGGTGCCAGCGCGTCCGCCGGGGAAAGCGGACGCCGCAGCGCGCGCCGCCGAGCCTAGCGTCGAACCCACGCCGCCGTGGGAACGGCCGCGCCACCATTCCGCGACGGCGGCGTTGCGTCAGGGCCCCTGCGCAGGCGCCAGTCCCGCCCCCGCCTCGCCCTCCCCGCCACGCCTCGTTCTCGCCCTCCACACCCCCTGCTTGGCTTCCCTCCCCGCCCCTCCTCGTCCTCCGCGCCATGCCTCTTGCTCGTCCTCACAACCCCGCCCCTCCTCGCCCTCCCCTTTCGGCCCTCCCCCTCCTCCGCTCTGCCGCAGAGGATGACCCCCACCTAGTGATTGCAAAGTTTAGCAAAACATCGATACTTCGAGACATCACGAAAACGTATGCGATGTCGATGAAAACATAGACCAAAACATCGATATTTAAAATATTATGAAACATTTCGAAGTAACATATCCTGGTTATAACGTGATTCATTACACGTCAATATTAGCTTAAAGTACATTTTGTATGAAATTTGACTATCATCATAATTTTCTAATAAATGTTTAACGTAGTCAAGGTTAAATTTGCTGTTTAACGATATTGTCACGTACAAAATAATAAAAAAAATGTAATAACGCTGGGAAAAGGTTGCAATGGTTTCGTCCCATCTGAGGATCGACAATGCTGACAGTTGTCAATGGTTGTTCATTGCGAGCAATCGACAAATTAAAAAAATACCGGTGATTTTCTCATATAATTTTTGTTTTTTATATCATCGATTTTTCTGAACAAATGTATCGATCTGAAAAAAATAGATGCTATAATATTCATGTTTCTGTTCGAAAATATCGATGTTTTGTGCCATTGCTATGGCTACGATGGCTCAGGTGCAGGACCGTTGCCTATGCAGCGTCGTTCATCGGGAGGTTCTAGGGAACGAATGCTGATGGTAGAGAAATTGCGATAGTAGTTAAGACTGCCAGGTTGAATTCAGCCGCTATCAAGAACCGAATTCTAGCAGACAGCTATGATCGGTAGTTTTTCGTGCTTTCTCAGGCCAACACCGGGTGAATGGCAGAGCAGTACACAAACGACCAACAGACTGCGCACGCTCTTTCGTTCCCCCTTCCTTGTACTCTGAAGAGAAAAGAAAATACAACCCTCAGTGTATCAGTACGAAAATGCGTAGTTAAGTTGTCTGAGTGTGCACTATTTAGCTTTTGTAACATAAAAATGTAGTGTACTTGACTGATGTTGATGACTAACTCCTGATCCCGTCTTGCAGCTGTTCACACGATAACTACTCACTACAACAGGACTTTTTTGATGGTGTTCGGCACAGATTGCCAAGAGAAGGGGAGACCTGTATTCCAGTACGACGAGGCCACTTTCAACACACACTATATGCGTGGACAATATTTAGACGTATACAATAAAACAGTGCTCTGAGAGACCCAGATTAAACTTAAGTTTGTTAAATGTCGAATAACTATAGTTAATCACTGTAGCGTAATATGTCAGCGTGCACCATGCAAATACACTTGACAACCCTGCCACTATCAATTTTCGGGCCCACGCCCTAAACATAAATTTCCTTCTCCCTTCAGAAAGAGACCGTTCACCATCATTGTCGTCGAGTTGTGGTACACCCTGTACAGCAACATTTTTACGCTGGGCGTGAGTAGGTTACAGGCATCGCAACGGAGCTGGTAAGCGGAGTTGCATTTCCTCGGACAGTGTACCGCAGCGCACTGTGGCAAGAAATTTTAAAAAATGGGGTCAAAATGAACTTCATCACTAAACCTTTTTCCCCAACTGTGGCAATGCAGAACTCATATAATCCATGATGTAGCAATCAGAAGATCGTCGTACAGCGCTGGGAACGGCGTTTAATTACCAACTCAATTTTGTGATGGGCTTGGGAAGGAACGTCTGGTTTTATTATGATTCTCCCTTCTCCTGTCGCAGTCTTTTCTATTTCCGTGCTCTTTACACACCTTATCATCGTCATTACGTCGTAACTCAAAACGCCTTATTAGGGAGTCCCAACCTCGGCCGTGCTGAGATCTGGCTACTGAACTAGGTCATCTCTTTCTTGCTGTGTTACACAGGTTATTTGGTTTTCATATTTCTTCAACCTGTCTTAATATCTGTCTTTACGTCCTGCCTGAGTACTTCCTGGCGTTTACTCCCGCTGTTGCTAATAATTATTCCACAATAGAAAACAAAGAATAAATACCCCTAAGTTACACATTACACCCCTAAGTTACATTATACCCCTAAGTTACATACAGCACATCACAATTTCATCTGTTAGCTGGGTGTGCCCTAATGGTACAGGCCCTTAAAATTTTATTTATTATTTTTTAATTTATTTATTACGATTCAAGTGCCCAAGCATTACGACCATTCCTACAATGGACGAATGATTTGATGCGCAGATAAATATGAAGATACGATTTGTTTGCTGATAGAGCAATGAGAAGTACACACTACTCGTATCTAGTCTCCGTAACTTGCGAACTTCGCCTGTCTGACTTTTCCTTCGACTCACAGCTACAAAAACAGAGTCGATTTTTAAGGGAAGCTACAACTCTATGTTTTCTCCAAACGGGAAGAAGTAATAAATTTTAAAAAAAATCGAAGTCGTTAGTAGTCACAAGTGTAACCGTTAATTTTTTGTATACTGAGACCACACGTTTGTTTAATCAATAAATAAATTTATTAAAGAAATTAAATACACAAATTAACGCCCATCAGATGGCCCAGAGCGCTGAGGCAGTAGTGCCGTAGAGGTTTCAGACCAGAAGATCGCGGATTCGAGTCCCGCCTCGGGCATGGATGTATTTGTGTATTTCTGTGTGTGTCTCTCGTCCTTTCGCCCCCCCCCCATTATCATCATCATTTCATCTTCCATACACCGAGGGCTAAGAACCCTGGGGGATAAAAATCGGATCCAGCTAAATGCCGAAACCCAGCTAAAGTTACATACAACTGTCACCGAGATAATGGTACTGAGCCCCGGAAAAAGCACACGTTCCAAGTAGGCCAATTCGCCAGCAAAAAATATAATAATAATAATAATAATAATAATAATAATAATAATAATAATAATAATAATAATACCGAGCGAAGTGGCTCAATGCGTAGCGCACTGACTTCGTAATCGGGAGGTCCGGGTTCGATTCCCGGGCCGGCCATCCTGACCGGGGTTTTTCGTGGTTTCCCTCGGTCATAAAGGCGAATGCTGGGATGGTTCCAAAAGTCCACGATCACCTATCGCCTCCTAATCCATTCCTATCATCTTTCATCTTCCATACCCCCGGGCTAACAACCTTGGGGGATAAAAATCGGATCCAGCTAAATGCTGGTCCCCCCTAAGAATTGTTGCAAGCACCTGCCACCGCGATAATAAATAAAAACTGAGCCACGGTAAATGCAGGATGCTTGCTTGCGTGGTCCTAGTCGGCCGATTAACGAAGAAAAAAAAAGGTGTCGGCTTCGTTGCGTTTTGCCCGCTGGACGCGCGTTTCCGAGCACCGCGCTCCGGGCACTGCCCCCGCTGTCGCAAGCCCGGCTCGCTGCAGCCCGCACCCCTCCCGGCAGGCGCCGACGCGGCGGCGGCGGCGGCGGAGAAAGCAGTGGCGCCGCTCCAGGGCGCTGCCGTCGCTTGCAACCGCCCCCGCCGCCGTCCACGCACCGCGGCGCGGCGCGGGAGGCAACCAGCCCGGTGGAACGATCATCGGGGCGGGGCGGGCATGCGGGGCGGGCTGCAAAGGCCACGCGGTCGAGCGCCGCTGGTGGATGATTCCTGGATCCACGAAGTGAGGTGGAATCCTTTCCGGCGTTCCGACTTGGCCCCGCCCACTTCAACGTACCAGCGTTTCGCGGAAGAGAAGAGAGAAAGGGAGAGAGAGGGAGGGAGGGAGGAGTGAAGGAGAGGAGACAGGAGAGAGAAGGTGAAGGGACGCGAGAGGAGAGAAAGAAAGAGAGAAAATTGTTGGAGAGATCATCTGGGAGTTCACGCGAGGCCGGTTGGATACTTGCCAAGAACGCTCTGCCGAGAATCGCCTGTACCGGTTGATTGATCAGAGATTCCGGCCGCATTAACTACAAAGGTCATTAGATCCGTAAGTATAGTGTCTGTTTTTTATCCCGGGATATCCGGTGCTAATTTACACCTCGATTTCCGGGGTCTTCTCCCACCAGATATCCACCAGAGGCGCACCGCTACAGCTGTGACAAACAAGCACCAGTTGAAGATCCCTGAATCCGTGAGAAGGGCTTGAATCTATCCAGAGATTCTCCATTCGCCTGCCCTTTCCAATGTACGAGCGTTCCACGGAAGAGAGCGAACTGGCGGAATGAGCATCTGCATGCTGGATATTCGTCCGTGGCAGCGGCAAAAGCCGCTCTATTAAACGTAGCTTTGTAGGCATCTCTGGGGTTCCTGGGTCCTTGAGTAGGTCTTAAATTCTGAAATTAGAAGCCGATTTCAACCCGCTTCGCTAATAATACACGGCCGTTTGAGAAACGTAACAAATTGATAGAATGATCACATACGAGCTGGGCCTTCAGGCGGGGACAAATTAGCAGTTGAGAAGGTCCTTCTGAGGTACTACAGGTAGCCTTCGAATTTCTGAATCCTTGAGTGGATTTCAATCATTCTAGCTGCCTTAGTTTCGATCTCCAACGGTCAATTCATACAATACAAATGTACAAATCTGAGAATGTCGGTATAATAATAACAATAATAATAATAAAGCAAAACATCGTGTAATTGGAAGCAGCCCATATTTGGTGCATAGTGTTCTAGATCTGCTCCATTGAAACCTGGTCACAACCGTCACTTGTCGTGTTGAGTCGTAAGATTAGGTAACAACACGAACAACAATCATAATAATAATAATAATAATAATAATAATAATAATAATAATAATAACAATCCGAAGCCCCCTCCACCTGCCGGAATGGCGCCCGAGGAGCCGGGGGTGGGTGGCGGCGAGGGCGGAGGCCGGCGGCCGCCGGCCTGGCCACTGCGTTGCGCAAACGGGAGCGACGCGGAGAAATCTCGAGTCACTTGTTTGTCAGCTCGCCGCGCTTTTGTTTGCTCCGAGCGGCCGGCGGACGCAGCAGTAGCCCCTTCGGTCGACAACTCCTCGAGCCCCGTGCGCGGGCGTCGATAACACTGGCCTGCGGTGAGGCTGGACAGTGGATGTAACGTAATTTCGGTGAACGAAATTCAAATGTTCAATCCTCCATCCTATGCATTCAAATCTACAAACTGCCATCCTATCCATTCAAATGTACAAACCTCCATCCTATGCATTCAAATCTACAAACTGCCATCCTATCCATTCAAATCTACAAACTGCCATCCTATCCATTCAAATGTACAAACTGCCATCCTATCCATTCAAATGTACAAATCCCCATCCTGTCCATTCAAATGTACAACCCTTCAACCTATTCATTCAAATGTACAAACCTACATCCTATCCATTCAAAGGTACAAACCTCCAGCCTATCCATTCAAATGTACAAACTTCCATCCTATGCATTCAAATCTACAAACTGCCATCCTATCCATTCAAATGTACAAACCTCCAACCTATCCATTCAAATGTACAAACCTCCATCCTATCCATTCAAAGGTACAAACCTCCATCCTATCCATTCAAATGTACAAACTTCCATCCTATCCATTCAAATCTACAAACTACCAGCCTATCCATTCAAATGTACAAACCCCCATCCTGTCCATTCAAATGTACAAACCTCCAACCTATCCATTCAAATGTACAAACCTCCATCCTATCTATTCAAAGGTACAAACCTCCATCCTATCCATTCAAATGTACAAACTTCCATCCTATCCATTCAAATCTACAAACTGCCATCCTATCCATTCAAATGTACAAACCCCCATCCTGTCCATTCAAATCTACAAACTACCAGCCTATCCATTCAAATGTACAAACCCCCATCCTGTCCATTCAAATGTACAAACCTCCAACCTATCCATTCAAATGTACAAACCTCCATCCTATCTATTCAAAGGTACAAACCTCCAACCTATCCATTCAAATGTACAAACCTCCATCCTATCTATTCAAAGGTACAAACCTCCATCCTATCCATTCAAATGTACAAACTTCCATCCTATCCATTCAAATTTACAAACTGCTATCCTATCCATTCAAATGTACAAACCCCCATCCTGTCCATTCAAATGTACAAACCTCCAACCTATTCATTCAAATGTACAAACCTACATCCTTTTGTAGTGCGACGTTGATCCATCCTCCATCTTGTTCCTTCTTCAACCCTCACACACACTCACTTGCAGTATATTAACACACATGTCGGGAGACCAGTTGGGGCCTTGTCCTGGATGTGGCGATGCTTCTCTCTGCCTACACTGAACTAAATAATTTTTTTTAAAATGTGTCCCAATAGGGTCGAAACTTTAAAATAAAATACATTACACGAAAATTGCATATTACGAGACATTTACATCAGAACCTTTTTAACATTAATGACGATTTAACAGACGACAACATATCCCGGCTGGAGCGGTGAACCCGCTGGTGGGAGATACCTGTATTTACTAGGCTGTCCGGGTGACGCCGCGTCCATGGCGAAGGTGCCGACGTTTCGGTCGCCATTCTGCGACCTTCCTCAGGGCGTATTGCCTCAGGCAATGGACGCGGCGTCACCCGGACAGCCTAGTAAATACTGACTCCGGTCGCGGAAGCCTACGCTCTCGGGAGATACCTGGTTGGGGGAACCCCTCTAGCCGACGGTAGGTCTGCGCAGGACCTCGCGATCCAGTGAAGGGAGCTCACCTCCACCTCCCGAGGAAAATCCATTACGGGACTAATGACCTCAGTAGTTGGCGGAATCACTAACAACCAACAAAGGAGCCGACCAACCTGACCGTCTGCCTGTACTCGTGCGACAGCCCGCGAATGGTCAGGGCCTACCAGCAGCCACCCGGTCTTGTCGGCCGTGGGTTTAAGGGGCACGTGTGGTGAGCACGAAGACATGCCTACGCCGTATTCCGGTCTTCTCAACCTGAGACGTGAATTGTCTCATCGTCGCACAGCAACACATACTGGGGCATTGCAAGGAAAACGTAGACTCTAATCTTACCCGGCCGGGAATCGAACCCGGGGTCACCGCCCCGGGAATCGAAAGCGAGCAATCTGACCAATGAGATAAACCGCGAGAACCAACCAACGAACAATTTATTCTTCGCTTTGGCCAGGCTGCGTCCACTTCTCCCCGGGCCGAAGCTCCCACGCCTCTCCGAGCAGGAGCCACGCCCGCCCCGCCCGCGCCGCGGCATTCCGGCTCCGTCCGCGAGGCTGCAAAGTGCAACGTGGAGGAGCCGGGTGCGAGGCCCGGTCAGGCCTCCAGCCCCACCCAACTGACTCGGCGGTTGCGGTGGCGTTGGAAGTGGAGGGGGCGGGACGGAGGGGGCGAGAGTCGGGCTATTAACGGTAGCGGTGGTGTAGGATGCAGGCGGTAGCGGTGACAGGAGCGGTGGCTGACCCTATTGGTGGACTGGTTGCGATTCCGGGCACATCAATTACTACGGTTATTAGTCCCGTTAGTGTAGTGCATGTTTTTGCTCAGGAGGTAGTGGTGGTGGCGGTGGTATTTCGCAGCTGTATGGCGAGATACCGCGGCGACCTACCATCGGGTAGCGAAGTTTTTCCCCAACCAGGTATCTCCCACCAGCGGGGCACCGCCCCAGCCGGAACTAGCTCTAAGCTCCCGACCGGTTTCCAGGCATGCGTAGTGCATGTTAGTGTGTTTGTAAGGGGGTGAGGAAAGGACAAGGAATAGGTAAGAAAAATCGCGCGCTGTCCGTTGCCCGTTTGTTAGGGTACTGCTCCGGCATTCGCCAAGTGTTGGTAGGAGAAACCACAGAAAACTCCCAATCAGAGCAGCCGGCCGCTAGAATTCTCCTCCAGGCAGCGACTGACTTCGACCACGCTGAGAAGCTCGTTTCGAAAAGTCTGCCACCGTCGGACTCGAATCTAGGACCTCCCGGTCAGAGGGGCTGTAATGACATGTGTTGACACCCTGAGCCATCTCTCCCGGTCCTATTGTTGTAGTGGCTGTGGTGCAAGCAGTGGTGAGGAGGGATGGCGGTTGGGGTCGTGACGGAGCTGGCGACTGTCGCCCGCGTGTGTATTAACGGTACCGGTGGTGGCGACGGGGTAGTAGGCGATGGCAGCGGCTAATGGGGAGGCAGGGGCGATGGCCGTTCCTGTCGTCGGCAAGGCGACGACTGTTGCTGTGACAGCGGGGAGTTGGTGGCGGCGGTGGCGACTGTACTGTCGGAGGTGTCGGTATAAACGGCGGAGGCGGTAGTGTAGGGGGCGGTAGCGGCGGCAGTGGGGGAGGGAGTCACTTTTATCGGTGGGTGACGATGGCGGCGGCGTCGGTAGCAGAGGGCGGGGTTTAAATGGCGGTCCTGCGATGACGTGGACTGCGGTTGCTATGAACGGCGACAGGTGCCTACGATTCGATAGACGTAATGTCTGTGATGGCGATGGCAGTAGGGGCTGCGATAGTGGTGGGTCGCAGCTTCCATGTCGACTACGCTGGCGGTGGCTCTTCCAGCTGTGACATTTAATCCCCACTCAGACGCTGCCAGTAGAAGCTTCCTGGATCTCGGTGGGCGATCAGTCTGTCCAAGCTGATGGAAAGAGGAGTGTGAAACGTTGTCCATCTTCCAGCAAAAAAAAAAAAAACATACCCAATTAACGTCCCCGTCATAATCCCCGAGTAAGAGTTAATTTTTAAGTTGTTAGAGTTAGACGATTGTGTACTATCTTATTCCACTTTTAAAACAAAAACGTTTAGACATGATAGGGAACACTTGTAATGTAAATTGGCTTTTAATCGTAATTTGTGTCACTCCCCAAATAATTGTTCACCGAAAGTGTTCGTTCATAGGTACCACATTTTCTTCATGACATATTTGGCACGAGGGAATATTTCTCCCCGTTTTGAAACTCCCACAACTTCTTGTATAATGGGTAAAATAGAGTTAGAACGGACAATTGATGGAGGCCCAGAACTGCTTATGGAGTTTAGGCGACTGTGATGTCTCTATGATCATTTTTGTTGTCTCGGCCAACGACAGTTTATCTGTAATTCGTTCAATTTGTCTAAGTGAGCTGTCTCTCGCCCGCCTTCGTTCTCTTACAGACTGTTTACGTAGCTGCTTTAGCAGGTGTTTGAAACATACATATGGTCATGACGGGGTTGACACAGAGAAACCACTGGTTTTTACATTAGAACACCGACACCTAAATATTCATCACTGTATAATTTAATTTTTTGTCAACTGTCAAATACAAAAGCTATCCATTAAAGCTAACTACGTTTTATCTGCACTTGGAAGCCAATATCCCGTTCAATACTCCATAGAAGATGATATTATTTTGATGTTAATAAAAATACAATTAGAATTGTCTGGTGGATCATTGGATCCATTCATCAAGCCGCATCATATTGTCATGCCGATAAGTCAACTGCCTGCCGTTAAACCGAGCTGCTATCGGCACACCCTGGATATTGCATAGAAATTACGCTAGACCCGGCCCCGTCAGCTTAGACTATCTATCTGGACATCGCCCCGCCCACGTTCGTTCACCCTTCGTGATCTCGCGACTAGCCACCGTTCCATGAAAGGCACATTGGCCCCGTTGTCCATCTGCTCAGGCAAGAGAATCGCATACAGGCGTATGGTTCCTCCTTCGCCGACACTCAGAAGTTAGTTCAGTGCTCATGGCGCGGAAGAGAAATTCGGCAGCATCTGGCACGGGAAAAGAGGGATTTCCGTTCGCGTACAGACACAAAACATCTGCATTGCGTCTAGTCAACGTCGCCGCTTCCACCGCCGTTGCTATCGCCTCTGCCCCTACCATCTGCCCCGCCACCGCCACCGCCATCGCCACTGCCACTGCAACCTCAACTCTATCGCCGCCACCACCACTATCGCCGCAATGGCCGCCACCACCACTGCTGCCATCGTCTCCGCCGCCATTGCCTCTACCACTGCAATCACTAACTCCATCGCCACCGCTGGCGCCATGGCCTCTACCACTGCAATCACTAACTCCATCGCCACGGCTGGCGCCATTCCCGCCACCACTGCTGCCATCGCCAACGAAGCCATTGCCGCGGCCTCCACCACCACTGCCACCGCCCCCCACCACCGCTGTTGCCATCCTCTTCGCCTCCGCCGCCGCGCCGCGCCGCGCCGCGCAAGCGCTCCCTTCGGCCGGCGTTGGCGCTGGCGGGCGTCGCTGCTCGGTCATTGACCCGCCCGACCAAAACACGCAGCTTGCGGCAATCGCCACAGAAAGTGTGTTGCTCGTGTCGCGCCACGGCGGGGGGAGGAGTGCGGGGCGGGGAGCGGAGTAGGGTGGGGTGGGGGGAGAGGAGGGGCGGTAACCGGGCGCTCTCCCCGGCGGCGTGGCGTGGCGTGGAGCGGCGGGGGGAGGGGCGGGGGGAGACGTGGCCTTGACCTACATGGCGCGGACGCCAGGCTGCGCCCTGCGGGTTGCCTACGGCGTCCCCTGCCGCGCGGCAGGCCGGCGACTAGCGGTTCGCGAGTCCCCTGGAATTTGTTGACGCGGACGGCACCGCGCGGCGCGGCGCGGCGCGGCGGGCCCTGCCGCCGTGGCACGGGAGGAAACCACTTGTGCCTCCTCCGCCGATCTGCCACCCTCCGGGGGGGGGGGGGGGGGCTTGCTCTCACACGCGCCGACGCACGCACACATCTGCGAAACTGACAGGCTTAGGTGGCTCAGGGCATCAGTTGATATCACTGCAGCGCCTTCGACCTAGGGTTCTACTCCAGACGATGGCAGCATTTTTGACACTAGCTACGTCGAATTCAGTCGCCGACTGGAGGAAAATTCTAGCAGACAGCTGCTCTGATCAATAGTTTTCCGTGGTTTCTCCCATCAACACCAGGAGAATGCCGGAGCAGTACCGTAACAAACGGATCATAGACCGCGCGCGATCTTTCCATCCTCTTCCTTGGCCTATCCTCGCCCCTTACCTACACACACACACTGATATGCACTCCACTACCACACATGTCGGGAGACCAATCGGGAGCATAGAGCTTGTCTCTGCTGAGGCGATACCCCGCTGGTGGAAGGGAAAAAATCTGGAAGAGGAAAACCCGTCAGCTGACAAGTGGTTCGGCACCGTATCTCGTCATTCAACAGAAGATCATCGCCACCTGCCGCGATATAAATAAAATGCACTACACTTACGGGAACGGTGACCTTAGCCGTTGGCGCGCCTGCAGTTCTCTCGTGAAGAGTCGGATCCAGGTACTTCACTAGTGTAGAAAATCTCTAGCAGGACGTGAATATATGAGCTACCGGTGTAAGAAATGACGTTGCAACTTCATAGGCACATCACAAACACTCATCTTTCTATTCTCTCTGTAATTGTGCATTAGACTATAATTCGATACAGAATACGAAACAACTCATACACATTAAACACATACGAAACCTCTAGAACTTTGTATAAAAACATTTGTTGGCGATAAATTGTAACAGAATTTGAAGACAATTTTTTTTATCGCAATAACATAGTTTAGAGATATGCTTTTCCTATTTATTGATGTTTTGTTTCGTTCTCTTCTGAAAATACTTGTTTCCCTTACAAAAAATAGTACCGCATTGTTTATTTAATTATTCTTTAAAAGAATCTTCATCCTAATTTTCTTTATTTTTTCCCTTTTAACTAATCAACTCTTCAACGTGCTGAGTCGCACGTCCGTTAGCTCCTTTTCTAACACGGGTGACTTTTCTTCCCTCTTTCGACAACACAGCGTCAGCATTTAAAGACAGTTCCGCTCCAAGTTATGCAGGCACTTTCGACACCAACCAGCAAAACCTCTTAAAAGAAAGCCATTTCTGTCCTATTGCATCTCAGCAGAGCCTAAGCCCGTTCGGCATGCATGTTAACGGCAGCCCTGGGAGCATAACAAACACGACGCGGGGCCCGCTAAAAACGACCCGCCGACCCACATACGGTTAGAGGGCATTTAAAGAACGGTTTTACTGTTTCATACTTATACAATGGGAAGAACAAAGAAAGAAAAAAATTGAATTAATGTATAATAAAGAGTTGTTTAAGTTATTTTTCAAACACAGAGAAAATAGATAAAAATACAAATTTTTGTTTGTTCATTTTGACATTTTATTGGAAATATGTTTTAATACTAATTGGAAATTTAATTTTTGCAACGATTTCAGTCGCGTGTTATCATGTTTCTTGAATAGTGTAACCCACCATACAAAGAAATTCTTCCGACACGTGTCTGTCTAATCATACAAGGAATGAAGATCGCCACAGTGGTGATGGCAGTTGCTACGCTGAAGGCAATATCCAAAAAGAATGTCACGTCATGGCATGAGAGAAAAAGAGTCTATCAGAGGTGGAGTAGGGAGGGAATCGATGGTTCGTGGAGTTCACCAGAAGGAGACAGAAAGAGAGAGAGAGAGACGGCTGAGATAGAGGAGGAAAGAGAGGGAGAGAAAAATATATGAGATAGAGAGAGGGGGAGAAGGGTATGCCTACAAGACGGAGAGGGAGAATGGAGAGACATTAACAGAGAAAGAATGTGAAGGAATATTAGAGAAGGCGAAGGAAATACGAGACAGACACAGAGAGAGAGAGAGAGAGAGAGAGAGAGAGCAATAAAGAGACCGCCCTCGCTCCCCGTCTCTCTCTTTCTTTCTCTCTCTCTCTCTCGTTGCGTTTCGTAAGCGGTCGTTAACCCGCGTGCCGCCCAAACAGAACACGCCCCCCCCTCTTCCCGACTCCTCGCGCTCGCGGTGGGGGGGGGGCGCCCCCACCCCACCTCACAGGGGGAGGGGTCAGGCACACACCGCGTCCGCGTCCGCGGCGCGCGCGTTCGTCCTCGGGCGTCCTCACACCGTGAGGACGGACGAGTGAGCAGGATCTCTCTCTCTCTCCCTCTCTCAGCTAGTTCCTGACATCCCTCAACAGCGCGGCGCGCACGCGGCCTCTATTCCGCGGGAGGGGGAGGGGGTGGGGAGGGGGAGGGGTGGGGGCAGGATGTTTTCGAGGCGCACCACCAGGAAACGCGCAGGACCTGCCGCGGCCGCTGCCAGGTGCGCCGCTCGTGCCAACTGCGACGTGCAAGTCGCGGCGTAGACGTCGATTTTTTTTTAAAAAGTGGCCGATGACATCAGGTCATTGTTACTCCTCCTGGATTATAAAATGGATTTTATTAACAGTGGTAAGCACATTTCCGAGGCCACGAGCCCCGTTGTGGAGGTCGTTCTCGAATTAATTGAAAAGATTCATTTTATAAGGCAGGAGGTGTAACGATGACCTAATGTCATCGGCCACTTTTAAAAAATCTAAGTCAACGCTGCGGTAAGAGATCGACCGGTTTAGGGCATCAAGTGATGTCACTGCAATGCCTCTTACCGGGATGTTCTGGAGTTCCACCCGACGGTGACAGGACTTTCGACCCTAGCTGCTCTGATCGGTAGCAGGTATCGAAATGCATTTCGCCATGAGGAAGGTCGCAGAATGGCGACCTCTCAAGTATTTACTGACCCCGGAGGCGGAAGACTACGGTCTCAGTTCACCACTACCTCCAGAGAAAAAAACCCACGAACTATACTTACAGGACTAATGACCTTAGAAGTTGACGTGCCCAGAATTATTAATCAAACCATAAATCAAACAATCATCCCCTGGAATCGATTTGTATTTGGCGGGGAGGAATCTATTTTTCAATGGTTTGTTGATATTGAGACTTCACGAAATTGAGATCGATTTCGTAATAACCATTATTAATATAGTGTTCTAGTAATCCATAGCATCCAGAGCGGAGGCGTATCCAAGGGGGAGGGGGAGGATAGTAGGGTTTCGCCCCCACCTTCGAAGGTAATAGTGCATACTATTCAAAAACATAGTTTTTACTAATTTTCTTTACTAACGAAAATCATTTAATATATTATATATTTTTATACATAAAATTAAACTTTATAAAATTAATAACAATTATACAATTAAAACTACATTTTATATTCAGAATAAATAAAAAAATACTTAGAAGAAAACATCAAGACGGCAGAATCCTTAACCTGGAACCTCCTCTTTCGTGAGAAAAATCCTGGGTGCACCTGTGCTCCTGTTAACTACTAACAAGGATCAAATTATCCAAGGCCTCCTATACTACTAACAACAACAGTCGGTCATCTTCTTGGAGGAAGAGTAATCAATTAAACGAAAATTATACATCTTCGGTCTTTATACAAAATTGATAAACGTTATATCACTTTCGTATTGTAACATTTTATTACTTCTCTCGTATCATCAACTTCGAATCGTAGTAATGTCATACGGTTCCAATTATGTAAATATTTATAATTCCTTTTATTTCCACTAATACGACTGCGATAACGTTTTGTTTGAGAGATTTATTAACCTAGCAATTGAGCATAATCAGCCGGTGGTTTCACGATCAGATATAGAAAATTTATTATCACATTATTAACTAAATAGAGGTATACAATCAGAACAGAAGAAGTAATATGTAATTAGAAACTCAGAGTGTAGTACTTAATACTTAACTAAAGCAGGCCGAAAATTGCAATTGCTCGCTTTCACAACACATCACGGATCACGGTATAGTTTCTCATGGCATTTTGCTATACTGCACTTCACCAAACTTCGCAACTCTAAATTACTTATTTGAGTGATGGGTTGTGATGGGAGTTTTAAAGTCGGGTTACTCTGATTGTTCTAAGGTTTCCTCCGATCAGTTTATCGTGGATGGCGAGGCAGTTCCTCAATCAATGGACTAAGCCTTTCACTCGCACCTGCCATCTATCCATTACTGCTACAGAAAATATTACGGAACAGTTTTACATTTGTTTATTGTTTGAATGGGATAGCAGCAAATGGGAAGTAATTTTTGAATGAGATTGCCGTTGATGAGGACACATTTAAAATACGAGATTGTACCACGCCCAATCGAAAATAAATGTCATTTATTCTATAGTTTCATTTGACTTACGTTAGAATTCAGCGAAAGTATTCTAATACACCAAAGAAAAATGAAACTGATTCGAAAGGATTATTTCATTTATGAAATATTAGAGTAAGGTAGATTATACAACATGAACACCTCCCTTTTCTCATGTTTAAGTGTTATTGACTTTCCGTCCAACTCAAGCTTTCCCAGAAGAAATGGGGTAATCATATGCGGCATGAAGAAAATTTATATAATAACTACCATTAAATCATACCAACAAACGATAAGGCAACTATCGGGTAATGTGCTATAAAGTATTGAAAACATAAATATTAATGATATATGCTAATATCGAGACGTAACAGATCGTATTCTCTGACATAACTGTGGAGAACATGTTTGTTATAGAATAGTGTTAGTGAATTGCCATTGTTTTCAATTTTTGTCAAGACATGCACAGAATAAAACATTGAAATTGTATCGTGACTGGAGTCCGGTCATTGAACTGTTCCATATTTATTCGAAATTTTCGGCAATAATACACACAGTTCCGCGTCAACTTGAAGTTCAGGTATCGTTCTGGAAATAAATGTCAGTATTATTGCCAATTTAATATTCAAACCGTATTTTAAGATAGAGATAATTGTTTATCGATTCATAGTAAAAATTTTATTCGTTTACGTGACATCATTCAAATTAAAAGATCAAAGGTAATGCAATAAAAATCGTTAATTTAAACCCATTTTCCGGATTATATTAAAAGCGTCTTGTGATGCATCGGACAACGAGATATTTCTGATGACAATACACCAGATTTCAGATTATGAGCTTTAGGTTACAAAACACCGTAGAACATGGATTGTTGAATTAAATTAAATTTATGCCTTATTTTGTCCAACATAATATTGTACCCATTTAGCATTGAGGTCATTAGAGTATAAATCATGAATTCATGGTTGATCCTTTTGTCTAAAATTCGACATTTTTAATACTCGCATCACTAATAATAATTACGCTGTTGTTGTAATTCAAGATAGTATTATCAATATACATTTTCTCCACCACAATCTGTAATCTTGTAAGCATAACAACTAGACAATAAAAACCTAACAACACGGCATGACGATGGAAGTGGAGAGGGAGCAATGTGAAAATAGAGACACTAAGAGATGTATCAGGAGGACTCATGAACATGTGGCGTTAGAGAAGAGAAAGAGAAGAGGTGAACTCAGCAAAACAGAAGAGTAAAAGTCAGGAGAGAGATGCGAGAAGAATGGTATGGCTGAATATAAGGAAGGTATGGCTGGACAAAAGGAAGCTTTGCAGGACTTAAAGCAGTAGATCGCACAGAGGAATGAGGAGTGATGATAATAGGAGATCGGAGGTTACGCTACTGAGATTGTATAAGAGAAGAGTATTTGAAAGAAGAGACGTGAAAAAGAGGAAAGAAAGCTGAGGAAATAAAGTATATGGAATGTATGAGTGTGAAGTGGAATTTGGAATTGGACGGAAGTTTCAAATACATGTTATGAATTATATCAGCAGTGTCTGAAAAAGTAAGCTGAATAAATGAATGAGAATGACGTAACACCACGAACACTAGGGTTTGAGAGAGAAAAAAAGTACAGCCTACATCGCGCAAGTGCAGCTTTTCTCAGGTAGCCATGACTCGGACGCAACACCCGGCCCTCTAAACGTGCTGATGTGGGCGGGGACAAGTTTATGGGGCGCTGTAATAGCGTGTACGTGCGTGCGCAAGCCGGCAACATTACATTACGCAACCTTTCGGTTTTTTTTCCTTCTTCTCTGAAAGTGCACCCTCAGACAGTAGTTCAGAGCCACACAAAGATTCTTGAATATTACGGTTCACACACCTAATGTTCCAGGGTTTCGAATTGCAAAACCGTGACGAAATAAACCGGAAGGTACAGAGACTCCCTTTAGTTGTTTTTTTTTTTTTTCCTGAGATTAACTACATTGTATGTTCATAGTTGGATCGGGTGTGACACTGTCTGAATTATTGAGTCACTTGGCTGGCATACTACTCCGTTTATCGAATTCCAATATAGTTACAAAACCCAACAGAAATAGACGTCTCAGTGAGAACGACCGTCTCCGCTCTAGCGTCTCTGATCGAATAGCACTACGTTCCAGCCCCGACGGCGGTGAATTATCAACACCAGTTATGTAGCAAGGCCGTTGCTTTCGGGATGAGAATCCTAGAGGTCGTTCATTCCGATTGGTGGTTTTCTCGTATCAAAACCGGGAGAATGCCGGAGCTGTACCCTAACAAACGGGCCAAGGACAGATGATCCCTTTCTCATCCTCGTCCCATCTGATACACCCTTTCACTTCCATGAGACTCACAACATGCTTATCGCCAATCGCGTCATCAGGCCAAGCGGCTCATTTAGCATCCTCTCCTTTCCAGAATATGACATTTTATAGTTACAGATTTTCAGAACATCAAGCCAAGAATCTAAAAGAAATCTGTCGGACGTATCTCGCGCAAAAATCAAATGGAAAATCTCTACCAGTCTTCTGGCCTAACAGAAAACGTAGATACTGATCGTTCATTTGAATAAATTTACAATTCACTAGCAGAGTCGGAAGTGTTCTACTATTGCAACGTTCACTTTTCCTCGTCCTCAGTTTAGAGGCACTAAGAATACACATGTTTATCTCTATTGAGACCATCGCTTGTGGGCCTCCTCCTTCGTGGGCAGAGGTGCAGTCTCCGCTCTTCCTGCATGCCTCGCTCGATTGCATCTCACCACTCGTGCCCCTCCTCCCCACGCCCCGCCCCCTCTCGATTCGTCTTCTGCTGCCTGGCTCAGGCCCTCCCTTGTTCCTCTCGCTACGCGTCGCCCCGCCCCGCCCCGCCACACTGTTCCCCGCCCAGCCTCCGTCAAGCATGCGAGTTTGCAGCCACCGCAAACCGATAAATGAAACACGAGTAGGAGATCCTTTTTTTGGTGAAAAATGGGTTGAAATTGTTAATTTGCATTACTCAAGGATATTTTACATTCGTAATCGCGAAGGTCGAAGTTCGGGGCCTCAGCGTTGACTTGGAAATGCCTGAGGTAAGCTACATTGCCGGTAAATGCAACACAGGTGGGCGATCAGTATATTTGGGGTAAAAAATTAAAAATTAAGCACTGGGTTCAGGTAAGGATATTTTACATTAGTCGCGGAGGCCGAAGGTTGGAGCCACGCCTTCGACTTGGAAGTGCGCATGGAAATGGTCCTATGTAACTGTCCATGTTTTGCTGAACTGAACACACCTGCCTTAACACCAACAACTTTTTAAATTACCATCCATTGTACAATGCATTCCACACATATTCCATTTGCTTCAACTGATTGTGAAAAACAAAAAACTCGCTCCTCACCCCAACCTTCCTCGCCCCGTTTTGACACCACCTTCCCCCTCCCCCTCCCCGCTTTGTATTTCGGCGTCCAGCGGTCGTTGCCCTCCCGTGTCTCCTCCCCTCCGCGATCCAGCACGTTATCTCGTTTATCCTCCCATTTGTCGTGCCCGTATCGCCCCATCTCGCGGTCCTGTCTTCTCTCTTCTTTTCTCTCTCTCTCTCTCTGTTTCGCTGCCGTTGTCCCTCGGCCCGTCCGTGAGTGCGTCTGTTTGTCTCCGCGCGCTCGCTCTAGGGCGAGCGAGCACTTTGCGACGCCCAGATCGAATCGCCTCTCTCCCCCTCCCCCGTGACGTGGGGGAATTTGTTTTTCGGGGGGGGGGCGGCGGCGGTGCAGCGCGCGACGGCGTAACGGGACGCCGCCGATTCGGCGAGGTGTGTCCCCGCCGGCCCGGGCCGCAACGGTTCCGCGCGAACGAATCGGTTATCCGGGCAGGCTCACTCGAGTCAACGGCCACACTTCGCTAGTAGGATCAACATTGGCTGAAGCAGGTCTCTTGCTTGTTTCCTTATTGACTGATTAGTGATTACGGGCGCGTCAACAGTAAACGTCGCATATCCCGTACATGTAGTGCATGTTTTCGTCTCTGGAGGTAGAGGAGAACTTTCTCCCAAAGGAAGGCAAGATTCCATACGCGTCAACTCATAACGTCGTCAGTCTCGTCACTGTAGTGCATGTTTTGGCCGCTGGAGGTAGGGAGTGATTTTCACTCGCTGGATGTGGAGATCCGGCACTAACCTTCACGTCAGCTCGCGGGGTTTTCCTCAACCAGCGACGGGGCAAGCTCTAAGCTCCCGACCTATCTTCCAGCACATATGGTAGTGCAGTGCTCGTATAAGTGCAACTAAGAGGGGAGGATAGGACAAGGTATGTAAGGTATAGGGAGAGAAATATCGGACCCAGTTCGTGGTGAAGTTGATAGGGTACCGCTCCGGCATTCACCTTGTATTAATGGGATAAACCACGGAAAACTACCAATCAGGGCCTCCGACTGCTAGCTTTCTCCTCTATACAGCGACTGAATTCTAGCTAGCTAGTTAGCTAGTGTCGAAAATCCTGAAACTGGCGGGACTCGAATCTACGACCTCCCTACTTAGAGGCAGTTACTGCAGTGCCATCAGTTGGTTCCCTGCGTTCAGTCCATGCACCTGTCCTGTCTTCTCTCTCTCTCTCTCTCTCTCTCTCTCTCTCTCTCCGTTTCGCTGCCGTTGTCCCTCGGCCTGTCCGTGAGTGCGTCTGTTTGTACGCTCTTACGCCTGTACGCTCTTTAGTTGTATTCATTGCTTCGTCTACGAGAATGATGAGATAGAATCCTCAAATCACCATTCTTGTGTAAGCAGGCCCATGGATTCCCCTTTAAGTTCCATGCAATGTCTGTGTAGTAGTCACTACTCGCCAATACGCGTCTTAAATCGTAGCACTATGCTTTCTACTCCAATTCATTCTCCATTTACTGTCTGTCTAGTACTTTCTCTAGATATGCCCCTTCAATCGTCATCCCACGGACTTCCTATGCCTTCAGCGGGTCCATCCATGTATTCTCCAGCTGTTTCTATTAATTGCTTTCTACACTGCATATCTGTAGATCATCCAGAATTTATATTCTCTTTCTTCTTCTAGCACTTCATTTTTACCAATCCAGATCATTTTTCGTTCCATCACTCTCAATAACTGCCTGAATCCCCAACCCGTTTAACACTTCCTTTTCTTTCTTCAACATCTCCAGTTGGAGAAATGAAGGTTATGATGGCCTGAATCCAAATGTGCGTAATAGTAAAATAGTCTGAACGTATGCTTGTTTAGTGCATGCCAATTCGTTGCGCGGTTCAGAGTATAATTAAGCATTTTTCGTATCTTTAAGTTACATTAGGTGTTTGAAACTCTCACCATTGAACCACTATTACACAGAATACGTCTAATTCGGTGGTTCGTTGCATTGAGGTATCAGATGAAAAGGACGAAATGACCTCTGGCTTCTTCCACTAGTTTTCATTCAGGGGGTGAACTCAATCGCATACTATTTAATGTCTTGGGTAGTGATTTAAATAAGCTACCAAATGGTCTTTTGGGTCGAATGGTTTCCCAAAAGCTTGCAAAAGTCTTAACGTTTAGGGACGAACACGATGTCAAATATTGTTTAATGTCTTGGGAAGTGAGCCAGAAGGTTCCAAATGCGGAAACGGGTTAATGGGTCAGGAACATTAGAAGTCGATTACACAACAGACAAAGCTAAAGGGCATGACCTAGGAAGAACATAGAAAACATGACGACAGTTTTACTCTATACCCCACCAATCCCAAATCCCGCCCAACAACTCCAACAAAACTACCCTCCAAACGGATCACCATAATCCCCATCTCTAGGGGGAAATGGACAATTGAAGCCAAGAAGACTCCATTAAAACCATTATCCTGCATGCTATCTAAGAGAGTTATGTTGCAAACCGACACAAGCATTGTTTCTACGTGCCCCCAGTGGTAAAATGCACGGTCAGACAATGCATTTCCGGTCGCGTCTATGCATTTCCGGTCTCATTCTGTTACAACCTCTTTTGTTATACATACCACTCGTATATCAGGAGTCCAATCACTAAATTTTGCCGTTTGTTTGGATGCATTCTGTAGACTTTATTTATACTGCTAGCCGAATTAGGCTCAGGGTGTTTTGTAAAATTCTCAACTGTAATGCCAGCGATGAGTGACGTAGGGTGCAGGGTATTTATGGCAGACTAGAATCGATAATCTGAGCACGAGCTGCAGGCCCGTAAAGGCTCCGGTAAAATCGTTGTAATGTAGCGCAACGTTAGGAAGCCTCGTGCATGTTAAACTTGTGCCTTGCGCATGTGTTTTTACTGCCTTTAGTGGCGAACGGCGGTAGTCCAAACTAGCTCAGATTAAGCTTTTTGAGCGAAATATATGAATCAATGATTAAAAAAAGAAACAAAGTGCGTTTTCCTGCAACATTTTACGCATCTGGTATCCAGGAACCCAAATCTAGAGAAATGTAGTCTACAGTTCCTTCAATTTGATCAACATTTTCTATGTATATACTGGACAAAAATTCAGACTCACAAGTACAGAAAGGAATACTACTCACAATTGTTAACAGACTCGATAGAGGATTGTTCACAATTTTGAGAAACAGAAAAATGTACTCTATAAACGATAATTCTGAAAATGCAACACACAATATTCAAAATGCTTCGTAAGACCTCAAGTATTTTCTTCGTACTCTCCGATGGTGCTACAACCCACTTCGGTTCATAGCCCTATATTAGTGTGTTTTGCATGCCAAATCGATTTCAAGAAAGGCCAGAAAAGTGGGTCAGCGCATTTTTAGGCCCTAAGAAAGAGACTGAGAACAGAATGGACGAGGAAGGGTCGTGGGTAATACCTCGCCTCCTTTGAAAGTGATCCGGGAAGTGATCAGAGGAAAACCCGAAAACCCCATCAGAGCAGCAAGCCGAAAGTATTCCCAATCAGGTAGAGATCAGCTTCGATCCATGCTATTAAACTAGTCACGATAATACATAAACAGAGGAACTAACACCTAGGAGTCCCCAGGTCTTCAATCGGTTGTTTATCTCAGAGCCAGTGACTGCAGCGACTCTGACCAATAGGTGTAGGGTTGGAATCGTCAGCAACGCCAAGCATGGGTCAGCTGACCACCAGTCAACTCTTCTTAAGAATATAATTTCTTTCTTAACAACAACAACAAACTTTTGTTACTTCGTTTCTAGTACATGAAGTACTTATGGATGTATTCAGAAACGTATCCACAGCTTATCTACTACAGCTAACGTGGATCTGTGAAGCAGGCCTACTCATTTCAATCTCTCAAAGCTTTCTGCTTATTTATTTCATGTTCCACAATAACTTCTCCTGTTGCTATGCAGGAGATACGAGTAACGAACTACTATTTTACAGAGGTCTTAGGGTTCGACTCACAAAGGTAGCGGATTTTCGACACCGGCTGCGTAGCTAGGTCGAATTTAGGCGCTGGCTGAAGTACAATTCAAGCGGCCGGCCGCTCTGATCAGTGGTTCTTCGTGGCTTCTCCGGCCAATCCCCTGCGAATGCCGAGGCAGTTCCCAAACAAACGGGCCACGGACCGCGCGCGATCTTTCCTTCCTCTTCCTTGTCCCCATTCTATCCTCTTATGTCGGGACCGTAGACCTTGCTCCAGCTGGGGGAGATCCTAGGAGAGGGAAATGGCCCCGTGATGCGCGGGGGCGATGGTGTAACGGTTAGCGTTTCGGACTGTTGTTCCCAAGTTGGCGGGTTCAAAGCCGTGGATTTTTCAGGGCGAAAAAATCCTTCGTACGCCTTCCTTCGGAGGGGAAGTAAAGCCGGCTGTCCCATGTTAGTAGATTTACTTGCATGTAAAAGATCCTCAAGCCTAAATGACGCCTCTGAGCTAAATTCAAAATCGCCTGTTTCTCGCCCAAGAAATACCTCCTTCCTCTGCTAGTTGGTGAAAGGAGCGTATCGAAATTTGCGTGGTCAGACGGAAGCGCAGGCCTGATGGCCCGAGTCTCGCCACGTAAAATAAGGCATTAATTCAATTCAATTCCCCGTGAGGCGACAAGGTGTGGATCGGGGGCGGGTTTCCTTATCCAGGCGGGGAGGAACACCGCCACAATCAGGCATAAAATATCTCTACACTAATGGGACAAATGACCACAGCCAGCGTCCAGAAACATCGATCAGTTCAGGTCTTTGTAGCTTCAGTTGCGGATTTGCAATCCCATGTGCTGTCCTTGTCAGTACGACTAGCACGCTGCCAACTTGACAAAAAATGTTCTCTCTTCGGTAGGGGACGCGGCACAGATGAGTCGGGGAGCAGAGGGACTACCCGACGCGCCGCCTGTCGGCCAGGTCGCATGCGGTCCCGCTACACACACACACACACACACACCACATGCTCGCGCACACGTACACACACACTCCCGCGCGGATACGCATGCAGGTGGTGGCTCCAGGCGCAACATCACGCTGCACCCATCTCCAGGTGTCAGCGAAACGAATTTACATCTGGTATTCTGTTCAAGCGCCTTCCCCTTGACTTCACATCTGGTATTCTAGTAGGAAGTGGTTAGTTTTTTTTATTCTTGATGATGCAGCCAGAGCTTGGGTCTGTACCTGGGCGGATTAACGATTTGAAGGATAGATGATTACGACGGTATGGTATGAATAAAGATGGCGGTTGCAAGAATCAGGGGCAAGGAATAGGGAGAACTTTTAGTAACCTATTGCGAATGCGGTTTAACCAACACATATATTCCAATTGGATCGATCGGGTACTGAAGTCCTGTGCCCAGAGTAGGCAAGCTTGTGTAATGGCCCAAACGCTACGGGTCGCCCAAGTGGTGCGTGTTAATAATGTTTTCAGCAGTTGAAGATTGATTACCATAACATACATTTACTTCAGCAAAATCGCTTTTTTATCACATTGTCGCTATCGCCAATGCAAGTGTATGTATAAGAATAAAAATATTTTGTACGAAAGTTACGACTAGAATGTTGTAAGTCGCGCCATGTTGCCACATGATCCGAGTTAAACAATACATTTTTTTCATGAATTTCCACACTTTCCAAACCCAAAGTGCTTGATAATATATTACTATTCGAATGGTTTTGCGTCTCTGGTTTATAGCTTTTACAAATTATCTTCTTCACACTTATCCAACCCGTGAAGCTACCTTCGGCTACCCGTGAAGCTACCGTCGAGCTACCTTCGGCAGCACTGCCGTCGTAGAAAAGCAACCTATAAACCAGACCTCGGGCGTGTCATAGCTGTTTTATTGGACTCTCATCTTTAAGTATATCTCCAGCATCTCTGAGTCGCAGACACAACCGGCACGACACGAGCGCACCGTCCATCAGACGCCCCACGCAAGGATTTGCATTCCTCACCGTTACCAGCAGTGGCGCTCTGCGCACGGCGCAGAAAGTCTGCGCGCGGTAACGGGGCGACGTCAATGTGTGAGCAGCGAGTGATTTACTCGAGACACCCGCTCGTTCGCTCGCTCTCTGCATTCCACTCCCTCCCGCCCGTTGCGAAGTCAGTGCGAGCGAGACACGCTCCGCTGGAGGTGTACGTCTCCGCTTCTGAACAGTGCTCGTAATACTGTACGGTTATTATTGACTTAACGCAACGGCACAGAAGGAGAAATCACTGTTATAGGCCTGTTCACGTTATCGATTTCACAGAGAACAATTGAAACAAATGAGTTGTAGTGAAACAATGGGGTACGAGTATACGACCTTGTTTATACGATTCTTGTTCACATTGTTTTTTTTTTCTTATTAAAATATGGTATTACGAAAAGAATTAAAAAACACGGGTCCACAACACAAATAACAAATTTAGTTTGTTATTTGTTGTTTATCGGCCAAATTTATACGCTAATATTTAAAAAATCGTATTAATATAATAAAATACACACAACTGTATATTTCGCCGTTCTTCCGGTGGAGTGCGTTCACCGCAATTATTAAAATTGAAAAATATTAACCTTCCATTCCGTAATCATAAATTTAAATTACCGTGAGTTCTGGTCGCCATGGTCACCGGTAGAAGCCACAGCTATTCTGTTTTTGGCCTTACCTGCAACAGAAAGAAAATATATCAATTATTGGAATGCATTCAATTGATTGATTTGTTTTAAAGTACGTCAGCTGCTATAGTCATTAGTCCCGTAAGTGTAGTGCATGTTTGTATTGTGCGAGATGACTACCTTCCTTCACTGGATGGCGAGAACTGGCGCCAACCTACCGTCGGGTAGCGGGGTTTCCCACATCCAGATATCTCCCACCAGCGGGGGCACCGCCCCAGCCGGGACGAACTCCAAGCTCCCGGCTGTTCTCCCGTCGTGTGTCGTAGTGTAATGCACAGAAGTGTGTGTATTTGTGTGTGTGTGTGCGCATAAGGAAGGAGGATAAGACGGATAAGACAGGAAGAGGAAGGAAAGATCGCACGCGGTCCGTGATTGTTTGTTAGGTGGCTGCATTCGTTTGGTATTGATGGGAGAAAACAAAAAAAAAAAAACTACCGGTCAGAGCAGCCGGTCGGAAGGATTCTCCTCCAGACAGCCACCAGCTCTCCAGCCGGCGTTGAAAATGCGCCAACGTAGTGACTCCAAACCGAGGAGCTGCCGGTCAGAGGCGCTGCAGAGGCGGCCGCAGGGCTGGCTCGGAGCTAAACGCAGCCGGTGATCGCGTTGAATTGAATTGAATTGAATTGAAGCCTTATTTTACATGGCGAGACTCAGGCCATGAGGCCTGCTCTTCCGTCTGACCACACAAATTTCGCTACGCTCCTTTCACCCACTAACAGAGAAAGGAGGTATTTCTTGGGCGAGAAACAGGCGGTTAGAATTTAGCTCAGAGGCTACGTCATTTAGTCTTGAGGATCTTTTACATGCAAGTAAATCTACTAACATGGGACAGCCGGCTTTACTTCCCCTCCGAAGGAAGGCGTACGAAGGATTTTTTTTTTCGCCCTGAAAAATACACGGCTTCGATCGGGTTTGAACCCACCAACCTGGGTACAACAGTCCGCGTTGCGCGTACAACTCCCTCTAGAAGACCGGTTCTCTGATCCTTCGCTACGGTTCCGGCAGCACATGAATTCGGTGCCCCGCCCCAGCGAATCTCGCCCTCCGCTCCGCCCCGCCCCTTCCGCGTACACTCCCCGCAGACCAGGAACCAGGAGGAAACCACGATAAACAAAACTGATGACGAACACGACGATTTATTTTCGTGATAAACTACATTCTTGGCTGTTCTGGAGTCGCCGCGTTCTAGACGGTTGTCAACGTTTCTTCAGACTAACTGCGACTTTCCTCAGGGTAAAATGGAGAAAGTTCGCAATATGACGGCCGAAATGCCAACCGCACCTAGGACCGGAAAGTCAATATGTATCCGGCTGCGGAAGAGTACGATTTCGAGTTTCAGTGTTGTCATGAGGAACCCGAGTACCTCACTGTGACGATGATCTGTGTAACCTTAGAACAATGCAAAGTTTTGAATGTGTTTAGAATCTGTGCTTGTGGGAAAATAGATTGCAGTAAACGTGTGAAGCTGTATGGGCGTTTCGAATCCTCCAGTATAGCTAGAACCGGGGACCACTACATTGGGATTAAGATATGGACAGCAATTTCAATTTGTGTTTTATGCCATTTATTTGTAAACACAAATCGATGTGCCACCCCATAGCGCTGTAGCAAACCACTTATTCATTTTTTTTATTGTTCATAAATGAATATTAGTATGACACACTATTTCGGCATCTCATAAGTTCATGAGATTCAACACCAACGTCGTTATTTTCTGGATAGCACCTACATCTCATGCACACTCCTTAATCTTCACGTATATCAACCATCTTAGTAGAAGCAATGAAATCATACTATTTAATTTCCATCGTCCAATTTTATCATTTTGTACTCTTAAAATAGATACAGTATTGATCTAAAAGATATTTGATTTCTGAAACGTGTTGGGGTGAAAAGTGTGAGCTACCAGTACTCAAGTTCCTTTCCCATGGACACAAGATAGGGGTCTTGACGAATTTCAGATGCTTTTTCTCATTTTATTTACCAAAAAATCGTAAGAAGGGGTTTCAATGTTGCATTTATGAGATTCTACGCCTTTACGACTCATTACGCAAGTATCAAAACTTATCCGCCACATCCCAACGACTGGCACAACTGAAGGACTTTTGGTTCGACGAACGAGTTTTCGTGGGCCGAATGAATGACCTAAACGAGGAAGTAATTCACATGCGGGAGGTACAAATTCATGAACTGACCACTTCTGGCAAGATCTCTATGGAATATGATAATGCAGCAACTGTTATGTCATCCCTGACCGAATCGTAGTAACTTGCGATTCTGAATAGTTCAGCGCGATTTGTAAAATAATTGTTTCCGAAAGTTTCCTGTTCATAAATTGACCATTTCGCATATTTAGAGCACGTTTAATCATCGAAGAAAACATGAAATTCTACGAAATCGGCTCTGTGTAAGTATGAGCGTCTCTTGAAGGTTTTTGTGATTTACTTATTATACTTTGGGAACCGAACATCATTCCTTAATAAACATTATTTATTTTTCAGAAATTATTACAATATCCATAAATCAACAATACTTATCATTGGTGTAACATGACAAATGCGGCTGAAGTTTAAAAACACGTTACGGCGTTCTTATGTTCCTGCTCGCGTACAATGAACAAGTACTATACAACACATTAAAAAGTACTAAAATTCAAAGGAATAGATAGTATACTTGGGTCGGAGTCTGACTGATTGAAGAATGCATCCCAAATAGGTAGAGACATTGCTACACAACTAGCGTTTAAGATAAAATTTAAATATGCAAATAAATATTACAAAGGACATTATCTTATCTTGAAAGCTGCGTCTTTTTTCCTTTGAAGTACTCCGACCCAAGTGAATTGCAAGCAAATACAAGTAATAACGCATTTACAATTTCATAATACTTTCGCTCACTGTACCTTAATTCTTAAAAAGTCAGTTTTTATTAACAAAGAAGAGCAAAATCCACCGAATTCCGATGAAACAACTGATTTCTTGTGCCTCCTAACTAAAACATCGACAGAAAGTGTATTGTACATTTGTTGCGGAAACATTAATCAATTGGAACATTTCCGATAAACAAATCAAACTTTATACATTAAAAAATCCTACAACTAAATCAGATTGTCCGAAATATTTCAATTACGATGAAGAACCATAGTGCACTACGACTGTGCCGAACACTTGCTGGTTTAGGCAGTCATCTTCAAACACTTACGCACTTACTAAAGAAGCTGAACTATTTTCCTGGTTTAAGCTTTTAAATGAGCAAACTCCCACTCCTGATAAGATATCAGAGGGATTTAAGGATATAAATGGTCAATGAAATACTTGGCGTCTTTGTTCGAAAGTAGGTTACTGCATTTTTAATGGTTGAACATACTAGGATTGTGACGTGATCGGAATACATATCACCTCGAATACAGCAATTCTGACTTTCATTATCCCCATAAAATACTACGTCCCTTATATAGTAAAGTTAGGTGGAGTGATGTGTAAGTATAAGTCCAAAGAAAATAAGGACAAAACAAGAATTTAGACACAATTAGAAATTAATTAAAACTTTAATTGTAATTATGTTTCTCACCAAGCATTAGGACAAAGCGAACATTAATAAATTGCAGTTAGTTTGTGCTACACAATGCTATTTTTTTTACATATAATAAAATAATAATAATAATAATAATAATAATAATAATAATAATAAAATTTAGGCAACACTATAAAAATGAAAAATACTCTTAATATTACAGAAAGAATTATGTCTCGATTGTACATATTATTTTACATTAACAAATGTAAAAATAAGAAAAGGAAAGACGTAATTTGTAATAAAGGTGGATTCAAGTAATATGTATGAAAAAAAAACAGAAGAGATAATGAAAGACTTTCAAAAAATTATATTCGAAGAATTCGATAAAAAATGGTGTACCTCGAATAATTAAGGGATCGAAATTCCTATATTTCGAATGTAGTTGCTGTTGTTTTCTCGAGTCTCGAGGCAGTGGAAACTCATCTTTTAGCCTACTCTCGGCATGGTGTGTGTGTGTGTGTGTGTGTGTGTTGAGACTCTCCCATAGTCTCTCATTTTCCAGTGCCATTTTCGCACACAGAAACCAATATTCAAAACAGAAAACTCAGGCTACAAACTCCTCCTGTGTTAAAAAACATCGAAGCACGTTTCAACGATAAATGCAGGCATATTTTTTCATTATGTTATCAAATGTATTTAATAAATTAAAATCGAAGCTTTATTTCAAACCCCAAGTAAAATATTTACCATTGCATAACTCTTTTAATTCAATTAGACTTTACAGAGTATTAGAAATGTAAATAATATTTATTTTATAATAATGAAACTGATTCAACGATCACCTTCAAATTGCACAATTTCAAAAGATTAAATGTGCAAACAAGAAAAATTCTATAATCAGTTTCTGAGTCAATGATCCAATCGACCGAATTGTGTCATTCAGTTTCCCTTCATCCATTGACAAAACGCCGAGATAGGTCCCTCACTATCTGAACACTCAATGCGACTGCCCTCCCTCCAAAACCCACACACACAGGTTTTCCTGTTTTCTTCGTTAAACAACTAATAAATAAATAAGCAGCAGCAAGACAATGTCGTGGGGGCGATGGGGGCGGAGGCGGCGTGGGCGGGCACACGCGTAAGAGGTCCCGTCGTCGCCGCCGCCCCCACCGCGCCCGCCGCCGCCGCCGCCACCTGCGCACCGAGGTCGACGACCTCGCCTGGCCCACAAACCCGCGCTGGCGACGGGTGCCCGGGGCGGGGGCGGGGGCGGGGGCGAGCGCGGGGGCGACGGCAACGCCTGGCGACGGTGGAAACAACCGCACGGCAATAAAGGCAAACAGATAGGAGCAGTGAACATCGCTGATTTTTAATTACCGTACTGCGCGAAATAAAGAAAAAAGACACTGTAGTTATAAACGTAGTTACGCCGATTTAGTGCTAATGAAAACTAAATTTGTGATAACGGTCCTTTGGCTTCCAGATCAATCAGTCCACATGATAATCAAGGTGGCCACTTATTTTCTGGAACAAATTTACCTCCCAGTTTTCCAAAGTACTTTTCACAACTTTTCCACTGATAAGATTTGTAGAGTTATATATATATATATATTGTGACGTACCTGGTGGTGCCGGGTATCTTCACTGCAATATAACACTAAGAGAGGGTGTCTTTTACGTGAATGGGTCCTAGGATAAGTCGGTGCAACGTTGGGAAGATTATTCATACATAGAAATACAATTATGACAAGATTTATTTTGAATCAAAGTTACTATTTACATAATCAGACACCGTTTTTATACTCCGCCTTGGTACCAAGATTAAGAGTAAAATACAACTTTCATACCTTCGGGGCCCCGTTTGAATACCTATGAGGTTCGTAGAGCCGTTCGTGCCGACAGGTTTGTCGACCTCTGCTACTGCTGCGGGCCGTCGGCAGCAGATGGCGTGGTGATCATCCACGGCTGATGCTCCAACAATTCTTCCCCAAACAGGATCTTGATACCTCGGCTGCGCAACTTCCTCGAATCACTGTCCATTAGTGGGTTTAATTACACGACCCCCGCTTACTCCGTATACTGGTCACAGTTCTGTACCGCACGCTTTCAAGAATGTTTCCACCGCGCCAACTAATAAGAACAACGTCAATTATTCTACCAACACTAATCTTTCACTATACTGATACTTCTAATGTTCTATTTACACGTCAATTACTTTGCAGTTCCTAATAGCACATAAAATACGTCGCAATGTTATATGCGTCCATACACCGGCGGAGAACTCTCGCCGCACGTCCGCACTCGCCGCCGCTCTCCTAACGTCTCTGATTCTCCTTACGATTCTTTCCTGCTCGGGAGCACGCCGGCCGCGTCCTGCATCGACGGGCGGCCCGGCTCGACTGCCTGTCCCAACGGCTCTCGTCCGCGATTCTCGTAACGAACTTTTGCACGTGCGCGGTGCTCAGTTCCAACCGAAATTCACACGCTAGCCTCCCGGCGGCGGTGGCACCGTCGGCGGTGGCAGCGGCTACTCGCCGGCCCCGGCGCGCCGCGCTCAGCGCGCGCACCGCGCAGTTCAAAATAGCAATTGGTTTCTTACACTAATGATTTAATTAGTGTAATGAAACACATATTCTGGGTTTCATCACCCCCCCCTTTCTTTTTTTGAATTTTTTCACTTCTGGAAAAATTCACACTAGTAACATCGTCACTGCCGAAGGTTGCACTCGTTTGCATATTGCTCGACGCCCTATATACACTTATAACCTAAAATCGAATTAACATGTGATTACTTATATTAACACTAATCTTGCACTTATTTACACTTCACTATTTTCCATCCATGTTGGACCAGGTTTCCGATTTGAAGCTTGTAATGTCCTACTATGTCTTGTCTCTTGTACGACGGTTCATCCCCATTTTGCTGACATTGATTTCCCAAGTCACAGTTGTAGGACATAGCTTCCAGCGTGTTGGACACATCTTGATAGGTATCATCCCATTTCCAGCTACGACCTCTTCTACGTTTGTACCAATGGTTGACCATACCATCGCTCTTCCCTCGCCCCTGACTTCGCTCCATTCTTGACCTGCCTACATCTCCTTCACTCCCATTCGTTGGGGCGTCTGCAAACATGAAGTTGTACCCCTCCAATATCTTCAAACCCTTTCCTAAATCGGTATGATCTGCTCCGCTCAGTAGGCTTTGCACGGTGACAGGATACTGTCGCGTTGACATGCAAATAATTCCATGATATTTTATAGGAGCAAATAATGTGTTTGGCTCCATAACGCTCTTCGTTCTGTATTCACTACGACTTCCCGTGATGTAGTTATAATGGCTATTCCTCTGGTCGCTCTTGATGTTTATTTGGGTTTCTTCATTCCACTTTCGTACAGAAATCTTGTTTTCAAATTCCTTCAAAAATTTCGGAAATATACCACAATTCTCTGCCCATGTCCTGGCGTTCTCTTCTAACATTGGGTGTAATAACTGGATCTTGTATCCTTCCAATATGTTGTTTGATGCTAGGTGCCGTTCTTCTGCTCGCATAACTACCTTAGGGTTTTCCGTCCCATCTCCCAGAGATTTCATCGACTTTGGAGGCATAATTGGTGTCACCCCATACTTGACACTTGGCGACATTTTCCCGTCTTCTTCCTGTGTAAACTCCTCTTGTACTATTTTCTCTTCGCACCCTTGTATATTTTCCACGATTTCTTCTTCTATTATACGCTCCATTTCTTCTATGTTCATTTCCACTTCTTCTTCCATTATTAACTTCAATTCTTCCGTTTTCACTTTCACTTTATAAACATCCTCCTCGGTCTCGATTTGGACCTCCACCGTTTTGCCCTCCGCTGTCTTGATTTCTTCATGGATTTGGTTCGTCATCCCCTCGTTTCTATCTGCTACCGCTACCCTAGCATCTACTTGATGGTATGATTGAAATTTTAGCACCTCATCTTTCCTATCCAGTTCCTCCGCTTTCCCATACGGTTTTTCGCATATTTCGATGAGCTTCCTATTCCGTTCTTCTGTGATTCTTCCCATTTCTTCTGCCGGCTTCTTAATCTGTTCTTCAACCACCTTCCCGTTCTGTTCTTCTATTAGTTTTCTATTCCGTTCCTCCGCCTTCCTATTCTGTTCCTCCTCGGATCTTTTCTGTTTACCTAATTCTTTGCTCTGTTCTTCCGCACACTTCTCAATCTGCTTCTCCGTTTGCTGCCTCAGCTGTTCTTCGAATGAATCTTCTGCCATTACGCCCGTACACGCTTCGTACTCTTCGTCCATCCCCAAGTCAAATCCTACCGCCTGGCTCCCCAGTTCTACCACCTGCCGTTCTAGATCTATATTTACTCTGTGATCGACCAGAAAATCCATCCCTATGATTACCGAATACAATAATTTTTTGACTACCAGGGCCACCATCTCGTATACTTGGTTGCCAATCCTGGCTTGGAACATGATTTGTTTTGTGATGGGGCTTGACTTCTTCTGAGTTGCCCCAATCACATACGCCCTATTCATAGGCAAACACATTACTTCTTTTCCCGTTGCTTTTAACTCCTCATACATTTCTTCTGATACTACTGTAGTCGTGCACCCTGTATCCACTAACGCTTCTTTAATTATACCTTCACATTCTATCGATATTGTGGGACATTTCCTGATTCTGACCGCTGAGTTCTTACATCTCCGCCACGGTTGGGTATCGTAGGTTACCGGCTGCATAGCGTTTATGGAGACCGCGTTTACGTCATCGATTTCCGCGTCCGCAATGGGGCCACCTGTCACCACGGACTCTATTAGTTTAAATAGTGTCCTTGATCACTACTTGTGCTCGGCTGTGCTAATCGGTCGGGTGCATTCCCGCCCCCGCCTCGCGTCTCCGTACGGTTTGAATTAAATCTGTTCCAGTCCGGTCTCTGGTTCCCCGGCTCTGGTCTCCATCCGTCTCCCCCTCTTCCGCGTTGGTTTCTCTGGTAATCGTTGCTCCTATCATTCCCTTGCCCCTGGTTACGTTCCGATCTAACCATATTAACATTCCCTTCATTTCTGTTCTTTGGTACGTCTGCAAATGTCAAGTCGTACCCTCCTAACACATTCTGGAATCTTTCCAGGTCGGTATGCTGCACACTACGTAAAAGATTCTGCACTGTGACTGGGAACTGTCTCGTCAGTACACATATTATTTCCTGATCGCTCATCGGTGGGGATAGCGTTTTGTATTCCATAATACGCCTTGTTGCGTATTCCCGCAAACTTCCCATTGACTGGTTGTAATGATTATTCATTAAGCTGATTTTCAAATTAATTTGAATTTCCTCATTCCAATACCGCTCAAGGAATCGATCTTTAAATGCCTTTACTGATTCGGGAAACTTATCAAATGTATCGGCCCATATCCTTGCGTTACCTTCTAACATTAAATATAATAATTGTATTTTACACCTTTCCGAAGTATTGATAACATCTAGATGTCGTTCTGCCGCCTTCATAAATATACATGGATTTTCTTTCCCGTCTCCTGAAAATTTTAGTGATCTTGGGGGGGTAAATGGTACCGTCCCGCTTGCTGCGATTGGGGATGCCTTGCATTCTTTTATTTGTTCAATCTCTGTTCGTAGTAATACAACCTTCTCTTCACATTCCCGCTTGTTCTCCTGCATTTCTTCCTTGACTACCGACTGTATCCTCTCAATTTTCTCGTCCTGCTTAGCGGTTTTAGCATCTAGTTGTTGGAATAACTTATTCTTCAAATCCCCCCCCAAGCTAATTACTTGAGATTCGAGCTCTTTTTTCTGTTTCCCTAATTCTTCGACAGTCCATTGCTCATGAATTTCTACCCGCTCCGCAATTTTGGTCATCTCATTCTTCGTTAACTCAATTTGTTCTTCAGCGCGTCCTATTCGCCCCCCTATTGTATCTACTTTCCTATTCAGGTCTTCTGCCAGCTTCCCAATCTGTTCCTCTACTTTCCTATTCAGTTCTTCAGCTAACCTCCTGTTCTGCTCCTCTGTGAATATTTTCTGCTCCTCAGCTGACTTCCTAATCTGCTCCACTGTGAATATTTTCTGTTCATCCAGTTTCCTATTCTGTTCATTCTGTCCTTCCAATATCTTCCCATTCTGTTCATCTAATTTTCCATTTAGTTGTTCGAACATCTTCATCATCACCTGCATCATACCTGAATTAGTATCTTCTCCCCCCCCCCGATTTGACCTTCCTGCTGCCTGAATCATCGGTGTTGACGTAACTTGTACATCTTTATTGAAGCTATCTCCTGACGTATCGTCTAACCGACTTCCAATGCCACTATCCCTGCTTTCCGATGGTATGCTATTATCAATTCCTACATCTATCTCCCCTCCTTCATCCGCCTTCTCTTCCCGGTCCAGCACTACATTTTGCGCCTCCATTCTGTTGCTTTGAACTGTCCGATCGATTCCCACTACACTGAAATACCGCACAAATTTTCCTCTTGCCCCACCTACCAACGATAACACAGTTATCCTATGAAGTAACTATACCCGCCACAACACTGTATATACTTCGTGAATGGTTTAATTCACTCCTATTTCAATTGCTAACTAATGACAGACAACCCTCACTCACCACCACAACACAATAACATTAATTCAATAGCCATATAAGTTTCCACTCACCTACCAATGCATAAACATAATCCTTACAATACATAATATTATTACCATTGAAACACATACACACTGCTAACAGACTCGTTGACACTATTACACAAAAATGCTTTCAGATTATAATAAATCCCTTATTAATTGAAATTACTTTTCAACGCACTTATTGCTATATTATGTACATAATCATCACTCACATTTACATGTCATATCTTCTCCCTGAATTTTCCTCAATAGTATCATATAAATATTCACAATAAACATTCACAATGCTGGTATATATTTCCCAACCTGGTATCTTTTCTATTAAATTCCCCAAACTTTACCATCACCAATAGATAATGCACTACTGAGTGAACGTTCCCAGCAAAAAAAATTTTTTTTTGCACAATTTGTACAACACTATTAACCACCTTTATATTCTCATAAGAATTATTACTACTTCCCCATTTCTTTGATTTCCATGTTATAAAAAATTGCCAAGCAGTTCAAATATTATTAATATGTCTTACAAAATTTGGAATTCTATTACATTATATTATTTGTAACATGTGCATGTATAGCCTTCATAACCTCAGTAACTACAATATTAACTATATATTGGATGCTCACAAATAATTGCCTATGTCAGCCCGCAATTAGTTACGCAACAACATTTTTGTAATTATTAACATTTCATTATGCTTACTTGACTTGTGCATGTGTTTGCTAACACATGTATTGTTATTTTTTTTTGTACTCTATAATAATACACTTTGTACTGCCTGCTTCTCATCTATACCCTGCATTACTATACAACAATTACATGCACATTGTTTTCCAACATTTCACCAATTTCCCTAGGACCACATTTCTTAATTATACGTTATCCACATGTTCGGGCGCCAGCTGTGACGTACCTGGTGATGCCGGGTATCTTCACTGCAATATAACACTAAGAGAGGGTGTCTTTTACGTGAATGGGTCCTAGGATAAGTCGGTGCAACGTTGGGAAGATTATTCATACATAGAAATACAATTATGACAAGATTTATTTTGAATCAAAGTTACTATTTACATAATCAGACACCGTTTTTATACTCCGCCTTGGTACCAAGATTAAGAGTAAAATACAACTTTCATACCTTCGGGGCCCCGTTTGAATACCTATGAGGTTCGTAGAGCCGTTCGTGCCGACAGGTTTGTCGACCTCTGCTACTGCTGCGGGCCGTCGGCAGCAGATGGCGTGGTGATCATCCACGGCTGATGCTCCAACAATTCTTCCCCAAACAGGATCTTGATACCTCGGCTGCGCAACTTCCTCGAATCACTGTCCATTAGTGGGTTTAATTACACGACCCCCGCTTACTCCGTATACTGGTCACAGTTCTGTACCGCACGCTTTCAAGAATGTTTCCACCGCGCCAACTAATAAGAACAACGTCAATTATTCTACCAACACTAATCTTTCACTATACTGATACTTCTAATGTTCTATTTACACGTCAATTACTTTGCAGTTCCTAATAGCACATAAAATACGTCGCAATGTTATATGCGTCCATACACCGGCGGAGAACTCTCGCCGCACGTCCGCACTCGCCGCCGCTCTCCTAACGTCTCTGATTCTCCTTACGATTCTTTCCTGCTCGGGAGCACGCCGGCCGCGTCCTGCATCGACGGGCGGCCCGGCTCGACTGCCTGTCCCAACGGCTCTCGTCCGCGATTCTCGTAACGAACTTTTGCACGTGCGCGGTGCTCAGTTCCAACCGAAATTCACACGCTAGCCTCCCGGCGGCGGTGGCACCGTCGGCGGTGGCAGCGGCTACTCGCCGGCCCCGGCGCGCCGCGCTCAGCGCGCGCACCGCGCAGTTCAAAATAGCAATTGGTTTCTTACACTAATGATTTAATTAGTGTAATGAAACACATATTCTGGGTTTCAATATATATATATATATATATATATATATATATATATATATATATATATATATATATATATGTGTGTGTGTGTGTGTGTGTTAAAGCAAGGCCCGTGGAGGGGTTGGGGATTGTGCCGGCGACGGTGGCAATGTCTGGCAACGGAGGAAACAACTGCCCATATACACGCAACAGACAGGAGTGAACATCGTTGATTTTTATGGTAATTACCTTACTGCGCGAAACAAAAAAGAAACAGTACAATTACGGACGCCATTAGGCCGATATTGGGTAAACCACAACTAATTTGTCATATCGGACGTGTGTGGCTTCCGGGTCAATCGGTCCAAAAGGTAATCAAGTTGGCCACTCACGTTTTGGAACAAACTGAAGGGCTGAACACAATAGTGGTTTTCTGCCCTTCCCCACCCTTTTTCTCTCTTCACAATTCTTTTTAACTTCAACTAATAACTTTAACTAGATATGTTTTCCTAAAATGTGGCTTAGATCATTATTGCGTTGATTCTTTCAATTTGTCACACTTTTCCGTTTTTTTCAGAACATTTTAAAACAGTTTTCATTAATAAGATTTGCAGTGTATTTCACATAAAAAAATATTGAAGCAAGCCTGATGTTAATTTGTTAGCTCTCCGATTTTACGGAGATTTTTTCTTTAAATTCTCAATAAATAAATATTGAGTCACTATTTTCTGCTGAACTATTTTTTTCAAGGAAAAATATCTAGTTACATAACCGTCTCAAAATTTTTGCAGTTTCTTCTAGAAATTCCCTGAGTTTTCAGAGCAATAAAATTCCTGTTTTTTTTCGTTTTTTCATGTTTTCCTGAAAGTCCATAGCAAAGATATTCAAATAATGAAGCCCACTCAATAATCTCCACAAGTCTAAATGTTCAATGTATTAGGGTGTAGAAAAGGAGTTATATCTGTTATTATGTTCTGTTGGTTCATAATACATTGTCTTCATAAATAATGACATTCCTTACAAGATGGTAAGATAATTAATAATATATTGACAAAAAGCTAAATCATATTAATAAAAGTAGCACGTGTGGAATTCGCGCATTTAACTAAGCATATACGCGAATATTGTCGCGTACAGAATAGTATAGCATATTAAGAAGTAGTTATTCGAGTAAAATGTGTCTAGAAGCATCTGTTATCTGCATTTTGGTACAAAATACGTCGTAAATTTTGCATGAGCTGAACAATTTTTTTTGTTAATTACGGAGAGAGAAGCCGGACCCTCACCGTCGACTTGGAAATGCGCGATCGAAGCTCGAAAAATAGGCCTCATTTTTTTTGTTTTTTTGCAACTCTCTTAACACATACAAATTTATGAATCACCATCCAATATGCAGCGCATTCACTTCAGCAGAATCGCCATCCGTTATGCAGAACATTCCACATGCGTTCCATTTATCCACTTGCTTCAACCGCGAGTAAAAAAAAATTAAAAAAGTGCCGCGCGCGTGCCTGTGTGTACGTGTGCGACGGCGCTGGCGGGATGGCGTCGGAGGCGATTCGCTGCTCAGGAAGGAAAGCGCCGCTCGCCATCCTGGGCGGTGGGGATGGCGGGCGCGCGCCGCGATGGCAGACGAACAGCGGCAGACCGAGTACTCCCTCAAAACCAACGCTCTTTTTTTTTTTTTTTTTGTAAGGTCGCATCAACTTCTAGGTCTTTAGCGACCACTATTGCTTGTAACGGTATGGTAACTGTGAGGATGACACAATATGATGATGATAGGGGGCGAATGGACGAACACAATACAACCATGCCCGAGGCGGGACTCGAACCCGCGATCCTTCGGTCCGAGATCGCTACGGCACTACTGCCTTAACAATCTCTGCCAACGAATCGGCAACACGTTTCTGTAGAAGCAATTTTAGTAAATTTACTGAATAATGTATGTTGCTCGTTTCGTTAGTTGGGGACCAGCTGCAATGGCTTCGAAGCATCGTTCACCGAGATGTTCTAGAGTTCGAGTCAGGACCGTGGTGAATTTTCTGAAAAATGTATGTTGCTCGTTTCGTTAGTAGGGGACCAGCTGCAATGGCTTCGCAGCATCGTTCACCGAGATGTTCTAGAGTTCGAGTCAGGACCGTGGTGAATTTTCGGTGCAAGTTAACAACTGGATTTGTTTCATCCGCTGTCTGGAGGAGAATTCTAGCGTCGACGGTTCTGATCTGAAGTTTGCCGTGTTTTGTCTATCAATGACCAATGCCTACAATGCACAATAGCCTACTAAATGCTAAAGATCTAACTAGACGAGGCGCCTAGAAACAATAAACTATTACATTCTTACTATTAATGGGGCCAAATTTATTTGATCCATTCATTGCGGGCGGACCTTTTCATGCATGGTGGCGTCTAGGTTCCACCCAGGCAGAGGAATGAAAAAGTCGAGTCGGTGACCTAGGTTTGAAGGTGATTCGCACATCGTTAGTGACAAGGCGAGCCCTATACGCGTTGGGCATAAATCCCCAACTCTCCAGGTTTGTCCGTACGACTCCCTACGTAAGTTACGACTTCGACGTGGTAGTAATCATTGTCTGAGAGGAATTTGGAAAGGTGTTTGTCCAGAACTCGGAGTGTGTCTCATCTGACGAACATCAGAGTTTCGCTCACGCATTTCCAAATCGACGGCAAAGCTCCATCGTTCCATATCTGCGAATGATAACAAAAATAACCTTGAATGCCGTGAATTGAAAATTCCCAACCAATTTTACACCAAAACAGAGACATGGCTTTTCATGACCTCTTATACTTCTCTCACGTAATTACACTACAAGTGTATTTCTACCTAATAAATTACGCGCATTCCACTAATGTTCCACGTATCCGCTTGGTCGTCGGCTTGGAAATGCGGTAACAAATCTCCTATGTTGGTCAGGTGAGACACACCAGGTACGGGAAGAATACCTTCCCAAATGTCTCTGACACAACGGCTACAGCCACGTCGAAACCAGAACCTAGAGCACGATTTATTTAGTCATGCGTCTGCAGATAACAGCTGCTGACGGCTACATTGAATCGTGAGCTTCGATTACGTCACTATGGTACCGTTCAAACTTCCGATTGGATGAAAACGTGAACAGCTGTTTTGCTTCCAACGCGCGGATAAATAAATCCAAGTCGGCGTCGGGAGTCGCCCGGAGAGCCGGGTCTGCCCGCCCGTTGCGAGCCTTAAGGCCCGCTTCACACGGCGCGGCAGCCGCGCGCTTCGTTCAAGGAGCATAGCTCTTCCGACGCAGCCACCGCAGGAGCCACCGCCGGAGTCACGGCCGCACCGCCGCCCGCCGTGGAAGGGGGTGGGGTCTGGAGGGGTAGGTTTCGCCGACCCTCCGGCGACGACGAACAAAGGGACCCGAGCAGGTAGAACGCCGCGAACGGCGGCAAGTGAGAAGGCTCCCATTTAAAGCTGTGTTCTGCTAGCGGTGGCGCGCGGCCCCTCGTGCGCTTCTGGTGGCCGGAGTTCGGCGTCTGCTGCCGCAGCAGCCGCCACCCGCTGCACGTGGGAAGGCCTCCATTCAAACCAATGCTCTGCTACACGGCCCGCTGCTGCGTGGCGCGCCACGCGCTGCACGTGGGAAGGGGCCCTAAGGCCCCTTCCCACGGCGCGGCCGCAGGAGCAGAGCTCTTCCGACGCAGCCACCGCCGCAGCCACGGCCGCAGCCACGGCCGCACCGCCGCCCGCCGTGGAAGGGGGTGGGGTCTGGAGGGGTAGGTTTCGCCGACCCTCCGGCGACGACGAACAAAGGGACCGGAGCAGGTAGAACGCTGCGGCCGCGGCGCAGTGGGAACGCTCCCATTTAAAGCTGTGTTCTGCTAGCGGTGGCGCGTGGCCCCTCCTCCGCTTCGCGTAGCTGGAGTTCGGCGTCGGCTGCCGCAGCAGCCGCCACCCGCTGCACGTGGGAAGGCCTCCATTCAAACCAATGCTCTGCTACGCGCCGCGCTGCTGCGAAGCGCGCTGCGGCCGCGCCGTGGGAAGCGGGCCTTAGCCGTTTGTCAAAAGCCGCGTCTTAAGCCGCTCTCCGGGAGAAAGCCGCAAGGCAGCTCGACCACGGGGGGGGAGGGGAGGCGGCTGTTTAACCCGTGGCCTTGCGCACCTCCCGGGCCGCGTGCTCGCGTATGGCCCCGAGCTGGGGACATATGTATCCAACGCCCACAGGGCTCTCGCCTTGTCACTAACAGCGTGGGAATCACCTCCAAGCCTAGGTCACCGACTAGACATTTCCATTCCTTTGCCAGGATGGATGCTGGACGCCTCCCTGCATGAATGTGGCCCTGCCCAAAACACAACGAATGGAATTTTGGCCAAGTCAGAAGTAGTCACAAGCAGACAGGGGGAGGGGCAGGTCCACCCTTTTCTTATTTTTACGTTCTCACTACCGCTTACGTAGTATAGAGAAAGTTATGTAATGCTGCGCAAAAAATGGCGAATTTTAGGCAGAAACACCCTTATTACAGGGTCCTGGGAACGGAAAAGTGGATAAATCCAGTTGCTAAATTTAGAAAAATATCCTCTAATACGTGGTGTAGCCAGAATCCATGGTTTGATACCGAAAAATCGCATCTGGTCTTCAGACTAGATCAGTGCATGTAAGTGTGTTCCAGTAAGGGGAAAGGATAGGACGAGGAAGAGAAGGAAGGATCGCGCGCGGTCCGTGGCCCGTTTGTACACCGCTCTAGCTTTTGCCTTATATTATTCGAAGGGGAAAAAAGCACGGAAAACTCACGATCAAAGCAACCAGACCCTAGTATTCGTCTCCAATCAGTGGCTTAATTCGACCTAGCCATCTAGCAAATGTCAAAAAAAAAACTGACACCGTTGTGTCTCGAACCCTAGGACCTCCCGTCAGAGGCACGGCAGTCACATCAGTTCAAGCCCTCAGCCACCTTAGTGCTCGCTAGCTCAATGTCTGGAGCCCGCACCGTCATTAAATATACGCCAAAAAATCAAATTGAGAGATAACGCGGAACCACAACTTCTTAGCTGGTGTCGAATCTTCGAATCTCCGACACTGTCGAAGCACCTTCCGGTTTGAGCCGCTGCAGATTCAGCGGCAATGTTGTCTCTGAGCTACACCTAGCCGGTGTGTACACAGGAAGCGAGGATACCCGCACGCGCAGCTGCGTTGTTATCGCCATGTGATTGCGCCGGGGTTGGCTTCGCGTGTCCCCACATGCCACACCTCTCAAACCGTTATTCCACCCATTATCACCTTTATTCTGTCCATCGCCATTCACACACGCATGACACTGTACACTGGATTTTGTGAAGGATGAAGCACGTTGCGGTTCCTTATTTACACATCCAAACTTTGAGACGAAAGTTGCAGGTCGGAGACACACTTAAGCAAGGGAAGGTTTCAACAAATGGTTGAAACCACATAACGGAAAAAAACTGAAGACAATAATGAACAATGAAGACGTAACGAAACAATGTAAAACTAGCAACCCGACGAGCCAAAATAAAAATAAATGTTCTGAAATAACATCTTTCAAAAATAACATTTTATAAACAGAAGAAAATAAAAACTTCAACGCAACTTGCCTATGAATTTTGGTCGTTTGACGGCTACTTCGGGGCCACGCAAAAACAGGACCGTCATTTCACAGTACACTCTCAAATTTGGTATCACGCGAAATTCTACTTCGCTGCACTCCTGTCACCGTCCGGGAAAAAGAAATAAAGAAAAAAGGAAGAAAAAATGAAAGAAAAAAGAAAAGAATGAAAAAAGAAAAAAAATGAAAAAAAAATGAAAAAAGAAAAAAATGAAAAAAAAAAGAAAAGAAAAGAAAAAAAAGAGAAGAGAAGAGAAAAAACATATCACTACCCGAAAACGGAGATCGCGGCTTCATTCGAGTCCCCTAGCGGAGGGCCCGGCGCCGCTGTCGTAGTTCGCGCGGCCGCCGACAGATGGTGCGCGGCCGCCTCTGCGCAGCGCGGCCGCTCAGCTGTCGGCGCAGACAACGTGTCTGCGGTTGGGCACGGCTCTCGACCGAACGGCGGGCGAGGCGGCGCGACTTCGGCTGGGCGGCGCGCCGCGCTTGAGCCCTGCCCGACTGGCTTCCGATAAGATTTTGGCCGATAAGGCGGGAAGCATCAGATTCGAAAGGCGGATATACTTCGTGGCCGCGACGTAGGCGTGAAACGTCCAATCAAAACTTCGCTGCGTCGGCAACGGCGCCATTCCCAAAGCTAGATAGTTTCTTTCGGGAAGAGCTAGACAAATGAACGTTCAAAGCGGCGCTGAAGTTGACTTTTTAACGAAACCTTTCAGGGTACTGTATGATTTCGTTACTACATATTGAAATATTCGCAAGACATGAAAGACCTTGATGTAATGTATTCACTTAACGTTTGCAAATACCTGACGGCATAACCTTGAACGCATCGCATTACATTATTTCATTCAGAGAGAGGTCTTGGCCAAGTGTATTAGAGACGCACAATTTAACAATCGGCCACAAATGTATTCTTCTTCTTCTTCTTGTTATTATTATTATTATTATTATTATTATTATTATTATTACATAAAAAGTTGTACAATCTCTATATAAATAATTACAACAATAATAGTAATAATAATTCATATTACTATTATTATTAAAAGAAAAAATTAGTGATTAAACTTCAAATTATGTTCTCTGCAATTAATTTCAAAAAATATTGGAAATTTCCCCTTGCCATTCATACACATTAGCTGCCGTATTTAATTTCTACACTTTGAAGTGGTCAAATGAATTAATGCACAGGAGCAGAAATCGGCCAAGAAATAATTTTTGAGAGTATTATTGGGATCATTTCAATTATGTAGCAGAAGAGAAGACGATATTAATTTCACTATTCCCTATGTGATCGTCTCCTTCTGAAGTCCAGAATGTTCCAGTCCGTAGAAAAGTCCCAATTCGAATTTTGCTTCCAACTCAAGAACACCGCCAACCATTAGCATTCCTACGGTAGCATTTACTAGAAAATCAAATCCAGTTTTTCTTCTCCAGATACCTTTTATTACAGCAGTTCTTACATCTCGAGTTTCTATCAAATGTTGTCAACCAAGTACATTGCAAATGATTCGTGATTCAACCTCCTGGGGCAACGTTTCCCTCACTCCAATAAAAAATTATGAAAGAGACCCTATAGCAATACGTAATTTTTTTTTATTTCCGTAAAAATGTTAAATTTCTGATGTTCCCTTTTTTTATAACCTGAGAACTTGGAAAATGGATGTACACTTGTGGAAGATGTATTATATCTAAGTCATTTAGCGACCCTGTAAATAGTTCAACATTAACTGAATTTGTATTAATAGCTTCTTTAAAGTTAGTATTTCATTTTACTTACAGTACGTTTTATTTATTTACTAGTACACTATGTCTGGTGTTGTATGTCTTTATACAGGAGTGTATAAAGTTTAATGGAATAGGGGGTCCGGAAAAATCAGTTACCTCTCTGGTCTTAGTCAGTGTATGCCTACGGAAGATCCAGATCGACACTGCGCATGCGCTCCCACGTAAAGACTCCAATTCGTTCATCAAAGGGAAGCAACGCTGCGATTCGGTCCGGCTCGTGCCAGACCGGTGACTGTTGAGTCCCTTCCGAAAATAGGCTAGCCCACGCGTCGTAGGGGATCTAGAAATGTTCAACCTAGGACTAATGCTATTCACCACTGTCTAGTGGTCTTTACAAAATATTTCGTTCGGGATAATTGGGAGAAGATATCTCGGGCTGGGGTCATGCATTCCCTTACACCCCGCTGCGATGGCTCCTAATGTCTGGATTGATTGATTGATTGAATATTTCGTGTTTCCGGGCACGACAATTACCACGTTTATTAGCGTTTATTAAGTTTATTAAGTGTAGTTCGTGTTTTTATCGAGTGAGGTGGCGGGGTTCTCCCCCGCAGGATGGCAGATCCGGTCCCGTCCTACACGCTGGCCAGCGGGGTTTTCTCCATCCAGGTATCTCCCACCAGCGGGGCACCGCCCCCAATCGAGACAAGCTTGAGACAATGCTCTAAGCCCCCGACTGCTCTCCCGACACGTGTGGCAGTGTAGTGCATGCACGTGACAGTGAGGGGTGAGGATAAGGCAAGGAAGCGCTTGGAAAGTTCGCACGCGGTCCGTAGGCTGTTTGATAGGGCATTGAATGAATGAATGAATGAATGAATGAATTAATGCCTTATTTTACGTGGCGAGACTCAGGCCATTAGGCCTGCTCTTCCGTCTGACCACGTAAATTTCGCTACGCTCCTTTCACCAACTAGCAGAGAAAGGAGGTATTTCTTGGGCGAGAAACAGGCGATTTTTGAATTTAGCTCAGAGGCGTCATTTAGGCTTGAGGATCTTTTACGTGCAAGTAAATCTACTAACATGGGACAGCCGGCTTTACTTCCCCTCCGAAGGAAGGCGTACGGAGGATTTTGTCGCCCTAAAAATCCACGGCTTCGATCGGGTTTGAACCCGCCAACTTGGGTACAACAGTCCAGTACGCTAACCGTTTCACCATCGACGCCGCAAAGGGCCGTTTGATAAGGCATTGCTCCGGCATTCGCCTGGTGTTTATAGGAAAAATCACGGAAAAGTGATCAGAGCACCTTCCTGAATTCTCCTCCACACAGTGGCTGAATTCGAACTAGCTATCTAGAAAATGTCAAAAAAAAATCCTGCCAACTTGAACCCTCTCGATGAGAGGCACGGCAGAGCCATCAATTGACACCCTGAGCCACCTCCATGTCTGGAGCATGCTCCATCATTCAATATATGTCAAAAAAAATCAAACTGAATGGGAGATAACTCAGAGCTACAAATACAGAAGTCGGCCAAATCTCGAAGATCAGGCTTGTCCCAAAATCACAATAGGAAACCAGCATTAAAAACTCATTAATATGCGCGGTTGATGTGTTATCTAGTGCAAAGCGTTGTGATACGAGAACGTTCTTCACAGGGTTACTAAACCAAAGATAGTGGCGGCAGTACAAACACAATGGAGAGCCAGTTAATGTTCCCAAGTGTCCCGTACAATGACTTCCATGACAGAATATCCTCGAAATATCGCTTACGTCCTCTTGACTCAGTCACCCTTGTTATTCGAATTCTTATTCTTCCGACAAAATCTCTTTTATCACAAGTAAAAATAAGTATTTATTTATTTGTAAGTTACTTTTACTTTGTTGTATTCAAGTATGCGGCATGTTGCAGCAGAACTGCATCAAACGAGACATTTTGAGTATGTAGAGATTTCGAAATTTATTTATTCAGGCTTTTTATCTTGTTCCCTGTCCTTGACCGATAATCTTGTTCACTCAGAAATTGTGTAAATGACAGTTATACGTAATTATTATATGCGACAATTGTGGAGAAATAAAAGTTTAAAGTAATATATTTTTATAAAGATGTAACTACTCACTCAACGGTATTATTCACACAATTGTGTCTACACTAAACATATTTAGAGAAATAACTGCACCTTTTCTACGGTATTTATGTACCTAATAAAACGATAACGTTAATCAAGAGGTAAAAATTTTACTTTTCGGAGACCTTTAAATTTCTTGAAAGTATCATGTGCGTAGATACTCAATGATATACATTCAGCCTGAAATGCATAATATTTATAATGCTTTACTTTATAATAGTTGCTTACTCTTTGCCAAGCGACTATCATTCGCCGCTCGCCCTGCCATCAGCTTATATCGAAACATCGATTTATTACAGATGATATTTTTAACGGCGATGTTTTGTGCCTTGTGTACCTTTTCGATGTTTTGGTTTTTGTGAAGGATGGGTTTGTGAAGAAAAAAGTTCAATAATTATAATTTTTTTCAAAAGTTTAAATATAAAATAAAAATGAACGATACCACTGTCAGTTTATTTGTTAGAACGAAGCCTACGCTATTTATTCTACCTTCATCTAGCAGACTATTTCTCCATGGAGAGATGACCCCGATTCCCTGGTATTTCCTACATCTTTGCTGGCATTACGTAGTCGAAGATGCGATCAACACACATACAGCAAGCATTGGCCTCCCCCCCCTTCCTCCCGCATACGACGAACTGAAGAGCACTGCTCCGAGGAGATGACCCTGAGCTCTCAGGCTTTCTGGCTCAAGTTCTTTTATTATTTTTATTTGTATTGTCAGTTAAATCTTAGTTATAAATCAATAAACACGGCCACTGTCAAAGTAAAATTTTCCCCCGCGCAAACGTAAATGTTACAAGACACTAACCCATTTTTAAATGCATCGATGGTGTTTTGGCGATGTATTAACATCGATGCTTTAATTTAAAAAAAATCGATGTTTTGTTGACGATGTCGTATCCCTATTATGGACACATCATAGGAAGCGAACATTCGCCGAGCAACTCAGCTACTCTGCGCTGGTCGGGCGGTCAGCTCACCACTAGGTATGCGGCATCGATGTGAATGGGTTCAAAACATCGATGTTTTTGAAGAAACACAAACACTTTTTTTCTCGTATTTTGTTTCTGAATGAAGAATTTCCATGATCACAATAGGATAAAAGTTAAAATATGAAATAATAACTTATAGTAACACTGTTATTCATGTATTGGAACCAAAGGAACGATGTTTGTACTTCCTTCATCGACCAAACTCTCTCGCCCGAGATGATCTCCATGCCCTTGTATTTCCTCTTTCTTCATATTCATCTCGCACTTTGAGATAGGGTCAACAAATTCACTGTGGTCGTAGGTTCTACCCCATCTTCTCGTACCCTCATTCGGCGAATTGATAAACACGAACACTGACAAATTAAATTTTAATGCACACGAATTTAATGTTAGATGTTACTAATCCAGTCTACGAAACATCGATGGTTTTTAGTCGTATTTGTAACATTGATGTTTTATTTTTGAACATTATGTTTGCCAACATCGATGTTTTAATTTTGAACATTATGTTTGCCAACATGGATGTTTTAGTTTTGAACATCCATGTTTGCCAACATCGATGTTTTAATTTTGAACATCCATGTTTGCCAACATCGATGTTTTAATTTTGAACATCCATGTGTGCCAACATCGATGTTTTAGTTTCGACAACATTTTTGCCAACATCGATGTTTTAATTTTGAACATTATGTTTGCCAACATCGATGTTTTGTTATTGATGTCGCATCACAACTCGCTACTCGCCGCATGCGTGGAGCAGCCTTGATGCACAGCATCGCCGAAGTCTCTTCAGCGATAGCGCCGAGCCCGCCCGTTCGCGTTTCGGCTGAGCCAGACGCCCAGCGACCTTGACGCGGAGGGGAGAGGGAGAGAGAGAAGGGGAGTCGATGTATCGATAGAGAGCACGATAAGGGACACTTGATACCCTGCCGCGCTCACTTCCGCTTCTCGGCGAAGAGTGAACCCCAAAGGTGATTCACAGGGATAATCTAGAACAAGTTCAACCCTTGGATGAACGCGCAAGGCCTCCGTGGCCTTGCGTTTTTAATTTCGCTTTTCACTCTGCACAGCTGCACTTCGGACAGCTTGCCCTCAGCGTAATCTTCCTTTTATCTTACTACTTTAATTTAGGCACTGCCAAAGGAAAAAAATCTCAGAAGTTAAATGTGATTCTGTAAATGAATGCGTATGCAGGCCTTTTAAGGCCCTAATAATAATTCAAATAAATAATCCTTTGATTAACACGAACAGTTGTTTTATTGGTATTATTAAGAAACAAAGTTGTTAAAAAAAAAATAAAAAAAAAAAATTATGAGCATTTTTCGAAAGTGTATAGCGCAGGGCCTCAAACACCCTGCATATGCATTCATGAATCCATGCATCCTAGGGTTAAAACTCTACTAGGTTTTCGATTAGAAAAAATTTTAACTCAACCAAATTTCGTGATTGTATCGACTTGGCTGACCGCGTTCTAGGCACCGATGACGTTTCGGCCGCCATGCTGCGACCTTCCTCAGGGCGAAATACCGCGTTAAGTAAAAGAGATTCAAATTTGATCGAATTCACCACAAATCGATTTTATCGACTTTCTCGCGGCAGGCTGAGTAAGGAGTCCAATTCATTTAAAATCCGTCATTTCCACGTTACGAACATTGAATTTTCAACCATGTTCCCTTAGGAGTGGGAATTAAAAAGAGTACACATTTGTCAATACTCCACAGGTTGAGCACCTGAGTAGGGGCTATTATCCCCACCCCGCGGGCGTACAAGTGCACTGTTGAGCTCGTAGCAGGCTGTATAGGATCGCAATGCCGAGGTGTTTCGACATGAATCGCAAAATGCAAAACCGTGGTAAGTCGCCAGCTCGAGACTACCAACCGTCCGGGCGGGTACCGTAGCTGTTTTCGCCGCCTACGGCGTTCGGGACAAGTCCCTCATCAATGCCCATGATGACTGTCGAGCACTGCCATGACGAGCGCAACTGGAGGCCATCCGGGCTGTTATACCCGGATGACAACACATTACGCTTCAACACTCATTACCATGGTGAATAACTCGGTTACAAACTAATGATGCGATATCGATAACAAAATCGATGTTACCAAACTTCATCTTGCGGTCCTTTTATAATCGGGCTCCATTGCGGCATCCATGTGTGACATGTTGAGCTCGCACTGTCTGAACTTGTTGCATTGAGAAAATAATCCCCTAATCCTGAATGCACTTCAGTAGCGTTAATGCTGAGTCTTAGAAGTTATATCATAAAGCGCCAACTTGCACTGTTAGACTCTTCGAAATAACTTGCCTAAACTATTGCATTTTCGAAATCTAGAGTCAAGTTCTTAGGTAACTTTCATGGCAAGGAGAGTCATAAAAGAAAAGCACTTTTGCATGGAATTGTTGATACATTATTGGTACGGTTTTCAAAAGACTTCATTATCTAAATGTCGGCACAGTGAACTCTAAATAAATTGACACAGAATGATTCAAATAAATTAGATGGAAGAAAAAAACATCCCTCTTAAATGGTGTAGTCACACAAATATTGCACATGCGGTCAATTCATCCACTTAAAAAACATGAAATACATAATTCAAATTTGATCGATAATTCAAATCGATTTTATCGACGTCCTCGCGGCAGGTGGAGTACGGCGTCCAATTCATCTAAAAACCGTCATTTCCACGTTGAGACCATCGAATTTTTACGTTTTCCCAGGCGTTGGAATTAAAGAGTACACGACCCTTTAAAAAACTTGCGAACTACGCGAGAACATAGACGAACATTTGCGGCGATGGTGTGACGGTTAGCGTACAGGACTGTTATACCCAAGCTCGCGGGTTCAAACCCGATCGAAGCCGTGGATTTTTAGGGCGACAAAATCCTTCGTACGCCTTCCTTCGGAGGGGAAGTAAAGCCGGCTGTCCCATGTTAGTAGATTTACTTGCATGTAAAAGATCCTCAAGCCTAAATGACGCCTCTGAGCTAAATTCAAATCGCCTGTTTCTCGCCCAAGAAATACCTCCTTCCTCTGCTGAAAAGGAGGTGAAAGGAGCGTAGCGAAATTTGCGTGGTCAGACGGAAGAGCGGGCCTGATGGCCCGAGTCTCGCCACGTAAAATAAGGCAAATTCAATTCAATTCAATATAGCACCGGTTTAGATGGTTCAGGGAACCAATTGATGTCACTGCTGTGCCTCTGACAGAGAGGACCTAAGGTTCGTGTGAAGACGCTTTCATGATTTTCGAGACTAGCTACTTAGCTACAGCGAATTCAGCCGCTGTCTGGAGAAGCATTATAGCAGCCGATAATCTGATCGCTAGTTTTCCATTGTTTCTCTGATCAGCTCTACGTGAAAGCCGGAGCAGTACTGTAACAAACGGGCCACGGATCGCACGCGAACTTTCCTTTCTCTCCTCTATTCTATCCTTGCCCCTCAGACACACAAACACACTCACATACACTACACTAGGAGCTTGTCCCGACTGAGGTGGTGTCACGGTGGTCGGAGATACCTGGTAAGGTAAAATAACCCGCAAGCTCACGTAGGAGCTCGCCATCCAGCTGGGGAAGATGACCGCCATCTTCCACGATAAAACGCATGCACTAAACTTGTGGGACTAATGACCTTAGCAGCTGACGCGCCCGGAAACAGTTATCAGTCAAACGAGTACCGACCGGTGTTTTAATATTTTCGAGTTCATCTCATGGGGTGATCTAATTAAAATATATCCACTGTGTTTCACAATATTGTGTGTGTGTGTGTATAAAGGAGAATCTACAATTCAAGGATAATTGTGACAACAGTGAACTCAACGACAATAAAAATAGGTTTATTTCTGGCGAAATTTCGGTGTTTTCTGGATTACATAACTTTCTCTTCTTACGAAAAATTCGTAAGTCGAGAAAGTAAAAAGCCGGATCATGACAAATACAAAACTAATATTTTGGTTAATTTCAAATTTGGATAATTCGAATTTTTGCAGGGTTCATTAATTTGCTTTGATTCATTTTGTTCGCATTAAAAAGAGCTCATGGCCTAAAAAAAGGCCTAAGTGCCCGGAGACGCACAAACCGCCTTGCGGCGAAGAGCAACCGATCTCGATTGCAGCTATGATGGAATATTTTCGAGTTCCACTAAGGCGTTCAAATTTAAAATAATGCACGATATTTAGAACAATGTCATACCCACGTGTCTTTAGTAATCATTGGTCTGCATCAATAAAAATAATATCTTGAATACAATTATACTTTGGTTTTATCAAAATTTGGACCATTAGAGTCTTGTGTAATTTCAATTTTGGGGTAATTTGATTTGTTTCCCTTGTTGCCCGAGTGAAAACGCTACCACTGACTAGAAAACGAAGTTACGTAAGAGCGCGGAGATCCACCCTGATGCTGCGGAGCCGAACTTAAAAGAAGTCGATTATTTTCCAGTTTCCCTACGGTTTCAGACTTAATACTAGGCAAGGTATTTAAAAAATTCTCATCCATAGTTGACATTTTTGAAGAAACGCGATCAATGTTAACAATAAATGATAGGATAAATACCACAAGCAATATTTTAATTAACTAGCATTTTGGATAATTCGAAATGTTTTAGAGTTTGTGGCAAATTCACTTGTTTGCATTGTTGTCAGAATTAAACAAAAATAATCGACGTGGAAAACTATTTGCGTAAATGCGCGCTGGCTTAATTGTATCTTGATAATTACAACAATTAATATTTTGAGTCACTGACATTTTGGCTAATTCGAGTTGTTGTTGTTGTTTTATTTTTTTTTTATTTTTTTATTAGTTCTTGAAAAACATAATTTGTATCCCTTGTTCGAATTAAAAGAGAGACGTAAGACGTTAAAGTTTGAGTTTCCCTACCGGTGTTCGAATTTAAAACGATCCCTGCGGCGCAAGATATTTAAAAATTACCATTTCTATTTACATCCAAAACTCACCGTCAATGTAAAAAGTGTATTTTGATAATTCCTACAATTAATACTCTAACATGCATAGTAAATGATCTCCTATATATATTATGAGCTAACCAAAATTTCGCATTGAAAAATTAAAATTGAAGAATGTACATAATTTATTTTCCTTTAAGAAAATTTTCCAAATTTCTTACGAAATTTGTCTGTCTAAAACTATATAGAGGGCCATATTTCTATGCGTATTTAATAAGAAGAATACAGTCATAGCATAAGAAATTTAATACTTTAATATTTTTAATTTTGGCTAATTCGATATTTTTTGTTCTTGGCAACTTCATGTTTCGAATAAAAAAAGAGAGGCACCATTAACGAGGCAAAGAAGGGGGCGCGAGAACACCCTTTGGCGGCGGAAGCAAGCTGCGGGCGCTGAGCTGAACCGAGGTCGATTACTTTCGAGTTTCCCTGCGGTGTTCGAATTTAAAACGATCCCTGCGGATCAAGATGTTTAAAAATTACCATCTCTGATTATACCCAAAACACAACTTCAGCGTAACAAAATGTATGTTGATAATTACTACAATTAATACTCTAATATGCATAGTACATGGTCCCCCATATATTTTAAGACAACCTAAATTTCGCATTAAAAAATCGAAATTGCCAAATTTTCATAAATTATTTTCTTTTATGAAAATTCTCTCAATTTCTTACGAAATTTTGGCTATTTGACAGTCACAACATAAGAAATTTAATACTTTAATACTCCCAATTTTTGACTAACCCGATTTTTTATTAGTTCTCGGCAATTTATATGTTTCCTGTGTTCGAATAAAAAAATAAAAGAAAGACTATGCCTTTGTCGAGGTAACGAAGGAGCGCGGAGACTCACCCTCGGGCGGCGGGGCCGAGCAGCGGGCGCGCGGCGGCGCCGAGGGCAGCGGCGGCGGCGGCGCCGGCGGGTTGCGGCAGCAGCAACATGGCGCGCCAGCAGCACGGACTGCCGCGCGGGACTGCCGCCGCCGCCGACGCTATCTGCCACCGCCACCGCCGCCGCGACCGCGAGCCTCCGTGGCGGGAGAGCGAGCGGGGGCCGTTATCAGTCGCGACCCCGCCGCGCGGCGGCGGCGGCGGCGGCGGCGGCGTCTCGGCGAACGCCAAAGCCCCTGGCCCGCCGCCGCCGCCGCCGCCGCCCGCCGCGCGACCTCGCAGGTGCCCCTGCAGGAGACGAGGAGAGGGGGGGCGGGGCAGCAGCTCTCATGACGTAGGAGAACGCGGCGGTGGTGGAGGAGGAGGAGGAGGAGGAGGAGGAGAAGGATGCTGCAGCGGCAGAACAGGTGTTGCGAGACCGGACTGCTCGCTTTGGATCACGGTCCTCCCCCCTCCCCCCACCCCGCCTCTGGATCGTTTTGGCAAGACCGCTTCAGCCGATTCGTGGCACCGACTGTAGCGGGTACACCTCAAGACGACGGGGCGTTTCGGTTTGAAAAAAGTCAGTGTCAATTAGCTTTGATTTCACGAGAGAAAGCCGACTGTCGAAAAATGCCCCACTTTTGCTTCTTGTGGAACACCAGTTCTCATAACGAAACACCTACAGCCCATTCCGTTCGTTTTGGGTGACTAGATCATTGAGATGGTCAGGCGAGTCGTGGCACGTCAAATAGCAGATCGAGCTCAACACTCCAGATGCTCAACGTGAAAAAAACAAACAAAAACAAACAAACAAACAAAAAACACCATGATAAATTTCTTCGATTTGACGAAAAAAAACGCATGTGTCGAAAATGCTTCACGTTTTCTTCTTGTGGAACACAAGTTGTCGCAACGAAGCACCTACGGCCGAAACCGTTCATTTTCTCTGCCGAGACCATTGAAATGGAAAAAATCAACTCAGGCAAGTCGTGGCAAATCCAGTAGCGGCTCGAACTCAACATTTCAGATCTTCATTTTGAAAAAATCAATGTCAAATTTCTTTGACGTCATAGGAGAATAGCAGGTTTAAAAAAATTCCCCTCTTTTTGCGGTAAATCTATAGTAATGAAACTCGTTTAGCTGAATCTACATGATTTAATTGTCCACATTAATAATCAATTGGACTCTTTAATTCCTTTCGCGAACACTTCTACAGTCAACAAAGAAGTCACCTCAGAATATCCAAGTTCTGTTCTCTTCGATTTCTTGAGAAAACAGCAGTCTATAAATGGCCCACCGCGTTTGTCTTCTGGAATTCCGGTTGTCATGACGAAGCTGTTTGGGCTAATTCTTCGCACCTTGCACGGCGAGATAAATAATCACATTTACGATACTGGAGATTTAATTTCTTTGCATAAAATTATCTTCAATTGTGTACGAAGAGCAGGTATTAAAGCATGATCTTCCTTCGATTGTGGAATTCCGGTTATGTAGTAATGGCCCAATGAGGTAAAGTATTTTCAGCGTTGTAGATTACATGGTTGAAACGGTGTTACGAGATTAAATTTCATTGTAATGCATGGACCACTTTTTTATCGTTATGTATCTCAAAGGCATCTTTTTCATGAACAATCCAACTATCATGCCCAGTTTTTTTTGGAAAGATTCTTTGAATGAAATACCGGTGGCTTTGTAAGTATCTTCACTAAAATGGTTCATTTCAATTTCACTGAATGATTATGTTTGTCAATGACATGACAAGCTATCAATCTACTGCCTGACTTTTATTGAATCAAAGTAATACATCTATGACACCAACCTTACACATCAAATGAGATACAATCTGACACCTCTAAATTCAAATGTTAGGCTTTTGAAATGTTTCAGAAAACAATAACGTGAATTCCATGGGTCTCCACAAGAGATGAGACATTCCAAACTTTGACTTTTTAATTTGATTCGAAACTCGAAAACATGAACCTTCCCGTTTTTTTAAGTTGAATATGTTTACTTTTAATTTACTTCACCTATTCATTCTGTCCAGACGTCTATAAGAAATTGAACTACCTGTCAAATACACACCATCAGTTCTTTATGCCAAAGCCGACGAGTTGAGTGATTCGTTTCTCCGGGCGCGTCAAATACTTTGGTCATTAATCCCGTAAACGAGTGCATGTTTCACTACGGGGGTGATGGTGATCTACTTCCGCTGAATGGTGAAATCTAGCGCCCACCCACACGTCGAATTGCAGGGCATTCCCCTTCCAGATATCTCCCACAAGCCAAGCACCTTTACTTCTAGGCTGTCCGGGTGACGCCGCGTCGTTGGCAGAAGCCTGCGACATGACAGGCGAAACGTCGGCCTATCTGCCAACGACGCGGCGTCACCCGGACAGCCTAGAAGTAATGGACTCGAGCCGCGGAAGCCTACGTGTACAAGCGAAGCACCTCCCCAGCCGGGACACGTTCTAATCTCCCGAACCCGACATATCTGGTAGTTTAACGCTAAGTGTTAATTCGACCTAGCTATGTGGGGAATATCCTGGCACCGGCTGGACTCGAAACCAATGACCTCCCGGTCAGAGGCACTTCAGTCACTTCAGTTGATAACCTGTCCCGTTCTGTTGAGATTGGGAACAACAAAAGAATCGATAGTCTAAGAATCGCAACGACATCCGTGGAATGTCAGAGATCCTTTCCTCACGACACGCAACTGTCTTTAATCACCCCCCAACTTTTAGTTACGTCAGCGCGCGGTCGAGATGACCTCTCCTGGGAGGCGGGGGGGGGGGGCAGGAGGAGGGGGGGGGCGGCGGACGTCTCGAAGCGAAGAAACAGCTGTTGCGAAACCCTCAAACTCCGCGGCTGAGGGCCTTAATCGGCTTTTGGAGAGACCCACTCCACTCTGGAGACGGTGCTCCAGGGAGGGGGAATATTTTCTATTCGCATTAAGTGGAGAGGTCTTCGCCCTCGCGATGCCGTTTTTAAACAAGAGGTGCGACGAAATCCTCACGAGACCGAATCCCGCAACGATGCTGACTGAATGTCACGTATTTTTCCACTACTGCGTGTCGTCGGTATGCAAGTGAAACTCATTAAGTCTATTGATTACGTTTTCGAGTTATAGCCCAGTCAAGTTGGACCAAAAAATGACGATCGAAGGAAAAGTAAATCCCGGAGTTTTGAAACTTGACATGATTGTTTGTTGGAACCTACTGCATGACTCCTGAAGTGTGGGTGTTAGCCGGAGACAGAAAGGCCGTTTGAAGGTGCTCTTTCGACGTTTTTTATTGCGTATGCCTTCATTATTATCGATCGAAAATTTTGCCAATTTTATATAGAACATAATTTTTTTGAGGATTGATGGAGATATTTGCAAAAAAACGTCGAAAAGCACATAGAAACGGCTCCCCCGCATCCGGCTCACCACCCACACTTCAGGATTTTGAGTATGTTACGCAGAACGTACCAAAAAACAATCATGCGAAGTTTTAAAACTCGAGCGATCTCTCCTACATCCTCCTGGTTGTATCTTCACCCCTTATACTCACTTGTCGTGGCTGGGGCGGTGCCCCACTGGTGGGAGATACCTGGTTGGGAAAAATCCCCGGACGTTGACGTACAGGTATCTCGGCATCCGGCGGGGAAAGACCACCGCCAACTCACGAGGGAGAAACCATGCACTACACTTACGGGACGAATGACCTTAGCCGTTGACGCGCTAGGTGTCACTAACAATCAATCCACCGCTGCATGGTCAGATCCCACTCCAAACTACAAGCGAGTTTGCCGGACTTTTCCTCTTCCTACAAGCGGGGGGCCTCCCCATGCTTGTAAATCCCATTCATAACCCGACTTGTGTTGTAGTGAAATGCACGTGCTTCCATGCGTGGGTGTGTTTGTGTGTCAGGAATGAGGAAAGAAAGATCGCGCGAGGCGAAAAAAAAACAACGGAAAACTACCGTTCAGATTAGCCAGCTGCTTGAATTATCCTGCAGCAAGTAATTGAATTCGACGTAGCTAATGTGCAGCTGGTGTCGAAGATCCGCCCCCTTCAGGACTAAAATTCTAGGGCTTCTCGGACATCTACACTACAAAAGCAACAAAAACTGTGAGTACCACAGTGGTCGGAAACCTTCTTCATCAAAGAAAATTTTGTAATCATTTAAACTTAAGTTCCCAATCTTAGGTCACCAGAGCAGTACTTATTGATCGTGCGATTCTGGCTACTTATTCTGACCAGGTTGGGAAATAAACTTGCAGGTTGACTTGATGGATGAAGGAAGGATGAAGCATAGCTTACGGTAGCCTACCTACTGTCGCTAAGTAATAATTTACGTTATTGCCAACTGAAACTTCGACTTTTTTAGATTTTGGTTGTTTCGAGTCAAACTCATTTGAGTATTATAAAAGTGAATCTAATTCCATTAAATACCCCCCCCCCAATAGAATAAATGAATTAAGAATTTCGAAATGCAAAGCAAACAGGACGACGTAGTAAATAAACGACGTAAAGGAATTCCAAGATATCAGGCCTGGATTAAGTGTGCGATTTCGAGTGACATCTTCGAATTCTGACGGTGAGTCATTGATTGGGACGCAAACGGCCATTCCGAGTGAGCTCTGCTGTCGGATAGCCATCACCAGCCCCGACCAAAGAGCCTGCAGATCCTGGCAACATCGTGCTGAGCTGGGTTGAATTTAACTGAATTGAATTAATGTCGGCGAGATTCGGGGCATCAGGCTCGCTCTTCCATCTGACCACACAAATGTCGCTACGTTCCTTTCACCAACTAGCATAGGAAGGAGGTATTTCTTGGCGAGAAACAGGCGATTTGAATTTAGCTCAGATGCTACTTCATTTAGGCTTGAGGATCTTTTACATGCAAATAAAATTACTAACATGGGACAGCCGGCTTGACTTCCCCTCCGAAGGATTTTTTCGCCCTTAAAAATCCACGGTTTCGATAGAGTTTGAACCCGCCAACTTGGGTGTACCTGTCCGCCACGCTAACCGTTACACCATCGCCGCGCGAGGGTTGCGGGTCCGAGTATCAGGGAAAGGTGCACTAGACTTTTTTCTTACATCACGGAGAGCAGTCCGTTCCCAGGTCAGTTGCCCCGCGTGCGATAATGGCTATCTGACAACCGGCAAAAACACACACACACACTCGCGAGCGCGTAACTGACCCGGCGCCGGTGAATGACTCATTCACAACTGTGATTCGATCTGGATTTCAACACCCGATTATACGATCGGATCCAGTTGATTCACCGCTGTCGCCAACGTTTGACTGCTTCATTGCCCGTTCCCCAGAACTTGTTGGCGAATTTTTTGTTTTTTTTGTTTTTGTTTTTGTTGAAGAAACAGTGGGCATCGCTGGAGACGTGAAGGTAAGGCTATAATAGAAGGCTACAATACTCAATTCTGTCACAATGAAATAATTATGTGAGTCGTCATTGCCAACAATATTGTTTATTACAATAGCAGTTTTCGATAGCTTAGCCATCATCTTCAGATTTCTAGTATAAGTTTAATGGGTTTTTTCTTGGACCAGAAAACTGATGACTGTGGCTAAGCCATTGAAAGGTGCTACTGTAATAAACAATATTGTTGGCAATGACGACTCACATAATTATTTCATTTAGAGACGAAATATGCTTAAAATATATACTGTGAGTAATTCTCTAAGTACAGGTATCAGTATCATCGTTATGTAATGGTTTGCTGCAAAGTAGAACGGTAGAACGCTTTGGCATTGCGACTGAAATGTACGTAAAATTTAAATTAAGCATATTTTTCCAATAAATTAAAGATAACGTCTACCTAATTATCCCAGTATTCAATTTTGAGGATATAGTTGCGTTGCTGTAATATAAAAGAGCACTGACACTGCTTTCCAATTTATCAACTAACAACCGCGATTAAGATTTCATAATGTTGGTATTAGTTTTCCTTTATCGTTCTATCTATCCAATATATTCTATGTTATCACAGCAATGGAATCAGTGATTTGAATTTAAATTCGTCAGCTGTGATAATTGTTAGATAATTCCGGGAGCAATAATCCATTGTCATATGTAATAAAAGTGTTAGTAGATCAAATCACTTCATGGAATAGGTTTGGAAAGATTTTCTTGAGCATGAAATTTACACTAACATAAAATGAACAGTGGAGAGGGAAAAGTGAGCGAGATCCATTCACAAGTTGTCAAAGAAATATTAACGTCTTAAGTCATTAAACACATTGTGATTTTTTATGACACATATCGATGAAAACTTTTGATAAACGTTAATATATTTTAAAGCTAAACTATTAGCTGAATAATTATTTCCATATAGTAATACACACACTTACAAATTAGATATGCCATCTTAGTGGATCGCTCTGATTTTAGCTCAAAGCTTCGATGCGAAGGATTGGGGAGTCAAACAGCACCATCGGTATTGATATTTGTCAGTTGTCGCTGTTGTGTGTCGCGAATATTTGCGACTTTTCCTATGAACGTGTTTGTATGAAAAAAGGAAATATTATATTAAAGTGATGCCTGATTAACTGAATTATGTGAGCAGAAATTTACTACTCGCCCACGTTTCTGCAGCAAATGAAATAACTGTTCGGGCCGTTATTCGCAAGCTGCCTGCATGCAGTAAACAGGACCCCTTTAGCTGAACATGTGTTTTTCTCGGAGCAGAAGAGCAACTGCTTCGATTGGAAAAAGGCCAAGAAAAGAAATTAGATATCAGATGCCTTGAATTGTCGGTGTCTGGAAGCGAATTCTAGCGGCCGACTGCTCTGATCGCCGGTTTTCCATGGTTTCTCCGATCAACACCAGACGAATGCGGGAGCAGTACTCTAACAAACGGGCCACGGACCGGACGCGATCTTTCCTACCTCTTCCTTGACCTATCCTCTCCCCTTACACACACACACACACACTTATACTAATGATCACTACACCACCACACATCGGGAAACTAGTAGAGCGGGTCTCGGCTGGATCAGTGCCCCGCTGAGTGGAGATACCTAGCAGGGGAAATCCCTCACAAGCCGACGTGAAGGTTGGCGCCGGATCTCGGCCCCCGGCAGGAGAGGAACACCGCCTCTCCCCCGAAAAACCGTTCACTAACATCACGGAAGAAATGACCACAGCAGTCGACGGGCGCGGAAGCATCAATCAATCAGTTACCTTGAATCACTCGTCAAGAACACCCGCCAAGGACGAAACACAACTATCGCGAAACCCATTCAGCCGAACACTTCGATAAAACCTGAAAGGGCGCACCTGTTCGCCCGCGACGAACACCTGCGCGATGCGGCCAGAGCGATTTCCACGGCGGAGTCTCCGCAAACAATCGCGCAAAAGGCGTGACGACGGCGTGATCGGTCGTAGCAGCAGCAGCGAGTGGATTCTACACGAACGAACCGAAAGCGCAGCGTCACTGCGGCACGAGAGAAAAAGGCACCCGGTTCGATGCCAGGCCAGGCCGTCCAACGGGGCCACGCTGCATCAGCGTGCCGAGCTCCATTGACACCGGATTCAGCCGAGAGTAGGTACCGCTTCTTCTCCGACAAAAATCACGAGAACTCGCGGTGGAGAGTATCCGGAATGTAATTCAATGAAACGGGCTTCGGGTCATTGCCGTACTATCGATTCCCAGAGTATCGATACATCACATATCGCAAATATCGGTGTCGGGGAGTGGCGAGTTTCTGATTGGCTACACTGCAACGTCTGCACCAACCTTCTTGTCATCGGAATTGGATAATGGGAAGTTGTCAGACATTTAGTTGTGTGAATTGGCAAATGTGACGAAAATTGGCATCAAATCAACCAACGAATCTTACGAGAGGTGCCCATGAACCACAACTAAGCGAATGCCGGATCGGCACCCCTACAAAACCGACCGCGAGCAAGCTTTCCTTCCCATCATCATTTTATCATCTCCGCAAACCCCGTCTGGGGCGCTGTAGGGAAGCATGTTCTGTCAATTGAATGCTTGATGACGCCAGGCGCATCAACTGCTGTCATTATTCCCGTAAGAGTAGTGTGTGTTTGGTTCCGTAAGAGTGTAAGGTGAGAGACCCCAAGTCCCGTAAGAGTAGTGTATGTATATCGCGAGAGGTGGCGGCGATCTTCTTCTGCTGGATGGAGAGATTCGGCGTCGCCTTAGGTCAGCTTTTTGGATTTTCCCCACTCAGGTATCTCCCACCGTCCAGGCACCGCCCCACCCTGGTAATGCGCTAAGCTCCCGACCGGCCTCCTGGCATGTGCAGTAGTGTAGGGCATAGAAGTGAAAGCGTGTGTGTAAGGAGGTGAGGATAGAACAAGGAAAAGGAAGTAAATATCGCGAGCGATCCATGGCTCGGTTATTCAGGCACTGCTCCAGCATTCTTCTGGTATTAATTAGAAAAACCATGAAGAACTACCGATCAGAGCAGCCGACCGCTAGGATTCTCCCCGAGGCAGCGGCTAAACTCGAGTCGGCTATGGAGCTAGTGTCGAAAATGCTGCAACTCCTAGGACCTCCCGGTCAGAGACACTGCAGTGACATCAATTGGTTCCCTGAGCCATCTCATCCAGAGCCAGCGGGGAGACACTGCGAGCCCTGCAACTCCTAGACAACAGCTAGAACAAAAAAAGAAAGAGAAAGAAAAACGCATCGCCACGACAATCGTCCTCCATCGCTTCGACCTCTCCCCCCAACCTCCTCGTCTCCGCGCACAATCGACTTTTCCCGCTAACCCGGAAGTGTCCCCCGCTTCTCCGTCTCTTCCGGTGGCATCGCGCTCGCATCGCTCTCGCTCGGAAGCCATTCCTTGACGCCATGAGTCCTTTCATTCGATGGCCCCCGGGGCCACTTCGGGCGTCGCTCTCAGCGCCTTCTCCTCCATCGCCGGCCACCTGGGCCAAGGGGCAGCCGCCGTCCTCTTGGTTGTTCAAAGCGCTGCCCTCGTCCGAGCGAGCGGTGAGTGGGTGGGGATTCCGAGCGCGTCAACTGTCATTCTTCCCGCAGCAGGGAATCAGCTGATGTCACTTCAATGCCTAGGGTTCGAGTCCCGATGATGGCAGGATTTGCGACATTAATTAGATGGCTAGGTCGAGTTCAGTCGCTGTCTGGGGGAGAATTCTAGCAGCAGGCTGCTTAGATCGTGGTTCCTCCGATATAACACCAAGCGAATGCCGGAGCAGTACCCTACAAAACGGGCCACGGACAGTGCCCCATCTTTCCTTCCTCTTCCTAGTCCTACCCTTCCCCTTACTTACACACACACACACACACACACACACACACACAAGCACTACAGTACCAATCTTGTCGGAAGCGTAGAGCTTATCCACTGGGACGGCGCATCGCTGATGGGAGATACCTGAATGAAGGAAACCCCGTTGGCCTACTGTAGGTCGGCGCTGGATTTCGCTGTCTACCGATGGAAGATCACCGCCGACTCCAGAGGGAAAACAACACCCACTTAGGGCACTAATAACCTCAGCCGTTGGCACGCCCGGAATCACCCATCAATCCGTGAGTTTGGTGCATGTTACATCCCAGAAGTTGGGAACGCTCTTCTTCTTGAGATCTAGCCCCGATTTACACGTCAGCTACCGTTTTTTTTTCCACCAGGAGAGTAGCATTCTAGCCCGGAGAAGCCCTGAGCTCGAGACTGGTGTCCTGACATGTGTGCTTGTGTAGGGCGTGTAAGGGGTGGGGATAGGACAAGAAGGGGAAGGAAAGATCGCGCGCGGTCCGGGGCCCGTTTCGTAAGGTACTGCTGCGGCATTTGCCCACTGTTGATGGTAGAAATCTTGGGAATGGTATTGTACAGGAAATAATCTCCACAAAGGTTTAAATATTTTTATTAACAATATTCCAGAGTCAACTTTCGGGAAACACTTTTCCCATCCTCAGTGGATCTCTAGCAAAATGAAATGAAGCAAACATAAGTAGAACAAAACGGGGGGGGGGTGTACAGTGGATATAGTGGAAAAATAAATATCATATAAATACAAAAAAGAAGAAAAGAAAATAACTTACTGCTCAAGCAACGTGGATCTCACATGAATGTTACAAATGGTCAAAATAATCAAACATGGTGGTACCAACTAGATGGCAGCCATCTCTAGAATGGTAGAAGAGCAAGCCTAACAATGAAACATGTTTGATTATTTTGACCATTTGTAACATTCATGTGAGATCCACGTTGCTTGAGCAGTAAGTTATTTTCTTTTCTTCTTTTTTGTATTTATATGATATTTATTTTTCCACTATATCCACTGTACACCCCCCCCCCGTTTTGTTCTACTTATGTTTGCTTCATTTCATTTTGCTAGAGATCCACTGAGGATGGGAAAAGTGTTTCCCGAAAGTTGACTCTGGAATATTGTTAATAAAAATATTTAAACCTTTGTGGAGATTATTTCCTGTACAATACCATGGATTACCACAAGATATCGGATACCACCACGGAATTTAATCTTGGGAATGTCACTAGAATTCTGCACCAGTCAGCGGATGAAGCGCCCCTGGAGGAAGCAACTAAAAAACTGTTTCAGGAACTAACTCCCTCACGAACATCTCGGGTAATGGGGGCTTGACCTGAAATGCGCATCCACTCTCGGGCAGATGATGGCGCTTACATCTTTGGGACGGGCAAGTAGGTGCACGGAGACATCATTAATATTTGAAATTTTGATCCAATCAATTCCTTTGCAATGGACTCCACATTCCTTTGCATGTCGCTATCACGCACGTTGGCAGAGCGGTTCACTCCGTTGCTCTTCAGACGCGTTGGGGCGGCCTGGACGGGGGTGGCGCGGGGGCCGCACGGGGGCGGCGCGGGGGACGGCGCGGGGGTGGCGCAGAGGCGGCGCGCGGTGGTGGCGCAGGAGCGGCGCTGGGGGCTGCGCGGGAGGCGGCGCGGGGGTCCGCGCCGGGGGCGGCGTGCGGGGGCGGCGCAGGGGAGGCGCGTGGGGGCGGCGCGGTGGGCGGCGTGGGGGCGGCGAGGGACGTAGTGCATGAACGGGGCAAGCTCAGAAGAGGCGCGTGGGAGACGTGGGGAGGGTGCGTGGACGGAACGAAGGGCACGGAGGTGACGCGTGCGGACAAAGGAGGAACATGGAGGAAGCGCGGGTCCAACGGGTGCCAGCGCGGGGGAGGCGTTGGGAGCGGCGCAAGGGTGAGGGCGGGGCGCAAGGGGGCAGCGAGGAGAAAGCTGCTGTATGGAGGGGCGGTGCGGAGGCACAAAGTTGGGGGTGGCGCGGGGGGCGGAGCGAAAGGGCGACGTGGCGGTGACACGGGGTCAGTGAAGAGACGTACTGTTGGCGGTAGGGTAGGGGATGGAGCGTGGACGGCGAGGGGTAATACGGGGGCAGAGGAGGGGCGGCGCCGGGGGCGTCAGAGAGACAAGTGCGGGTGGCGCGGTGGCTGAGGAGGGACTGTGCGCGGGGCGGCGGCGAGGCGACACGGGGACGGCGCTGGTCCAAATATTGGCGACGGAGGAAGCGGGAAAAGCGCGGGGCGCCAAGAGAGTGAGACGGGGGTGGCGCGGGGCGGCGGAGGGGCGACGGGGATGACGCGGGGGCGGTATCGAGGTTCCCCGGTGGTGGCGCGGGGCAGCGAAGAGGCGTGGTACGGGTGTCAAGGGGGCGGCGTGGATGTGGTCTGGGGCGGTCCTGCAGGCGGCGAGGTGTTGGCACGGCGGTGCTGGTCCTGGCGGCCTAGGGTCAGCACTGGCGGCGGAAAGAGGTTTGCGCGAGGGTGGCGGTCCTGGGTCAGTGAGCGAGTGTCGTGAATGCTTCCCCGGCGACTTGGTTGCTTTGGCGCGGCAGTGGTGGTCCTGGGTCGTTGCGGGGGCGGCGACGGGTTGGCTCTGCGGGGGTGGTCTTGGGTTGGTGCGGGGGTGGTGTGTGCGCGGCGATGCTTACGAAAGGGGTTGGTCTGGCAGTGGCAGTCCTGTGTCCATGCGGGGGCGGCGTGTATGCGGCAAGGGCATGCGGGCGGCGTGTATGCGGCACTGGCGACGCTAAGGGGGTTGGCGTGGGAGCTGCACTGGCGACGCTAAGGGGGTTGGCGTGGGAGCTGCACTGGCGACGCTAAGGGGGTTGGCGTGGGAGCTGCACTGGCGACGCTAAGGGGGTTGGCGTGGGAGCTGCACTGGCGACGCTAAGGGGGTTGGCGTGGGAGCTGCACTGGGGACGGCAAGGGGGTTGGTGTGCGGGCGGCGCTGTCGACGGCAAGGGGTAGTTTGGGTTTGTACGAGGGCGGCTACGGCAAGGGGTTGGCGTGGCGGTGGCGGTGCTGTGTAGGGGGGGACGGCGATAGAAAGGGGTTGGCGCGGGGGCGGCAAGAGCCCGCGCGGGGCCTCCGGGGGCGGCAGCAGGGAAAGTGCGCGCGCGAGAGAGGGTGCGCTATCGATCGCGAGGGCGTCGACCTCGGGGTCAGCGGCCGCCGCCGCCACCCCTGCAGCGCGCGCCCGCACCCCCGCCGCTGCGCCGGTGCTGCGCTCTGCGCCTGTGCACGACGCGCGCGCCCGGTCGCCCGCCCGCAGCCCAGCGGAACCCGGCATTCTAATCATAGACGGAACTGAGGCTAGCCCTTTAAGACTTGCTGATATTCTGTTGTTGTTGTTGTTGTTGTTGTGTGTGTGTTTTTTGTTTTGTTTTTTCTTTTGTTTTTTTTCTTCTTTTTTAGATTTCCTTTGCCGGGCGCAGGGCGCCAACGGCAAGGGATGCAAATCCTTACCTTGGGCGTCTAATCGCAGATGGAGGAGGTCCTGAGGCTAAGCCTTCTAAGATTTGGAGGCAAGGTATACTGAAATTTTTTTATAAAGATTTATAGGCAAGGTACACTGGATATTTATTTATTTTATTTATTTGAGATTTTCTTGCCTGGCTCAGGGTGCCACCTCTCTGAAGCTGGTAAAACGTAGTTTTAAGAATTTTTCCATAACTTTTTTACATAAATTTTGTTTTTGTAGATATTTTAAAATTATTTAAACAATTACGTTTTATAATATTGGCAAAATTAAATAGTAATTAATTTATTTATTCTTGTTAAATTTATCTGATATTTTCTGTTGTATTTGGTTTTGTGGCTGGCTAGCTTCAGGTTGAAGCTTGCTGACCCTCGATTTTTTCAAAAATGGCTGGCGTAATTAATTTAAAATTATGATAATTAATGAGTAATTTCTTAGTATTAATCGATGGCATGTATTTTTTTGTGGTCCGTTATAGGTGGCTAGCCAGCTTCAGAGAGGTCAGGGTGCCACTGCTAGCAACAGTGGGGGCATGTAAATCCTTGCGTTGAGCGTCTGATGGACGGTGCGCCGTTTTGTGCTGGCTGTCTGTCTCTGCAATCAGAGATACTGCTAGAGATACTGGCTATGTATTTAAAGCTAAGAGCCCAATAAAACACGCCCGAGGTCTAGTTTATAGGTAGGTTTTCTACAGCCGCAGTGGTGCCAAGAGTAGCTCCTTTTTTTCAGGGGTTGGTTAAAGTGTGAAGATAATTGAAAAAAATATAAACCAGAAACACAAAACCATACAAATAGTTATTTATGCAGCAAGGGCGTTATAAGACTTCTTATGATCAAGCGGCGACATAAGACTTTAAGCATTAAGAGACTTCTTATGATCATACCCGAGGGCTTTTTATCGCCTGAAATCATTAGAACCATTTATCACCCATGCTACATTCATGACTTTTTGGCTAATTTTAATTGCTTACTTATTTGCTAATTAACTTGATGTTAACGCCATGGTTCGCGTTTCATATTTTCCACCCATAATATCCCTCTATAAGGGCATGTAGCATCATTCAACTATTAAGTATTCTAATCATAGGTGTACAGTGGCACCACCCAACATTTTGAGAAATTCTGTTCCTTTTTACAATCATGTTTTCGTAATACTGATCTGCTGCATCGACACAACGAGACTAAACAGAGATAAAGAGCCTCTCTCGGCAGCTGGGTCCGTTACGGCTTTAGACGGGCGCCGTACGTTATGAACGATGAAAACAAGCGAGATGGAGCCAGAAACGGCATGCAAGTATTCCTACGAAAAGAAAAGTTATTACTTCTTTGTTTCAGGAAGATAGCATTACAAAAAACAATGAAAGAGACGGATGCGATGCCACAAAAAACGGTCGTTTTGCTTATAAACCTCGGTTTTTGCATGGGTTTTAGAAACTTTAACGGTATTCGCTATTTACTCCATTCTGAGTAAAAAAGGTTAAAGGTTAATAACCATTATTTCATCTTCTTTGTTTTATGTGAGAAGAAAATGACTATTTCACATTTCAACGAAGAGTACATGCTACTTAAGTTAGAAAAGATAAATTTGAAATATAGTCTCTCCAACGATGTTTCTTGTCGCAAAGAAAGGACTAGTTCAGACCCTTCCAGAAATAACGTACTTCGTCTAATACAATCTACAATGTAACTAAGTATGTTTAAAAAAACAATTTTTTTCGAGCAGAAATATCGTTATTATAGCATTTTTTTCATATTTGTTCAGAAACATCAATGTTTTAAAAAAAACATTCTCATGATATAAATAAAATTTCCAGAATTTATTTAATTTCTGGATTGCTCGCAATCAACACTGGCAATTATCAGAATTGTCGATCCACAGCCGTCACGAAACCATTTGCTATTTGCAACCTTTTCCCAGTTACCTTTTTTGATTATTTTGTACGTGGTAATATCGTTAAACTGCAATTTGAACCATGACTACATTGAACATTAATTAGAAAATTAAGATCACAATCAAATTTGATGTAAAATGTAGTTTAAACTAATATTGACGTGATACGTATCACATTAAAACTAAGACATTTTACATCGAAATGTTTCTCCGTATTTGAAACATCGATACTTTTGTCGATGGTGATCACCTTTTGGTGGTGTATCGAAGAATGTGTATCGAATTCAACTCACATGGTGGGTGGGGAAGGCCGGAGGGGGCAAGCGCGACGCGATGACATGGGTGCATAGTAAATATTCTACTGCCACACATGCATTCTTTGATCTAAGGAAACGTACGTAGGATACAGCCATAAATGACCCCAGCAGAAGACAAATGTGTGTGTGTGCGCGCGGGGAGGGGTGGCTACCTTTCTGGACTCCCATTTCTATTAGGTGAATTTTTTAATGTCATATCCTGGGAATGTTACATATTCGAGTCTAATTCTCCCACTCTATTGAAGTTAGGTTTATGTCATTTTTAGGGGTAGCAGATATGTCATTCATAGAAAGAGTGAAACAACTGTTTAAAAAAATGTTTCTACTTTGGAGATAAAAATATTTTCTCATAATGCTCTTTTACGTTTTCTAGTAAATAAAGTTGATTTCACGTTGATTACGAAAAATGTCGGCCTTTTTTTCGTGGGTGTTTTTTTCATCTTCTTTTTCTTTCTTTCAATGTGTCCATCTTGCTCACACTAAGTAATACAAAATGTTTGCTTTCAAAACGATTTTTACAGTCGTGTAAATTAATCATATTGACATATTAACAGTGTCTGTCACATTTTCATTTTCTACATTTCGAGGACTGTTGAAGATTCGTCTGTAACATGTCATTTATAATTTCAGGTTCAGAAAAATATCATAAAACCTGCGCCCTCTTGAGTAGTTTCCGAAGAACGATTACACGAAAATTGAAAACATATAACAATCGATCTGACATTCCGTAATCGTGTTAACATAAATTTACTTTACCGTAATTGTCTTCCACCATAGTCACCGGCAGAAGCCACAGCTAATCTCCTTTTGGCCTTACCTGCAACAGAGAAAAAAAAAGATTTATTCAAAAGTACTGAAAACTTAATGTACCTTAATTTTGTAATAATTCAAATCTGTGTTTGTGGTAACAAGCAAAAATTGACGTGAGAATGTGTATGGGTATGTCGTATATGTGCGATTTTCTTCAACTAATTTAACCAATGGAGAAGAAAACTGTGAGTGACTACACACAGTTTTTGTATTAAAAAATATACAAAAAACAACTACACTGTCTGAATGCCCAACAGAATTAAATCCCCAGACAATGTCGGTTCCAATCACATCTCATTATCGCTCAAGGAACGCTTAGGAATGAAGCAAGTTGGGGATAAAGTCACTGACACCGTGGTTGTGCCAGCCTGTGGTAGCGAATAAGAGAGTCAAAAAGTATTTGGTTGAGCTGGAAGTCCACAAGGTGTCCAATTCAAAAATGCGCCACCGTAGATACCGTGTCGGACGTAAACCAATACGCTCATCGTTAAGTCGGGACATCGTCATGTCAACAATACAATAAAGGTGCACGAAAAATTAATACGCACAGTAAATACTAAGTTTTAAGTTATAAGCTTGTAATGTAAACACGAGATGGCAATGTCATGCAATCAAAAAACTATAGCTTTCACTTAAACGAATTCGTACCGTGTTTTCATTTATATCCCTGTATATTCAATAATCTTTACAACGGGCAGCAACTTTCGGCTCACCTGTTTATTATAAGAACGTTCGTTTTTCATAGCCTCGTTCATTTTCGCTAGATTTAAAATCTACTCTACCTATAATCGAATTATTTTTCTCCTTATAATTACTCCATAAAAAGGCTGCTACTGGAGACGGTCCGAGAGGTACAGCGCTGTTTGCCTTTTTTTTTTCTTAAAAAACCTAAAGATGTGAATAAATGTAAAACACTGTAAATGTGGAGGAGGATTACCGCGTATTCAACCAAGTTTTAATAGCAGTTACGGGAAGGAAGGAAGTCAAGATTATCCTTGCTTTTATTTTGGCGTAAAACGCGTTGCAAATTTTGATTGGCTGGGCTCAAGGACATTTTATGTTCATCACGAAGGTCGAAGGCCGTAGAGCTTCGCCGTCGCCATGGAAATGCGTGAGCGAAGCAAATCGTACTAGTCGAATCGACGTTTTTTGTTTGTTTGTTTGATTGTTTTTTGTTTCTGTGTTTTGTTTTTGCTAACCTATCTTAAATCAATTACTTCAACACGTAATACATCTTTTGGAATCAGCACTCATTATACAGCGTATTACTCGCGTATTTTCCGCGGCTTTGATGCGATGGAGAGACCATTTGGGGTGAATACCAGAATTCGAAAGATTAGAACGCGAAAGGATGTAGGTATTGTAATGACTTAAAGGCCTTCGGCCTAGCCACATAGAATCAAGTAAGCCAAATTGTTTGTAATTATTACCTATTAAATAAATAAATGTTACTCACGGGATCCATTTATTGATTTGTTTTAGCTGTTCATTTAAAATAAATTTAAAAAAACTAAAAACAAAAAAGCGGCGCGCGGCGCAGCGTTGGCGGGTGGTCCCGGGGGGGGTCGGGGGGGGGGGGGAAGCGCACGTGGCCGCGGGGCCCGCGCAGACGCCGCGCAGACACGGCCGGCGCAGCGGCGCAGCAGGCACACAAACGCGCCTTAATGAGCGGCGCAGCGGAAGCGGCGGCGGAGGCGGCGGCCGCGTGAATGACGCGTAGGCGGGGCGGGGTGGGAATGGGGGGGAGGGGGCGGCGCGCGGGCGAGGCACACCGCGGTGGAGGAGACAACGCAGCAGTAGAGGCTGAGAAGGAGTGGAGGAAGGGAGGGATGGACGGGGGTGAGGAGAAGGAGGACGTCACAGAGCACGTGGATGCGCATATGTTGACGGAGGGGGAGGAGGTGGGAAAGGAGGAAGGGGGAGGAAAAAGGAGAGGGAGAGAAGATGGAGCAGAAGGAGAAGGAAGGAAGGAGAAAAGGAAAAAATGCAAGGAGAAGAGTAAAGAGAGCGTGAAAGTGAACAAGGAGAAGAGAAAACTTAACAAGAAGAGGAGAACAGGAACAGGAAAGACGAGAAGAGGAGGAACAAGAACATAGAGGAGGAATACAAAGAAGAATGTAAGAAGGTATGTAAGGACGGGACTGGAGAAAAGGGGACGACGACGACGTCACACAGCACGAAGATGCGAATGCACAGACCGAGAGGAAGGAAGAGGATGGAAGGAAGAAGAAGAGGATATAGAGGTGGAGTGCGGAAGGAAAATGAAGAAGAATATGAAGTTAAAGAGGAGGTAGGAGAGCGGAAAGGAGAAGAGGATGCAGAGAAGAAGGCGAAGAAGAAGAAGATGGAGTAGGAATAGGAATGAGATGATGAGGATGGATAAATATCCCATTGAAAGCGACGGAAACAAAGGAGGCGGCGGTGAAGGCTGCCACGGAGACGACGGACGATTCAAAATACGAGGACACAGCCGACAGATGTGCATCGATGGCGGAGACAGCGACGGCGGCAGGGCAATGCAGTGGGCGCGGGAAGAGAAGGAGCCACTGAAAGCAGCGGGGGCGGCGGAGAGGCAAAGGGGAATGCGGTGACGACTGAGGCCTTCCAGTTGATGGAGACGGCGACAGCAACGCAGCGCAGTTTGGGACGGCGGAGTGGGGAGTGGAGAAGGTGGCAGTAGACCAGGAGTCCCCAAACTAGATTTACCACTCTCCTATCTATGAATAGCGAAACTTCCCAAGCCCCCCTTGAATATTTTTATTTGGTAATGAATAAAACACGTGTTATATCGAGTAACAAAACATTTATTTTTTACTCTTTAAATTTTTTACAACTTAATTATGTCTCTCACCTCTTATTGAAATGCTTTTTTATGCCAAGAAAACTCAATACAATTTATGCGCAATCATTATTAGAGGTTGATATTTGAATTAAACAAGGGTCAAGGAAAATCAGTGAGGAGGATGAGCTTGCGTTTTTTTACCTATCCTTTGTCCAGTATCAGAAACTGCAGAACGTAAATCATTAAGTCGTCACGTTTACCCCGATACTTTGTTTTAATTGCAACAAGTGCAGAAAACGCTATCTCGCACAAATTGCTCAATACTACAGAGGAAACAACACACTGAGGACGTTCGACGCTGTTCTTAAGCATGCAAATAAACCCACATTTAATACAATCATTGTTATACTCGCATTTTTTGCTGAGACATCTTGAACGATATCTTATGTCACAAATCACACAATGCAACAAGGCAACTCTGACGAAATTCATATCTTCCTAGATCGCCAAATCCTCGGGAATGTTCGAGTATACCATGTTTCAATGAATCCGCGGCGCTCTTGACTTGTCTCTACGTCTTGCATGGGGGGGCGCGGCCCCCCCACTTTGGGAATCAGTGCACTAGAGGCAGCGCAAGCGGAGACGGTGGCGGGGGCAAAGGAGAGGGCGGAGATGGCGAAGGCGTTGGCGGAGGCAATAGCGGAGATGGCGGAGGCGATGGAAACGCTGGCACGTCGGGCGACGGAGAGGGCGAGGCAGCGAGGGGGATGCGGGCGATAACAGCGGCGTCGGCTCGTGGAAGAGAAATGATGGACGGAAACGCCAGCAATGCGGGAAGCAGCGGTGGCGGAGGAGGCCGAGGAGTTGGAGGGGGCGTTGGCGCCTGTGGACAGTGACGGAGGGGTAGCGGCGGAGGAGGGGTGGACACGGAGGGGGGATACAACGGATCCATTAGGGGTGGAGGACGTGGCGGGGTGGTAAACGCGACGGTGGCAAGTAGCAGAGGAGAAGTGGAGAATACTTTTATTTTATTTATTTTTCGTCAAAAAAAAAAAAAAAAACAGTAGAAACAACGGGTGACGTATAGGAGAGAAGTATAATCCGTGCATTTTTTCTTGAGTTTCACACTCTCTTCTTCACCCTTTTACTACACGGGGTTAAATAATAAAAGAAAACACCAACAAGGGGGTTAGCAACATTTGAAAATCTCTGCTACTCTGCGCGTTTCCCAGTTCTAACACCTACAAAGTTTATTGATTCTTGTAAGTATACTTATTGGATACATAACGTAAAAAAACACATCTCAAATTACATCACAACTTTGATTAATGACATGAATGTGATAACGCAATAGCGAAATGAATGAAATCAGCGACCCCTGACAAAAACTCTTGCGATCCATCTTTGCCTACCGCACAGTCCCAGAATGCTAATGGCAATTGCGCATAGGAAGGATTTTCAAAACTCAAAATACGAAGGTGTACGAATCGACGAATGAAACGAAACGCATCTTCGCTCAATCTCTCTTCTCATTCTGAAAGAATCCTAAGAATTCTCGAAAAAATCCAACTTGTTTGGTATTTCTTGATAACACCATTTCAACTTGTGAATATAATCGAGGTTCCTAAGGATTAATTACCTTAAAATTAATTATTATCTCTATTCATAGACTTTCCTGGAGATGTACTTCCCGACATCCATCATCGAAGCCTGCAAATTCCAGTACTTGAACCTCAGTACCTCTCACTTTAAAAACCAGCGCCCTGGTCGCTACGGGTCGCAAATTGTTTTATTACTACAAGTGATCGTTCGTTCTTAAGAATCCAAAGAACGTTAGAAAGCGGTATAGCATTTCAACTTGCCCACTAGATCAGCAAAACAGTACGTCGCGTTTCGCCATACTTCCATTGTGGAGATTTTGTCGCGTGTGTTTTACGACCATCGATTATCTCCCCAACACGCGGTACTCGTGGAGGTTCAATGTACTTCTCGTCCAACGGCAACTAAACTTGCATGTTCCTTTCCCGTGCCATGATCGCTATCGTGCAGGGTACAACAACAGAACGTGTTAAGCGACAGCGCGGATTTATTTGGAATTCTGCAATTAAAACTGGAAATCGTTACCTTCCAATTCAATTGCTCGTGACCAGAATACAACACGGACGAACACTGAGTGATCACGAATCGCACGACGTTGATGGCTAGACGGTGCGTCATGAATAATGATCGACGACATTAATATTACATGACTGATCGGATGTAAATGGGATTGTGCGTAAGTGAGCGAAGCAGACGGGATTTTGTTATAGTACACGCGTAATAAATTCAAACACTATTCGATTGCGAGAATTAAGCGAGGGTTTTTTAAGAGAATGACTCTCAACGTGTAAGAGAGTCGCTTACTTCTGGAATCGCTTTTTTAGAGTTACAGCTTCACAAATCGAACAGTGTCAATGTCATTGACGCCAAACATTTCACTTTAAAGCCTAGCACCTTTCATTATAGCACTATGTTATTTATTTCCAGAATTATATTATAAAAGACATTATATTATTATCATTACTATTATCACTCATATCACTGTTAATTTAACTACCGTGTCGTCCAGTTCATTCAATTAAGTATCTGTCGATTGTAACTTGTAAGTATTACTATGGTACCTACATTTCCTAGTTCGTTTGTACAATAATTTTTCAATTTCTTTTCGAACTCTTAATTCTTCATTATTTTTGTATTACCGAATTTTTATAGAAAAATCCTAATTCTTTTTTCATTTGATATTTTAACAATCCTGTCCAATGGACGTGCCCTTCCGACAGACATATCCTGACAAATCTCAAACTACCCTTCCTACTTTTTTATATTCAATGAAGTAATAATGTAAATTCATTCAAGATGTTACGCGGACAGAGCATTATGAGCCTATTGAAGTCCTTGTGATCTGATCATCGCCACAATGTAACACTTTTATGCCCACACATACCTACACCAAGACTGATAGTGTATGTATTTGCGAAACCGCAGTTGAAGATATGGAGTCCGGTAGGTTCAAGGACCGAGTCCAAACAGTGGTGGATTTTCTATCACATAGCTGGACCGAATCCATCAACACAGCTAGAGGAGAGGGTAAAGGTAATGTCTAACGGGTCGAGTATAAGAGGGATTGGTAAGTTGCAGATTCGATCTCAACAACTTGCGAGAAATTTACATACTGTGTTTATGATCGGTGAGTATATGGCACCTGCTAGTATATGATTGGAGGGGCGACTGTCTGATTGTCAGTTTTCCGTGATTTCTCCGTTCATCACCAGACGAATGTCGGAGCAGTACCCTAACAAACGGACCACAGACCGCGCGCAATCTTTCCTTCTCCTTCCTTGTCATATCTTCACCTCACCTCACATACTTACATTTCCAGACGAATCGGGGGTTTAGAGCCTGTTCCAGGTTTGGGGCGGTGCCACGTTGTTGGGAGAGATGGTTGGTGAATGGTGAGAGATGGTTGGTGCCGGATCTCTCACCATCCAGCAGGGGAAGATCACCGCCACCTTTTCGCCACAAATACGCACTACACTTACGGGATTAATAGCGCTCGGAAACCGGAGCAGCACTTGAATATCAATCCACGGACCGCGAGCGATGGTCCATTCGCTTCCCATAATGACGTCATCTCCCCCAATCCGGGCTGGCGCCCCTATGTCCCGTTCTGATCCACCACGTCAGACCCAGCTATCGTCGGCGGACCCTACAATTGAGCGATGTAATTCTAGGACAAGGATAGCAAGGTCGAGACCGAGCGTTACCTTAATGAGAATTTTAAATGCCAGATGGTACTTCAATCGAACGTTTCTGTCTTTTTCCTCAATGTAAAACAACATGCATGCTTATACATCATTGCTTGAATCACGTGCGGTTCTTCCTTGCCCGTTGTATTCCCATCTCCGTTATTTACAGGGTGTTTAAGGACGGCAATGCGTGCAGCAACGCACTGCACTTTTGAGCCTGTGCGCAAGCGCCCACTCGAAATCGAAGCGAAGCCCACAAATCTCTCGGATTTATCCGGCGACTTATCTCGCAAGCTAATCGATCATTCGGCCATGCTTTATCGAATTTGGTCCCCCACTCTTGCGGCAGAGTGTGCAACGAACTGTATATTCCGATGATAAAACGAAGTTGGTGGCATTAATCTACATAATTATATATACACAAGGAATCAGTTATATTCATTTTATAATATAAAAATTACTCGAATATAATAATATACTAATACATTCAGAACAGCGCTTGCTCAAGTCGAAAAAATAATAATCAAGAGGATGTGGTATTATGGAAATTAGCGCATTCTGTCGCCACAGTACTTCTTCCATTTGGACCTAAACGTTTTTGCAAAACCTCTTTCGCATCTTCACCCGATATTTATATCGATATTGCCGTCGATTGCTGCAACGCTGCGCCGTATTTCAACTCCCTATTATCGGCCGATACGATGGTCCTTTATCGCTCTACGGCCCATCAGCAATGTCATAGGAATTCTCCAGTAGTACGGCGATATGCGGATATCAGCCTAAACCGATAGAAGTGTAGAACCTAAGAAAAGAGACATATAATTCAACTAAACTAGAAAGGCTACCTTCACAAAATGGGAGCAACCTTTTACTCTTCCAACTAAACAATATGAAGAGCTTTCAACGATAATCGCATGTGCGCCTTGGTTTCTACCGACTCAAGTTGGAAACGTATACGCAAGGTCACTTTCTGCAGAGGGCTGTGGATCAAGCTGCGTCTGCAATTGCAACAGCGTCACGGGCAGAGAGCACACATATCCTGTCTTTACCACACACTCCAGGGCCTTACGAATGAGAAGTTTGGAATTATGAAAATTTTTCAAATTTATAATTTTTGACCGTTCATATTTTTACATTTCCGATCACAATAAAAATGATTCTCGAATAAAAAGAAGAAAAAAAATTGGAAATTAACTTTCACTCAAATCGAAACCATTAATCAATCTTCGCCGATGCATTCGAGTATTGACAAGTACGTCCTCTATACAAGTCTTATTTGAAATATCTGAAAATTTTAAAACCTAATTTCATGGAAATGGCTTTCTCTTGTGCACTAGTATTTTGATGTAGATATACCCAAATGGTATAAACGTGGTCTTCCTCAACTCTTTTAGGTTCTGGATGAAATTACAACAAGTTCAGTTAATTTCAACTTTACATTTGCATTTACGTAATGGCTCACAAACTAACTCAATCTAATTTACTACTAACACTAACCCACATCTGACGAGGGGACTCACAGAGCACCTCAATTGATTTATTGCATATTGCTGAATATGTCCAAGAATGCATGTAACGGATACCTGTTTATTATTCGAGTTGGACGTTCTGTCTATTTACGCAGTTTGATATTTCTGCTTCGGTTGATTAATCTCAACTCTCAGCCTCCAGATGTGATTTTCTAAAGTTGTGAAAATGAGCAGATTATCGGTAGGGGGGGGGGGGGGAAGTTGAGAGCCCAGTCTTACAAAGGATCAAGTGAACCAGAATTACCGAGCAATTACACTTCAGTCGGCAGTGACCCCCCAGACGCCCATCAAAATCGCGGGAAGTATCAGTTGAATTCCTCCCACCCACTACGCCCGCCCGTGGCAATGGAGGCGCCCGAGGTGGGAGGTGGGAAGTGGGAGGCAAAGTTGGGCGGTTGAGGGGCGGTCGGGCGGGGCGGGGCGACCCTGGGCCGCGAGCACTGCAGGGCGGAGGGGGGAGGGGAGAGGGGAGACAGCGGCGGGCTGCATGCTAAGCGGACACTTTGCATAACATTATGGCGCAATTAATCTTCTCGTGGGGCCTTTGTCCCGCCCCCGGTTCGCCCTCCTGCCTCCGCCGCCCGCCCCCCAAAGCACATGGCGTCCCCCTTCGGATGGCGGTGCAGTACACGTTGTCTTTACCAAAGAATAATGCTAATAACAACAACAATAATAATAATAATAATAATAATAATAATAATAATAATAATAATAATAATAATAATAGTAGGCCGATCAGATGTCCGAGATCGCTAAGGCAGTAGTGCCGGAGTGGTTTCGGACCAGAAGATCGCGGGTTCGAGTCCCGCCTCGGGCATGGGTGTATTTGTGTATGTCTGTATGTGTTGTCCTTTCACCCCATCATCATCATATCATCATTTCATCTTCCATACACCCAGGGCTAACAACCGTGGGGGATAAAAATCGGATCCAGCTAAAATGCTGGTCCCCCCAAAGAATTGTTGCAAGCACCTGCTACCGTGATAATAAATAAAAAACTGAGCCACGGTAAATGCAGGGTGCTTGCTTGCGTGGTCCTAGTTGGCCGATTAACGAAAATAATAATAATAATAATAATAATAATAATAATAATAATAGTTATAATAATAACGAGAGAATTAGTTCAGTGCGTAGCGCGCTGGATTCGCAATCGGTTGAGTGATCGATTGTTTAACGATTCCGGACACGTCAACTACGAGGGTCATTAGTCCCGTAAGTGTAATGCAAGTTTTTTTTGTTCGGGAGGGGGCGGTGATCTTTCCCCTGCTGTATGGCGAGATCTGGCGCAGACCAACCGTCGGCTAGCGGGGTTGCAATCCCAAATGCCATTTCAACATTTGAAGTGTGACTAGTGGTAGACTGATTCACGCTTTAAGTCCCTGCGCTCTTCACGGAACCTGGTATTCAGTCGGAGCAACTGAGCTGCAAGGTATAACGCACAAGGCCTCAACCAGCGTTCGATTCTGAGGAATCACTAGTGAGGGAAAAACCATCACACAGGCAGGGACAATGTAAATAATCTATGTAAAAAAAATCAGAAAGTAATGATGCCTGAAGACTAGACGCTCAACCGATCCTTCTAGACGATCAACAGATTTTAATAACTTTTGAAACAGTGGTAACTCAACACATGTAGAATGTCAAGCTGAGCTTCTGATCCAGAAAATAATACGTCTATAAAATCGATCTGGTATTACAAACTTGCCTTCCCCGATCTCAGTAAAACAACACATTTCGATAATAGGAGGATTACAGAGTATACTCACGTCTTTTCTGGCGGAATGAATTTGTTGTACAATATAAAGACCTTGTAAATACTTCAATGTTTCTCGGTATAGTGACTTTCATTTACAGTACTGTTTCCTTTAAGGTGAATGCTCTGAAAACTGAGGGAAGTCCGAGTGCCGGACCGAGAGCGGTGGCCGATAGAGCCTCGTGAATGCAGCGCATTGGATACGTCGCGGACCACTTTGTGACAAATTGCGTTTACTACACATAAGGGACGGATTTTAATGAAATGTCATTATTTTTCTTTTCATTTTAAAACTATGACTTTTGGTATAAACATTCATTTTACGTTGTGACAAAGGGTAATAACCCATTTTTATGGGATATTTTGTTGGCATTTTTCTTTGTTTTCGAATAAAGAATTGTTTTTACATTTTTTCGTCATTTTTAAAGCATTTTGCGCAGATTTCTTTGATTTTAATATCATCTTAATGGTAGTTGCTTCAAATAATATTTACTAAATGCAAATAATGTCCTTCACAGAATTCATGAGAAGGCCATTCGATTTCTTCGCTAAGAAATTGCAATGTCAGCAGTTGTGAATATGTAATCTAAGGTTCCTGTACCGATTATCAGCACCATTCTCGGTTCCGCGGATTCACGATAACGAGGGACAGAGAATTCCAGGTCCAGTCGAAACCAAAATTTTGCAAGATGAGTTTACTTGAACGAATGGAATAAGCCTCGATTACATCTGTAAAATATCCAACAGTTTCAGTTGTTCATTTGACCTGGTTTTGATCAAATTTTTAACGTTATTTTTCTTTGCTTTTTAAAACATTTTAAGAGCATTTTATTGATCATTTTCGGCGATGTTTTAGGTCATCAAAATCCGTCCCCTAGTTATAAAATTGCGTTGAAGTTGAAATCTACATTGGATAGCAAAGAATGTAATCCTGGTGAATGAATTCATGCAGTGACGTAAACTCGTAGGTTTATACCTATAGAGGACCTGGGACTGAGGGGGGACAGCCATTCTTCTGATCTACTAAGAGAAGTAATTTAATTTCTACCTCTGCTCTGCTACATGGCGATGCGGCGGCGATGGTGTACCGGTTAGCGTTTCGGACTGTTGTACCCAAGTTGGCGGGTTCAAACCCGATCGAAGCCCTGGATTTTTCAGGGCGAAAAAATCCTTCGTACGCCTTCCTTCGGAGGGGAAGTAAAGCCGGCTGTCCCATGTTAGTAGATTTACTAGCATGTAAAAGATCCTCAAGCCTAAATGACGCCTCTGAGCTAAATTCAAATCGCCTGTTTCTCGCCCAAGAAATACCTCCTTTCTCTGCTAATTGGTGAAAGGAGCGTAGCGAAATTTACGTGGTCAGACGGAAGAGCAGGCCTAATGGCCTGAGTCTCGCCACGTAAAATAAGGCATTAATTCAATTCAATTCAATTCTACATCTCCACACGCCCCGCCTCCCTCCACTCGCCCTGCTGTCCCCGCCCTGCCCGTGGGCCATAATTGCAATATTCCACCCTTTTCATTCCGACCCGCTCGTTCTCGTCCTCCTGCTCCGCCGTGTCTTAAATAATCTTAATCTTCAGAGTCGATTAATTAAATAGCCGAGGTCTTCACACAACATCGAGGGTGTCCGTCGGAGAGTAGCGGATTCGCTTGGGCCTTGCAAAGTGAGTGGGGGAAAGAACGGGGAACATCGATTGCGAGTGTATACTAGACGGTTAAACGAATTAATAAGGCTCGCATTAAGGTACAACGGTTTAATGTATTATTCCAATACCCGTCTACGAATTCCTTGGTAAAACCTCCAAAGCGACAGACCAGAGCAGCTGGCAATGGATTCCGTTTATTTTAATACCCGTTTCCTAGCAGTGGACCTTCCTTTTGTTGGCGGAAATACAAAATCATAGGAAGTACTCTATCAGACATTACCCAAAGTTTACGAAATCAATGAGAATCTTCTCTTTGAGTTCTTCATCAACTACTCTCTCTCTCTCTCCTCAAAGTGGTTCCTCCAAAATAGTGTCAAAATAATGTTTCCTGAATGAACCACTGTTACGAATGATCGAGTGAATATTGATTACAGCCACCTCTACCTCTTAGGTTATTAGTCCAAAAATAATTGTATTTCATACATCCCGAGAGATGGTGGTGTATCTCAACCCTGCAACGTGAGATTTCGCAGCAGATTTGCTCTTTTCCTTCTTCAGGTATCTCCCCCAGCCGGAACAAGTTCTAAACTCCCAACGTGAGCGGAAGTGTAGTTGCATGTCAGTGAAAAATCGTGCGTGCACATGCGCGCGCGCGCGTGTGAATGTTAACGGTGTTGAGAAAAGAACAAGGGTGAAGGAAAGGTGGTGTTCAGTTTGTTGGTGTTTTGCTCCGGCATTCACCTGGTATTGATCGGAGAAACCAGCGAAAACTACCGATCAGATTAGGCGGCCGCTACATTTCTCCTATACGAGGTGCTTTAATTCTACCGAACAACTTACGTAATTACGAAAATCCGCGACAGTCGGGACATGTGGAAATGTGGATATAAATGTAGATTAACTATTGCTCGCTATTATGATCAGATTATTTTGAAGATGCATTATCCATTTTTGTAACATTATCATTGCTCATTTTTGTTATATATATATATATATATATATATATATATATATATATATATATATATATATATATATATATACACAACACAAAAGAATCATGACAGTTTTGAAGATATGCTTCCATTTTTGTATTTTTACTGGTGTTTTATGATTCTTTTGTGTTCTGTTGAGTGTGTTATGATAATTTGTATTCTTGTAATTGGATTTCTGTGATATACTTATGTGATTTCATTTGTAATTGATGGTAATTGGGGGCCTTTCCCTGTCGCAAATACAAAATAATGCTCCAAGCAGGACGAAAACACCTGACATTTAACCCCGGAGGTCCCCACACCATCCCTCCGCGGAGGACCCTCTCGCACGCGCCCCACGCCCCCCCCCCTCCAGCGCGACCTCGTCGCCCGCTGACCTCCAGCAGCATCGCGGAGCGCGGGTGGGGCGCGGCGGGCGGGCCGCTTCCTGCGTTGACCTCCCCCTCGCCCCCCCCCCCAAGCGCGAGCTCGCTGACGCAACGCGCGGATGTGACGTCACGGGGCGGTCGCTTCCGGCGTGCCTCCCCCGCCGCTCGATCGTCAGCCGGCGAGCAAGCACTCTGCTCGGGGGGGGTGGGGGGGAAAGGGCCAAGGGCGGCGGCGCGAAGGTCGCTGGAGGGACGAGGCGCGTGAGGGAGAGAGTGGTTTTATCGTTAACGTTATTGCTCCGCTTCTTCTAATAATTGCCTCTTTAGCCGATCAGATGGCCGAGATCGCTAAGGCAGTAGTGCCGGAGTGGTCTCGGACCAGAAGATCGCGGGTTCGAGTCCCGCCTCGGGCATGGGTGTATTTGTGTGTGTTTGTATGAGTGTGTCGTCCTTTCACCCCTCATTATCATCATCATTTCATCTTTCATACCCCCAGAGCTAACAACCCTGGGGGATAAAAATTGGATTCAGTAAAAAATACTGATCCCCCCCAATTGATGCATGCACCTGCTGCCGCGATATATGATACTGAGCCACGGTAAATGCAGGATGTATGAACGCGTGGTCCTAGTTGGCCTATTCGCGAGGGGGAAAAAATGCCTCTTTTTTTAGGCAGGAAAGGCCTGGCGAGGTGGCGCAAGAGATGTAAGCGACCGAGAACGCGAGACGACGATGGCGATCAGCTATGGTGCCATCAACTGATGTCACTACGTGACTAGTTAATAATAAGAAATTCTAATTACTATAAACCCTTACCCACAAATTATGTGTTCTCATTTATGTATGAAGTATTTACAATTATTTGAAAAATTCCAGTAGATTGTACAATCTTCAATTGCAAATAATCTGAAAAAATTCTGAAAACAAATGAGAAATACTTTGAGATTTTCAAGTTGGAAATTTTGTTGGTTTTATCATTCTGTAAGGGGGAAAGTCTTTAATCTGCACCTATTCCTTTGTTATCTCTGATCATACACTGGGAATACTTTTGGCTCATTGACCTTTGTACACCAACATGTGTTTTGTTAGATATGTATTTATGAGAGTAATGATTGTGTTTCATACGGAATTCGTGAATTCTAATAATGATTTCCCCTCTCATTTATTACTTCCTATCACTCTGGCCGGGAGGTCCTGGGTTCCACTCCCGACGATGGCTGGATTTTCGTCATTTCCTAGATAACTAGGTAGAGCTTAGTCGCTGTCGGGGGGAGAATTCTAGCGGCCGGCTGCTCTGATCGGTGGTTTTTCCGTCGTTTCTCCGATCAACACCAGGTGAATGCCGGAGCAGTTCCGTAACAAACGAGACACGGACAGCGCGCGATCTATTCCTCCTCTTCTGTTTTCTTCGCACCCCTTCCACACAATTGCACTTACTTTCACTACACATCCACACATGCCGGGAGCTTAGAACTTAGCCAGTTGGAGGGAGATACCTGAATGGAGAAAAGCTCGTAAGTCAACATGTAGGTCGGCACCGGATGTCATCATCCAGCAGAAGAACACTGCCAACTGCTTAAAATACGCTCCACTAACATAACTAATGACCATACTAGCTAACGCTACGTAAGCACGAAATAATAAACCAATAAAATAATTGATTTTTTTAGTGGTAGGAGTCCTGACGTACCCCTGCGGGTGGCACCGGGGCTTGCAGCGGCGACCAAGACCGCGCAACTAAAGACTGCGGGTTCGAATTCCACGTAAGGGTATTGTTTGCTGTGCGGTTGTGAATATAAGGAGCCTCACAATGGAGCATGAATAATGCTGGTGTCTGCGGCGAATCTCGGAAACACGACCATTCAACATCTTGGACGTCGCTATCAGAACACGAATGTCACTGTCACTGCTTTAAACCGGAGAAATGTATTATCGTTAGTACTACCATTTTGAGCTGTTTGGTCACGAACCTAAGTTGTTTACAAGCTAATGGTGTTTGATTGCTTGATGTTTGCGGGTGCGTCAAATGCTAAGCTCATTAGTTCCGAAAGTGAAGTGCTCGCTTTTTATTATATCGTGGGAAGTGGCGGTGATCTTCCCCCGCTGGATGGCGACATCCGGCGCCAAACTCAACTACCCGTCGGTGTGTGGGGTTCTTCCCCGACAAGGTCCCTCCCACCAAAGGATCTGCAGGGTCCGTAATGCATTTGTTAGGGCACTGCTCCGGCTTTCGCCTGGTATTGATCGGGGGGAAAACACGGAGAACTACCGACCAGAGCAGCCGGCCGCTAGAATTCACGTCCAGACAGCCGGTGAATAATTGAATTGAATTGAAGCCTTATTTTACGTGGCGAGACTCGGGCCATCAGGCCCGCTCTTCCGTCTGACCACGTAAATTTCGCTACGCTCCTTTCACGGGAGGTATTTCTTGGGCGAGAAACAGGTGATTTGAATTTAGCTCAGAGGCTACGTCATTTAGGCTTGAGGATCTTTTACTTGCAAGTAAATCTACTAACATGGGACAGCCGGCTTTACTTCCCCTCCGAAGGAAGGCGTACAAAGGATTTTTTCGCCCTTAAAAATCCACGGCTTCGAACCCGCCAACTTGGGTACAACAGTCCGGTACGCTAACCGTTACACCATCGCCGCGCGCTAATAATGACCTACCATTCTAGCTTGTTTCAAAAGTCCACCACCATCGGACCTCCCGATCAGAGGCAGGGCAATGCTGCCTTGGAGCTACCTCTGCCGCTCCTGATCATGACGTGTGAGCGCGATAGCTAGGAGAGCGACGACGGAGGAGGGGGCGTGCGCCGGACCCAGACACTGTGGCGCGTCGCAGCCGGGGCGAGAGGGACAAGTGGGTCGGTCGGAGAGTGGGATAGAAGGGGGGGAAAGGGCCTCTTTCGGTTATCGTTTGATAAGCACCGAGAGCTGATAGTGGCGCCGCCACTGACCTCCGGAGGCGTCACACACTTCCGCTGCCTTCCCAGCACACACACACACACACACACACACAATGTACATACATACACACACAATGCACAGACACACACACATAATGTACATACATACACAATATACATACATACACACTTCGCCCTTCGTCACCACACTTAATGCAACCTTAATTTTTTATTAAATATAAATACTAATAATAAGTACACATAGAAATGTAATAAACGCAACGTGACGCAAAATAAGGTAACATTATAATGTAACGCAAGATTATGCAACACCAATCAAATATCCTCAGAACTTCCTATAGACTAGCGGTCTTCCAACAAATATATAAAAGAGGAGATTTTGTTCCTTTTTTCCACAAATACACATCTCTCGTCTTTCACCCCTAATCTCATCACTCACGCAGGCGAGGAAACGACAAATCAACTCTGAGAGTGATCAGGGAGGAGAACAGCGTAGGTATATGTCCCATCCTGATCAGGGAGAGATCAGAAAGGGAACAGCACAGGGATATGGCCCATCCCACGCCCCTGCTTGGCAACCACGTTTGGAACAATTCGGCATCAGTATAAATGAAATTGAAGTTTCTGACTGTGATTTCAAAAGAAGTTCCTTTTTGTGGTCTCTTATACTTATATACATTGTAAAAAATTAACATTTCAGATATTTTTACGATTTTTGTCTGGGTGTCCTGGGTCTGTGTGTCCGAGTGCAGCTGAATCGATTTTAATGCGGCCTTTACTGAAAGGAAAAGTGTTTTAACAGACATAACTTAAAATACCGGTTTTCAAATTATGATATTCCCTTACGTAAAAATCAATGATAATTTTTTTTTAGAAAAAATCTACGATTTTATTCCGATCTTAATATAAGTTTGTACACGTGACCTTCAGAACATATGAGAAAACGTCATGTTGCCTAACATTACGTGTAAGTTAGTAGTAGTTATCTTCCTTTCTCTATCATCGGAAGCAAAATTTAGGTCCGCACTCTTTCTGTCATTCGTCGAATATTTAGAAAACGGGGAGTAAATTGACCAAAGCGAATTAACACATTCTTAATGCCCATACAGTTTACAACGAAATGCACTTTACGATTCATTACGATAGGACAATTTCTCTTTGAGTAACTGAAGCTGGCGATGATAATCGAACGACAAACGAACATGACAATTCGGACCAGAACGTATTGGTGATACAGACAGAGGTGTGGCAGAGTAAGGAAGAGCAGGGCACGGGTGAGCCCCGGTGAGTACAGGTAAGATTCAGAGCAGAGTAGGTGAGTGGGTGGACAGGATAGGGCGGGGATGCACTATACATGAATTAATTTCTTTTCTTTCAATAAACGATTGTGGTTAATAAAAACCCGAATAACATAGGTGATTCAGTTAGCTATTAATAAATTACCTCTTTTCTACGTCACGCTTCGGCCTCTGGATAAAACAGTGTGCCTCATCTGATCAACACTTAGTAAGTTATCACGTTCCGGTCCTCGGTCATCAGCCGAAGCGATATCTAAGATAGTGCTAGACTACAAGGCGACGGCCGCCTCGTTCTCCAGACAAAGCGGCTGTGCCAAAACGTGCGCAGGCTTTTTCGTACTCAACAGCTCCCACGTGCAAAGGCGGGAGGTGGGGGCACAGGCAAGCAACACGGGGTGGGGGTGGGGGTGGGGCGAGATTGGATGTACGCCCAAAGAAGGCCTCACAATGATTGAATGAATGTTAACCCAAGGAAAATCCGAAAAACACGAGGGTTTATCAGAGGCGTCACTGTCAGTGTACCAACTCGATTGATGGTGTTTGATGTTTTGAACTGTAGGAATGAATTAAGGCGCTGAGAATAATAATGGCAGATCCCAACCGAAGTTCGTTTCGAGAAAAATCACTTTTTCAGTTTTCGTTTACGTCCACGTTCACTTTCATTATGGCAACATTTTTCAAGGTGGAATTTGAGGGTTTTGCCATACGCAAATTCATTTGATATTTCAACATGTGATAGGTATGATACAGGAGTTTAAGAGTCATACTTCTAACTGAAAATCCGAGTTCGGTTGGGATCTGCTGTTTTTATCCTGAGCGCCTCCACTATTGTTCGTGCACTAGTTGTTTGATTGCTTTGCTCATGATGTCAAAAATGCACGATAGGTGAGGGCAGATAAGAGAGCTTCCAGGAAAGCGGTTTTCGTCAATGGGTTTCAGAGCCCGGCGCTCTTCGCTAGACTGATTCAAGAAATGAGTCTGCCTTCTGCGAGCTGAACACACCATCACACACTCGAATCATACGAATGGCCGCGGTTTCAGGTTGAGAGAGAGAGGCGGCTGAGATGACTCAGGCAACAACTGTTGCCCCTGCAGCGTCCCTGACCGCGAGGTCAGCAAGTTCCAGAACTGACTTGTCGTATTTTCGACACAAGACAGGTAGGCCGAATTGAGCAGCTGCCCGAGGAAAACTTCAAGCAGCTGTTTGCTCTTATCGGTAGCTTTGCGAGGTTCCTCCGATCATTATCAGGTGAATACCAGAGCAGTACCTTATCAGACGTGCCACACACCGCCAACGATCTTTCCACCTCATCCTTGTCCTAACCAATCCCTTACTTATACACGCTTACGCGTACATGCCTCACACTTTCACACAAGTCGAGAGCGGACGTCTGTATGTATCTGACGATCTACAAAGGAATCTTTTTTAATTAATTCGCGAACGTCCTTCTCCACGAGGCTCGTGGCCTCAAAAATGTGCAAAAAGATTCATTTTATATGGAAGGAGATAGAACAATGATCCAAGATTCATTTTATATGGAAGGAGATAGAACAATGATCCAAGATTCATTTTATATGGAAGGAGATAGAACAATGATCCAAGATTCATTTTATATGGAAGGAGATAGAACAATGATCCAAGATTCATTTTATATGGAAGGAGATAGAACAATGATCCAAGATTCATTTTATATGGAAGGAGATAGAACAATGATCCAAGATTCATTTTACATGGAAGGAGATAGAACAATGATCCAAGATTCATTTTACATGGAAGGAGATAGAACAATGATCCAAGATTCATTTTACATGGAAGGAGATAGAACAATGATCCAAGATTCATTTTACATGGAAGGAGATAGAACAATGATCCAAGATTCATTTTATATGGAAGGAGATAGAACAATGATCCAAGATTCATTTTATATGGAAGGAGATAGAACAATGATCCAAGATTCATTTTATATGGAAGGAGATAGAACAATGATCCAAGATTCATTTTATATGGAAGGAGATAGAACAATGATCCAAGATTCATTTTATATGGAAGGAGATAGAACAATGATCCAAGATTCATTTTATATGGAAGGAGATAGAACAATGATCCAAGATTCATTTTACATGGAAGGAGATAGAACAATGATCCAAGATTAATTTTACATGGAAGGAGATAGAACAATGATCCAAGATTCATTTTATATGGAAGGAGATAGAACAATGATCCAAGATTCATTTTATATGGAAGGAGATAGAACAATGATCCAAGATTCATTTTATATGGAAGGAGACAGAACAATGATCCAAGATTCATTTTACATGGAAGGAAATAGAACAATGATCCAAGATTCATTTTACATGGAAGGAGATAGAACAATGATCCAAGATTCATTTTATATGGAAGGAGATAGAACTATGATCCAAGATTCATTTTATATGGAAGGAGATAGAACAATGATCCAAGATTCATTTTATATGGAAGGAGATAGAACAATGATCCAAGATTCATTTTATATGGAAGGAGATAGAACAATGATCCAAGATTCATTTTATATGGAAGGAGATAGAACAATGATCCAAGATTCATTTTATATGGAAGGAGATAGAACAATGATCCAAGATTCATTTTATATGGAAGGAGATGGAACAATGATCCAAGATTCATTTTATATGGAAGGAGATAGAACAATGATCCAAGATTCATTTTATATGGAAGGAGATAGAACAATGATCCAAGATTCATTTTATATGGAAGGAGATAGAACAATGATCCAAGATTCATTTTATATGGAAGGAGATGGAACAATGACCCAATGTCATCGGACACCACAGAAAAATCGAAGTGTGGATCGACGCCGAATCTCATGTCCTCACGAGGAACGCCGCCACTTCCCGCACCACATAACTCCTACTCTTATGAGGCTAATGACCATATTTATTTATTTACGTCAAAAACAGTTACAAGCTGTATGTGACGTGCTATGAGAAGAAGTTAATTTGAAGTTACATTTACGTCCAGAAGCAAAACAAGGGGCCATCTCAGCATTTGCTCGACCATACACGTTGACGCCCCAGTAAGCAAAAATCTGAGGTAAGGAGAGGTAAGGCATAACTTAATGTCAGAAACCTTGCAGAAGGGCTCGAACACGAGCATTTTGGGAAGAGAACGCAGAAGTAATACAAATGAAATAATTTCGTCAATATCACTTATTAATTACTGCTCGCGTCCCAACAACTACGGGAAGTCCCAGTAAGTTCTAAATGGTTTGCGACATTGAAATACAGTTTCCGCTCCACAACATTGAATCATGGGGCAAGGGAGCAGTTTGGCAGTGATCAAACCGCATACTTAAGGACAATTATGATCAATTTTTTCCCCGATTTATCTGAGTATTCAAATCTAAATGCGAATGACTTCCTTTGAAGCGTAGTGTACATTTGGACAAGTAGAACTTTTTTTTTTTCCCGGAAAAGATACTTCCAGTTTTCCTTAAAAGTTTAGTAAAGTTCGATTATTGAAAGACAAAATATTAGGTATAATAAAAAAGGTGTAACCAAAACTTAATTAACACATTTGTTTCCTTCTCTTATTAATTGAAAACTTTAATTTGAAATGCGTCACTTCCAAAAAGGAAATATCATTATGGAAAAGAATATTGTTTTTTTCTCTCGCTTCACATATTCCGTACTGAATGTGTTCTCTGTAAGTTTCTACTTACATTGCCTCCATAAATTATCTAATGCCTCCAGAGAACAAATTAGCGACAAATCTATTACAAGCAAAAAGCGAAATAGTGTAAACAATTGGAAACAAAGTAACATGCAAGTAGAAAAGCCATAACCGTGGAATACAAAAAACATAGCATTTTGGCGAAGAACATCTAAATGCGAAAACAAACAAGTCCTTAAGTTTCTCATCGATGGTACTTCTCACACACTTGAAACGCCATTAAAATTCTTGGTTTCAACACATTTTCGCCGTCGCGCACGAGGCAGTTGCGAATGGAAAAGTTGAGAGCGAAAAATTCGGTGCGTTGCGTTGAGACCAAGGACAACACCGCTGGGACACTTAGGCCCGCGTGAGCTAGCAAATACTGTTATCTGCGCCACTGCAAAGGATATTTCGCCTCTTTAACGGCATGTGCGTCCTCAAGGTTGCATTAGCAAGTGCTATGTCATCATGCAAATCAGGAATTCTCGAGTTCCAACCTCGGGGAAAACTCTCTCGACGACAGACGGAAGAACAGCGCAACAAATCGTGAAAGCTACATTCTTTTGGAATTACAGTATATCCGAAAGAATACATTCAATGCATACGATTTATATTACAGCAATGTAATGTTTCGGGAAATAAGTTACATATCATAGTATTCTCCTAATTAAGTTAGTTATAAAATTAAGATATAATATATTCTAAATTAGTTAACTTTTTGTAATCGTTGTCAGGACTTGAACCCTAGGACCTCCCAGTCACTGCATTGACTGATGCCGTAAGCCACATGTACCAGTTTCAGATTAGGAGATATTAAGGAATGATGATGAGACGAAAACCGTGTCGTCCGTAGTCCATTGTATAATATCCTGCTCCGGCATTCGCCTGAAACTGATCGGGAAAACCTCCACATAGAGCAGTCGGACAATTAATTTGATTACGGCAGAAGCCACAAACTCCCCAATATTCATCTATTCTACTGAATTTCTGGCAACTCATGCAGCTAGAACCCGAAACTTGATAGGAGTTGTAAACTCCCCCCCCCCCCCCCCAAAAAAAATCAAGACATTTAAATTTCTCGACTCACTACGTACGCACGTAGTAAATGTTGCTTCGGAAATCGGCGATTTTTCGTCAGAAAACCTCGTATTGTCGGGCCTTGGCAAGGAAAAAGTAAATAAACTTTCCTCTTGTACATTCTTGCACGTTATTCAATCTGAATCCACGTTTTGCGAGTTCTTGATACCGAAAAATCCATTGACGGCAAAACTGTTCGTCTCTCCATCGATCTGCCTGTGTCAAGGCTGGCGCATAAACCATTCTGTTGATTTCCTCCCAAACCGATATTCCCCGATCGATCTAAATGACCTCGTGGCCTTGCGTGTTTGAAACGGATATTTTGATTTCTGAGGGGTATTTTACAAGAATCTTCAACATATTCAAAAATTTTCTCAAACGTGGTTCCTTTTTTAAGAAAGTATTAAACTTTGTCCTCAGGTAGCGTAAATGACACTTTAAAACAACGCAGGTCTAATTTTCATTGTTTCGATTTTTTTTTCGAAATTCGCACAAGTTACAACAGTACGAGAAAGTATGTGCCATTGTGGCATCGCTGGTTTAACTTGACCGGTAGCTCCCTAATGCTCCCCTGCTCCCGTGCCCGCAAACACGCGCGCTTTCCTCACCTAGCAACGGCGAGGCAATGGCGGCGGCGGCGGCGGTGGAGCACACACGCGGCCGGGCTCTAAAAGCGCCTCCCGCCTCCGCCTCCGCCTCCGCCGCCGCCGCGCCTCGTCTGTTTATGCGCTGGGTTCGCCAACCCCACGGGCGCCTAACCTTGGACGTCCGCCGCCACTGCAAACAAACGCACACGCCCCCACACAAACCCCGGCGCCGCCGCCGCCGCTCGCGCAGGCGGCCGAATTCGCGAAAGCCCCGAGCAGCGCCGCGCCGCCTCCGCCGCCGCCGCCCTTCCAAGGTCGTCGGGCGTCGAACGCTACCCCCATCCGACGTTATTTCTTTATTCCTTCCTTCCTTCCAATTCCATGGTAAGCGCACACTCATAGTTGTTTCATATCATTGAGTTTTTCGTGGAAATAGTGAGATAATTTGATCTTTCGCACCTAAAAAAAACTGCCTTCCCTTTGCTGTAAACTCGCGTCTGTTTTCGATGTATCGATTCCAGCTCGAGTAACAAAACCGCCGCCGTTGCTGCCCTTCCAAGGACGTTGGGCTACCTCGTATCCAACATTCTTACTTTATTCCTTACTTTCAGTACCACGGTACGCGCACATTCATAACTGTTTTACACCGCTGGGTCCTTCCCAGGTCGTCGGTCACTGAATGCTACCCCGTATCAACTCTCTTTCTTCCTTTCTTCTAGTATGTTACGCACATATTAATAATTGTTTCGCATCGTTGAGTTTTTCGTGGAGATAGTGACGTAATTTTATCTTCACACCTAAAAAACTTTCTACCTTGGCTTTATAATTTAAACTCGCGCTTACTCGCGACTGCTTTCGATGTACCGATTGCAGCTCGCATAATAAAACCGCCGCCGTTGCTGCCCTTCCAAGGTTCTTGGTCGCCGAACGCTATTCCGTACCAACTTCCTTCCTTCCTTTCTTTCTCCCTTCCTTCCAGGATCACGGTACGCACACATTCCTAATGGTTGAACACCGTTGCCTATGACACGCCGCTAGTGGAAACACGTCACAATTAGATCTTGGCACTTAAAAATATTGCTAATATCACTTTTCAATATGAACTCGTGCTTACATGTTTACAAACGGCTGCTTTCGATATATCGATAGCAGCTCGAATAACAAAACGAAGTAGTCTAATGATCTAATGACCACTGATAAACGTTCGTTCTATTAATTTTAAAGTATTATTAATATTTAGTGTTAATTCAATAAAAATAGGTTAATAAAAGCAAGGGCAACACATCTGGAACCTACTACCTTTCAGTAAAAAAATCACAAAATTTGGTTCAATAGCAAGCCGGAACTGCTTTCTAAACGAAAACCTTTGGTAGTTTAAATATAAACATATCCTAACGTAGCTATAGCTGTGGTAATCTAACTTGCTGACATGATCGATATTTTCTTGATAATTTTATTTTCAATTATCAAGAACATAATTCTAAATATTGCGTGTTATTGAACATTTCATGAGCCCTACCTACAATTATTTGGCGCGAACTCATTGTTTGACATATTTACATACAGGGAAATATTCATAAAATTTGACACCGTAATGTTTTAACAACATATCCTACAAGCTGCGCTATAATAACAGTGTTGCGTATGATAAATGATTCTTTAAATACATTTATTTTAGTCATGTGGAAAAATATTAATGTAAATACTTCATTTACCATTTGAAAATTGCATGCATCCCGTCTCTTACCTGGAACTAACACTCCCATTTGTGTAATAGTTTTGGTATATTCCATCCTTGCAGCACTGCAGTTTAATTTCATTCGTTAGTTGGCATACCTCGAACCACAACGACTCTATTGCACATATCTTCCCAGAAATTTGTAGTGTTGCCCAGAATAATGCAAGTTGTAGTTCCGTTCCTTTGAAAATATTTTCCGATTACTGTCGAAATACATTTTTTTTTCAACTTTTACACCATTATCCTCCACATCCTCTCTGCGGCAAGGAAGCAGTGTTGCCAACGTGGACGTGTTTCGCTGAATGGCTTTGCCGTCATCACGGGTCGTGCAGCGAAAGTGCAGTAATGCAATGTGCGTTGTCATCGACGCTTACGTGCATTGTCTCGCATGCAGCAGTTCCGAGCTATTCCATTCCCGTGACGTCATGGGAATTCGCGTAACCTGCTAGCGTAGTCCGTAGTCCAACCAATCCCAGCGGGTCAGGCCTCCAAGCGAAATGACACTGAAGAGACACGGTGAAAATATAAATTTTATCGAAATAACAAATGAGTTACCGAGTCTAGGTTTTGATATTGTAAGTGTGAATGTTAGGTGTGTTCTTTGGTTTAGTTTTGTAACTAAACTGACTTCATTCTTTAACATTTTCTATTGTAACTAACGATGTATTTCGTTCCTCTGTAGAGAAGAATGTCTCAAGAGAAATTATCATTCGCTGTAGTTAGAAATATAAATATTTTAATGTCAAAAATTGATATTAGTACTTCACTATGACATTTATACGTATCTAAGAAAGTTTTCTGATAACAAATAAATGTTTTAAATAATTTAAAAAATAAATGAGACTTTTTTTGCTAATCACCAAAAATTGAACTTGTTCTGCTCCGTTTTGTAGTGATCTGATTGAAAATAGTGCAGCAAAGATGAAAACTCACGAATTGAAAAGACTCGGCTTTTTCAACCACGCCACCAATCCACTTGAAATGGTATGTAAATAATGATATATGTAATGGTATGTAAATAATGATATGTAAATAATAACCACAAAAAATTGTCAGTGGCATTTTCTGAGACATCGCACTATCAAAAATTGCCAGTCACACCATTCAACAATGATGCGTCATCAATATTACCTTTAAGCCTTACATAGGTGTTCATAAGTACGTGCCACATGATGAGTATTAGATGCCGTATGTACGGCATTATCGTGTTCCTTTGACAATGGATAGTAAGAGTCAAATTCGTTTTCATGCGACTGGATATCTGTTTGACTAAAATATTTATAACTACATCAATCAAAGCGTCACAGTGGCGAATTTGAAATTACACACCAAACCTTCAACATATACTACAAAACGGATCGTAAGAAAATATTTCGTGAATTAGAGACATACATACTTTCCTGAATTACATTTTAAAATACCGTAAACGACACAACCAATCAAATTGAGTGCGTTGTAGTGTCAACCAAATATTGTACATCGAATCGAGTTAGGTTAACTACAGAATGCCATGATGTGGTTAATTTCTAGCACGATCGTGTAATTAATTGGTTGATGTGTAGTTTTCTTAACTAATAAATAATATAAAACAAGAATCACATTGCGGAATGGCCTTAAAAGCTGAGTTACTGAGCTATACTGCTGAAGAAGGTCACGGCATGACAGCTGAAACGTGAGCTCGACGGACTGTGACGCGGCTCATCCCGGACAGCCAAGTATCAAATAACTCTAACTCTAAGCCAACGAATCTACCAATCAATCATGCCTGCATTAAACGCAGGCCCCTACTGGCACGAGCTTCAGCTATCCGAGAGGTCCTCGGGGTCGAGTCCCGACGGCGGCAGGATTTGCGACACCAGCTACACAGCCAGGTCGAATGTAGTCGCTGTCTGGAGGAGACTTCTAGCGGCCGGCTGCAGTGATCAGTAATTTTCAGAGGTTTCTCCGATCAACACCAGGCAAAAGCCAGGACAGTACCCAAGAAGTAAATCCGGCTGTCCCATGTTAGTAGATTTACTTGCATGTAAAAGATCCTCAAGCCTAAATGACGCATCTGAGCTAAATTCAAATCGCTTGTTTCTCGCCCCAGAAATACCTCCTTTCTTTGCTAGCTGGTGAAAGGAGCGTATCGAAAGAACAGGCCTAATGGCCTGAGTCTCGCCACGTAAAATAAGGCATTAATACAATTCAATTCAATTCAACCAGGCTTGGGACCGCTCGAGATCTTTCCTTCCTGGCGCAGCTCCTCTGCTGATGTGGTGAGTGCTGTGCAGTATTTACTAGGCTGTCCGGGTGACGCCGCGTCCATGGCGAAGGTGCCGACGTTTCGGTCACCATTCTGCGACCTTCTTCAGGGCGTAATGCATTACCGAAACGTCGGCACCTTCGCCATGGACGCGGCGTCACCCGGACAGCCTAGTAAATACTGACTCCGGCCGCGGAAGCCTACGCTCTCACGAGTGCTGTGCAGTTTCCACTCCGCGAATTCCTCTGTGGCGCCCACGCGTTCGCCACACCGCCGCGTGGCCGCCACCTCCACATCGCGTCTCCCAGAAGGGCCAGCGCCGCCGGCGGACGCGTTGCGCAACTACAAGACTTCACGCCGCCCGTCGTTTGTCGTCCACTGGGTTGCGGCTGGGGAGTTTCTGTAAGGGACAGCGTACAGCTATCGGCTGCAATGAGTTCAGGAGATGTAGCCCGAAAACAAATTAGTATTAGAGTGCACTCTTTTCTTAATAGACAGTTCGTATCAAGAGTGTTCAATGAGATCCATGAACTTCAATGAACAGTTGTTTTAGTCCTTTATTACATCAAAATTTGACCATTCGTTAAGGAAATATTCAACAACAAAGATTTTCACCAGATTTCATTTCTCAATAATTTCATACTTTCTCGGGGAAGAACATTGCAGACGTAATGTTGGTGCGGTAGTGACATTGGTTGCTATGATATATCAGCTCAATTTAACAAATAAATTTGTTCTATAAAGAAAAAAAAAACTACTGAATGCATTTATGAAATTAAATATGAAACATGGTTAAAACTTATTGGCTTCGAGTATTAGAAAATTAAATTATAGATACGAAGCTCTTTTGTACTAAAAATATTTATAAAGAAACCGGAACTGGGCGTGTTTGTAAGTTTGTCTGATATTATGCGAAAGTGACATTCAACGGGAATGGACAAACTTAGAGGGAAAAAAGAAAGTTTTATTCAGAAATAAACTGTTGACAGGTTACATGCCTAAAGTTTTACCCCCTACCGCAAAGAATACCTAAGAGACAAATCACCGCGTCTGTAAGTCACAAGTGCCATCTGAGATGAGCCTCCCAAACGAAAATAATTTCCCCTGAAAATCATAACCTCCGTATTGCGGACGTGCAGAACATCTACGAAAAACAGTCGAAAGTACTTTGTGATTAACCACATCCAACCCAAAATGTATGTCCTTCCCGTGATTGCAAATTCTAGAACTCCGACCAGGCACTTCCACCGCTACCAGCCCAAACGCGGGGAGACTGGAATGCATCCCATTAGATCCAATGAACTGACACGGCATGCAGCCTGATACGAAGACTCTGCCCGTCCTTCAAACGCTCACCCCGAAAATAATCCGTGCTATTTTCGAACCACGAGTTCGCGGCCTCTACTCTGCATTCCACTCTTCAGTTGGACCCGTGACCTCAATGCTGCTCCCTGGATCGTTCAGGGGGTTCACCGGGTCACACCGGTCGACTTAGTAAGTGGCCGGCCAAATGAATGAGCGCTCCAAAGTTGCCTATAGCTAAGCGGAAGCACTGTCATTTGCACATAATAAAAAGTTCATTTTAGCGAGACTTCTGAACAGACACAAACGAAGCAAAAAAAAAAGCCTTGGCCTGAAGGACAATTCTAGTAAGCGGCAGTTTCCCGTGGTTTCCGTGATCAACACCAGGCAAATGCAAAAGCAGTACCCCAACAAACGGGCCATGGACTACATGTGATCTTTCCTTCCTCTTCCGTGACCTAACCTCACCCTTTACTTACACGCACCCACACACTTATAATTGCATGCATTGCACTACCGCACATGTCAAGAGCCCAGTCGGGAGCTTAGAGCTTGTCCCGGCTGTGGCGGTGCCCCGCTGGCGGGAGATACCTGGTAGGGGAAAACTCCGCTAGTCGCCGGTAGGTCGGCATCAGATCTCGTCATCCAGCGGGGTAAGATCACCGCCACCTCCAGAGCGAAGACATTCACTACACTTACGGAACTAATGACCTCAGCCGTTGACCCGCCCGGAAACACTACAAATCAATCAATGAATTCAGGTTAGGCGCCAAATTTGAATTATTTTCGGAGCTTGTACGTTAACATTCGTACGCCTTCGTACGACTTCCTTCGGAGGGGAAGTAAAGCCGGCTGTCCCATGTTAGTAGATTTACTTGCATGTAAAAGATCCTCAAGCCTAAATGACGCCTCTGAGCTAAATTCAAAATCGCTTGTTTCTCGCCCAAGAAATACCTCCTTCCTCTGCTAGATGATGAAAGGAGCGTAGCGAAATTTGCGTGGTCAGACGGAAGAGCGGGCCTGATGGCCCGAGTCTCGCCACGTAAAATAAGGCAAATTCAATTCAATTCAATTCAACATCGGTAGAACCCATTCGTACTGCGCCTGCGCAGGCCCGCGTAGACGCCCCCTGGGCCTGCGCGCGGCGAAGGTCGCGCAGCCTCGCCGGGTTACGAGCGCGCCGCGCCGATAAACAAACTTTTTTGCTCCCCCGAGATTCAGCTCTGCAATTGCAGTCGCCCCCCCCCCCCCCCGTTGGAGATCCTGCACTTGACGGCCGCGATCTGGCGGCTCCGCTCGAAATGTTGTACAGCAGAGATCGTTCAACCGTCGATCCCCAGGACAGTTTCAGCAGACCGCAGTGGGAAGCTCAGGTTGGCTCACCTGTAATCGCCCCCACTGAGCTCAGAAAGAGCTGCTTGGATACTCCTCGTGGCTGTCATTGACACTTTGAGTTATTTATATGCGCGTGAGTTTATGTCAGTTACGTTTTTCGTGCATATATCAGTAATTCGTTAGTTTGAATTACTCATTGATTCACTTTAAGTTTGCGCTAATGATGGCGAGTTCAAACAAGTTTTTAAAATAACCAAATTCATACGAAATACACCAAAATCAAAACCGTAATTGGAAACCGTAATTGGAAATCGATTATTACTTTACCCACGTAAAAGTCAAATAACATGTTTACTGAAATAGGAAGTGTGTAAGTTGTCAAGAAAGGGAATATATTTGTAGGCGATAATCAAATGTAATTAATTAGATCGCTGGCGATGTAGATACCTCCTATTATTTAAGTACGATGAATAAAAGATGTTGTCTGGTATCAACAATTTATTTGGCTGATGATCGTTTCGATCGCGTAGCGATCATCCTCAGAGCTAAAATTCGAAATAAATTATAGCAATAAACAATTAGGGATAAGTTAATACAAATATTATATACAGGATGTAGACATCGCATGTCAGATGCGTAAGCAAATCGCGAACGAAACGATCATCAGCCAAATAAATTGTTGATACCACACAACATATTTTATTTATCATTCATAAATCAATGTAATTTAATGGAACCTAAAAAAGTTCATCTCTCTGTTCAGGCCTCATTTATTAGCCTATATAATTTAAAAACTGTACGATTGATCAGAATCTTAATAAAATTGGCGATCTGTATTCTACGTCAATGAGGAACAATCTGGAACGGGGTTAGAGGAGCCTAGTCGCGGAAGGCATTGTTGGAAAATGCCTAAAGCGAATGGATAAATAGAATACGGGCGCAATTCGGTGTACAATTGGAGGTGAATCAAAGAGCTTGACATGTTAAGAAAGTTCGCCTCTTCCCGAACCGTCTCGTTCCCAACCCCTCCACCCGTCCGCACACGACTTCGAGCTGTACCACCCCGTCTGCCCTGCGTGGTTATTCTGGCTTCGCCTGTCGCCTATACATCACTGATCAGAATAAACCACAGAAAAAATGAATGAGTGCAATTGGTCTCTAGAACAATCGCAAATCCAATGCGTTACCTCAAAAAACCGCCACCGTCTACAACGCAGTGTCCTCCCTCGTGCCGTCTTCGCCCCTCCTCGCCCTGCCCCTCTTTTTACGAACCCGGCCTGCACCACCATACTCCTTCCCGGCCGCATCTTGTCGCTCCGCATGGCCTGTCCTTCCCCCACCCCCACTCCTCCCCTCTTAAGCCTAGCACTGATGCGAATGAACCACGGAAAGAGTGCAGCTGGTCTCTAAAATTATCATCCACGCAGTGCTATCCCAAACACTCTTTATTACCCTACATCCGCTACCGTCGCTACCGCTACCGCTACCGCTACGAACGCACGACCCTCCCACACCCCCGTCTTGTTTCGCCTCTTCTCGACTCGACTCGCCCCGCCCCGCCCCTCTTTTGGCGACCTCGGGCTGTTCCACCCCCACTCCGCCCTGCCTGCTTCCTCTAGCCCCGCCTGGCGTGGCCTCGCTTCGCTTCGCTCCGCCTGGCCTCGCCCTCCCCCCTCCCTCCTTCCGCTGCCTGACCCCGTGAACCGCCCGCCCGCCCGCCTGTTTGCTTGTTTACGCTCTCGGCTTTCGTGCCCGCAATGTCCTGGCACCCCTGCTGACTTCCAAACCCATTCCCCCTCCATTCGCGGGCGGTGTTGTGCCGACCTTCTTTGGCAACACTTCTTCTGCTGGTCCTCTCCCAAGCGGCTTGCTTATCGTCGACTTCACAATCAACAAAACAACTACAGCACACACTTTCTCGTACTCTTTTTAAATTTTCCAGTTTTAAAATTTCAGAAAGATCAAGGAAAATGAGACCTGCGCCAATTTTTTAAGCGTCTTTTACACTATCTCAGGAGAACATTTAATTTAAAAGTACGGCAAACACGTGAATAGAGCTTAAAAACGGGGGAAGAATGTAGTTTTCAAAATCCGGTAGAAAAATTTGAGAATGAAAATAGTTTTTGGCATCGAGAACCCAGAAAACGCATTTGCCTTAAAATATAATCAAATTTTTGCATTATCAATGCCGTATTAATACTTCATAGCAAATACTTTGGTACACTTTTGAATAATACAATTTTGGGTAGTAGTTTTTAACTTTCCATCAATTACTTTTACATTAAAATTAAATTTAAAGACTACAAAAAACGGCCAAGATCTGAATAGTATGAGACACTTATTTGGGGCCGTCTTCTTTTGTTAAAAAAATGTCCTTATGGAACTACTTCTCAAAACATTCGTCCGGCTACGCCAATACATTGATTGGGTGATCGGAGATCGTTATCATCTGTCCGTTACAAAATTCATAGTAATTAAATAATGACCTGTTATATGTAATTTTAATTATATTTTGTAAAATGAATCGCTTTTGGGCCATTCCATTATCCTACTCAACACAAGAATTTCTATAAATTGCTAATTGCAGTGTTCATTGCAGAATTATCAAGTAATTAATTTATGTTTTTTTCGTATCCCTTCAAATTACAGTATATCCTTATATTCGGATCTCTTAATGACATCATTTCTTTTTCTTCCCGGGGTTTCCTCCGGAGCGTCGCATCCCCTCCCTCTTTCATTCTCGTTAATTTTTTCCCCGTCTTTACCGCACTGTCACTGCCAGCCTCCATCAGTCTCAGCGTCCTCTTCGTCTTTTTCTTCCTTCCAGGCCCCGCTGTCACTTTTATTAATCACCCGGGCGCTGTTATTGTCTCATCATCGTCATGTCTCCGGCAAGTTTTTGCCCCCTTCCGCCTCGATCACCCCCCCCCCCACTCCACCCCTCGCTGGCATCTGCAATCTTCCACCAGCATCCACTTCCACTTCCACTTCTTCCCTCCGCCTCCGTGCCGACCGCACGCTCCCGGCTTAGTGAACTCAGGGCAACAGCTCTTGCCACTGCGGCAGTAGCGTAAGGAAATGAGTGCGGGCCCGCCCGCAAAACTTTTATCCGGGCCCCCCTTTATGCAAGTGCTTAGCAAACACAAGTAGCGTTGATACTTTAAATAATAAAAAAAATATCCCCTAGAAACGGGCCCTGTTTTACCTGCGCCCGCCCGCATTGCGGGCCTCGAGGCCCCGAACGTTACGCCACTGAATTACAGCCATTCGGATTCTAGGCTTTTGGGCGGAGGCCGATTTCCAACACTCGCTACACTTCTACTTTTCTATAGTGGCCGATAATATTAGGTCATTACTACACCTCCTACCTTATAAAATGTATCTTTTTAACCGTGGCAAGCACATTTCTAAGGCCTCGAGCCTGTTCCCGAATTAATTGAAAAGATTCATTTTATAAGACAGGAGGTGTAACAATTATCTAATGTCATCGGCCACTGTAGAAAAATCAATAAAAAGATAGGAATAGAGGAAATTAAGAAAGAAAATTCTAGATTCAATATTGAGGGAGTAAGATAGGTTCGAAATACGAAAAGTGACAAGCGATGCCCATTAAAATACCACTATTTAAAAATATTACCTTTTGCGAGTATGAGACAAGAAAAAGGAGAAGAGTTGTAGACCTGAGATGTAGCGCCGTCAGAACTCAGAAGAAAATGGAGAAGAAGATGAAGAAGAAGAAGAAGAAGAAGAAGAAGAAGAAGAAGAAGAAGAAGAAGAAGAAGAAGAAGAAGAAGAAAGGAAGAGGAAAATAGGGAGATGAAAGCAAGGAGGAGAAGGAAAGGAACAGAAAGGAAAATGAAAAGAAAGGAGTAAGGAGGAGGAGGTTGTTGACAAATGGAATTATTATATTACTATTTCTACTTATTAATAATATTATTTCCAGTAGTAGCTTAGCACAAGTTGCAGAAACGTGCTGAACGACACTGCACAAGCCAGTTTACAAATCCAGAAGACTTGCTCGTACGAAAGAAGAATGAGGAGGAAGAGAAAGGAAGAAGAAGGAGAGGAAGCATGGCCAGAAGCAGAACACGAATTGAGACGTGTGTCGGCCGGGTGCGGTGGAGCGCAGCGCAGTGCTGCCAACGCAGAGCCACCGCCCACTCGGCCCTCGCTCGTTGAGGCCGGGTGGGGAAGTAGAAGGAGGAGGAGGAGGAGGAGGTCGGTCACCCGGCCCTCCTCCTCCTCCCTCTTCTTCTTCTCCTCCTCCTCTTGGCTTCTCGGGCCGCGTGCGAGCGAGAAGGGCAGGGCTGCCAACAAAACGGCCTGCCGCAACCCGCCACCCGGTGGGCGAGGCGTGGTTTGGGAGGTGTAGAGAAGTGATGCGACATCGATGACAGAACATCCATGTAACCAAACATCGATGCTCAAAATCAAAACATCGATGTTAATAATACATTGGCGAAAAAAGCATGTGTTTTAAAGCTGGTAAAGGAACTCCTAATATTAAATTCGTGTGCAACATTTAATCTGACTGTGTTAATTAATTTACACGGAGCTCTGGGTTGGCAGCACTGGGCCTACTCATATCTCGTTTTCTTCTTCTCCTCCTCCTCGTTTTTCTTCTTTCATTCTCCCTCTTTCCTTCTCCCCTTCTCTTCCTTCTTCTGTGAGAGTTAATTTACAATTAAAATACAACGGAAAATGAAGCAAAAAATGTAATAAGAACAATGAATAAGGTTGAACCTGAAAGCCTAAGAGCCCTTATTAATTCGTAATTTAACCTTTACAGAATTGTGATTATGGAAATTTTTCACTCACTAATAAGACATTCACAACGTAAAACCATCGAGTATAAAACTTAAGCTTTTGTTATATCGATGTTAAATTGAAAACATAAAACATCGCTGTCGCGTCCGAAGTGGAGAACCTGCGAGCGCGGGTTAGCCATTCCATGCCTAAGAGGAGAGCGGTGTCGCGTGGGTGTAAATTAAGAGTGAACATTTGCAGTGGTTGAGGTTAACTCAAATCCAATGACTACGATACCATAGCATTGTTGAATCGTTCCTGTGGCATTGTAGTATACGTTATACCATTCGTGCGTGAGTTTGCAGATGGGCCACGGCAGAGACAGCGTTGCCACGCTTACTGCATGATCTTCTGTGCCGCGTGCGCCCTGTATGATCTTCTAAGGGCAATTCAAAGCGAATACTAGATTTCAGTCGAATAGTTTTGAGATTTTTCAGACCGATACCTGTGCTCTCAGCGTACTTTTGATGAGGCGAATTTTTGTTGAAGAGCGTCACAAATTCGTGGCAGAAGCGCTTTAAACAAAAGCTAAAGTTTATTATTATTATTATTATTATTACCATCTATCTACAAGGTTAAACCAGGATCAGAGGGAGAAACCAACAATTTCATTATTATTATTATTATTATTATTATTATTATTATTATTATTATTATTATTATTAATATTATTATTATTATCATCAACAACATAACTAGAGGCGCACCCACGATTTTTCCAAGTGTATGTATTAGTATGTGTGTGTGAGGGAGGGGGCGTACAGGTATAATGTCCAGTCGACTTGGTGTCTTTTTACAGGCTTTTCCAATTGTGAATTTAAAACCAATAGTGTTTAAATATAAATATAATATGCATCAATTAGGGCGGTGTATCTCAAAAACGTTTTATCTTTTTTAGCCGATTTTTCTCAATGCTCCTCCTTACTGGCCAATAATAAGCTGCAATTCAAAGGCGGATCGCTGTGGCGATGTGCAATCGTGTGTGTACTATAACATAACCTATTTGATTTTAGCATGCTTTCAGTTATTTTCAATACTTTGTGCATTTTTGATATATGTTGGACGTAATTGTAATTTCATTCGTGGAATAATCTTATTAAATACCACTCGTATTACCTATTGTTATTTATTATGCTGAATTATATTGTTTATTTATTATGCTAAATTTATATGTTTGTTGACTTATTGTAAATATTTATAACATTAACTATTCGATACAATGAATGACTTTGATTAGTATAGAAAATTAATAAAAGCTATATTTTTCAATATGTTTCATTGTCTTCGGGGGGGGGGGCTGAAACTCCACGAGTCTCCCATTGGGTGGGCAACTGATACTATTACTCGTATTAATTACCATTGTAAACCCTTGAGATGATCTGAGGAATAAAAAAAGAATCACTAACTGAAACGTCATGCCCAAGGTGGAACTCAAACCCACGTTCTTTCGAACCAAAGAAGTGAGGACTGCGTACATTGTCGCTGTTGAAGTTGCGTCCTTGTCAAACAGGTAAGATTCGCAGCCAAACATACAACAGCGCCTGCTGGTCACCGGCGAAACACGCACGAAACATTACACCTTCCATGGCAGCCATGGAATAGACAGCTGCAGATAAAACTGTCATCCAAATATAGCTCTTGCAAAATATAGAAAGAGCAAGTTGAGAACATTAGGCCAAGGAGTCTTTTAAGGATTCTCAAGGCCAAAAATGGTTCTCGAAAGTGTCCTAAGGTCAAATAAGGCTCATCGTTTCTGAGTGCTCTGACTTGTTTCTTCTTTTTTTTTAATAAAAAAAAGACGGTAGCCTATCTTCTGAATTAAATTTCAGACTCAAACTCCTTATAAAGATTAGTTTATTATACATCGCGTATAAGAAGAAGGGGCGTTGCAATGTCTTTTGCTCGGATTCACCATTAGCTCAGTGGGATATGTTGACTGCTTTCGCTCGTAACAACGATCTTCATCTCTGACATGACCTATGTCCACATTCTTTCAGACATGACGCCATTGGATTGGAATGCAGTGTAGATGTCAATGACTTGGCCCAATTCATTCAACCGCATTATAGACATTCAGCATTCACTCTTCCGCCTAACCTCGTGTGATTAAAATAAGTGGCGTTTGCAGTCAACAACAGTTGCTTGAGAGATTCTCGGCCACGCTAAAAATTAACTATCACCCACACACATACAGTTTTCGAATATGGTGTAATTATTCACAAGAAGACACAACATTAAGCACAAAAAATTTGTAATATTTTTATCCGAAAAATTATATACAGAGTTCTTGAAATGCAAACAATAAAAACATAATAGTAATGACAGATCTTCGCATATAATAGAGAAAACTATACGGTTTCATTGAAAACGTCATAGATACTTCTACAAAACGAAGTTAAGAACATTACACAACATAAAATTCTCACCAGTAGAAAATAACTTGTAAATCGACAGGCAATATTTAACTTTGAAAAAAATCAGTTTGGTAATTATTAGAATGTCTTCTCGCTGTATTTCAGCATTTCATTTGCATCCATTACACTGTATTTCTCAGAATTATCAATGCTTGACAACTGAAGGTCTCTGCTAGGATGACGTCACAGGAGCCATGTATACATATTCATCATTTGCAGGATTATCAACAATCGATAATGTTAAGCAAATGATTCTGTTTTATGAACATTATTTTCAGTTGTAGTTTTTCATGAACACCAACCACAATTTATCTCTTAGCGTGGATGCCTGTATATATGAAACAAGTTTCTGAAAAGTTCGGCAATGTCTACATTTAATTTAAATTGTTTCTTTCACTACCGTATTTCACTAGAAAATTTAAAAAACCTCAGAAGAGTTACAGTGTTATTAGAAAAGTTGGTCAGTCGTGAAACATAAACTGAGAATTACGAGTACTTCGGAATCAGTTAATGTGGTATTCAATATCTACTCTAAATTACAAAACCAGAAACTACCTCCCAGCATAACTTTAAAAAACAATTGTAACTTACCAGTTTACTACAGAATCTAGTAGCTCTTACCGCGGGCACTGTCACATTTCTTCTTTCACTTTCCTGCAGCAATTCTAGTATTACATTAGGAACCACGCTCACTAGCGCGAGAACAACAATGGAACCTTATCTTTCCATGGAGAATTCAGCTTCTTTTCACAGAATATTATCGCAATACCGATCGCCTTTAGAATTAAAGATAATTTCTTATATAATTCGTACTTAGAGGTACAAAATAAGTACGGATTATCCGAATGTTACTTTTCAAACCTAGAATTAAACGTAGATGTATCAACATTTTTCAATAAAAAAACTGACTTTTGTTCACATTATTCAACAATTGGAATGATATAAGGTTGATTAATAATACTGCCCAAAAACAAATTAACATTGAAAATGGTTATTTTCATATGATTTTTATTCTACTCGTATCTACAGGAATATTCATCTTTATTATATTCTGATGTTTTCATCGTTACCCTAAGAGCTACTTAATAATTATCAACAGTAAAATGAACTTTGATAATTGTCTCAACAATATTATAATTTCTCACACATTAAAAACGTGTGAACTAATTTAAGCCGTAATATACGAATTAATAACTATCATAGAGATGACTGTAGAAAAATAGTTTTATCCACCTCGGCCAGAAAGTAGTTTTTCGAGTCGCTTTTTTCCTCTGTATGGCGAGCGTCATGAAATCGATATATCATTACTTTTCAGTCGTGATACATCAGCTAAATAAATACGTTTCACATTTAATGCACATACACATAGTAAAATACCACTGTAGTGGTTGAAGGCGACGGTTGCGACGGTGGGGTGGCTACTCAATTTTCGCAAAGTTCCACGACACGCTTGTGTAAAAGGCCCGTTTAAATGCCCTCCAAAATTAAATTGCCAAATCCCGTCATCAGATCGTTCGCGCAGCAAGGTACTGAAGTTTTCTTGCGTGAAATTATCAAATATGAATGAAGCTCTTGCATCGCACTCCGGTCGCGAATAAGGAAGTCAAAATAGTGACGCTGACGCATGGTTTCATTTCCAAAATGCGCTACAAAACTGGCCCCGTCAGAGCCAATGTACCAGTTTCCAGAGCCAACAACATAAACTTTGAGTCCCGACGGTGGCAGAAAACTTTCGACACTAGCTAGATAGCTAGGTCGAACTCAGTCGCTGTTCGGACGAGAAGTCTAGCGCCCGGCTGTTCTGATCCGCAGATTACCGTGGTTTCTCTTAATAACACCAGGTGAATGTCGGAGCAGTACCATAAACATGTGTGAGATTTTTCCTTCCTCCTTCGTGACCTATCCTCAGCCCTTTCTTAAGCACATCGTGGTCATCGTTGTCGCGATCGTGGTCATCATCGTCGTCATCTCGGTCTTCGTCGCCATCTCGGTCATCGTCGTCATCTTGGTCATCGTCGTCATCTTGGTCATCGTCGTCATCTCGGTCATCATCATGTTGGTCACGTCATCATCTCGATCACAGTCATCTCGATCATCGTTGTCATCGTGGTCAACGTTGTCGTAGAGGTCGTCGTCGTCACCGAGATAATCGTCGTCGTCATCGTGGTCATCCCCGTCATCGGTTCGCGTAGCCCCCGGGCGCGCGGTTGGCAAGCGTGTGAGGCGGTGGGCGCATGCGCGCCCGACAGCGGCCCCTCGCCCGGCGGCGGCGGCGGCGGCGCGCAGACGAATACGACTGTTTATGCAAGGCCGCGACTTCAAACAGTCGGCGGGCTGGCGGGCGGCAGGGCGGGCGGGCGCTCGTTCGTTGCCTCTGCGCCCGCCGGACGTCAACCCGCCGCCGCCGCCGCCGCCGCCGCCGCCGCCGCCGCCGCCCCCGGACGCTCGCGAATAAAGGGACCCGGCCCCCTCCCCCCTCCCCCACGGGCAGCACCGGCAACATTGGCACTGGTTCATTGGCACATTCAACTATACGGAGCGTAAAAGGGTGTGGGGCGTGGTGGGGCTTCTGCAGCTCTGCTCACTTCTCCCCAGTGCGTCATAGAGTTTTTACAGGATTTTTAATGACAACACATCCAATCAAATTAAACAACGTCGCCTCTTCTGCATCCTTGACCGGGAGGTCTTTGGGTTCGAGGCCCGACGGTGACTGATTTTCGCTAGTTGAGTCGCTAGTTCGCTAGATAGTTGGGTCGAATTCAGTCGCTCTCTGGAGGAGAATTCTAGCGGCCGGCTGCTCTGATCGGTAATTTTCCGTTTCTCCGATCAACAGCAGGCGAAACCTCGAGTAGTACCCTAACAAAAAGACCACGGCACAATAGCGCACAATCTTTTCTTTCTGACCCTTGAGCCTTGACCCTTTCGTATACTTGACTCTTACACTACCACTCAGATCGGACGAGCGGACGGGAAGTAAGAGCCAGTTGGGTTAGTGACCATTCAGAGAGAGAAAGGGAGAGTGAGGCCGATGTGTTGTTTGGTACAGATTTCCAGTTCCAGAGGGGGAACACCGCTACTTCCTAGGGTATAAAACGCACCAAAAGTGTGGAAGTAATAGCCTCATTGGTCGGCGCGCCTCGAAACCATAAATACTCACACAATCACTCACACACTTGGGGAGGGAGGAGAATGATGAGAGAGAAGAGAGAAAGATTGAGAAGCAAGTGAGAAAGAAGAGAGAAGCGAAAAACGAAAGAGCTAAAGAAAGAAGAGAGGGGAAGAACAAAAATAGAGAAAGAAGAAAGGAGAGAGAAGAAATGAGGGAAAGGAGTATTGGGAATGGAAGAAGATTGAGGGGAAAACAAAGGAAAGAGATGTAAAACATGAAAGAGAAAGGAAGGACATGAAAGAAGAAGTAGGAAGAGGGAAGAAAAGAAGAGAACAGACAGAGGGAGGAAAGAAAGGAAGGAGAGGGGAAGAAAGGAATGAAAGAGATAGTGAGGAAGAAGAAAGGAAAGAGAAAGCAGAAAAGGAGAAGAGGAAAGAGAGGAAGGAAGGAGAGTGATTAAGAAACGGAAAAGTGGAGAGGGAATGGACGAAAGAGAGATGAAATGAAGAAAGGAGGGGGGAGATAAGAGGCGAGAGAGAGAGAGAGAGAGAGAGAGAGAGAGAGAGAGAGAGAGAGGGGGGGAGAGTGGGCGTGTCGGGCAGTGCCGTCTCGGGCAGTGGGCCTCTGGGAGTGGCACAGGAGGCGCCGCTGGTGACCCAGAGCCCTGGAGGGCGCAGAGGGGGGGGGGGCGGGATCACCCAGCTTCTACTGCGCAGGCGCACTGGCAAAGCAAAGTGCCATCAGATGTAAACATACTTCCCATTCTTGTTGAAGTATAGATTTTCGTGTAGATTTTCCTTCTATCGTTCTTTTATAGATGAATTTAGAAACGATTGTTCTTTCGCAGCGTGTTCCAATTCACACACACAGTATACAGGATTTAAACAATCTTAATAAAGGAATTTTCATATACAACTACGACCGACAAATAACGTTCAATTTTAATTATTTTTTTTTGAATGTTCTACGAACAAATAATACGCTCTGTGTAAAATAAAAAATACTCTGTAACTCTTAACTTGCAATAATGGAAAAAAAATGTTAAAGGTTTACAAATACACGAAAATTGTTGACTTATTAACTCGTTTGAGCTACAAAAATCATTCGGTTTCCTTCTGTCGGGGGAGGGGGAATCCCTTGTTTCTCTCCCATGGATCGACCGCTGTGGTCTACCGAATTTCGAAACCCGGCCCTCACACGTGGCAGCTTCGTTCAGGGCTCTCCGCAGCAGTTCAAACCCCATCCCCGTCCCCGGCCCAGACCAGTGCGCGCTGAAGAACATCCTTTAGCAAGAGGGAGGTCGCGGCGGCGCAGTCGCAGTCGACGGCAGCGCTGCTCGGCGGCGGCGGCGGCGGAGGCGGGAGAGGTCTGCAAACGCGCTTATCCAAACACACGCCCCGCCCCGCCCCCGCGCCCCGCCCCCGCGCCCCGCCCCGCGCTCGCTCGCTCATCGTTCAGAGACCCTGGCAGCGCCCGCCCGCCCGCCCGCTCGCTCGCTCGCTCGCGCGCGCGCGCTGAGCGCTATCTGCCATCGTGTTCGCGCCGCGCTGCGGCAAACATTGCGCAGGAAACGCTCTAACCGATAGACGCCCCGCGCCCGCCCGCAGGCCTCCCACCCACTGGGCCCCGCGCGCGCCTCTGTTCTGCTCCGTTCAGATGCGTTCCGTTCCGTTCCGATCCATTCCGATCTATTCCGTTCCGATCCATTCCGTTCAGATGCATTCCGTTCCGTTCCGATCTATTTCGTTCCGTTCCGATCCATTCCGTTCAAATCCATTTCGTTCCGTTCCGTTCCGTTCCGATCCATTCCGCAACGCTCTTCTCTTTCCCGACGGTCCCGCTCTCTGCCGATCGGTCGCGGGCGTCGCTGCCCTATCTGTCCCTATCCCCCAGCCCTGACCATTCTTCCCTGCCTTGCTCTCTCCCATCCCATTTCGATCATTCTCGACCTTTCCCGCCCTGTCACGCTTCACAGAACCCATTTCGTCCTGCTCTGTCCTGTTACAGAACGTTCTCTACCGCCGTTCGTTGTGTCTTCTCCCATGCGTACCTTTTCTTATTCCACCTGACCCCTCCTCTTCCATCAGGATCAGTCAATTTTTATATAATAATAATACTTATTTTATACCATTATTTTTAGTCTTATAAGTAGTTACTATTGTTACTATGATTGTTATTGTACCATATTATTATTATTATTATTATTATTATAGAATATTCATGTCAATTATATTATCTTATTTATGTAATTAGCTGCTGGGTTATACCCAATTGCAGTTGAAATAAATTTATGTTTATCTTATTGAAGATACTATATCACGTCACACTGCGACCATGGGAAGTTCTATATCTCCTGCTTGAATAGTATATCCCTGACAGAGACATCAGTCTTGATGGTCCAATCCATAGCGACGAGTTGCGTCCTATCCCATCTCGTTTTGCAGTGTTCCAGCTTCCCCGCCTCGCTTACACCTTCCTATCCCGACCAATCCTGTCCTTTCCCGCACCTTCAATCTCCTTTTCATCCTTCCCCAACCCGTCCCACCGCGGCCTCTTCCATCCACTCACTTCCCAACCCCTCCTTCATCTCATCAGCCTCCCCCAACTCATCAGCTATACCTGCTACCTCCTCTCTCATCGCATCAATCTCCCCATTATTCTCTATTCCGTTCCGTCGCCTTCGTGTTTTTCATTGCTCCCCTTCCCTTCCCCTGCCCTGTCTCGCACCGTCGATCCCTTCTCTTCCTACCTCGACCCATTCCATTGCCTCCTGTCCCCTCTTGTCTATTCCCAAATCCTCCCGTCGCACCCTCCCCCATCGTGACTCGCCCCTTTATAATCTAACCCGTTCCGGCTAATCTCATTCCATTCAATTCTCGTTTGCCCTGCTTGATACGATCCGTCCCGTGACGTGCGATCTGTCCCGCCCCATTTCTTCCCATTTTATTCAATCTTTTTATTTTATTTTTTTTTATTTAAGATCGCATCAACATCTAGGTCATTAGCGACCACTATTGCATTTCACGGTATGGTAACTGTGAAGATGACATGATGTGGTGATGATAGAGAGTGAAAGGACGAATACAAGGATAACCATGCCCGAGGCGGGACTCGAACCCCGCACTACTGCCTTAACGATAACCGGCCCTACTCAATCTTGTCTCGTCCGCAAAGTGAAAATTGATGACGGAAACGGATGTCGAGGACTATCCGCACCTAGAGAATTCGAAGCAATTCTGTATCTAGATGCCTCATGTATGATTTTCACGTTTTCAAGTGATCAAATCAATGAAATTAGGAAAGGAAACTTTCCCAAGATCAATCTTGGGATTATTATTTTGATTGTTCTGTATGAAATGGTCTTGGTTACATCTGCCTCCCTGAAGTTTTGAAAAAAGGTAAAAAGAGCAATTCGCACCTTGTACGTCCTGAACTCTCTCCTCTTCTCATGTTGTGGCGTGCCATCATCTCATCTTGTGCCGTCCCGTCCCTTCCCCACAATGAAAAGAAATAAGTGAAAGACGTTTCAGTTTTAGTTCGTAAAAACTGCAAAATTTCGTTTCGTTTGCACAGGTTGCCAATAGAATCGTGCCCACATATCTCGTTCTGACTCACACAGCACATGTACATTCTCTGCCCCAACCCTCGATCCGCGTGTGCCCTTGAAACAGCAGCTGATAGTGTCCAAGGTGTCAATGACGTAGAGAGATCGGTAATCTTTATTTGACTCGCCCGTCGTTTTAACACGCTCCCACTCGGAAGGAAACTAAAAAAAAAATGTTTTCTCACAAATGGAAAGTACATAAAAAGTGAAGTAAACGTACTTATTTGTCCAGACGACAGCATTTTTTTCACAATAAACATTTCTCGTTAATCAAAACATTCCATTGCAAACATTATCGCACTACCGTTATCAATCTAAAGTGTCTGATAAATGAGCAAATCGGAAAATACCGACCAGGAAATAATGTGGTATTAAAGCGATTAAATTACTTTGGACTTCAGGAATATTGGATACAAGTTTATTTTGAGTCAACATGCATAAAAACAATTTCACTTTCCAAATTCATACTACAACTCTTGACATATTTCTTGTGTTTAAAAGACTGTAAAGTACTAACCCTCCGGACCCCGTAAACGAAGAAAATTCATCACTTGACCATCAAACCCTAACGCTACCCAAAAACTCGCAATGCTATATTCAAATATACGATAGCGTTCTCATATGTGTTCTCAAAAATGTTCTGGACATTTTTTGTTCAATGCAACCAAAAAAATTAAAATAAAATACGCACTAGAAGATCCAGTTTTGTTGTAGGCGAGCGGACAGGCGGGCGGTCAGGCGGGCGGTCAGGCGGGCGGTCAGGCGGGCGTTCAGGCGGGCGGGCAGACGGTCGGTCGATCGGTCGGTCGGTCGGTCGGTCGGTCGGTCGCTCGGTCGGTCGGTCGGTCGGTCGGTCGGGCGTGCGTGCGTTCGTTTGGGCGTGCGTGCGTTTGGGCGTGCGTGCGTGCGGGCGGGCGGGCAGGCGGGCGGGCAGGCGGGCGGGCAGGCGGGCGGGCAGGCGGGCGGGCAGGCGGGCGGGCAGGCGGGCGGGCAGGCGGGCAGGCAGGCAGGCAGGCAGGCAGGCAGGCAGGCAGGCAGGCAGGCAGGCAGGCAGGCAGGCAGGCAGGCGGGCGGGCGGGCAGGCGGGCGGGCGGGCGGGCGGGCGGGCGGGCGGGCGAGAAGTGGAGTGCAGTGGAGTGGAGTGGCGTGGAGTGGAGCCGTGACAGCGCAACGCTCACGTCGTGATAAGATACGCGCGGGAGCAACACCCGGCGGGCGGCAGAGGAGGAGGAGGAGGAGGAGGAGAGGGGGGAGTCGCAGCAAAGGACTCTTCATCAGGTCGATTTTTCCAACCGATCTCTCTCGGAAACTTGAAGAATTTGGGAAACAATCTTAAAAAAATACGATCTTCAACTATACAGTTTTAACTTTTACATCTGTATAAACATTCAGTGATTGCGCTCAAAATTATATTGATATTAATTTTATTTCAAAAATACGAATTAATGAACTCAATATAAATTGAGCTGTAATACAAATCGCTGTAAACAATTAAATAATCAATAAACAACCTATTACGTAAATGTGTCTTACTGCGAAGTACATAAATAACTTATGTAATGAAACATGCTGGTGTATAAAATTGTCTTTCAGAATACTAACGAGACGAGTAATTCCAATACTGAGAAGTGAAAATTTAGGAATAAATAACACCATATTATACTACAAAAAATTATATAGTATTTATGTGTGTACGTGTTTACATGTGAAAATTAAAGTGTTAATTGTGTTATTCGATATAATCCTTAAAGAAATCTAAGAAGGTTTACTATTTGCGAGTAAGATTACAGGGTTTGCTAGTACGTATGAGAAGTCAGAAAGTTGCCAGCACAGTGGCTTATTGAGCAAAGGTCAACTCAACGATGACATGACTTGCTGTTGCAGGCGGATGTTGTCGCGAAACAAAGAAAGATCGCGGTAGATTTAACACACCTCGTTGTACTCCTCTAGAGTATGCTCTCAAAAATGGTTTCTAGAATTATTTGAAATGTATAATTTCAGCTGTTTTCTACTATTGATCTATTGGAAATACTGCGGATACTGTCCAATAGCATCAGATTAACGCGTGTGAACTAAAATAAGAAATAAAAAAGAACATGCCTAGACAATCTAACGCATGAAGTGGATGGAGGTCTACAATATTTTTAGTGAAGCATCCTACGGTTTACCAGGTGAGCTAAGGGAGATTCAAACTTAAAATGTTGAGTCAGGAAAGTTACGCAACCTACCACGACGTCCCATGTTTTGAAACCTTGTGTATGTGACGCATTGTTGACAATATAAACTACATTACCAGACTTATTGTTAAGGGCGGTATACCTGTCAAGAGTGCAGAGAGTAGTAGCTCAATCATGTTGGCAAGGTAGACACCATGGTGCGTAATATCAGAACAATGTGAGTAAGACGTTCGAGGAAAACAACTCTTTAGAGACTCCTGAATTGTTAACTGGCACACAAGGATCCACAGCTAATACTGTTTAGCTGTGGCGCTGTACTTATAGCATTATAAATGTAAAAAAATACATCCCCACATTTTCCCATACGTTACTTTAAATGCAATAGATCGCGATTCCAGACAGCCAAAAATCGGTCTAGTAGACGCAATAATCACAACCAATAAACAAAATAATCCGTTGAAAAACGGTAAACGAAGATTGAAAATTAGCTCTGCAGTGTTAGCAATAGGATGTGTTGGGTGAATCCTTCACTGATTCCAAGATTATTTGGAGTTCTCGGAATCCGATAAACATTTAATTCGCTCACACCATGTTCGTCATTTGTCTTTGCTACACTCGGTTTTGGTTGTCTCATTGGGACTGCAGGAAAGGCATTAATTCATTTGCATTATCTTCTGCATTTGTATTTTGATTTTTTTGAAATGAACTGCGTATTATCCTATGGTTTTCGTATCCGAGTTAATCTCGTCTCAAAAGTCATCAGTCTACTGAAATATGTATTATACAGATAGATTTCAGACATAATATTCCGTAACGATAGTTAATAAACTCGAATGATTCCACAGCTCTTATGTGGCGTCAACCATATAAAAACTGTTTTTTTTTTGTTTTTTTTGTTTTTGCTTCTTTAAGTAGACGTCCACGGGCGTACGTATTTGCATAGTTGTGAGTATGTATTGGCGTCCCCAACGACTATACGACATGTGGCAGGACGACTACCTAGATGGGAATTACAGAGGCCGACTGCTATGATCGGACATTCTCGTGATTTTCTTCGACTAATTCCAGGCGAATGACTGCGAAGCACCGTATTGAATGTGTCACAATTATTATTTGTTCCTAATCATAAGAAGATCTACAACGAAGTCCAAAGAGCTTGGAAGAAACATATACCATGACTTAATTGTAAATGTACTGATGATAAAAAAAAAACAACCATGATTCCAGAAACATGTTTGGTTATTTCATACTGTAACAAATCATTGAAGCATATGTTTTTGGTTAGTTACATCGTTTATCACTCTCTTCACATGCTTAAATTTTACAATCAAGGAATGTGATAATTGAATCTTTTAGTACCTCTAGTAGGAATATTATAACTCATTCAAATACCAATATTATTGCACGTTCTTGATTTAAAGCAGCGGCGCCTCTTATACAGAGGGCCCATAAATGTTATGTTCGTGTGGTTGTTATTATTATTATTATTATTATTATTATTATTATTATTATTATTATTACTATTACTAGTCTAATCAACCCTAGTAGGGCAAAAGTTTCCTGCGGAAGGAAAAGGCGGCAGGAAAGTTCCCCACGCCACCTTAACATTCCAGGTGACACTGGTAGTTGGTAGTCGGAATTGTACAAGTATACATTATTAGCCATTGATTTTCTAAATTACACAATCAATGTCCATCCATTAGTTAAAACTGCACAATCCACCGTCCCTGATTTTCTACATATTACACTAAACTAAATGTGCCTCTTACGATGAAGTTCACCATCAGCACTAAAACATCGATGTTGCTTATGAAGTGGAGACCGAGTGTATACAGTTTTGGACCCCTCTTTATTTTAAGCTACCTGTCCTCCTTACACCGCCCGTACTTAGCCACAATTCGGGGAGAGTTGAGCATCTCTAACGCCGGATAGCGTTACGCGGGCTCCGGTTTGCGCGCATCCTTTTAATAGATATTTTGGCTGGAGGGGGGCGGAGGGGGGCGGCGCAGGAAGATTCCGTCGTTGACGCGAACGCTTCGCGCAGCGCGCAGACGGCAGCGCGGGGGTTGGCGGGGGGGGGGTGGATCTGCGCGCCGCCGCTGCTCTCGCTCCGTTGCGCAACACGCACGCGCCGTCGGGCGGGTCGCTGACCGCGCCGCGCCGCGCCCCGCCCCTCCGCGCCCCACACGCCGCCGCGAGCGGCTGGGCGGGCCCCGGGCGAAGCCGGCGGCGGCAAGCCGGTGAAAGAGATGGCCGTGGGGGTGGAAATGGTGGTGATAGTGGTGGTGGTTGCGACAGTAGGGATTGTGATGGTGACAGGGATAGTGGTGGTAGACAGGGATGATGGCGGTGGGAGGGATGGTGACGGTGGAAGTGGTGGTAGAGGTAGTGGTGGCGATGATGACAAGGACGGAGGTGGTGGTGGTGGTGGTGATGGTGACAATGGACGCTAGTAGTGCAGGTACGGGTGGTGTCTACGGGTGACGGGTGGCATAGGTGACGGTGGTGACGTCTATGGTCCGGTGGCGGCGGGGGGCGGGGAAGGATGATGGTGGCGCCAGAGAGGGGGATGGAGTGGCTGTCCGGTGGGGTGGCGGGGTGGTGGGATGGCAGAGAAGTGAGGGGCGTGAGGGAGGGCGTCGGTGGGCAGCGAAGTGGTGTGGGATGGGGTTGCGGGATGGGTGGGTGGGAAAGGCGGGGCTATGGAATGTGAGGAGGGGTGGTGTGGTGTGTGAGTGGGTGAATAAGAGAACGCGTGGATGAGTGGTTGGATGTATGAGTGGGTGGGTGAGTTGGTGGGTGAGTAGGTGAATGGGTGGGTGGGAGAGTGGGTTGGTGGGTGGGTCAGGAGAGCTGGCCGACCGGTTGAGATGGGTGTCGAGGGGTTGGGTGTTTACAAAAGTCGGGCCATGTGGGTGGTTTGAAAATAGGAGGGGGCGGCGAGGCGGCGGGTTGGTGGGTTGGATGGGCAGAACGAGGCGGGGCGTTGGGGTAAGTGAGGGGAGTCGGGATGGCGGTGTGTGTGTGTGTGTGTGTTAGTGTGTTAAGAGCGGGAAGGATGAGAAACGAGGCGGGACGGGGCGGGACCAGGAGGTCGTGTATGTGTTATGTGCGGGGCAGAGAAGACACGAGGAGGGGCGGAGCGTGACGGGGCGGGGCGTAGCGGATAGGCTTGGCGGCGCGGGGAGCGGGGAAGGGGGGGCGGGGTCCGGATTTTTCCGTTCCGGTTTGGGAGGCGGCGCACGCGGGACGCACAGCCCTGACCGCGCCGGCCGCCGCTGCGTTGAGGCACGAGGGGCGCGGATGTAGGCTACCAGGGAAGAGGCGCGGAAGCCTCGTTTACGCCAAGGATGCGCAGGCAGACGGGCTTTCGCTTTCGGTTCACAGTGACGAGTCGTGAAACGAGAGACAAAAACAACGCACGCGTACAAATTTTCCGAAATACGTTTGCTAAGGGAATGCTACTGGAATCAGCGAATATTCTAATCATGAAGCATATTAGATTAGAAAACTGGGATGGATTCTATATTTAACAACGGATGAAGGCTAGGTGGGAATATCCACGGAGGACTGTTACTGAGCAAACTGAAAGGTGTGTTGTAGTATATTGCATGTTCGAGTTCGCACGATTTCATTGTTTGCAACATAATAATTTATAAATCTGTTTTTGGTGTGTCGCACAAGAAACGATTTGGTGACTCTGCGCTCTTTGACGAAGAGCGGGCAGAAGCTTGCGGAGCCAGAGCTGCACCTCCGTTCACTGAGAGGATCGCGTCACGTGGGTCGTTGACGTAGGTGGCGCGCTGAAGGTTATTATTCTCCTTGCAGCTACGTGAATCGTCTCCCGCCCCCTCTGTTACCAACTAGGAAAACATGCGGCGCGCGACAGGCGACAGTAGATAGCGAAGCAACCAGCGCTCCGCGATTCGTGCATCTCCGTGGAACGTCACAGTAAAAACAGAACTAATTAGATATTCACAGTTTCTTAGTTGCAAAAGAGTCAAAAATCACTAATGAAACGTTCCCTTTTTGGAAGTTATGGCTTGTTAGTAAATTTTAACCACACCATTGTCTTGTTTTGTTTTCTTTCGGAACAAAATTATAATAATAAGTATTGTACACACACCTTCCAACTTCTGGTGATGTTTTCTCTTCGTATCAGAGACAGACATCGAGAACAGAACAAGGACATTAAAACAAAAAGGTCGAGTGCCAGTTTCAGAACAGTTTTGAACTCAAATCGTACTGTTACGTTTCTTTGTGAGTTTCTACAGTAATATAGTTTATAATGGCTACATCTAATCACGTGAAGTAGGGAGAGCTTAAAGACTTTACAGCCGCGCCTAATTCAGCAATATGCGTTCTCAAAACTTGTAATAAATCACTCACTTGTAAACTCTAAGTAAGTATTCTTAGAGTAGTAAAGTGTTCTTAAGTAAACTGTAAGTATTTATTTACGACGGAAATCTCCATACGAAGTACACAGTACTTCAATTTGTTTCTCTTATCTTCTAACCTATCTACACTCTTCCCATAACCTCCACATTCCGCTCTACCAAAGAGCCATCTTCTACAACAATATTTTGCTCTCTCCAAAGAGCTTACAGAAAATAAAGAAAAGCGCTTTACGGTAAAGAGGAGGATTTTTTTTTAAATTAAAAAAAAAAAAGATGATCCGCGCATGCTTGGCGTCCGGCCCACTGCGGGCGGGCGCCGAACTCCGCAGCGCAGCGCTCAACTCAGTCACAAGGTCAATAGCGCCATGAGGCCCCGTGGCCGGCGACGTCAGCCCATGCCGAACGCGGCCCCTCCCCCCGGCGGCTTTGGGGCCTTCGAGAGACGGCGGTGCGCAGCTGCACAGCCGAGACCATACGCGCACAAACAACAACAGCAGCAGCAGCAGCAGCAGCCGCAAAATCGAGGAGAAGAGGAAGGGAGAGAAGGACCAGGAGAAGGGGATGAAGCGTTAAAGACAAGAGAAGAATTAAGGCGGAGGCAGAGAAGACGGACGCGAATGGAGGAGGAGGAGGATGGAGGGAGAAGGAGGTGGATGGAGTAGGAGGAGGATGGAGTAGGAGGATGGAGGAGAGTGAATGTGGAGGAAGATGGAGGAGGAGGAGGAGGAGGAGGAGGAGACTGGAGGTGGAGGAGGATGGAGAAGAATAAAGATAGGAAAGAAGAGCAGAAAAGATAGAGGAAGACAATAAGGAGGGAAGGAGGTAAAGAAATAAGATGAGGAAGGAAAATAGAATAAGAAGAAAGAGGTCTAGAATGAGAAAGCGAAGGATGTGGAAAATGAGGAGAAGGTGTAAGAAGACAAAAGGAGATGAAGGAATGGAAGAAGACGAAGGAAAACGAGACTAGAAACTGCATGAATAGGAGAGGAAGAAGAAATTAGATAAATAGGAGAAAGAAGTGTAAGAAAAAAAGAACACAAGCTGCCACTACTAAAAGTTACGAATACGAATTACAACGAGCGGCTATTTCAAGTCCAGGGAATGATGATAGGAAGAATATAAATTTAATAGCTGCGTGAATTCCTTCACATGAATGTGCAAATAATATTTAGAGAATTTCCCTTCTCGGTTAAGCCCATTCTTTAAAATAATTGCATACATAATGATTCAGTTATCTTGAAATTTTGTTGACAGGTGAATTAAACAATTAGATTCGACAAATTTGTTAATTTGTCCAGGATATAGTATTTGTATATTTTTCAATATTGTACAGCGGCCAAGGGTAACGGTCTAAAGAAGTTAAATTCTTCAAAAATTATTTTTTGAATTAATATTACGCCAAATACATTCCTTTGTAAATACACAATTGATTTACCCCACAAGTTTTAAGTAGTCTCAGACAAGCTCTATGAATGTACACGTAGGCTTCCGCGGCTCGAGTCCATTACTTCTAGGCTGTCCGGGTGACGCCGCGTCGTTGGCAGACAGGCCAAAAAAGATAGGGCATTGGCCTATCTGCCAACGATGCGGCGTCACCCGGACAGCCTAGAAGTAAAGCTCTATGAATATCTATCTACCTGCCATTTTTGTTCCCAAGTTTTATATTTCTTGATTCTTACAACACTGCTCATGTCTTCAAGAAATCAATATTCCAGACCATGAAAGTTGAAAAAGAAAATTACTAGCGGTTGAATTTGCACCTAAAACCGAAATCTTAAAATAATCAAAATCTCAAGTACAACTTTTCCAATTTCCTTTGCTTCACAATTGTTCCCAGGTCGGGATAGAACTGCGAGAAATCGTATTTGTCACTTACCATGGTGCCAACGAGTGGTGCCAGCTGGGTGCCATACGAAGCTAAAGGCTCACCTGCAACAACATACCACAACTCATTAGAAACACACATCTCAGTCATTCTGTCGCAAATAGGAATGTCACGATATTCGAATCCACACAATAGTTGATGTTAATACTGACAACGTTACAAAAACTATAATTATTGGAACTAACGTATTCATAAATTACTCTTATACGTTTGAAAGAAGATTATTTGATTCTTACTACATATTCAAACACACTCAAGATTATTCTGATAAATAACACCTTGGCATAATACACGTTGTCCATCAATATCTTAAATTTTATCCATGTAAATAAAGTGGAAAGCAACATATATATTCTTCTGATAACGTATTACAAAGTATGAAGTGACTGATAAGGTATTTCAGAATCTCTAATTCTAAGCAAATAGCCCCATTTAATTTTCACCTAAGCCTAACAGCTCATTTTTGATGGCAAGATGAGCTTTAATTCGATTTAGCAATCTAGATAGTGTTGAAAATGCGACACAGTTCTGTTTTAAATTGATTTATGATCGCGGGAGCGTCAACCGCCAAGGTCATGAGTTCCGAAAGTACATAGCATGTTTTATCGCTGGAGGTGATGGTGATCTTCCAATGGTGAGAGCCGTCGCCGACCTTCATCCGCTCGCAGAGATTTTCTCCAACCAGGTATCTCCCATCAGCAAGGCACCGCCCCAGCCGGGACAAGTTCTAAGGGCCCCTTCCCACGGCGCGGCCGCAGCGCGCTTCGCAGCAGCGCGGCGCGTAGCAGAGCATTGGTTTGAATGGAGGCCTTCCCACGTGCAGCGGGTGGCGGCTGCTGCGGCAGCCGACGCCGAACTCCAGCTACGCGAAGCGGAGGAGGGGCCACGCGCCACCGCTAGCAGAACACAGCTTTAAATGGGAGCGTTCCCACTGCGCCGGTCCCTTTGTTCGTCGTCGCCGGAGGGTCGGCGAAACCTACCCCTCCAGACCCCACCCCCTTCCACGGCGGGCGGCGGTGCGGCCGTGGCTCCGGCGGTGGCGGCGTCGGAAGGGCTCCGCTGCTTGAACGAAGCGCGCCGCGGCCGCGCCGTGGGAAGGGGCCCTAAGCTTCCGACTGGTCTCCTGACACGTGTGTTAGTATAGTACAAATATAAGTGTAAATATGTTTAAACAAGGGATAAGAATCGCACGCGATCCATAGCCCCTTGTTTAGGGTACTGCTCCGGCATTCGCCTGGAGTTAATCGGAGAAACTCTGGATTTAAACCCTCGAACCTCCCTCCAGCATCAGGACTACAGCCCTGGGGTCTAGAGTTCAATGACGCTGCAGAGGCGATTGCCGCTGAGCTATCGCGGCCATCTCCCCCCCTCCCATTGGCATTTCGTTTGATTATTTGAGAGTCATCTCGCAATTCCTGGCGAGGGGTTCCCGCGATGGCGAGAGAGTCTCTTTAATTGGCTCCTCCATCGACGCGATGCCATCAAACCCGAGAGGCCATAAAAGCCGGGCGAGGGGCGGGGCGCTCTGCTGTCGGGAGAAGAAGGATGGGCCATATAACGCTAGGCGTCGCCTTGGCGTTACGCTGCCTGGCCTTGCGTTGTCCGCTGCCTTGGCCACTTCGCTTCATCCTACTTGAAGACTGCTCCCACGACCTGGCAAGCATTTTACCTGCTAGGCCGTGCCTTGGCCATTTGCTTCATTCTACGTCTTCTTAGACGATCTGATATTCTTCGTTCTCCCTGACTGTGCTTTTTGTACTTGGTTCCTTTCTGTCTTTGCGACTCCTTACGTTCGTGCCTCGCTCCTCCTTGTTCAGATTGTTTCATTCTACTTTGTGTCTTCTTCTGTACCACGCCTTGGAGTCTTACCTTGCTTTACTCTATACCTTCGGTCTTCATCCTCGTCCTGGTTTAGCTTCGCCTTGCCATTGCATCGCTCACTTGGTTTCATTCTACCTTTGAACAGCAGAGGTAGCCCAGGGCATCAACTAATGTCACTGCGATGACTGACCGGGAGATTCTAGGTTTGAGACCCGGCGGTGGCAGGATTTTCGACACTAGCTAGTCAGCTCGGTTGAATTCAGTTGCTGTCTGGAGGAGAATTTCAGCGGCCGGCTGCTCTGATCGGTAGTTGTCTGTGGCTTCTCCGATCAATACCAGACGAATGTCTTAGCTGTACCCTAAACAAACGCATCACGAACCGCGCGCGATCTTTCCTTTCCATTGCGTATCTTCGAAGCTCGGTCTCGGCGAAGCTTCGGCGGTTCGGGTTTCCCTCACACACACACACACACACACACACACACACTAACACATGTCGGGAGATCAGTCGGGAGCTTAGAGCTTGTCCCGGGAGAGGCGGTACCCCACTGGTGGAAATACCTGGTTTGGAAAACCCCGACAGTTAGGTCGGCGACGCGGATCTCGCCACCCAGGGTGACCAGGAAGACCTCCACCACCTCCAGAGGAAAAACACTTACGGCACTAATGACCTTAGCAGTTGACGCGACCGGAATCACTAATGAATCATCCTACCATTGAGTCTCCTTGCGTATCGTACATCAGCATCTCACTGGTTGGCCTCGACTTCCCACTTCGTTCTCCCGTGTTACTCCTCCCGTACTCAACCTTTGCTCTGTGACACTGTCTCAAATTGTCGTGTGCTTCATAACTCGCTGCCAATCATAAATCGTCCTAACACCATTTGCCTTGCGTTAAAATATTTCGAAGTTATTAATATTTTCAGAAATCGAAATCATGATCATATTGTTGCAGTACTTTACTCAATGTTCTTGCTGAAAACAATCCCTAAATAGTCACAGCGTTCTGGAGTCGAATAATAGCTAAAAGGTGCGACTGGAATTAAATTAATCGCTTATAAAATACTTCTGATCTAATGAATTCGTGACTGAGTTGTGGCTGAGAATAATCGTTTTGTACGATTTTGCTCTTCGTCGTTTCGTCTTCAATTGTCATGTGATGTTTATGTGTCAAGAAACCGGTGAATTACCACTTTTAAGAGCTCATGAGTAATTTGTGAGTAATACACAAGTGGAACACACTGAAATGATAGAGTAATTCGCAACATGAAGCGATGTAAATATTTGGAGTACCGCAATGCTTCACCAACAAGGAAGCCTTTGTTTTTCAAAGCATCTGCCTTGCACATTTCCACAGTCGGAACGATAAACTCCTAGAAAATAGAGCTCTCAAGGGTTTGGAAGTAAATGTAAGTAACACGCATGTCTGAAAGCACAAACTTCACACTTTGAAATAGATGCTACGACAATGACAATCTAAATAATAAATTAAAAATATTTTGTAGCATAACAGTTTTAGGATACCCATTAACACAAATAAAATATGATATGAAAAACAATATTTCATCGCGTCTTAATAAACAACCGTAGGTCTAGAAAGACATAAGCAACATTCCAATATTTGTCTTCGCCATTTCCAAAACCAATTCGTGTTTAGTAACAAACGACAAAAAAAGCTTAAAAACAACAACAACAAAAAAACATGCCACCTCAGATGGGCTCTTTGACGTCTTTTAACAGCTGACGTCACTCGCTCCACGCAGAAGCGAGAAAACAGTCGGTTTCGCTTGACCTGCATGGACTGCTGGCGAAGGCGCCAACTTCCCTTCCTCCTCTTATTTCGTTTCCTCCAAATTCGCCCCCACCACCACCTCCTCCATCGACACCATCGCCAACCCTGCCTCCTCTCCTTCAACGCCACTGCCTCCGTCTCCTCCTCTGCTGTCTCACACAAAATCCTCCCGCCCCCGCCTGATGATTATCTCCAATTCCTCCTCCTCCTCCAACATTACCGCCTGCTACCCCTCTTCCTCCAACATCCGCGCCTGCTTCTCCTCCTCCTCCTTCAACATCCGCGCCTGCTTCTCCTCCTTCAACATCCCCGCCTGCTTCTCCACCTCCTCCAACATCCCCGCCTGCTTCTCCACCTCCTCCAACATCCCCGCCTGCTTCTCCACCTCCTCCAACATCCCCGCCTGCTTCTCCACCTCCTCCAACATCCCCGCCTGCTTCTCCACCTCCTCCAACATCCCCGCCTGCTTCTCCTCCTCCTCCTCCTCCAACATCCCCGCCTGCTTCTCCTCCTCCTCAAACATCCCCCCTGCTTCTCCTCCTCCAACATCACCGACTGCTCCTCCTTCGGCACACCGCCTCCTCCCCCTCAACCATCGCCTCGTCCACCGACACAATCTCCTCCTCCTCCTCCATCACTCCCGTCTCCTCCTCCGCCAGCGCCTGCGTCCGCGGCAGCAGCGACGCGGCTCTTGGCCGTGGCGGGCCGCGAGGCAAGACGAGGCGAGGCGCGGCGAGGCGGGGCGAGGCGAGGCGAGGCGAGGCGCGAGGCGAGGCGCGGCGAGGCGGGGCGGGGCGAGGCGAGGCGGGGCGAGGCGGGGCGAGGAGGGGCGAGGCGGGGCGAGGCGAGGCGGGGCGAGGCGGGGAGAGGCGGGGCGAGGCGAGGCGAGGCGCGGCGAGGCGCGAGGCGAGGCGGGGCGAGGCGGGGCGAGGCGGGGGGAGGCGGGGCGGGGCGAGGCGAGGCGAGGCGAGGCAAGGCGAGGCGAGGCGAGGCGAGGCGAGGCGAGGCGGCGCGAGGCGAGGCGAGGCGTGGCGGCGCGTGCAACGCCCCTGAGGGCCCACCCCACGCGGCCGCGCCGCCAACGAAGAGTGACAGGGCGGCGGCGGCGCAGGCGGAGCGGAATGCGTGACGTCGTGGGGGAGCGGCGACGGGCCACGGGGAGCGCGGCGAGGGGACAGGAGGGAAGGGCGGCGCGCGAGACGAGTGGGGTGAGGCTTTAAGGGGATGTGAGCGAGCGAGCGAGCGGGCAGAGGGAGAAGATTACAGACGGAGAGAAGAGGCTGGGTGAGGGAGGGAGGGTGGTGTGGGAAGGGCTGGAGTAGGTTGGTGAAGGGCAGGGCGAGGTGGGGCGGGGGGGGAAGACATGTGGGTGGGCGTGGCCGCAGCCGTAGGTGGAGAAAGGTGAAGGAGGATGGACGCTTGGCGGAGATGAGCGAGGGGGCCCTTAAGGGTGGCGGAGGGTGGGGACGAAGGAGGGCGGGGCGGAGGAGGCAGAGCGGAGCATTGCAGGATGTCGGTGGGCGTGATGCAGGGGCGAGGCGGGGGCCAAGCGAAAGCGGAGTGGGCGTAAGGTGGAGACGGGGTGACAGAGGGGCTGAGACGGGGCAGAGGCGTGGTGAAGGCAAGGTGGAAACGGAAAGAAGGCGGTGACGGGGCGGAAGCGGGGCGGTGGCGGGGTAGAGGCAGGGCGGAGGCGTGGCGGAGGCGTGGCGGAGGCGTGGCGGAGGCGTGGCGGAGTCGGGGCGGAGTCGGGGCGGAAGCGGGACGGTGGCAGAAGCGAGATGAAGGCGGGAGGGAGGCGGCGCGAAAGGCAGGCGGCGGCGTATAGGATGGGGGTGATGTGAAGTGTAACAGGCTCGGGTGTGGGGTGGGGTGTGGGGGAGTGGAGTGGCGTGGAGTGGCAGGCCGTGTGGCGGGGCGCGGCGAGGGGCGAGGCCGAAGGGATCCATGACTCGCCCAATGAAGAGTGGCGTGCGGCGGGCGACGCGACGCGACGCGGCGCAGCCCGTGATGGGGCGCGACATTTGGTTGCGCCACCCAATCGCCTGCCCCCACCCCCCACCCCGCCCCCTCGCGCGCCTCCCCTCGCCCCGGGCCCAGGCGGCACTGAACGCACTGCGCCACTCAGAACGCGGCCGTGAGAAGATTCGTGTTCAACAACGGCCAAACCAGCACTTAGGTACAGAGTAATTACTAAAAGAAGGAATCACTTTGACAGGTCTGCAAACAAAAGTCATGTCGGACAATGGCATTATATGAGGTGGTGTCTTAAATCATTCTCAATTGAATCAACAGCTAACTAACAAACTGACGAATTCAGCGCGTGGGAATAATCTGCAGTTTTGTTGCCAATAGCCAACCAGTAGCTATCTAAGCAGTCCCTTCTTAGAATGATCTCTCTCTACCAACTCTCTAAGTGCCCACTTTATTTCTACTGTTACTATAAAGAATGTATGCTGTAAGTTACAATAAATCATGAATGATAGTTTCTGAGAAAAGGCACATTAATTACAAAATGTTAACATTTTCGGGAAATGCTAAATGAAAAAGTATGCACTTGCCGCTGCACTACTACAAAATTCTTGCTACGTTTTCTGGATCATTTTCTTCAGCGGAAAAGACCAATACTACCAACGTAGGAACAAGGGTATGTTTCAGTAACTCATTAACAACCCAATAAGCATTTAAAATTTCGAAAACAATAGCTATACGTGTATGCAGTGACAAAAAAAGGGTGTGTGGCTCATAAGCACTAGGACATTTAAATAAGAATTAAGGAGACTTTTCAGTGTCCTAGAAAACAAATGTTGGTATAAGTGGAAAGAGCAAAGTTTGCAGTACTTATTTAGACAAAAAACCAAAATCGATCATTTGACCCATTTCACGGCGCTCTCTTCCCTTATATGGGCCCGTACGCAGCGGGGTAGGGCGCGTTTTCGGGACAGGCAAGTCTGACAGCGCAACCCTGGTGAGGTGTGACGTCACTCGGTGTATAAAAGGAGCTGAGAGCACCAGAGCCGGCCACAGAACAATTTGGAGACGTCCTGCCGTGAAAGTGTGTGATCAGGGTCGATTAAAGTGAACTGGATAGTGAACTAAATATATTCTTCTGTTGGGATTATTACTTGCGCTTAGTGTTTAGACATGATATTTTGGTGACTGGTTAGGGACACATATTTTTGTTCTAGGTGTACTGAACATTAACAATCACTTGGTACTGGTTTGGAAACGAAATATTGTGAACCTTTGCCTTTTGCCTTGACAAAAAGTAGTAATTGTTATAATTTCTGACTGCTCATATGGAACATTTCAGTACCTAACTCGATTTTTTTAAATGATTCTGTAAAGGCAACATAAAATCGTTTATTCCGACTAAATTGTTGAGTATAAATATTATATACTAAATTTTAAAAATAAATAAATATGGTTTTGAATAATTATACTAAACCATTGTAAATTTTTAATTATTTTTTAAAGAAGAGAATATTCTTGTTAGAACCATTACAAACATCTTAGTCAATACCCCCACTCAATATTTGTTTTTTTCTTCAATTTACCTTTGTTCATTGAGTAATTTACGAGATATGAGATTTTTGCTTTTCATTAGTACGTGTTTTTTTTTCTTTCCAAAGTTACTCATACAGGTTTACTCATATCGCTATCAGAGTCGAGATACCAAAAATCTTGGTTTCAAGTTGACAAGTGCGATCTACACCATGACATTTGAAACTTATTTGTTCCAATTCGGAATTGCCGTTAGAATGTATTGTCGATAGAAAAAGAAGACAAAACTCTGCATTTTCTTTCTGTAATTCGTGAAATTCTACCCTCTCCCCTAATTGATTTTGTCCATCCTTCCTCAAAAATTAATCCATGCCGCTCGCAGTCTTCTGTCGCAATCCCTAGGGGGGTGACGCATCTCATAAATATGCACCGCCGCTCTCAGAGAATCGATATTCTAATTAGACGTCTTATTCTCCGGGGAAATTAGGGGGAATGGTAGGACCACGTTCGGTTCCACGTGGGGAGTGGAAATGAATGTCAATATCCCTTGTGTTTACACGAGTGCAAGACAGTTATCGAAACCCGAGAATAACAGTACTTTTCATTTCCAGTATTCATGAAGGTTAAAATCATTAAAGCGATAATTATGTAGTTTTAGCTTTAAAAAGACTGGTGGCTTGCTGCCTAAGGAAAAACTCTTGTATTAAGGAATCGCAATATTAGAACACAAACAAATTGAAATATAGTAAATCATAATTTCATATCGAATTAAGAAATGGCAGAACAGATATGTCGGAACTCTAATATCATTCATAAATAAATCAAATACATAAAAGTTAATCTTATCTCAAGAATCAAGATCATACATTGTAAGAATACGAATAAGAAAGTTATTGCATTTTAACACATATTCAAATATTTGAAGATATTATAATAAACATTATATATAATATATTTGAGAAGATAATATATTATCATTGTATATCCCATAAATATTTTATTCACTGGAAAATTCGTAAGTGGCAAACAGTAAGTACTTAATTTCTCCGTGAAAAAGTTACAGAATACGTGCATAAGGCGGCAGAATGGAAAGGAAGAAAACTTTGGAAATAATTATACATCCTTAGTCTAGCTTTCGACGCACACTATAATACTGACGCCAAATTTGCCACGAAATGGCAGTTATTTTGAATCCCAATATTTTATCTATATCACCATATCGGGTCTTCAAAACCATTGACACCAACATTGGGAATATCAAAACCACAGCAACCGACACCTGCACTTTCCGAAAAACCACGCGATTCACCGCCTCGCGCCTGACCGGTCGCATCCCGCCGCACGGACGCGCCACGCGGGTGGCCTACTTCCGCGAGAGGGAGGGGCCGCCGACCAGAGCAAAAGACGAAAGCGGCGATGCGTTCCCACCGCGGCCGCGCAGCCTCGGGCGCGAGCGCGCGTTTGTTTGCGGGCGCGCGCGAGTGAGTCACAAAACAAACAAAACTGGGCTCAAAAAAGCGGAAATACCCGACCACCACCAACGACATCTAGAAAGAAGATAGGATGTCACGAGATAAAAGGAGGAATAAAATAGGATGATTGAGGAAAAGCGGTCGATTCGAGATACAGGTAAGTGAAGCTGAAGAAAAGAAAATATTACTTTATTTAAAAACACCCTCTTAGAGACGTGATTACTGTATTTTACTGTTATGCAATACCAATGCTCAGTATTTATTTCACTGTGAAATTATGTAGATGGTTACTCGTCTAAATGATTACAGAGTCAGTTTATGTTAAAACGCCATCTTGAAATTATTGGCTATGCGACTTGTGAGTGTGTGTGTGACTAAATTTATTAATTTACCAATTTTTTTCTGTTTCCGGGTCCGCAAATTGCTATGATCATTAGTCTCGTAAATGTAGTACATGTTTGTAGATGGCGCTATTCTTCCCCTGCTGGGCGGTGAGCTCCGGTGTCGACCTACACGCCGGCTTGCGGGTTTTCCTATATCGAGATACCTACCTCCAGCGGGGCACCTCCCCATCCGGGAAAAGCTCTAAGCTACTAACATGAGGGTTAGTGTAGTGCATGTAAGTGTGAATAAGTAAGAGATAAGGAAGGGAAGATCGCGTGCGGCCGTGGCCCGTTTGTTAGAGTACTGCTCCGGCATTAGCCGGATGTTGTTCGGCGAAACCACGGAAAACTCCCGATCAGAGCTAGAATTCCGCTCCAGACAGCAACTGAACTCGACCTAGCTATCTACCTAGAGTCGATATCGTACGACCGTCGGGACTCGAAGCGAGAACCTCCCGGTGAGAGGCAGTGCAGTGGCATCGGTGGGTGGCCGGTGTCTGCGCAAAAGCGCTGCGCGGCGCCTCCGCGTGCGCAGGGACACGCGCACCACGCGAACCCAGAGACCGCGCGGAGCAGCTTTCTCCAGGAAACTCGCGGCTTTCTCTGGCGCGCCCCCCCCTCCGCCCCGCCCCTCCCCCCCACCCCCACCCCGCGCGCCCATCGCCGGCACCGGCACCCGACGCCGCCTGCACCACCACCAAGGCTACTCTCTAGTGGCGGATTCCGAACGCGGTTAGGCGTCATTAGACAAAGGTTCATCACCCAATAGACTATCAAGGATTTGGTAGAGTTTAAATATATGTTGGGACAAGAAGTAAAGAATCCTTATTTTTACCATCTCTTACTTTCCTCTTAGTACTGACTCTTACTCACTACTATCTCCTTCCCCTATTCTCCATCGTCCTTTTCCATCATTAGTATCGTCAGTGCCCTTTACCGTCATCGTGAAAGCTTGCTACGCTACACAACCATTAACGTTACACACTAACGAAAAATTCCAAACGTGACTGGGCTGCAATGGTGAGTTAAGTTTCATTCCCAGTTCAGCGGAGTATAATGGAGTTAGTACAGTTTCAACACGTGTTGTTGTAAGAAGTAAAGATACATTATTTGTACCGTCACTTACTAATTCGTCAGCTAGTCCACGTGTATTCTCCACCGTTCTCCCTTCCTTCATCAACACCTGTCGTCTTGAAAGCTTGCACCGTCTCAACACTCATCAAAACTACTCGTTAGTGGAGAATTGAACAGCTGGAAACGTGGTCGAGCTGACGAATTAAAGACCATTCTATATTTAATGTTAGGGAGATTTCAAGATAAGAAATGAAGTAACTGCAAGTGTACCATTACGTACACTAAGCCATCACCACCAGAATAATCAATGGTATTTTCTATTAACACAGGTCGCAAACAGGAATGCTTGTCGTAAGCGTTCTTGTAGCCTGTCGTAAGTCCGTTCTCATTTACAAATGTCAGATATTATTGCATGGTCGTCATCATAAATGTGCTACCTCCACCTTCACCACCACCGCAACTCTGATGGTGACTACGACTATCACCAAAGCATGAGATGGACATTTTTTTGCGAACTTTGAAGACAAACGGTGCATTAAACCAGTTGAGGTCCATACTTATCAAAATATCAAAGTCATCGTACCGGACAAATGGTGAAGAACCGGAATGATTTAATATAAACCTAAAAATTGCTCGGATTTCGACGTTAACAAAAGATCAACGGTAAGTTAGAGCATGTCAATTAATTAAGACACTAATTCGAAGACAGAGAGCAAGACGCAAGATTTAGAAATACTGTGACACTTCCAATACTTACAGCATCGATGTATTTGTTTTCGTTTTTCTCAGCATCGGTATCGATCACACTGAATCGACGTGATGTAAATACCAAAACTGCAGTATCTGTATTGAAAAAATAGATTACTGATGAGTTATAATAAATCTATCCCTGCAGTGTGTTAAAATTAAAAGCGCTTTCTTTCATTTCATTATCACGAAATTATGTCGAAAATATCGACATCAAAATATCGACACCAAAATATCGTCAACAAATTTTTTGTCGTACCACTTTCTATACATCGACGCTCAAATATCGCTACCAAAATATCGACTTTTAAATATCGCTGCATTAACATCGACAATTAACATCTACATGTCATCGATTAAATGACAAACATAAAAAGGGTCGCCACTATAAATGGGATGGAAGCGCGCCTACCGAGGAGAAGGAAGGGGGAAGTGGGGCCGTACCTTTGCAGAGCCAACACCGCCGTGGCCGCGCAGGCGCCGACTGCCGGCTGATAGTGCATCCGCATCTCCACCTCTCACACACACACACTCGGGACCGCGGGCGCGCGCCGCTCCCACCGCCGCCTCCGCCGCCGCCCCCACTCCGCCGCACTGGGGGGCAGTGTGGGGTCGGTGGCCGCACCGCCGCACGTAACCGCCACCCGGCCCCCAGCCCCCACCCCCACCCCCGCCCGCCCCGCCCCGCCGGCGAGACCGGCGCTTACATAACCGGGCGTGCGGAGGCGGAGACGCGGCGGAGGCGGGGGCGGGGGCATGTGTGGACGCTTTGCTCCACTCGCCCACACGTTTGGTCACTCGCCCGCCAACGCTCGCCGGCAGGTTCTGTTCTGTTCCTTCTGCGCGACCCGCAGACCAGCCGCCAGCGCCAGCTAGCCTGAGTGGGCCGGGGATGAAAACCCGGTCGGTCGACCGATATGGGATTTGAGGTGGATTTCTTCATTTCATCATCACTTCCGAGTATTCGTTTTATATCAATATCGTTTTCGGTTAGATATCAAATCATCCATTCACGCATTACAAGTACACACAAAAAGGGACGGGGTAAAAAGGGGAAGAACGAGCCATAAGTGCAAGGGAGACAAAAACAGAGACGAGGGGGCAAGGAGTCTACAGTATGGAGTCCTGTCTGAATTGAGAAGTTGTCATTGTGTCGTGAATAATATGTTACCAGGGGGAATAGCGGAATAGGGGTTGTTAAAGTGAAAGAAAGATGCAGATTTAAATCAGAAGTGTTAAGCTAAATTTGAAAAAGGAAGACAATCATTTTATTATGATTTATTAATAAGAAATTAATAAACATTTTTCACAGATACAGGCAAGAATTCTTTGACAAAAAGGAAAAGCACATGCAGCGTTTGACAAACATCTGAAGTATACGATTAATGGAACACAAGCATATATTTAATTAAGCAGAAATACTCCATTAGTAATTGCGTGAGGGAAGTCAAAATAAACTATATATTTTTGAGTTAAACTCATCAGAAATTTTGCGTTAGCTGAACTCAAGAATGCAGAATGATAATCGCAGAGACTAAAAAACCGGAGTACCGCCGTTGATTTGGAAATGCGCTAGCAAAGCGAGTTAATTTATCCGCAGCACATCAGCGGTTATTTTATTCAGGTAACTTAACCCACCCATCTTAATACATATTCGTAGCCTAGACTCAAGAATCCTGTAAAGTAATTGGAGAGACCAAAGACCTCCGATGACTTGGATATTCGCAAACAAGGTGAGTTAATTTATCCGTATCAAAGGCAACAAAGACCACAGAGCCGCCGTTGACTTGGAAATGCGCGAACGGAGTTGGTTAATTACCCGCATCAAATTAGCGATTATTTGGTTGGGAATAAAATCTAACATTAATTACACAGGATTACATAGAATGAACATATCCGTCTTAATACAGACAGTCTGGACTCAAGAATTCTGTATGGAAATCGAAGAAACCAAAGATCGGAGAGCCGCCGTTGACTTAGATAATTGCAAAGTGAGTTAATTTATCCGCATGAAATTAGAGATTATTTTGTTCAGTTAATAACTTCAGCAATCCTTAATACATTGTCTGGACTAAAGGAAGCCTTATGTTATTATTAATCGCAGACAGCAAATGCTTGAGAGCCGCCGTTGGCTTGGAAAGGCGCAAGCAAAGTTAGTCACATTAGCCGTATCCAATTGACAGGACGGTTTCGTCCAGCTAAGTTAAGCGTACGATAACACGCATTTGCGCGCGTCGATGGTGTAACGGTTAGCGTTTCGGACTGTTGTACCCAAGTTGGCGGGTTCAAACCCGATCGAAGCTTCGTGGATTTTTAAGGGCGAAAAAATCCTTCGTACGCCTTCCTTCGGAGGGGAAGTCAAGCCGGCTGTCCCATGTTAGTATATTTACTTGCATGTAAAAGATCCTCAAGCCTAAATGACGCCTCTGAGCTAAATTCAAAATCGCCTGTTTCTCGCCCAAGAAATACCTCCTTTCTCCGCTAGTTGGTGAAAGGAGCGTAGCGAAATTTGCGTGGTCAGACGGAAGAGCAGGCCTAATGGCCTGAGTCTCGCCACGTAAAATAAGGCATTAATTCAATTCAATAACAGACACACAACTTTTTGACCGCACGGCGTAATCCGCACGCGTGCCATTAATGTTGGTGGCCGCGGCCCGGAGCGACAGGGGCAGCTGCGGGCGAGGCCAACGGCCTGGGCCGGACACGCGGCGGACACGCACTCGCGGGCGGTGGGCGGTGGGCGGCGCAGACAATGGCGCGTGGGCGCCGGCGGCGGCGGCGGCGGCGCCGTGCGCGGGCGAGCGGAGGGACGGGGCGACAGCCGCCTCTGCCACTGGGCCTCCGACGCACGGGACACGCGCACACGCTCAGGGGGAGGTCAGGGGAGCCCTGGGAAACGTCAATTCGTAGATTGATTGCTTTGTGTTAGTCGAATTAGTGCAGGTGGAATTCAGTCGCTGTCTGGAGGAGAATTCTAGAGGACTTCTGCTCTGATCGGCATTTTCTGTGTTTTTTTTTTTTTTTTTTTTTCGATCAACGTCAGGCGAATGCCGGAGCAGTACCCTAACAAATGGGCCACGGACCCATCTTTTCTTCTCCAACCATCTCCTATCTTTACTTACACACACTTACACAAACATGCACTACACTACCACACATGTCGGGCGACCGGTCGGGAGTTACGAGCTGGTTCCGGCTAAGGCGGTGCGTCGCTGGACGAAGATTCCTGGTTGGGGGAAATCCCGCTAGGTCGGCGCCGGATTTCGCCATCAAGCGGAGGAACATCATTGTCATCTCCTGAGGCAAACACATACACTACACTTACGGTACTAGAGACCTAAGTAGTACACGCGCGCGTAATCACTAACAACCAACCAAAGAATCAATCGAGTAAACGTGACCATTTGTTAAGAAGCTTTCACTTCCAAGCGCCGTGACTGCAACCCTCGTGCGACCGCAACCCCCGTGCGCTAGGCACGCGCGTGCCGGCCGGGCGCTGTTGCATTTCCGTCCGGCGCGCGTGCGGGCACGCGTGCGCGCACCTGCCAGGTCGCGACGCGATCACACACGCAGAACGTGCGCGCGCGGCGCGGCGGGACGCGACGCGGGGCGTGACGGGACGGGACGAAACGGACCGAGGCGACGAAGAGGCACGCCTGAGGTCGGGTGGCGGGAAATCCCTCGGGTGAGGGTGGGGTGGGATGAGATACGGCGGGAGGAAGGCGAAGCAACGCTGTTGGGGCGGGGGGGGGGGCGGAAACGGACGCAACGGGATGGAATGATGGCTTGGAACACGACGGACGGGACGGCGTGGACGGGATAGGAAGAGAGGACGGAACGTGTCTGGACGGGGCGGAGCGGGACGGAGCTGGACGGAGGTGGACGCAGCTGGACGGAGCGGGGAGGAGAGACACGAGATAGTAGGTTACGGGATGGGAGTGATTAGAAGAGGATAGAAAGGGTGGGAAAGTAATAGATGAGAGGAATGGAACGAAATGCAATGGATTTAATTAATTATTATGTGTTTCTGGGCGCGTCGACTGCAAAGGGCACTAGTCTCGCAAGAGTAGTGCATGTTTTACCACGGGAGTTGGAGGTACCTTCGTCTCTGGACGTTGGCATCGGCGCCGACCTACACGCCAGCCGAGAGATTGTCAGGTTGCTGTGAATGGGTGGGCTTGAATGTTTTGATATGGGATGGAATAGAATGGGACGAGACGTCATGCAAGGAAAGGGGACAGCATGCATTGCGGCGCCGTAATATGCGGGGGGCGTGGCGGGCGTGGCGTGGCAGGGCGGGACATGGCGGGGAGGGCGGGGCGTGTGGGGCCGGCGGGGCGGGCGGTGCGAGGCAGGGCGGGATATGGCGGGGCGGGAGGTCGGCGACCGGCGATGTGGGCCGCTTTCTCCCGCCTCCGCCCCCACCTCGCCCGGCGACCACCGCCGCTGCCGCCCCCACGCGCTGCGGAATCTATGATACCTATGACCTCCCAGCACCACACGACTCTACGTCACCTTTTCTGTAGGATGTATTCGTAGGCTTCCGCGGTCGCAGTCATTGGATACTTTTGGCTGTCCGGGATGAGCCGCGTCTCAGTCGATCGAGCTGAGGTTTCGGCTATCGTGTTGTGGCCTTTTCCAAAACTGTACTACTGATATATACTACATGCTATATGCTGCAGTAAAGTTATGAAGAAGACCATAACACGATGGCCGAAGCGTCAGCTTGGTTGACTGAGACGCGGCTCATTCCGGACAGCCAAGAATCTTCTTTATTGTAACCGTGCAGTCTTCATTAAAGTGCAACCAAAAACTTCTGTTACTATTAGTGTAACACGAGGGTACTTTGTTGCAATATTATCTTTCAATTATGGGTTTGATCATTGAGAGTCGTGACACTTGACGAATTACACTTTGACGTTTAACGTTTGCCACTTAACGAATAATTATATGTCAATCAATACTCTATCAATCATATCAATATTAACCCAAGCGTGCACCCCTTTTTCATCCACGCCTCTGAGTATGGGAGACAGGTGGAGAGCATGACGATAGTCCAACAGCCTTCCTAGCTTACGTGGCCTGCCTGAGCTTTTAATTTCGTCATACTGCTTTAGAAACTGTGACAATTTGTATTAGAAAGCTACAGCTTCATTTTTCTCTCAGCCGGGAATTGAACTCGGGACGGCTTCACCGCACACTGGCCTTGAGCGACTCGAGGAGCAATCTATCAATTTAATTGTTCGTTGAATTCGTTAAAAAGATGCCAATTCATGAATCTGATTTCTAAGGATATCGAGATTTACGTATATCATCTCTTTCTAATTGTGAACTTATATTATTATTGATCAGATTTATTAATAATTCTGCAATTAAGTGTGAGAACTTGGTGGCAGAATACACTAACTTAACATTACATAACTTAACAACTATACAAACTCTACAAACTTTACACAATCAGATGAACAGTTCACCGTGCAATCTTTCATAGAACTCCACTTCACCAAACTTCACTTCACCACACTTCACCGCACACCGATACAGCGGGCTGTAATGATTCAATATTAACACAGGACAACACCTAACTCAAAGAGAAAGCTCGAAGATGAAATAATTGAAGAACCATTGAACTGAGAGACCAAATTCATTGTCATTTCAACCTGGCAAAATATCATTTCTTTTACACGTAAACGTGTTGAAAGAAAAGGAATAGGTTTGCAATCTATTTACAAGCCCTTTTTTGAGGAAAGATTGCGGATTTTTTGCGTAATGGGGCTTCTGAAACCCTACAAGCGATACAGCACACAGTTGCATCCGTTGAACTCCGAAATAGTTTGTTAAAAGATAGCGTGTAAAGCTGATCTTATTGTACACCAATCTTTATAAAAAAAGGTTTTAAATTACTTGAATGAATGATTAAGACAGGTTTTCATGGTGAATTTTTGATTCATGTGAGGTCTATTGATTTGTTTGAGGCAAACATTCACAGCATAACAATTTTGTTGCAGAGCAATTCGGGGATGGTGATTGCATCTTTCAACACGATCGAGCCCTGTTCATACTGCACGGCCTATGGCGGAGGGTTACCGGACAATAACATCCCTGTAATGGACTGGCCTGCACAGAGTCCTGACTTGAATCCTATCCAACACATTTGGGATGTTTTGGAACGCCGACTTCGTGCCAGGCCTCACCGACCTACATAGATACCTCTTCCTCAGTGCAGCACTCCGTGAAGAATAGACTGCCATTCCCAAGAAACTTCCCATCATCTGATTGAAAGAATGCCTGCGAGAGTGGACGTTGTAATCAAGGCTAAGGGTGGGCCAGCACCCTGTTGAAATCCAGCATTACCGATGGAGGGCGCCACGAACTGGTAATCAATTAAAGCTCCATGGTTTATACCAAATCATCAAATTCACATAGAACTCCAAATAGATACCGAGCTAGAACATACAAGAAAAAGTAGCAAACATATTCTACACTTCCCTTCCCTCACCTCATCCCGCTCTAAAATTCCACCAATTCCAGCAAAAATCTTAAGTCGAATTAAATCTTAACTTATCCACATTAAACGAATAATGTCTTCCGTTTCTCTGTAGAATCTTTCCTGTTTCCCTTACTATTGCTCGACAGGGCAATCCTAACAGTTTATACATTTTTTTAAAATGAAGATTAAATTCAGTGTCATCTAGAAGAAAGAAAGTGAGTGAATTTAGTCAGAGTATTAAATATCAATATGTCAAGAAATGCCCAAATCGCAAAAAAGTCAGCACGTAAAACTGAAATCCCTCGAAAGACCTTAGGACGAACGAGAAGAAATAAATTTAACTGGTAAGTAATTTTCATCCATTTGTCCGGATACTTTTGACCACCTAGTGTACGTAGCTAGAATGGAAAATGCTCCGCCGACGGGAGTCGGACCTAGGGACGACGCTGCAGAGTCGGCGGCAAAGCCCTCCCTGAGCTCGCGCAGCTGCAGCGGCCGCCGCGCGCGCCGGGCTTTCACTCTCTCTCTCCGCCGGCGCCGCCGTCGTCGCCGCCGCGTGCTGGAAGCTGCGCGCGCGGCTAGAGCGGAATATTTCCGTCGGCTGACCCGAAATCGCGAGGAATGCGCGGGGCCGGGGGGAGGGGAGGAGGAGGGGAAGGGGAGAAGAGGGGAGGGGGGCGGGCGAAAGCGCGGGCGCCTGCGAGTGGGAAAGGAAGGGGGAGACGTAAGCGGCGCGTCTCGGCTGGGCGTCCCCGCGGCCGGTGGCCCGCCGCCCGACCACACTGCGTGCGGCGGTGCCCCTCGCGGCAGAGGAATGCTATGGTGGTGGTGGAGGAAATGGTATTTTAGGAGATGATTTTGTTGGAGATGGTATTGGTGGTGGCGATATTTGTGGTGATAATATAGGTGGTGGCGATATTTGTGGCGATAATATAGGTGGTGGTGATGGTATTGGTGGTGATGGTATTGGTGGTGATGGTATTGGTGGTGATGGTATTGGTGGTGATGGTATTGGTGGTGATGCTATTGGTGGTTGGTGGTGATGGTATTGGTGGTGATGGTATTGGTGGTTGGTGGTGATGGTATTGGTGGTTGGTGGTGATGGTATTGGTGGTTGGTGGTGATGGTATTGGTGGTTGGTGGTGATGGTATTGGTGGTTGGTGGTGATGGTATTGGTGGTTGGTGGTGATGGTATTGGTGGTTGGTGGTGATGGCATTGGTGGTTGGTGGTGATGGTATTGGTGGTTGGTGCTGATGGTATTGGTGGTGATGATGATGTTGGAGGTGTTATTGCTGTTCGTGGTGATGGTGATGTTATTGGTGTTCGTGGTGATAGTGGTGTTTCTGGCCAAAGTGGTATTGGTGCTGATTGTGGTGGTGCTGATGATGGAGGTGGAGATGTTATTGGTGTTCGTAATAATGGTGGAGGTGTTATTGGTATTTGTGTTCGTAATAATGGTGGAGGTGTTATTGGTATCAGTGGAGGTAGTAGAGGTGTTATTCGGTGTTATTTGTGTTCGTGGTGGTGGTGGTAGACATGTTATTGTTGGTCCTGGTGGTGGAATAGGTGATAAAAGTATTATTGGTGGTCGTGGTGTTGCTGGTGTTAGTGGTGGTAGTGGTGGTGGTGTTAGTAGTATTACTGGTGGTGGTGTTAATGGTATTGATGGAGGTGGTGGTAGTGGTGTTGGTGATGGTGTTAATGTTGGTAATGGTGTTATTGATAGTGCTGGTATTGGTGATGATGAAGATCGAGATTGTTGTAATGATGATTGTGACAGTGGTAGAGACAATGGTGATGTTTGCTGTGATCTTGATATTGGTGTTGGTGAATGGTTTATGGTGATGATAGTGTTTGTTATTGTGTGTGTCACGCACACTGGTCAAGAACAAATAGAATACTCTCGTACAACACTAAAAAATTGAATATTTTTACAAAAACAGGCTTCACGAATACTAGCAAATATATGTATTCATAGGTAGACAAGAGAAAAGTTCTTTACATATAAAGACTATCAAAATAATATCCAAACCGCTACATGTCATTACCAATTTGTTTGGTGGCTGGCAGCCTCATCTTTGGGATCTTGCTGTTGCATGACATCAACTCTGTTGTAAACTAGGAGTATAAGAATTAATTAGGTCTACGTTGTATGGAAATAGGAAGAAAACACAATTAAATATTTGCATTTCTCAGTCAAAATCCAACTGCTTCATTATTTATAGACTTTTCTTACGTTCCTGAGAATCTAACAAAACTATAGACGTCTCTCAAATGTCCGGGGGCTGCTTAGTTCGCTTTCAATTTCTGCGCGCATTGAAAATCAGTAATACAGTAGAACCTCGCCAATCCGAACCCGGCAAATCCGAAATTTCGGATCATCCGAACAAAATTCGAGATGGATTAAAACTAAACAAAATAAATAAAATGCTTATTGTCAGTGTTAAGGAAGAATGCTATAAGTACTGTAGAACTGAACAACTAATTATTAAAACGCAAGATGATGAAAGGTAACGTTTATTCTACTGGCAACCGCGGTGTACAGCAGATGCTTATCTAGTAGAATTTTCACTTTAAGGAACTCGCAAAATCTGTAATCTTCTTTTCCCGTAAGGAACTCAATATGCTTGATGATGCAATGTGATGACGTGATGATGCGATCGCTACGCTACGCTGCCATTGTCTCACATCGCACGCTACGTTGCATTGTCTGTAATCATATAGAGTATTTGTACATGTACGTTACATTTTTTTTCGGATACTCCGAACATTTCCGAATGCGAACAGACCACATTCCCGATTAGTTCGGATTAGGGCGGTTCTAGTGCGCATGTAGATAGCTAATAATTTTGTTGGAGAGCACGGCGGCGAGGCGGAGACAAGGCGGTCAGTGGCCGTAATGTGGCTCGGGCAGGACGGGCGAGCGCGGCGCGGCTGGCGCGCTGCTGTGCACAGTGGTCCGCAGCCGCTGACGAAGCGCGCAACGACAACTCTTCTCCCTGCGCTTTCCAATGCTAAACCAGGAGAGGTGGCTCAGGGCATCAACAGTGGCTCTGACCGGGAGGTGCTGAAGATGGTAGGATTTTCGGCACTGGCCAGATAAATGGATCGCGTTTCTGTCGCTGTCGAGAGACGAATTCTAGCGGACGGCTGCTTTGATCGATAGTTTTCCGTGGTTTCTCCGATCAACGCCAGGCGATTGCCGGAGTAGTACCCTAACAAACGGGCTACGGGCCGCGCGCGCGATCTTTCTTACATCTTCCTTGTCCTATCCTCACCCCTTACTTACACCCACATACACACTAACATGCACTACACTACCACACATGCCGGCAGACTTGCCCGGAACTTAGAATTTGTCCAGACTGAGGATGTGCTCTACTGGTGGGAGATACCTGGTTAAAGAAAACCTTGTTAGCCGACGGTAGGTCGGCGCCGGATCTCGCCATCCAGCGGGGCAAGTTGACCGCCACCTCCCCTGCAAATGCATGCACCACACTTACGGGACTAATGACCTTAGCAGCTGTCGCGTGCGGAATCACTAGTAATAAGCCAATCAATTCAATGCTGACATCCGTACAGTGGACTCCCTGCATGGGCTACCATCCCACTCCTTGTCATACCAGGAGGATGTTACTCTCCAGGGGGGCACCTAGGCTCTTTGGCAATAATCCGCCCCCTCCCCCCCGCGGGCTTTCTAGTATACCTTTGGGCTGGAGTCCGGATACGCCGGAACTCATCACGCGTCCCCAATTAAGCTTGGGTGAGGCCACTCTGCCAGCTCAGAGCAATAGGTGTCGGGGCTAGCACCGGTCTCTCATTAAGCGCCACTCAGTGCGCCGGGACAATTGCTACTCACTAATCCATGAGTCCCGGACACTGACACGACGATCTGGGGACCACCCCGGCCAAGGTCCAAGCGGCTAAGATCCGTTCAGGCCAGTAGTCGATTTTTTTATTGTGAAGCTCTAAAACCGTTGAGAGTTTCCGAAGTCCGCATGGCTCTATGAAATGCATTCTTCTGTCAGCCACGTGGGCTGAAGCACCAGCTTTTCATTCCTCCAATGCTCAGTTCAGTGCAAGAAGTTGAAGTTTTGGAGTTAGGTATAGTTTTCGCGAGATATTTACTTCGTCCTTATATCGTCAAGTAAAAAATATTAGAAGAGTTTATACAAGTGATATTGAAAAGAAAATATGAGTATGTATCGGTATAAATGAAACGGACAGGTCAGAAACATCAATTTTAAAATGTACGTAGTTTATATTTCTATTATGCTTTTCATTAATTGCAGTAGATTAGATGTGCATAGCAGAATTTTGCATGTAATTAATATTTATTGGAAAAGGAATTCTAAAGTGTGGTCTTTATCAATTACTTCAGGGGACGAAATTTATGTACGAATATTTGGATTTTATTTGAGATCGGTGCATAGAAATACGTTCTATATTAAATTTGTTAGTTAAATGAGAAGAATTGAGTGTAGTATAAAAGCTTTCAGAGAAGCGGAGATGATCTCACCTTGTCTTCGACTACTCTTCGACTTGGCTTAGCTTCGATGAAGCGGCTTTGATCCAGTCAACAAATAGCTCACCATGAATCTTTCGGAGTTGGGTATAAACCACAGCGCTCGTATAAACTATGGCGCTCGAAAACTACAATATCAGATGGAACGAAAGTTCCTTTAGGAGCGTGACAGCAAGCGCCTGAGAAATATGTTGCCCGCCGTTCAGTTGTGTATAATATTCCGGTGTTCCACAGGGGTGACATCTCCCAAAGGAGCCGAAGCCTTTTCGGCGCAATGAGGTGCCATGTGTCGCCTTCGTAACCTATCTAATTTTCTAACGCATCGCAACCCGATAGAAACGCATCGTAATCCGATCCACTCGCGAATCGAACCGATGATCACTTCAACAACAGTCTGCCGCGAGCCCATGCTTGCGAGCCGCTGTTAACACAATGTATGCACGATAGTAGGCAAAGATAGAATTGAATACGTTTCTTCTAATGCAGCTAATTGTCTCACTCCGCGTCACGCGTCGTAGACAACGCACATTATCATTTTAATCGTCGATTGCTAGACAAGGGATATTCTATTATAACGCACAATTGTATTCAAATTCCCGCGAGGAGGAAAGAAATATCTTGAAAACGATAACATATTTTTCATTAACGATTTCGTGCTTATACTAAACAAAACGAGATCTCCACATGCAAGCAATATGAATAATAAAAGAAGTTTCCTTTATATATAATGTTACTTTATATATAATGTTAATGGTCGTTTTGTCAAACGACCCCCACGCGTAAGGACAAACTAATCTGTTTCAGCGTCAACCAAATTACTAGTAAGTACCTAAGAAAAGTAATTACAGACAGTAGTACGCTTTACTACGCATCGCTCTGTATCTGAGCTTTTGTCGTGGTTTCTCCGATCAAAAACAAACTAATGCTCGTGCAGCTCTGACAAAAATCTTGTGTGCGATTTTTCCTTCCTCATCTTAACCCCTCTTCTCTTAGACACATACACTTACACTTGCAGTTTCATTGCGGGAGGGCAATCGTGAACCTAGAGCTTGTCCTTCCAGTGGCGATGTCCCACTAGAGGAGAAACCTGGACGGGAAACGGACGTGCACTTCAGCGCTGGATATCACGACAAGCGAAGGAGCACCACAGTCACTTTCCATCATAAAACCGCGAGATTACCGACCACGATAGTTGACAATTATGCCTTATTTTAAGTGACGAGAGTCAGGCCATTTGGCCTGCCCCCTATTCTGGCAACGCTATCGCTATGCTCTTTTCACCGAAATAACGAAACCTCGAACGACGAAAGAGACGATTTAAATTTAGCTGGGTCTTCTTTTGAGTTTGAGGATATTTTACATGCAGTGAATCTACATCATGGGACAGCCGTCTTTACTTTCTCCCAAAGAAAATGGTATGATGGATTTTTTTCGACCTTAAAAATCCGGCCCTATTTCCTTGTTCCTATCCACGTATTCACCCCTTTTGAACGATTGTCGCGTTCACGTATTGTAAACACACATGCACTACACTACCACACTTGTTTGGAAACCCGTCGTGAGCTTAGAGCTTGGCCAAGTATGAGAAACCTGCAAGCAGACATACTAGTTCCGCATTGGATCTCACCATCCAGCATGGAAAGATACCCCCACCCCCGACACAAGCATGCACTTGTGGAACTAATGACCTTAGTAGTTGATGCTCCCGAAATCACTAATCAATAAATCACTATTCATCCTTTTTGAACGATTGTCGCGTTCACGTATTGTAGACTTACATGCACTACACCACCACACTTGTTTGGAAAGCAGTCGTGAGTTTAGAGCTTGACCAAGTAGGAGAAACCTGGCTAGGGAAAAATCCCGCAAGCTGACATACTAGTTCGGCACCGGATCTCACCATCCAGCTTGAAAAGACCCCCCCCCCCCCCTCGACACAAACATACACTTAAGCAACTAATGACCTTTGTGGTTCTCCCGAAATCACTAATCAATTACATCACTATTCATCCTTTTCGAACGATTGTCGGGTTCGTGTATTGTGGGCCACTGTGTAAACGGCGGCGGCTGCGGCGGCGGCGGCGGAGTGCCACAGTCGCGGCGGCAGCGCCAAGGCAGTCGGGCACGCGGGCGGCGGCGGCGGCGGCTGCGCGACCGGCTCCGCGGGCTGCGACGGCTTTCGCCGCCGCCGCCGCCGCCGCCGCCGTCGCGACGCTGACCTTGAGAGCGCAGCGGTGTCGCGGCGTGGACGCGTGCGCCCCGCTGCAGACGCCGACGCCGTGCGGGCGGCGGCGCTTCCACCGCGCCCTACCGGAACCGACGCCGCCGTCGCCGACGCCAACGCCACGCGGTGCGCGCGCGGGCGGGCGGGCGAGCGGGCGAGCGGGCGAGCGGGCGAGCGGGCGAGCGGGCGAGCGGGCGGGCGGGCGGGCGGGCGGGCGGGCGGGCGAGCGGGCGAGCGGGCGAGCGGGCGAGCGGGCGAGCGGGCGAGCGGGCGAGCGGGCGAGCGGGCGAGCGGGCGAGCGGGCGAGCGGGCGAGCGGGCGAGCGGGCGAGCGGGCGAGCGGGCGAGCGGGCGAGCGGGCGAGCGGGCGAGCGGGCGAGCGGGCGAGCGGGCGAGCGGGCGAGCGGGCGAGCGGGCGAGCGGGCGAGCGGGCGAGCGGGCGAGCGGGCGAGCGGGCGAGCGGGCGAGCGGGCGAGCGGGCGAGCGGGCGAGCGGGCGAGCGGGCGAGCGGGCGAGCGGGCGAGCGGGCGAGCGGGCGAGCGGGCGAGCGGGCGAGCGGGCGAGCGGGCGAGCGGGCGAGCGGGCGAGCGGGCGAGCGGGCGAGCGGGCGAGCGGGCGAGCGGGCGAGCGGGCGAGCGGGCGAGCGGGCGAGCGGGCGAGCGGGCGAGCGGGCGAGCGGGCGAGCGGGCGAGCGGGCGAGCGGGCGAGCGGGCGAGCGGGCGAGCGGGCGAGCGGGCGAGCGGGCGAGCGGGCGAGCGGGCGAGCGGGCGAGCGGGCGAGCGGGCGAGCGGGCGAGCGGGCGAGCGGGCGAGCGGGCGAGCGGGCGAGCGGGCGAGCGGGCGAGCGGGCGAGCGGGCGAGCGGGCGAGCGGGCGAGCGGGCGAGCGGGCGAGCGGGCGAGCGGGCGAGCGGGCGAGCGGGCGAGCGGGCGAGCGGGCGAGCGGGCGAGCGGGCGAGCGGGCGAGCGGGCGAGCGGGCGAGCGGGCGAGCGGGCGAGCGGGCGAGCGGGCGAGCGGGCGAGCGGGCGAGCGGGCGAGCGGGCGAGCGGGCGAGCGGGCGAGCGGGCGAGCGGGCGAGCGGGCGAGCGGGCGAGCGGGCGAGCGGGCGAGCGGGCGAGCGGGCGAGCGGGCGAGCGGGCGAGCGGGCGATCGGTCGGTCGGTCGGTCGGGCGGGCGGGCGGGCGGGCTGACGAGGAGCGCGCTCTGGAGGAAGATCGCATGGTGGCTCGGGGGGCGGGGCATGGCGTGGTAGGTCGTGGCGGGGAGAAGTGGGAGGGTCGGGTCTTTTAATTGTGGAGGCGAGCGACGCTCAGCCCTGCCGTTCACATTTGCAAGGGGGCGCGGTTAGATTGTCTTCTCTTTTCGATGCTCCTGTCTTTATTCTCCTTCTCCTTTTTATTCTCCTTTTCTTTTTAATATTCTCCTCCTTCAGACAAAATAACAAAAGATCACTTTTTCTTTTCAAATACAAGTTTCTTATTCCTTGTTAATTTCTCGAAGTATGTAAAACACTTGAAGTGATGTAAATCACATGCACACGCGAGTAAGGATCATAATATTTTCTAATCCCAATAAAATCCAGAGAGGGCTTTATTTCCCGTAATTCAACTTGGCCGTCAGACCGTACATATATGACTACACGCCATATTTAATTGTTATTCAATTAAAATTTGCGTTCTATTCGTTGGATGAAGTATTCCGGTCATTTAACATTTAGCATGCATTCATCCACTCACCACCGCCGACTGCACACTGAAGATTCATTCAGGCAGAAGGCTCACCTGAAACAGAAAAATAAAAATAATAGGTAAAATATGAATTCATTCACATCATATTTATTAAAAATTATTATAGTGGGTCAAGAAATGTAAACTAACAAACCATTATCGAAATCTCAACAAATAATAAAAAAGGTAAATAATTAAAAATGTGAAAGGACTGCAAAGAAAACAAAACAGAACTTTTGCAAACGAAGTAGAATAAGTCGGAGATTGCGACGGTTACAATCGAAGAAGTAAAAATCCGAATGATTGTATTTACTTGGCTGTCCGGAAGACACCGCGTCCTATGCACAGGTGCCAATGTTTCGACCATTCTCCGACCTTTCTCACGGCCAAATGAAATTTCAGGCCTTGAGGCAGACGAAAAGGTTCACACCAGTGCCCAGGGCAACCAAGTATATACTGACTCCGGCCGCGGAATCCACACTCTCATTAGGATGATTGTACTTGTACTGTCAAAATCGTCAGGGTACAAAGTACAGAAGGACGACTCTAATCTTTTCTGGGGACGAACGGCATGAATGATGACTAGGCGATTTTATGGAATAATGTTGGTTTGCCTCTGTTACCTCAATAAGCCATCAATACTTCTGCCTGTATCTCCAAAAGTGACGGAGAGAAATTACCGCCGTAGTCCACCCGCACTGGACGAGTAAGTTTATCCTCATATACCTATTATCTTCCAAAAAACCATAAACGTTTTTTAATCCGCTTCATTAATCTCTAACATTAATGTCCACATACGAGGTTGTGTGTGTGATTTAATATGACTATGGTCGTTCCTATTAATTTATAATTGAGATTTTACTGACATAGAAAACTCAAAACATGATCAGAAAAGTTAACAAACGAAAATTATTAAAGTTAACAAACGAAAACGTTTACACGAAAATTATTATTGTTATTATTATTATTATTATTATTATTATTATTATTATTATTATTGTTATTATTATTTTTATTACGGTACATTCATTCAAATACTAAAATATCGAGCACGTAAAAACATCGGGCATAAAACATCTACGTTAAAAACGAACTACAATAAACTGATGTCAATGAGCATCGGTGTAAGTTTTCTATAAAAACATGGGTATAAAAATATCGAAGCACCGATAAATTGAAAATATTGACATCGAAATCAACATTAATGTCGCATCCTTAGTTTCCAGTACATTGCTTTGGGTGCTTTAGCGACAGAGAGGCTTCGCAGAGGGCACATGCAGTGTGATCAGTGGAGACGGGGGGGGGGGAGGAAAACTAGGAGATGAATACGGATTGAAAAAGTGGAGACACGGGCGGAGGAGGGCACAGACGAAGGTAGAGGCGGAGGAGGTGAGTGAGGAATAGGTGGAGATCATGGAGCCAAAGAAGAGGAGGTGGTGGCGGAGGTAGAGACAGAGGATGAGGACGAGCAGGGGACAAAGGGAGGGGATGCGAGGGCAGAGGAGACGAAGGCGGAGCGGAGGTGGTGAAGGAGAGGCGGGGGCGGGGCGGGGGCGGGGCGGGGGCGGGGCGGGGGCGGGGCGGGGGCGTAGGCGAAGGGTTTCGCAAAGCAGGCGCCGCCCCCGCCGCAGCCTGTTGCAAGTGGAACATGCGCTTGCGCGGCACTCTCGGAGGGGAACGAACTCGGGACTGCCGCCTTCCCGGCCGCACCCACCGCCCCCGCCGTCACCGTCACCACCGCCATCGCAGTCGTCGCAGCCTCCCTCACCCCCGCCCCCGCTCCGCCTCCGCCACGCCCCGCCCCGCCTCCGCTGTCGCCACCGTCAGCACAACCGCCATTGCTGCCGTCGCCACCACCGCCGCCACCATCACCAGTGCCACCGCCGCCGTCACCGTCATCGCCTCCGCCACCTCCGCCGCCGCTGCCACCGCCACCGCCACCGCAACCGCCGCCGCTGCCACCGCCACCGCGAGCCGCTAACTACCGCCTGCAAGTGGCAGCGCCCGCAACCAGGCGATAGCGCGGGGCGGGTCCACTGCGACGGCGCCTCTTAAGCACCGCCACTCCCCGCGCTCCGCCCACTCCCCGCGCTCCTTCCCCCTTTTACTTTCTCGAATACGTAATATCGACAATACGTAATACGTTGTGCACGTGTCAAATTCGGCCAGATCAGACGTTGCGCGATTAGACGACTCTTGTCTAGGCTTTTTCAATCAATTTCTCGGAGCGTTTTCTTTGAGCTCTAAAGCTTCGACTTATTTCTTCAAACCTTTTAAGTTTATTTCACCATTGTCGTTCTTTAATTTTCTTTTTTGTATCCCGCATATTTCTAGTCACCAAAGACTTATTGATTAATCTCTATACTTATTTTGTGCGGACCATTTACACACAGACAATTTAATAGAGAAAATTGCCGACAACATTTCGATCCTTATCGGGATCGTATTCATGTCATGAAGATGAAGGATACATTGATTTGATTATAATTAATTTAAACCAAAGATAATTTACACGTTTTCAGTAATAGATATCCACACCCGATAGAAGTAATTTGTTAACAATTTCAGATTAGTTACAACAGAAGACCACACAACTTAAAGAATTACATCAAATCACAAAGAAAAAATAGGTTAACTTAATATTAATTACCAACTCTCACACTAGAGGGTGAGATCCTTTGAACATTGATATTGATTGAGGAGTGAGATGGCTATACGATGAAAGAACCATCCGTATCATTCATGAAATCCTATGACCTTTCGCCGACCCAGAGACATTTATTATCGTGTTCCTACACCACATTATCGAATTTCCCGGACCCACATCACCCGATCGCAGGATTCACCTGTTTTCTCCCCACCCCATCCCCGTCCCCTGGTAACACGTATTTTTACCCGTGGCGCCGCTCATGCCTCCGCCATTAATCCTCGCCAGCGGAGAGGTGGGGGCATGACGCAGATTAAGGGGGACAGATGACGCGGAGCTATGTCGAGTGGGGGTAAGGTTGGGCAAAAACCACCAAAATCTTCCACTCGACACAAACACTAGTACAAAGACTTCAGTTTGTTTCTTTGCCCCTACAAACCTTCATGCAGTTTGGAATGAAGCCACATGAGGCCTGCAGTATTCACAATACCCACCTCTTGTAGGTCATGAGAGCCCTATACAAGGACGGGACTTCAACTCATCGACTGGGTTACGGGTAAAATTGAATAAAAAAAAGGAAGGGGTAGGAAATATAACCTCTAACCACGGCAGCTTGTATTGTCTTCGAGATTGCCGTCGTTTTCAAAGTCTATTATGAAAGTGTATCATTATTTTCTTGAATAGCAGCGATATAACGTATCATTTTAATCTATGAGGTGCACCACATTAACTTCAATAAATCAATTCAAAAACTGGTGTGTTTAAAAATTAAAATTACGAGGAGGTAAGGGCTAATTTTGACGCCCCCCTCTAATTGAGCGTACTATGTTGGCGGTAGTATCACATAGTCCCATGCTAGGATCTCTGGGTAATCAAAACTTCCGCAGCAACTACACCGATGGGAGTTTGTCTTGAGTAACCAATGTAGCCAAGAGAAAGAAACAGAAGATCAGAACTAAAGAATAAAAGAACACTGAAACAGTGAGTCATGAAATGAAAAATTTCATCCCGTCGGAAACTCAACCCCAAACCTCCTTTTACGTGATATAATATAACAGATTAAAAAACGTCGCGCTCACGGTTGTCGATGAAATCGAGTATTGCATTTCGTAACTCATCATTTTATGTATTTAATCACATTGTAAAATAAATTTCTATAAATAAACTACGATTCTTTATTATTTTTGGAAAGTAAAATAATGTTCAAATGTACAAAAGTAGGAGTATAATTAACATAAAAATATGTGTTAATAATAATACTAATAATACTAATAATAATGTATTGTCGATCTGATGTCTGAAATCACTAAGGCAGTAGTGGTAGTGCCATAGCGGTCTTGGATCAGAAGATCACGGGTTCCATATTTACTTCTGACATGGTTGTGTTCTGTGTGTGTCTATATTTGTGCTTGTCTATTCCATTATTCATCATCATCATCATCATCATCATCATCGTAATTTCATTTCATTCCTCAGGGCTAACAACCATGGGGTATAAAAATGTAATTAGAATTAAAGTGCTGATTTCCCCCATAGAAAAGTACCGTGCACCTACACAGATAATCAAGACTGAGCCCCGGTGGGATGCACGTATCGCGTGGCCTCACGATGGCCGATTCGCGAAACTAATATTAATAATAATAATAATAATAATAATAACAACAACAATAATAATAATAATAACTACACAACATTGACTTTATTTGCATCCCGGCTTGGACCACAACGTCTGCCGCTATTCCGCCAAACCCCTTCAGCGAATTAGCATTTCCATAATGGCAAGCAGTTGGCAGCAGTTGGTAGTTGGCAGCGGTGGCGGCGCCACAAACAAAAACACCCGCTTAGCCGGGGCGCGGGCGGGGCGAGGCGGCGTGACGCGCGGGGGCGTGTATACACAGGGGCGCGTAGTGACGCGCGCGCGGCGGCGGTAGCGGCGGCGGTGGGGCCACGCCCGGCGGCGGCGGCGGGGGCAGGGGCGGCGTCGCAAGGTCAATGCCGCGGGCGGGGGGCGGTGGAGGAGGCGGCGGCGCGTGCGGCCCGCGCAAACACAGCGACGAAGGCGGCGGCGGCGCGAGGGTCGATACCTGTTACGACGATCGACCGCTCGCGCGTCCACGCCCTGGCCCGCGCCCGCGCCGCCCAAACGCACGCCCACGGACCGACAACGCCGCTGCCACGTGCGCGGCGCGTCGACGCTGCTCGCTCCCCCCCCCCCCGCCGCAGGGCGACCGCGGGGTAAGCGCGGTGGGTTTCCGTTCGTTGATTGATTTGTGATATCCGGGCGCGTCAACTACAACTACTATTTCCCACCTGGGCTCAGACTTAATTATAGGCGTTGGTGCAGGTTACTTTTTCTACAGGGGGAAACCAGCATTTTTAATGCTGATTCCAGTTTTATACCCACAGTTGTCAGCCCTGGGGGATAAAATTATGATGATGATGAATGATGTAATAGCCACGCACAAGCCTACAGTGACACACACAAAGTATGTGTAGTGCACATTTTTATCGCGGCAGATACAGGTGATCTTCCTTGCTGAATGAAGAGATCCGCCGCCGACCTATCCGTCGGCTTGAGGGGATTTCCCCTACGAGGTATCTCCCACCAGCGGAGCACCACCCCAGTCGAGACAAGCTCTGAGCTCTCCCGTCTTCTCTCCCGGCGTGTGTGGTAGTGTAATTCATGTAAGTGTGTGTGTGTGAGAGAGAGAGAGAGGAGAGAGACGAGAGAGAGGAGAGAGAGAGGAGAGAGAGAGGAGAGAGAGAGGAGAGAGAGAGGAGAGAGAGAGGAGAGAGAGAGGAGAGAGAGAGGAGAGAGAGGAGAGAGAGGAGAGAGAGGAGAGAGAGGAGAGAGAGAGGAGAGAGAGAGTGTGAGGAATGGGGAGAGGACAAGGGAGGGGAAGCAGAGATGGCCGCGCTCCGCCCAAACGCACGCCCGCCGCGCGCCAATGCTGCTGGCCGTCGCCACGTGCGCAGCCCGGAGGCTGTTCGTTCAATCGACCCTTTCCACCTTTCCCGTATGCGCGACGAATATGTGTGCGATGGGTAAATACGGTAAAAGTAGTCGTTGTACAAAAGAGTTGATTATATACTTTTTCCTTCATTCCTTAAAAACAGAGACACATGGATACGTGAGCTGTTGTTCTGAACCTCGAGGTGTCTTGTTTTTCAAAACAATTTTTTGCTCTCGATATAATAATATATTTACATCGAACATTTGTTTTGATTCGAAAAAATGTCGGTTTAAGTTATGTTTTCAGTAAAATTCTCGCTTTCTCGGATTATTTGCAACTTTTGAAAGTTTCGAGTTTTCTGGGAGTTTAACGAAACTGAGATTTAACTTCTTTAAAGCGTCCTTCGCGCTAAGTGAGGGGAACAAATCAACGAAAAAAATTGCAGCCATTTTAGGGAAAATTTTGAAACTTAAGTTTTCATCAAAATGCCCCCAAAAATCAAAATATTCGTTTCAATTTCTCCCACTCACGACTTCGGTAAGATCGATAACGGAATATCTCTTTTCGAGAACGGTAGTGTTGACCACACTCACAAAGACGGCCGGACGAACCGACAGCAATCTTGCCGTCGACCAATTTTTCGGTATGAAGGACGTACATGTCATGGACACTGACACTTATTTCCACTATTGAATCGAAACTTACTTTGCTGCACACGTAAGCCAAAATATCCTTACGACGTACGCATACTGCAACCCTCTCACACATTTAGTATGGTCCCAAGAGTACGAGATACTATTTCGTTTCCAAGAATACGCGCAAAAAAATAATGCAACTCGTGCGAAAGCGACTTTGGCGTACTCATTTCAAAATTCCGGACTCAGTTCCAATCATCAGCTACATCCATCAACATTCCCTTCGTACGCCAACGACTCACTTTCCGTACTAAACGCAAATAACGATTTTCTCGCCATATGCCTAACGTTCTCAGTGCTTCCTATGCGCCCCGGCAGCTTTTGCGACGTCGCCCCGCGTAGTACAACTTGGCGCGGCGGCTGCCTTCGCGGGATGATTTCGTGGAGCGTCAAGGCGTCAGGATGGCCGTCACCCCGCGCGCGAAGCCCTGCTTCCAAGAAGACCGTGGGGTCGACTCCCCCACGAGCAGGAGCCGACTGCGACCTCTTTGACATTTCCTTTGAACGGCTTCGCCACCCTCGAAGTGTTGCATTCTTCTCGCCTTGCCATTCAGACCAAATGGACAGGAAATAAAATATGCAGGGCCCGTTTTTTCTAGAATATTGTATATTCGCTGTTTATTTGTGTAGATTAATTCTATGTTAGTAGTATGTTTTTTATATTACCGTTTACAGTCCGAGACATATTTCTTCATCATTTCAATATTGCCGCTGAGTTCAACCGGTTAGGCATTTGTTGTGTTAAAGATGATGATGATGATGTGATTGGGTTAAGTGGCTCAGGGCATCAACTGATGTCACTGCTCTGCCTCTGATCGGGGGTTTTAGGGTTAGATTCCTGCAGGGGGGAGGGATTTTGGCACTAGCTACACAACTAGGTCGAATTTATCGCCTGTCCGGAGGCAAAGGCTGCTCTGATCGGTAATTTTGCGTGGTATCTACGATCATTACCAGGCGAAAGCCGAAATATCGTAATAAACGCGCCACAGACCGCGCGCGATATTTCCTTCCTCTTCCTCATCCTATCCCCAACCCTTACATGCACACATTCACATGCACAGCACTGCCACACATGTCGAAAGACCAATCGGGGCCTTAGAGCTAGGGCGGTGCCACGCAGGTGGGAGATACCTTATTGAGGAAAACCTCGGTAGCCGACGTGTAGCTCGGCGCCAGATTTCTCCATCTAGCGGGAAGAAATCGCCCTCCCGCGACAAAATAAGCACTACGCTTACGGGACAAATGACTTTACCCGTTGACGTGTCCAGAACCATTAATCAATCAATAAATCAATGCAGTTGTGAGTAATGAGCATGATGGTGGAATAGGAGGCTGAGGAAAAGGGAGACAATCCGAGAAAACCTGCAGGGAACACGCTTTGTCCACCAGGAATCCCATGTGGATCGACTGTGACTTGAATCCCCAGTGATAACGATGGAAGACGCGCACACCACGGGTTACACCTTCCACCTTTGCTGACGCCTGAGCGACAGCCGGGGGAACGACATGAAACGGCACGAAAGGCGGTTATCATCGAAGCCACTTACCTACTTCAAACTCGCTTTGCGGGGGCGTTGAACTCGCTCGCAAATCTTTTCAGATACTTTGGTGGTTACCGATACTCGACCCATTTCGCTCTATTTCGCACCAGGTCACTACTAAATTCGTGCGAAATTTGGGTGTTAGAATATGACAAGGTTGATTTCATTTTAAGAAAGTACTGTACAGGGAAAAGACAAACGAAATGTGGATTTACTCATCAATTTTTCAAATTTATCTCGGAAATATGTGTACTTCAAAAGGCTTTACCACGATTCCATATTCAAACGTATTTCTATATATGAACATTTCATGCATAAACATTCTTTTGTATAATGAATTGAACATTTTGAACAATTCAAGAAAGTTGTACGCTGTTATTGAGGTTCGAGATGCAAATGTCAGTTCGGTCGCAAAATCATTTGAATTGGCGATTTGTCCAAGACTCCTATTAACGTAGACACGCCACGAATATATACCGTCTAAGATTTTCGATTTCTCTTATTTGTTGAATATGGCTGCAAACTCAACTCCACTTTCTAAATTTTGTAATCCTAACTTCGCAAATATACCAACCAACATCGCTTCCTCTCTGAAAAGACCGTAGTATGACCAGTGTTGATCGCAATTCACGCAAACATATGTACTATCCAAATCATAAATGTTAGTACTATTTTGTACGCTTTTTTCGCGTTTATTGTGTGAACGCGGCTACCACAAGTCAGTAGCAAATATGGGCGTCCTTCTGTTTGTAATTTGTAAGGATTCAGGGACGAAATTTTTGAATGATGTCACAAATAGAAAATAAGTACATATTCAAACATTCAAAACATTAAAAAAGAAGACAAAACATTCAAATTTTCAATCCCAGAATTCGAAAACTCGACTCTTTACAATGTTTCACCATCCATAACCTCCGAATTTTATTCTTCGCAAATGTCTACTTGGGGAGCGCCGCTTCTGCTATTAAAACAATTTCCACGTTAAACTTCTTTCTTCTTTCTTTTCCTACATGTTGTTATTACTGTTGTTTATGTCTGCGCATAGAGAAAAGATTTAGAGAATCAAGACTCGCCTAGAAATTTGATTCTTAATTTTATGACTGTATATTACTGATAAAATAAATATTAACAATAATAATAATAATAACAATAATAATAATGGCAAAGATTCAAGCGGCGGAGGAAACATGAAATAACTACGCCCGCGAAATATGACAAGCCACCATGTTCTCGTGCGAGGTGCGTCGGGTCGGTTGGCGAGCCTGCTTGGGCGGCGGCGTTTCCAAACGCCGCGGCGGCGCCTCCCGCGGCCTCCTGACCGACTACGACTCCCCTGCGCGGCGCGGCCCCCATCGCCCACTGACTGGGTGACCCACCGGCGCCTTCTCCTCCGCCGGCGCAACCCGCCACCCTGCGGCACGCCGCCCACGCCGCCCGCGCCCCCGCCCAACGGCTTCCTTGGAGCTCAAGTCAATAAATTAATTAAATAAATAAATAATAAAATAAATAAATAATTAAATATATAATAAATAAATAATTAAATAAATAAATAAATAAATAAATAAATAAATAAATAAATAATTAAATAAATAAACAAATAAATAAATAAAAATTGTGAAGAATATTTTAACGTCTGCAAAAATGTTTATCTTATTGTAAGTTTCTTCGTCTTAATATAACAGACTGAGTTTTTTTATAACCATTTATTTCATGTTACATTTATTTAACGTTAACGTATCAGTCATACCAATTGATCGAATAACGCTACATTTATTTAGCGTTAACGTATCAGTACGCTGACGACTTGGAACATTTTTATGTGAATGACATTTCTTTTTATCTAAATGCTTGCCATTTTTTATGACGTCAACTAGCCTAGACACTGTTTTTTTTAAATGGCCCCAAATAGGTTCGAAAAGTTAAATAAATATATAACATGAAATAAACTGATATAAAAAATCTCAGTCTGTTTTATTACGGTCAAGAAACTTACAATGAAATAAATATAGTTTCACTCTTTCAACAATAAAGGACAACAAAACATTTTTGTCCTCTCAGCTTATGATTACGTAGCCTCAACGTTGTACAGCCAATCATCGTTATGATTTACTGTGTGTATGAAGTAAAAAAAGAAGTTAGAATAAAACAACTGCATGTAGGTGAATAGGAGGTGGGGGAGAGGAAGACACGTGGCTGGGTGGTTGTCTCTCTCACACCACCACGTATCCCATCTGACCATCTCCTCCATAATCATACATCGCCACGATCACCCAATTATATCCTCACTGTGAAGGGAAAAGACACACTAACCACAGTGGTTACCTCCTTAGGAAAGAGGCGGCCACACAGGCGAAAACTTCCCTCGCCGACGCTCGCACTCTGATATGAGGAAAGTATTTATCATGCCGTTGGGGTTAGAAAGTTAGATTAAAAATGGTATGAGTAAATAAATGAACAAACTTCAGTCCGCCAGTTTATGGGTACTTTTTTTCTTGTGTGTGAGTGTGTGTACCAAGTATATGTAAGCTCTGAATTATGCCAGAGATTTACATTTCCAGACCTATATACGTGTGACGAAAATAACACGATTGTTTTGTGATAAACTGGTGAAGTTGTTTCTCTCGACATGAACAGTTTTTTTATACTTACATTTGTTTAATCTAACACTCTACCCGTAGATTTACAAATGTAATTTTAAAGAAAATATTTTGTATTCTGTTTCGGAGCCTTGTATATCATGTAAAACATTCTATATGAAAATGAGTTGAGACGTGATATATCCACATGGATACCTGATTCTTACCGGATCTACTTTCCCTTTATTACTCATCTAAGTTTAAGCTTTTAACTTTTTCCTCGATGAACACATACAAAGCTGAGAAATGAGAACAATTTGATCGGTTATACTCGTATTACATAAGAAGTTGGAAGATGACAGTATTGTTTATTATCAAAGATAACAGAGTAGTCGGACGGATGTTTGCGCACACTGTGAACATATGATATGTGAAAATTAGTAAACAGAGGCCCGACTGTCAGTTCCTGTCTCAACAAGAAACGGTGCAGCAGAAAAAATCAATAAGCAAACAGTTCCTGTGACTGACGGATGCGCGCATCACAAAATTGGCAGACAGATGTCGGCGACACGAACATTTACTGCGGAAACACGACATTCCATATATTACCGGAGTCTATCCCGAAATTAATGTTTTGCGTAATTCATTAAAGTATTTGGTTTAAAAAGACGACACACAATTTCTTAAAAAATGTCTCATTTTAACGTGATCTCAAAAACTGTACAGAGTTTGCGGCATTGAATACGGTATAACATGTCGGCACATATTTAGAGTTCGGGTAGAAATCATGAAAATTAAATGTAGAACATTTATTGAATTGTTGACGACCACGGAAGAAATGTACTACTCGCAATTATTGAATGTTAATAGCGGATCTAATGTACTACAAGGAGGATAATAAAAGAAGGAAGAAATCATAGAAAAAATAACTATAGTTCCTGAGCTCATAAAATGACTCTACAACAAAGTATGTCTGTACAAGAGCCTATTTTACATCTTCACCGCAATATAATCCCATGAACAGGAACAGAAAATAAAACAACGGAGGCGATTTAGTTCTTACAGGTTCTCGCGGATACACATTATAAAGGGTAAAGGGTTCCGTCTACTGTTCGCTGGGCCAGGCAGAGCCGTAGAGGGTCGTGTGGTGAATATGTAGCATTCAGTATTTGAGATTTTATTGTAAATAACATTCCATAACAAGAAATTTCCTGATTTAAATTTCATTTTTTATCGATTGACTTATTTATAAATCATTTAATTAATATTTATTGTTTATAAAAACATTTTCAATCGAGCACTTTTTTGGATGTGTAATGCCCGCTCCTACATATTTATCGGAAGTTTCGAACTCTGAACTCTGACAATGTAACTCATACCATGTGTTGTCACATGGTATGGTATTTATGTCTGTAATACTGAGAAGCCGTGTTGTGTAAATTATTTCATAATATATTCTAATTATGCGGATGAAATAATATTTAATATACATAAAAGTACGTTATTCTTCAGTTAAGCACACTACATAGACACTTTCTACAATGGCTTGTTATCGGCACCCGAGAAAATCGTGTTATGGAGGCTTTGGGTATAGGGAAGAAATGAATTGGGCCAAGTTTAAATACATTTGTTAATGGAAAGCGTTCGGAGATATTGTTAGGAACACTTAACTTTCGCAAAACACCGAACATCGATATTGAAATATACCGAATGAACGAAACCGAAATGAGGAATACATTGAACACAATATTGCTAGGCATATTGTAGCTGTTGTGATATGTGGAAGCGAGAAAAAGTGGAAAGAAGTTAAAAGAACAACACTCGTGAGTTGTTTAGTCTAGAAATTAAGTAATATAGGCTAACATAGTCTGACTCTACTGAAGTCACTACATTTTACTGTGGGTCAAAAGAGGTTTTCAATTACGTTATATAATAAGGCCCACCTATTTACTTAGAAAGAGGTTTAGAACTTGAACATACATATACATATATTGATACCAATATTTTGATATTATTTTTCATATTCCATGGACAGGAAAGAAAATGTTTGGAAGACGCAAAAACTAAATGGTTTCCCTTCCTCAATTTGTTGTTTTTGAGTTTTTGTGAAAACTTGCTGTGCATAATTTACTAGTTTTCAACTTTATTTGAATGAATTATTTTTTATAATGTTATATTTTACTGGAGAGTATTATTTTGGGATCACGAAAACAATATTTCGTAGGTGCATAATTTCCATTTACCGTTTTTAATCAATTTGTCTACAATTTTTACTTTAGACCAAATTAACTCCCTTTACAGACAGCTGTCAATATGTTTGCGACAGAAAAAATACCATTTTCGGTATTCGTTCTTACGAAAATTAAAGAATGTAACGACTTTGGTAACTTCAAATTGAATGCAGTAATTAATTTTTTAACGAGAAAGTAAAAAAAAAATTATAATCGACCTTGCAAAAGTCGTCGCAGTATTCTTATATCGCGGACAATTTCTTTTCCGAGGCACTGGAAGCAATATCAGATGCAGTGAAGACAACGAACTTTTAAATTTGTTTATATTAAGTGTCGAAACATTAATGCCCACACACTCGAATAAACACATACGCACACTCGAGCACGAACACATCGAATGCACACACACACCCGAATACGTCGTACGCACATACAAACTCATCGTACACACACACAAACCCGTCGTACGCACACACAAACCCATCGTACACAGACACACACACACACACAAACCCATCGTACGCACACACACCAACAGATTGTGCGCACACACACAAACACATCGTACGCACACACACAAACACATCGTACGCACACACACAAACACATCGTACGCACACACACAAACACATCGTACGCACACACACAAACACATCGTACGCACACACTCCGGAACACAGTACGCACACACGAACACTTATGCATACGCCGAACCTTATCACGCACACACGAACACTTATGCATACGCCGAACCATATCACACACACACACACACACACACACACACACTCAGATGCCCGTTGGTCTCGGTTCTGCTGTACTTACAACCCACATTCCCCCAACTCAGAGGCACTGGTGACCAGTCGCCGATCGCATCGGAACGCCGCCAGAGCCCCTCCGCGCACGTGGACCACGCAGCCGCGATTTCCGAGGCCCTAGGGGGGAAAGTGGCCCGGAGGGGCTGGGCTTTCTCCGGCCCCTTGCCCCCTCCTCGCTTTCGCCCGGCCACCCCTCCCCTGCTCACTTCTCTCTCTCCCGTTAGTGTATTTCGTTGAGGGAGGGAGGAGGCGCTGCGACAAGTGATTTGTATAAAGATCCCGTGGAGAAGTTCTTCCACAAACCGCAACTTCCGCAAACTAAGTGAAATATATTCTAAGATGATCGGAAGGCGCTGTAGACAAGGTTGCCAAGAGTTTGATTCTTACCCGACCCATTTTGGCACTTCGCTTGAAGATTTGTTTTCAAAACAATGATGTGATTAATTAAACCCAATGTTTTTAAATTCAGTGTTGTGAGCTAAATATTTTTATGTTCACAATATTTTGTTTGTGCATGAAAAAGTTCCTTAATTACAATTTCGTAATAGTAAAAATTAAATAATAACTGATAACTCCGTCAGTTTATGTGTTCGAAGTCAAAGTTGGTTATCATTCAACTACTCGGTCGACCGAGAGACGCCACGTCCTAGCCACAGCTGCCAAGGTTTCGTCCGCCATTCTACGACCTTCCTCAAAGCGATTTGCATTTCGCCCTGAGGAGGGTCACAGAATGGCGGCCGAAACGTTGGCACCTGCGCTTAGGAAGTGGTGTCTCCCGCACAGCCAAGAACGACTAGTTACTGAATCCGGGCGCTGAAACCAACGCTCTCTGTTGATGCTATCTTCATCTAGCAATGTCTCCTCCGAGATACGACTCTGATGCCTTGGCACGAAACTTTGCCATTCCGTGTATTTCTCATGCAGAGAGGCGGTCAACACATGTGCAGCAAGCGTGCCCCTCCCCTTCCCGCATCCTTGTTCAGTGCACCGAGGAAGCTCTGGCCTCTTGATATGACCCTGAGCGTTCGGGCGTTCAGGCTCAGTTTTGAGCATTGTTCTTATTATGTTTTAGTTTGTTTTATCGGTTAAATATTTAATTATAAATGAATAATCACGGTTATCGTCGAATTAAGTTTTTTCGCCGTAAGAATGCAAATGGTAAAGGATACTAAACCACTTTAAAAAAATGATGTTTAAAAATATAGGTTTTGAGGCAATTATTAAACATCGATGTTTTAATTTAAATCAAGGTCACTGTCAAATCTTCGTCGCGAGAACGTACATGACCTTTTCATTTCGAACAGCGCCCTTTTCATTTCGAACATCGCCCTTTTCATTTCGAACATCGCCCTTTTCATTTCGAACATCGCCCTTTTCATTTCGAACATCGCCCTTTTCATTTCGGACATCGACCTTTTCATTTCGAACATCGACCTTTTAATTTCGAACATCGACCTTTTAATTTCGAACATCGACCTTTTAATTTCGAACATCGCCCTTTTAATTTCGAACATCGCCCTTTTAATTTCGAACACCGCCCTTTTAATTTCGAACATCGCCCTTTTAATTTCGAACATCGCCCTTTTAATTTCGAACATCGCCCTTTTAATTTCGGACATCGACCTTTTAATTTCGAACAGCGCCCTTTTCATTTCGAACATCGCCCTTTTCATTTCGAACATCGCCCTTTTCATTTCGAACATCGCCCTTTTCATTTCGAACATCGCCCTTTTCATTTCGGACATCGACCTTTTCATTTCGAACATCGACCTTTTAATTTCGAACATCGACCTTTTAATTTCGAACATCGACCTTTTAATTTCGAACATCGCCCTTTTAATTTCGAACATCGCCCTTTTAATTTCGAACACCGCCCTTTTAATTTCGAACATCGCCCTTTTAATTTCGAACATCGCCCTTTTAATTTCGAACATCGCCCTTTTAATTTCGGACATCGACCTTTTAATTTCGGACATCGACCTTTTAATTTCGGACATCGACCTTTTAATTTCGGACATCGACCTTTTCATTTCGAACATCGACCTTTTCATTTCGAACATCGACCTTTTCATTTCGAACATCGACCTTTTAATTTCAAACATCGCCCTTTTAATTTCGGACATCGACCTTTTAATTTCGGACATCGACCTTTTCATTTCGAACATCGACCTTTAAATTTCGAACATCGACCTTTAAATTTCGAACATCGCTCTTTTAATTTCGAACATCGCCCTTTTAATTTCGAACATCGCCCTTTTAATTTCGAACATCGCCCTTTTAATTTCGAACATCGCCCTTTTAATTTCGAACATCGCCCTTTTAATTTCAAACATCGACCTTTTAATTGCAAACATCGAACATTAAATTTCGAACATCGACCTTTTAATTTCGAACATAGATGTTTTGTTGTCGACGTCGCAGCGCTGCGCGCGCTGCCACCCGCGCGTTGCCTGAGCAGACGGCCACTGCGAGGGCGTGCAACGAGGATTTTCATTATGCGCTTCCTGGGCGTTTGCAAGGCTAATGGGCGGCGGCGGCCTCCGATTGCCAGCCAACTCGGCGGCCCCGCGCACGCCTCGGAGAAGGAGAGACAGCTGACCGACGAGCTGGGATTGGCCGCGGGGCAAATTTCGCCGTTGCTTCGAGGTTCTCCTATATCCTTCCCTCCCCCCACGCGCCAATTTAACATCTTTCGGGAGGAGGTTTTTCTCAGGAAATGACCAATGAACAGAGGTGCATTCAAGGGGGGATTCTTACCCTCCAAAAGCCAATAATCCTTATTGACAAATATAACTTTTACTATTTTTCAAATCTGACAAAAGTCATTCATAGCAGTAATTGTCTGCATTATGAATATTAACTTTAAGCTAACAATTAAAAAAAGTAATTTTCTATTCACCATAAATGAAAAATTCTTTATAAAAAAACATTAACTCTGCTGCAACATTATACAACTAGACCAGCAAGAAAAATCTTGAGTGCGCTCCTACCAATGCCGATGACTCTCATATCGATAACAATACCGATACCACCATTAGCAATAGTTTTAGAAATGCGTTATTCTGAAGAGCTATCAAAGATTTGGAAACCAAATACTCCAATTATATGTAGGTTTTTTTCTCTCTAGAAAATGAACTCAAACGGATCTACCATTTCTACGCTCGGTAATTATGGGCTAAGGGAAACAAACGATACGATAGTAAGTTGGACATGTAGGTTTACATTGAACTGGAAAGATTACATTGCACGTGTATATCGCTGAATTATTTCATATGACTTCAAAAGGCGCAACAACCTTTTTCCCCCCTTTTCACAGCTCACAGACTTCTCTTCTTTTCGATTGGTTTAAAGTACCTCAAATTATTCATAGGTTTGGAGACCTGGATATCTGGTTCGGAGAAAATCTCTTCAGCCGATGCGTGGGTCGGCGCCGGATCTTGCCACCCACGTAAGATCGCTGCTACCTCCCACAAGTGAAATGTGCACTACACTTACGGGGCTGATTACCTGTGAAGCTGATGCGCCTGGAACACTAATCAATTAATAGTAAAATATTCCAATGTCCCTGTCTCCAGTTGTGCGTTGGCTCCGTAGTGCGGTGTCTGTCCGTTCCATGACTTCCCCCTTCCCTCTTATCCGCAAAATTCTATTCCAAAATATTAAAGATCCCTTCAGCTATTCACATTCACATAAGTAAGCAAAATCCTCATCGCAAACGATTAAAAAGAAAGTTACCAAGAGACTTTTTCGATCTCCCATAGACGCAAACCGATGAGTCTTTTCCTACTATAAATTACTGTATAAAATTACTGTATTGTCTTATATCTAAAACTAAATTACTGTTTGTTCTGTCCTCAAATGATTCTTGTATATAAATATTATTAATGCATCTATCGTGCCGATCAGATGGCCGAGATCGCTAAGGCAGTAGTGTCGTAGTGGTCAGAAGATTGCGGGTTCGAGTCCCGCCTCGGGCATGGGTGTATTTGTGTGTGTCTGTATGAGTGTGTCGTCCTTTCACTCCTCATTATCATCATCATTTCATCTTTCATACCCCCAGGGCTAACAACCCTGGGGGATAAAAATCGGATTCAGTAAAAATACAGATCCCCCCAATTGATGCATGCATCTGCTACCGCGATTTATGATACTGAGCCACGGTAAATGCAGAATGTATGAACGCGTGGTCCTAGTTGGCCGATTCGCGAGCAAAAAAAAAAAATTTAAGAAATGCATCTATCGTATGCGGTTGCAGAGGACCAATGGCCAAGCTAGAATAAAAAAAAGACTTCCCCCTTCTTCCACAAAGGAATGATTGGAAGAGAGCAACCGGCGCACTATCAGCTAGAGCAACTGCCGACTACCACTTGAGCAGCCCAGTCCTTTTCGACGGGTTCGGTGCTGACTCACGTCTTCGTCGCCGTACTTGGAGATCGTCAGTCACCAGTGGCTGAAGCCGCACTGTCATCGCTGGCGGCTTCATTAATTAGCATATTTCAACTCACCAAGTGGCAAGATTGGGGCCCGAAGGCACTAAATCTTTATTCCCCATCGATAGAAATCGAGTTCTCTCTTTATGATATCCACGCCGAAGCCTTGTGGTCGTACCTTGAAACCGGTGAGTGCATTTGATGGATAGGTTTTTGGTTTGTTGGTTGATTAGTGATTCCGGGCGCGGCAACGACTAAGGTCATTGGTCCCCGTAAGTGTAGTGCATGTTGTATCGCGGGGGGGGGGAGGTTATCTCCCCCCGCTGGACTGTGAGATACGGCGTCGAAGTCCTGCCGGTTAACAGGGTTTTCCCTAACCAGGTATCTCCCAACAAAGGGGCACCGCCCCAGCCGGGACAAGATCTAAGCTCCCGATCGCTCGACCGCCATATGTGGTAGTGTAGTGAACGTAAGCGCGCGCGCGCGCGCGCGTGTGTGTGTGTGTGTGTGTAGGTCAGGGGTAGGACATGACAAGGAATTGGAAGGAAAGGGAAGGAATTTCTTTACATACGTATAATATCAAAAAATTGCTGTTCTATAATGCAACACTAAAGTAACAAACAGTAATAGGCGGACGGTCTCTTCCTTGGAGCCTTGGTGTCGCAGGAGTCAGCTGTCTTCTAAGCAGTGACGCTATGAGAATACAAATTCAGTCGGGCCGCGCAGTATGAAAATTGCCGAAGTATCACAAACAATATTTGCACTTTTTAGTCAAATGTAAACTATTTGACTGTTTTTGGATTCTTTCCGAGCTCCTTGGTATGTAAGAAAACCATAGACTCACATCATACGGCTAGAGGCTGCTTTGTTTTCTTTAAAAGTCTGCGCATATTGGAAATTTGTAATACAAATGTTTTTGTACATTCCGCAGATCCGAGTCCTGGTTATCGAACGAAACCTGAGGTTATTCCTCACGTGGCTGGAGGGTACTTGACTTTGTTTCAATTTCAGCGCGCATCGGAAATTAGTAACGTAGAGTTACAGGTGCGTCGTAAAACAAAACACGGCCCGCCGCGCCGTCCGGGGGTGGCTCAGGGCCTCGAGTGCCGCGAGTGGGCGCCGGTGGCCTTGGCGCAAATGACAATGATGCGACGCGACGGGGGGCGGGGGGAGAGGGGGGGCCGAGGGGTTCGTTAGCCGGCGCCGCCCCCCGAGGCTCGTTAGCAGCGCCTCGTTTGCCCGTTCGCAGAACGCCGCTCGGCCAAGACGCCCCCCCCCTCCCTCATCCCCCCTCGCCCCCTACGCAGCGCCCTGGACACGGCTGGCGATCGCACAGCTTGCTTTCCTTCGCGGGATGTGCGTTCAAGGGCCGGTATACTTGGTCCTAGGTTCGACTCCTTAGTTCGACTACGTTCGAGTCACATGACATAGGATCAAGTTCGAGGACCTAAGTTCGAGTCCCGACGTGTCAGAATATTCGACACTAGAGACAAATATAGTCATATTCAGCCATTGGCTGGAGGATAATTCTAGAGCTCAACTGCTCTCATCGGCAGTTTTCCGCGATTTCTCCGATCAATACTAGGCGAATGCCAGAGCAGTACCCTAACAAAGGGGTTACGCCTTTCCTTTCCTCCCCTTTCTTGTTCTATACCCACCCCTTATCTCCACACACATGTACATGCAATACACTACCACACATGTCGGGAGACCAGTCTCTAGCTTCGAACTTGACCCGGCTGGTGCGATGATTGGTGGTGGTGGCGGTGGTTGTGGGAGATACATGGTTGGGGAAAACTCGCAGGTTGACGTGTAGGTCACCGCTGGATATCACCATTCAGCGGGGGAAGAACACCGCCACACCACGTCACAAAACATGCACTACATTTACGGGACAATAACCATAGCAATCAATGCTCCCAGACACACCAGTCAATCAATCGATCGGTAGAATCGGCGAAGTGCATAGTTTGGTGATAGTTTCAGTGCGTTTTGGGAAACGCGCTCTCTTACAAACAAGAAAAAAATTTATACATTTAATTACGTTTCACGTCAAAAAATAATTTAAAAGTCTTTCAAAAATGCCGAAACTTCCATGTTCGTGCTTTTTCAATTGTACAACTATACAGAGGTTTGCAACGTGCGGTTTGCGATTGAATTTTAATTCAGATTTCGTCGCAGCGAATGCCCTACTACTAGTTTGTACAGTTTCATTACCGCCTCCATTGAAAGTGAAATAAATGCTGTGTTATAAATGTTTAATAGAAAGCTTTTAACGCTTGAGCGATAAACTGTGTCGAGGGATCCGGTGACGCTTCCAGCATTCATTATCCATCGTTGCGTCTTTGTCGCCCGACGCGAAGGGCGCACCATGGTAACAGGTCTTGTGTCTGCAGCGTTCGTTCTCGATAATGGAGGTACACAAACAGCATTCTCGGACATTGCGGTCTCGATGTTTGTTTTATCACGAAGAACTATCTGAACCGACTGTCTCGCGGGCTCGTGAATACGTGAGTCAAGATGAGCCGTATGTTTTTTGGTGTAAAACTAGGGGCGAATCCAGAGGCAAATTTTGGGAGGGGATATTTAAAATGTTTTGGGCGAGTGAGTCATATTACAGATTTTGTAGAATGTCACAGGATATACTCAGCTCATGATGCGATACGAATTTATTCGTTTTAATAACTATCTGAAAATATTTCTGCTTAAAAATTTTGTGGCATGTTAAAATTACTACGTAGTTAGTGAAAAAAATTAGGGGCGGGAGGGAAATTTACCTTATTTCCCTACCTGTGAAGACGCGCCTGGTAAAACGCTCTAGAAATGTTGCATTGGCTGGATTCAAAGACGCTTTATGTTAGTCGCAGAGATGAAAGCCTGGAGTGCCGCCTTCAGGAAATACGCGAACAACGCCAGTCAATTTATCTTTATCGAATTGGTGATTGTTTTTGTCCAGCTAACTCAACCCAACTACCTTAACATACAATCCACACACGTTCCATGTATTCACTTGCTTTACCAGTTTGTCAATAAATATAAGATATGCTACGGCATCACGTACTTTCTCGCATTATTTCTAACTTTGCCATTTTCGACATCAATTTTGGAGAAAATCGTCTGAACAGTTTAGGCGCTAGAGTTGATAACGGATTGAAATTTCGAATTCCATTTTATGTATCAAGCATCCTCTAAACATGGATTCTGACTATACAACGAGTTCAAGGAAGTAATAGGAACATAATTTTTCAATTTTTTCGTTGCTACAAGACGGCAGTAAGAGTGGGTCGAAAATTCGCTGTTTTCCGGCGCACGATTACAATGATTTATCTTCTCAGGAAGCAACGTGGGAAAGTAAGACTAGAACTGGCTCTAGGGGCGTTATACGAGGGCGTAACAGGGAAGCACGCCGCCCCCGCCCCGCCCCGCCACCGCTCCGCTCGCTCCGCTCCTCATCGGCAGAGTTCACCGCGTGCATAATGCGCGACGCCTAGCGTCCGCCCGCTTCCTGCTGTGGCGTCTTTGCCGGGGCAAATAATTACAGACGTGAACGGCTTGTAAATATTTAGTATTTATTAAAATAAAAATACTCCGACACCAAAATACTATATACAATATTTACAAATAAATTTGACCGTTACAAGAAGGAACCTTCCCTGGTTACCACCACCACTGGCTCGATAATTAATTACCATCCCGGTGTGATGCACCAGTACCTTACGCGAGCATACATGCGAGTATGCCGCACCGTCCGTCACGACGTAGCACGCCGGCTTCGGTTCCCCGCCTCGGTAGCCTATGCATTACAATGCAACGCCACGCACCACCCACACGACGCCCTACCGACGCGCCCAAACTTGAAGAATCAGAAGAACAGAAGGAAGCTCTTAAGTCGGAGTCCGCTTATATACCCTCTGGGCAGGCTGACGGAACCGCGTCACCCGCAGTGTCCGCCGACGCGTTTCCGCCGGCTTCGGGGTTTCCAAGTATGCACCCACGACACGGCACCCCTTCCCATCCGCTCCCTAGCCTTTGTGCAGCCCAGCGTCTCTTCCGCCAGCGCTGTCCACATGGCTGGTATAGCACGTTTGTGCTGGCGACAGCTATGACGCCACACTGCCAGAGGCCCTCGAGCTCTCCAAACCAACACGGCGCCGCGCTGGGCTCGGCCCGGCCCGAAGGCAAGTCGGGCTCCGGCCTCCCAGAACTCTCCACAGGGAGACGGGATTCTAGCACAGAAGGAAGGCCGCAGAGGAGAAACACCGGGCGCCGTTGTTCGATGGATTGCTGATTCCAACGGATAAGGTCATCAGACCCGTACGTGTAGTGCGTGTTTTATCATGATGCTCTCCCTCTCTGCATTTGCAAAATCCAGCACCGACCTACACGTCGGCTTATGGGTCCAACGGCGGCAGCGAGCTTAAAGAAGAAGCGGTACGGCTCGATTGATTGATTGATTAATTCATTATGTTTCCAGGCACTTTAACTGCTATTGTTAATAGTCTCGTTAGTGTAGTGATTTTTTATAGCTGCGCAGTTCCGCTAGTTCGTGAGATCGTGCGCTGACCTACACGCACAACATGATGTGAATTTCTCCCTTCGGGTATCTTCCCCAACGGGATATCGCCCCAGCCGAGACAAGCTCTAAGCGTCCGACTGGCCTCCCGACATGCGTGACAGTCGGGAGCGCGGTCCGCGGTCGGACAACTGACAATCGGAGAATCAAAGCACAACAAGGACGATAGAATTCTCCACCAGAGAGATCGAACTCGACTTAGCTATGTATACGTAAGCTTCCGCGGCTCGAATCCATGAATTCTCGGCTATCCGGTAGACGCCGCGTCGTTGGCTGGGGTGCCGACGTTTCGCCTGACATGTCGCAGGCTTCCTCAATTTCGTCACTGCCCTGAGGAAGCCCTCCCAGTCACCCACACCTCCCCAGCCACTGCCCTGAGGAAGCCTGCGACATGTCAGGCGAAACGTCGGCACCCCAGCCAACGACGCGGCGTCTACCGGATAGCCGAGAATTCTCAACTTAGCTATGTAGCTAGTGTCGAAAATCCTGCCACCGTCCGACAGCAACACTAAGGTCTCCCAGTCAGAGGCGCTGCAGTGAAATCAGTTGATACCCTGAGCCACCTACGCTGGAGTTTAGGTCGGTGTCGGATGTCACCATCCACGCACGACGAACACCGCCACCCCCAGCAATAAAAAGCATACACCACACCACATAGTTACGCAATTCCATAATAAGCCCAATAGTAGCAGCTGTAACTGTTCTCCACTAAAGATGTGGAATTGGAACTCTATTCCAAGGCTCTGTATCTGGAATCCGGGTTGTTTATCTGTCGCTGCTGCACTGCGGCGAAAAATAACATTTTTTAAAATTGTTTCCGCAATGCTGTTACGTCCGATCCTCGGTCTATGCAAGCCAAGGCAACCTTGTGGGCGAGATGCGGTCACAATGGAAAGCCGCGCACCACGTATCCCGTATAAAGAGTATCATTACATAAATGTTTAAGAAAATGGATAATACGTTCTCTATACTTACTCACCAACATTAATGTTAATAATGTGACATTTAAGAAGTGATGTAAGTGTCTATGTCAGTGATTCCCAACCGCTGCTCTGTGGTTGTCGGGGGATTCCGAGAATACTTCCTATGTGTACTGAGGGAAACATCAACTCCGAGGGTCCAAAAGCAATGCACATTTTATTAAACATTCAATTTATTTTCTTACTTGGCTATCCGGGTGACGCCGCGTCCAGGGCACAGGTGCCAAAGTTTCGGTCGCCATTCTGCGACTTTTATCAGGGCGTAGTTATTGCAATAACTATGCGCTGATGGAGGTCGCAAAATGGCGACCGAAACGTTGTGTCGAGGTCGCGGCACCTGTGCGCTAGACGCGGCGCCCCCCTGGCAGCCAAATAAGTACTAACTCTGCCCGTGGAAGCCTACGCTCTCAATTTATTTTCAATATCTGATCTATTTTTATAGCATGTTGATCTACCTTTGAAGAACAAAGAGTCATCTGTCCATATTCTCTCCGTCTCCTTCTACTGCGTTTCGCCACTTTGGAACAAGGGCATGCATACCTTGGTGGTAGAGGTCTGGACCAGCACACCTGTGCCACTGTTTAACAGCGCTGACAACGGTGTCTATCTCCTGGAACGCACCTGGCACAGCCCTTTTTCCACTACAGTTCTTTCCATGGTCTGCACACATCCCCTTCCCCTACACCCACATTCACTGACAATTCTTTCACGGTTACACGTTTGTCACCCAAAATGAAGTTGTGATTGCGCTACACATTGTGCATAGATTGTGAACAGCGCCGTCTGCCGCTGCGGGAGAGATCCTGAGTGTTCGCTTGCCCTAATTCACCAGATAATCCAAAAGCCCACAACTGCGATCAACATCATCATCTCCTAAAACATTTTTTTAACCTCTTGTGAATGTCTGTCACTGTCTCATTCTCACAGCACAGGAATTATATCACAACACGCACATCTAATGCAACGGCCATCTTAAACGAGGGCTAAGAGAGCAACACTTGCGGAAACAGATTGAACTAGACGAATTCAAGCGAAAATAATGATTCTACGATATATATAAAGAGGAAAGGCGTAGAAAAGAAAACGATTTAAAAAAAAAAATCTTGTGCATTACTTTCGGAGTGACCTTTGTAAATAACACCAATGCCATCTCGCAAACATGGAAGCAACAGTACGTTCCTAGAGAAGCTACAGTACGTACCTCGAAAGCTCGCCATTTCGAAGACATACTAAGCATACTTGAGCATTTGTATATGTGTCCATGTACGTGTTTGCATTGAAATTAATATCTCCAGTTACAAATGGTGATGTTATAATGTGGATTCATTCTTTCGTACGAATAATGTCACGATAAAGGCTAGCAAAAATTGTTACTAATCGAGATTCTGAAAAAATGACAAAATCGCATTAATCTTCTTAATTCTTGTAGTCCAAAAGAACAAAACGAAACAAAAATTCTGCAATACATACATGCACGAGTTCACTTAATGCATCAAAAAATAAAAAGAATTCGATACTTCCAATGCAAAGGCAGAAAACAGAGTGTTATATTACTTCGACAAATTGAAATTCGGTAAGAGAAAATGATATAGAAATTTAAGACACAGAAAGACGTATCTCACTGACGTCTCTGTCATACGGTTTGAATTTCAAATGGGTAATAATTTTAACACAGAAGCTATGAGCAGTTAGAATGTAAACAACAATATTTCACCTTATTGAGATTTCAAACAACACGCTTATCCATTCTTGACTATGTGGATGTAAATCAGGTTTAGTGATTGTTGAAACACTACAATATTTTTTTACCAAGATTTAAATTTATTTTTGTTTCATGCTCTTTAACTGGAAATAAATTAATTTTTTTTCCAACACTATTGGGGCATATAAATAGATTAAAATAATACTGATAATTAATAATAAGCATTTAGAGACGATACAACTTGCAAATATCTAGTGCCTGTTGCAACATCATTTCCTTTTATATTTTTTTCTCGTATTACTAGGTATTGTGTTGAAATATTTCACACTAAAAGACCTTGGAAATCTCGAAATTAGTGTTTAAAACTTACAGTTTCCTACAAGGTCAGAATGAAATTTTGTACATAATTGTGAAATAAAGTTCACGTAAAAAATTCAAACTAACAATCTGGTGGGAGCCTACACATGTATTATCAACTAATGAAATCTTAAGACACGTAAATATTTTTACGATGACGAAAGGAAATATTGCTAATTTTCTAGTAATGAATCTCGTAATGTAAGCAGCGTAACTATTGGTGCTCTAAAACATTCCAACATTTCCTAATGGTGCACAAATCCTTGGAGAAGAGCTGTTAAGAGCTTGTTATTGGTATATCCTGGTATTGGTTTTTTTCGAAACTGGTATCTTAACAATCATTATAACGCGTAAGAAGAACATTGTTAGAGTTGGCACGTGACAAATAGAAGGTAACGTCAGTGTTGATTACGACACATAACCTCAACTTTCGCAATAAGATCTACGAATTTCTATGAGTTTGCAGATAAAAAAACGCTTGTAAAATACAACTGCGCAGATTCTTTTGGTAGCCAATAGAATTCGTAATCAGCAATCAGTGCCTAATGAACCAGAAAGGAGTGTCAAGGAACAAATCTATGTTGAAGGTATCCTCTCATTGTGTTCGTTTGTTTTGACTAACAGTCTCCCGCCTTCTGGGTAATGATGTCTCTTGTTCATGGAAACAGCGTTTGGCGGAAAATTTCTGTAAATTGCTTGTTAGTGACAAGCACAAAACCTGCATTGTTTTCTAATAAGAAATATAACGATACATATATATGTAAAATCCAAGCTGAGAGTTATATCTTCTAGGGAATTTTTCTAATGAAAATAGTGATTCAAAAGTATTTTGAAACACAAGCATAGAGATGGTGTGATAATATTTTGGTGAGTAAAAAAAGTGAATTTTAAAGTATGTTCAAAAACGAGAAATATTATTTTCGTATTAAGTGCGCTAAATTGTATTTTTTTAATGGTTGAGAGAGATTTAGAAACATCACTCGGGATCATGATCAAAAAACCACTTCACTTACAAAATGTGCATTTTACCTCCACAACTCTTGACAAATAATAATGTTAGATAAAAGTTTTGTAATGTCTAGAGGAACAGCAACATTGCGACATAATTGGGTATCTCCCCCTGCCGAGGAACGTCGCCAGCCGGTAACAACTACGCTTCTGACTGGCCTCCTGACATGTGCGATAGTGCAGTGCATGCAAGAGTAATTGTTTGTGAGAAGAAAGGGGATAGGTAAAGGAAGACGATTGAAAGATCGCGCGCGGTCCGCGGCTGTTTTCACGGTACTGCACTTGCCTGATGATCAGGCAAGCCACAGGACTATCTATCAGAGCACACTACCTATCAGAGCACACTACCTATCAGAGCACACTACCTATCAGAGCAACCGTCCGATAAAATTATTTTCCATACAGCGGCTGAACAGGACCTAGCTATAGGAAATTGACCTACTATCGAAAATCTGCTCTCGAGGGACTCGAACTCTAGAACCTCCCGGTGAGAGTCGCAGCAAAGACAGCGGCAATGTTACTTCTGAGCTAAATTCAGCCAGCAACATTATGTACTATAAAAAGATATGAATTCATGTGTAATCTGTAGTATGAAGAATGCACGATAAAGTAATTAATTTTGGTCAAATTCAACATGCAAATTGTACGCCTGTTTTAAACTAAGTTTTCAACGCAACCCGCAAGACAATTCTCTAGAAAATGACATTCAAGGAAAAGTAGGCTGGTGGTGTGAACTGAATATTTTGAGGAATAAAAATTTTAAAAAACAAAAAAATCAAGAGATAAATGCATGATATATATTGTATTTTGGTAAACATATCATTAGGTTCTTATATAAGTATTCTTCTGATCAAAATCAGGCTCGTGAGTTTTTAACCGGAGCAGCATAGGTCATACGGGATCTTCCTTTCCCATCATCATCATCAGTTTTTCTATTGCAGATTGTGACGCCATTGGGAAGTCCCCCCCCCCATTCCGTCTGAACCCACCCCGTGACACCCGTCTTACGACGTCAGGAAGGTCTTGCGGGCGCCGAAACTACGCAGGATTAATGTTAGGAAAACAAAAGACGTTTCTTTCGAAAATATTTACGCGGTTTAGTGCTAACTGAAATTGCACCTCCCTCTTCCATCGAAAGACGAAAAGATCAGCCCCAAGCTGATACTGGTCAATACCTCGTTGACAGTTCAGAATGTTCACCCATCGAAAAATACAAAACCACAACAATCAGAGATCAGCAAGCGTCTCGAACTTAGATTATTTCCGGACGATTTTAAGCTAAACTTTTAATATCAGCAACCACTGCGCCATGGTACGTTAGAAATTATGTTTCCCTTTAAAACATAATAATATCAATAGCAGCAGAAATTACAAAAATGAGACGCCTGAAACACAGCAAATACTGGAAAGATACCCAAATCATCTAGCAATGGTCATTTTAGATACCGTAATTTAGATTTTAAATAAGTTCATGCCATTATATTTTTATTACAGATATTTTGTTACTACGTAAGAAGGGTTACGTCTTCACACTACTTTTACAACGTAGTTTTGCCTAATATTCTGTATATTGAAAAAATGGAATTGAATTGATATTGATATTGAAAATATTGGATTGACCAAACATTCAGTGCGGAGTTAGATTATAGAAGTTTCCTTTTCTTAAAGTAATTCAACGTTTTATGAATCAGTCAGTTTTTATATTATTATTACTCTTATTATTAGTCTTGTCTGCTGTTACTATTGTTACTATGATTATTATTGTACAATTATTATTATTATTATTATTATTATTATTATTATTATTATTATTATTATTATTATTATTTTGTAATTTGCATTCTCTTATTTATGTAATTAACTGCCATCAAGTTGTACCCAATTGCAGTTTAAATAAATTTATCTTTATAAGAACAAACTGCAAGTAAAAAAGTAAATAAAAAAAAACAACAACAAGCAGGGAATAAACAGCTTTCCTGCGCAGAAAGAAAGCCACACGTTGGGCGCCAAGAGGCAGCGGAGGCTGATCCCATCGCTGACCTCCATCCCCCGCCCTCGTTCCTCGCGGTTTTTCCCTTCGCGGAAAAAAATCTGCGTATCGCAGAAGCGCCGAATTCCGCGCGCCAATCGCGTGGCGCACGGCCCGAATTCCGTTACAGGCCCCCGTGCGCGCGCTGCGTCATCGGATCCTGCCTACCTGCTCGGCGGAGCGGCAATCATTCGGTGTGGAGGTGGACCTCGAATTATACAGTTTCTCCCGCCTCGTTATGCAAATACCTCAATTCAATTCTGCGAATTTATTTTGTTCTATGGAAAATAATAATAATAATAATAATAATAGTAATAATAATAATAATAATAATAATAATAGTAATAATGTCTGAACATTCCTTGTCGAGAAAAGACGCCAATTCACCAATCGGACTTGAATTCCAAATAATTTTTTTTTGCCATGCGCAAGCATCCTGACTTTCTGTCTCACTGTCTCGAGTTAAAATTCTTAGGCGGTAATCCGCCAATATAAATCTCTATGTATCTTTCATTACCATATTGAAGGGTTAGCTCTTCAAGTTTCCGCCACTCTGTAGCACAGGTGGTAAGAAACGTGAAGAATCTCCATAGATATTCAAAACTAAGTTGACCTGTGTTTTCATTATTCGCATGAATCTTTCAGTATGTTAATAAATCTATAACCTGCGAAATCGTATGACTGGAAGAGGCGTTAACTCACTGCAACACTTACATACCAATTTAAGCGTTATTATTTTAAATATGGAGAAATGTTATTGTTTATTTACTTAAATAGAAGTTCACCCAGGAATGGTACCAGATTTATTACGATCTCACAGTTGAAGGGCCGGTCATTCGAAGTTGGGTTCCAGTATGAAACTATTTTCCCTTTTAAATCAAAGATTTACAAAGCGTGGAATGTTGCTTGATCTGCACTGCACGTAAACCGATAAAAATTTAAATCTAAAACGCCAAAACCACCTCATTCGTAGACAACGTTGAAAGCAAGGCCTCCTCAAACCCGACGCGCCTTGCCTTCGCGCGAGTCGCCGCTCTACTGTTTTGAATTTGAGCGCCCGCTGGAGGCGGCGGCGAGTAACGGGCGCGAGCGCAGACCCGCTGCGCCTAACGGCTGCGCGCCAGCGATTTCGGCTGCGCATCGCCTAACGGGCGCGAGCGCGCGCGCAGTCGCCAATGCCCCCTGCCCCCCATCCCCCCTTCCACGGCCACCTCGCCCGACCACTGGCTTCGCGAGGGTCAGGGGCCAACAAGCAAGGAAACTGCGAATCACGGCCCTCCATATAATTGCGTCTGCGAGCACGATGTACGATCCACCTTTGCCACCGGCTGCGGTAGCTGCAGGTAACGCCCTGTCGTCTGGAGTGTGGTTGGCCGGAAAGACGTAGGGTTGAAGTCTTTCATGGTGGCAAACGTTCGATACTTAGCTGGCGGCGAATTCATTCGATGTCTCGAGGAGAATTCTACAGGCCGGCTGCTCTGATCCATAATATTTCGTGTCTTTTTAATCATGTAGGCGTATGTTGGAGCAGTGCCCTAACGAACGGGCCACGGACAGCAGGCGATCTTTTCTTCCTATTCCTTGTCCTATCCTCTTACTTACTGACACTTAGCGCAAATGACGGGAGAGCAGTCGGGAGTTTAGAGCTGGCCCCGGCTCGGGCGGTGCCCGCTGGGGGTAAAGGTGCCTGAAGGGGTAAAGCCGTCGTGTATGTCGGCGCCGGATATCACCATCCTATGGGGGAGGATCTTCGCCACCTCCAGGCATCAAATCATTCACTATACTAACGGGATCAACGACCGAAGCAGTTCACGGAACCCGGAAAGATAAGTGAATGAATGAATCAATCAACTCATGACCCGTTGTTTAAGGAACTGCTCCGCCATCCACCTGGGATGGTCGGAGGCGGTGTCGTCCGACTGTGCTCCTCGCCTGGTCTCGAAAGCCCGTCACTGGTTGGTCTCCAACGGACTCGTAATTGGTCGTCAAAGGGTCATCAAAAATACTACCAGACAATTTATCTTGTAATGCTATGTACTTCCGCGTAGCTTACAAGTTAAAACACTTTACAAGAATACCTTCCCAATTAAGTACGTACTTTCTAGATTATTTTGCCGGGAATATTTTACACTTCTCCGGGAAACATAATGTTGGGCGATTTCTAAGCGAAATTTGATTTGCTCCCTTTTTCCTCGCCATTGTGGCAGCGTTATCGCGCAAACATTGCAGAAGTTTCCTCAGAGCTCGACCTACGGCAGGCGACAACTACGAGCAATAAACAAAACTATGTCTGCGCGATAGCGCTGACACAGAGGCGAGTAAGAAAGGAACTAATTGAATTGCGCTGAAAAGGCGAGGACTATTATGTTACCCTGGCCGCTCAATTTTATTATTTATATAACAGTAGTAGATAAAGCCGACAAATCAAGACTTTTTGTATAATGGTATTGTAAATGAAATAATCTCCACAAAAGTTTTTAATAGTTTTATTAACAATTTTCCATAGTTAACTTTCGGGAATGAATTTTCACATCCTCAGTGGATCTCTAGCAAAATGGAGAAATGAAACAAACATAAGTTGAACACAAAACGGGGGGGGGGGTGTTCAACTTATGTTTGTTTCATTTCTCCTTTTTGCTAGAGATCCACTGAGGATGGGAAAATTCATTCCCGAAAGTTAACTATGGAAAATTGTTAATAAAACTATTAAAAACTTATGCGAAGATTATTTCATTTACAATACCATGGATTACAAGATATCTGCTTAGATATCTGATTACAAGATGGATTTACAAGATATCTGCTACCACCACGGAATTTACTTTTTGTATAAGTTGAGCAAACCATGTTGAAATCCATTTATTTTTTAACATTACACTCTCCCTTATTTCCCGTTGATTTTAACAAACAAGCTATTTGCCACTAACGTTTTTTGTTGTTTTTTTTTGTTTTGTTTTTTTGTTTTGTTTTTTCCACATCACCGTCCACATAACATCTCTTGCACAGAACGTAAGAGTGTGTTCCTAATGAAGTGCATTAGCATTCTGGCTGCAAAGTTCCTACGAATGAATGTAAAATATGCAAAGCCCAAGGAATGCAAAAGAAATGGCATTCTGGTTGAGGTCTTTATGAATCGGCGGCACGTCTGAAATGCAGGAATTATTGTTCACGATCTGGCCCAATCTCTAACGGTCAAGGCGCGTCGCCGTCTGAGAATTCTCCAGATGCTTCGTAAAGCTCCGGAAACTCAAAGCATCGATTCCAATAATGGAAAATCACCAGAGACAAAAATGCTGCTCAACAAAACCACACCAAAGAGTGGCACACACGCTGATCGAAAACAACAAATAAAATACTCGCTAGAACAAAGCAGTAAATGAAAATATATTCTAACCAAAACTGTTTCCACGAATTCTAGAATAACGCAGTATTATGTATATCATGTTCTTCAGCACACCACGAATATCCAAAAAGTTTATTCCGTATCGCAACTCGTAAATAGCAAATATTTCATGGGGACAGCTTTTCTTCAATCCTCGCCGTCGCATGAGGTCACCTGCAAAATACGTATTCACGCACTAAGTAAGACCATTCAGTCGGTGCACGTAGTATGAGAATAGGCGAGATAACACAATCAAATATTGTTAATTTTTCACTCAAAATCTGACCTATTTAATTGTTTTTGGATTGGAGTTCTTGGATATCTAAAAAAACTATAGAGAATTATCATATGGCAGAAGGCGGCATAGTTTACTTCCAATTTCTGCGTGCAATGGAAATTAGTAATACATGTTATTCACAAAGAAACAAAGTTCAAATAGACTGTACAACGCAGTGTCAACGATGGAATACTGCAACTGCGGAAGAAAGGAAAAGTAAGGAAAACAAAGGAAGGGAAAGAAAAGTGCAGGAAGGTAAGTAGGTTAGCAGAAGTGAGGATACGAAGCGGTAAGAAGAAGTAAATAAAGGTAAATAAAGTTAAAGAAAAGGAAAGGGAATGAAAACGACAGGTGTCGCAGTCACAGACTATACTTGAAAGGCCTCATGCGACCTAAAGAATGTGCATACTGAAGCTTATCCACTCACTCAATAATTTTCTTTCACTTTTTTTTTACAGAAACCATGAAGACATTAATTTTATTAATTGTCAGCAAGTTTAGCGAAAAAGTTTAACTGATGTATCAAAATATAACATTTTCTTTCGTTTGACTTTCGTTATAATGAGATAGTTGATAATGACACGAAAACAAATTGAGCCTCTTCGATGTACGTAAGTATTATAAGTTACGTGCACATGGAATTCTCAACGGTGAGCTGAAGAATTTAATTCGCTGGATAAGACATTCGTAACTTTTGTTGCCAAGATAAACGAAATAAATTATTGCTTTCTTATCTGAAATGAAAAATATTATGAAAATTCAATTAAACAGGAAAAGGGAGAATAATAGAAACGTATATGTGTAAATGGCATTTATTTATAAATTCAAATACACACTGTAGGATTTTATTTTAATATTTGATTGCAGAACCTTATTTGCTACGGCATGTACTGAAACTTGCGTGTTGGAAGTACAATAATTGAGAAATTGACTACTACAAGAGAATGACGTTTCACAAACATACGAACAAAGTAATAACATAAACGAAAGATTGGTTAATTGATGGTGTGTCGTGGGAAAGCGAGTAGATTAATAGCGCCATTGAAAGACGTTGGCCCAGACTCCATGCAGTCTCAGACGCATCGGTTCGTGATGAATGAGTCTCAGCAATGAACCTATATTTCACGTCGGCCATCTTGAAAACTTCACGTGACGAGATGTGTTGGAGCAAACCCGTTTGCGCTTGCAACAAGGCCAAGAGGAATTTGATACTTTGAACCTTGGGAGATTAACTTTTTCTCAACAACAGGATAATGAATAATTTTCCTCAACGGCTACGTATGAATGTACCCCGTGTCAATTCTCAACACTCCTAGGTCAGTTATGTTTCAACTTCTAAAACTTTAACTTTTTCATGTCACATTTGCTCATGTAGAATGGTAAACTAGTTCTAACTCAGCGGATGTGAATGCGTTTGCAAATTCAAGTTCACGACAGCCACTATTATTATACATTAGCATAATTGCCACGCCTTAAGTAGAGTCTTGTTCGTCTTTTGAGACGTGTCTGCGAATCAAATGACATGTGAAGGGAGGGGACTGTTTTAATCTCTTTGCAACGCACTTAATTATCGGGCGTGTAACGAAGATTAAGAACGCGCCAAGACCTTGGACTTGTTGTGTGTATTCGTAAGTCTAAAAATAAATTTGCAAGAATTGGGCTTTAAGATATTTGTTTACGTGTCATATCAAGATGTGCTTGTGAAAGTCTTACTTGGGGTTTAACAACTTGTTCTTTACGGATAACGACAAGTACTGAAACATTGTTTCTTTTCCGCGATGAAGTAATAAATTTGTTTTACCCTGACTGCACCTCCGAAGTCAAGGACATTTGAGGACAATTCCATAATGGAAGATTACCGAAAGAATGGTGGGGGGGCTTAGTATTGTAGATGTAGGTTTAAATACTAAAGATTGTTTCTCACATTAAATTAAAACATATACGAAGTTGTCACCACCATTCTTCTCCATCATAATTCATCCTACTATTCGTCACCATTCCCCACTACCAGTGTTTCATAATTATTTTCTAGTTCGCTGACTATCGAAGAAAAAAAGCTTTATTTCATTTACTCGTAGTTATGTTTCTAAATGAAACTAAACATTAATTTAATCTAAGTTCTTTTTCATACTCTGGTCTTAATTGTGAATGTCATGCATGAATGAAATTATTTTTTTACTCTCAAATCGCCCTGGCTTCATTCTTACAGCAGTACAAAAACGATCACGAAGGACTAGCGAAACCTTTTTTCTGTTGCTCTAAAACAAAGAGGTTGTAGGGCGTAAGCGGGCAAAGAAAATTACCACTAAACTCTGCATTTGAATTCGAAGAGGGTCTTAACAACGTTCTACCTCCTGAATTCTCCAACAGATAGTAGGCTCGTGCAGTTTTGGTCGCACCAGATCTGGTAAGTATGGAGCACGAATCCTTGGAATACTTGGGTGTATTTGGAGAGTAATTGTAATAAGCACTCAATTGAGAGGGTATGGGCTGTTAAACGCACTGTACTTCATCGAGGTATCAAACACTATGATTACTGAACACTGTGATTCAAACTAAAAGAGCCATTGCCACGCTTCACGCTAACTAGGAAAAAGTAATGGCATAATCATTAAATGAAGTGAATAATTGGTTAATTGATTGAATTAAGATGGAATGGAGTAAATAAATTGATTCCCTTGCGGTTCCCTTAGGTCAAGTTTTATTTACCTTTACATTCTTAACCCGATATAATTTGTTTGCACGTTGAATTGAAAAATGTGCTATGCTGTTAGATCATAGCCTGAATGAAAAATAATTGTATACGTGCGCAACGTTTACAATCAAGGCCGAAACAAAATACACTCCAATGACGGTATTAGTACGAACTTTTAAAAAATGCAACGAAATGGCACAACAAAGTTTTGTTATGTTTCGATACGTATTGAAAGAGAAAATAAATTTTTCGATTAATCATGGAACAGAGTTGGAAGTGAATACAGTGTTCGATAGATAATGACCGTATACTTCCTTTCAATGGCACACACTTTCCGGTCTTTAACATGTACTTCTACTTCGGATTACCACCAATCTTTACGAACTGCCGTGAATGCAAGTTCCTTGGTTGGTTGTTAGTGATTCCGAGGGCGTCTACTACTTAGGTCATTAGTCCCGTAAGTTTAGTGCAAGTTGTTTCCCTCGGGAGGAGGCGGTAATGTTTCCCCGCTGCATAGCGAGATCCGGCGCCAACCTACCATCGGCTAGCGGGTTTCCCCAACCAGGTATCTCCCACCAGCGGGGCACCGCCCCACCCGGGACAAGCTCTAAGCTCCCGACCGGTCTCCCAACACGTGTGTTAGTGAAGTGCATGTTAGTGTAAGTGTGTGTAAGGGAGAGAGGATAGGACTAACAAGAGGAAAGGAAAAACCGCGCGCGGTCCGTGGCCCGTTTGTTAGGGTACTACTCCGGCATTCGCCTGGTTCGTAAGTTCATATGGCATGCACTACAAACTGAATCAAAACTGTTTCTTCGTGACTCACCTTCCCCACAAAAGCGGACGGCCTTTGGCGGCGCAACGGTCGACATCCGGCCGGCGCGACCCCGCCAACGCACAATTTCGCGCGGCGGCTTCGCATTCACCCGAGTCGCGGCGCGGCGCGCGCGCCTGCGGCGGAGTAATGACGGCTGAACGGCGCAGGCGGCACATTCGCGAAAGAATACGCAGCCGTCGGGGCCGGGCCGGGCCGCGCCGGGCGGGGCGGGGCGGAGGTATGCAGAACGGGCACGGGCGGTTCCAAGGTCTCGAGGAGGGGAAGCGAGGGGGCAGGGGGAGGGGAGAGGAGGGGGTTGCAAGACAAAGGGCGGTGCGAGCGCGGCGTGCGAACGGAAAGGTTCGGCGAAAGCAAAAAGAAATTAAAAAAAAACAAAAACAAACGAGAGGGAAAGAAAAAAGAAGCCAAATGCAGAGGGAAAGAGGCGGGCCGCGCCCCAGAGGGCGACGGGCACGGCCCCCGGGCGAGGGGGCGGGCGGGCGAATGGGCGGATGGGCGTGGGAAGGGAAGCGAACGGCGGCGCTAGTTAAGCACTTTTTCCTTAATCTCCCGCCTCTACGGGCTTTCTTTTTATTCTATTTCCACAATTTACCCTCTGCAGCCGCAAAAGAAATTACACACACACACACACACACACACACACACACACACACACACACACACACATATATATATATATATATATATATATATATATATATATATATATATATATATATACATACTTGATACATTATAAACAGAAATTTATTTATACAAGAATATATCAATGTATTTATCTTATGCGGCTGCAGAGGAACAATGGTCAAGCTAGAATAAAAAAAAAATATTTTAAACTGGTAGCTGGTTCTTGGTAGCTTTACTCTCAATGTACGCTTGAGTGAGGGAGTATGTGAGGAAGTATGTCTCTCCCTCACCCCACCTTACCTCCCCCCCGTTCATAACTGGTAGAAGGCGGCTTGTGGGCCCCGCCAAGTGCGATGCGGTGGGAGACAAGGGCGCAACGTCAAGCGGCAGATAGGATGGAGGGAAGAGGAGCGGGGGAAAAGAACACCATCGCTGGCGTCCCCTCGCTCACATTACACACGCACGCACAGACGCAATCCCAGTTAATAAAATTCATTTCTCACTGTGTTTTGTCTATACTGTGTGTGCTGCCATATGATTGCATGTCTGTACTATATCTGTCTGCGTCGGTCGGTCTCTCTCTCTCTCTCTCTCTCTCTCTCTCTCTCTCTCTCTCTCTACTTGATACATTATAAACAGAAATTTATTTATACAAGAATATATTGTGTGTGTGTGTGTGTGTGTGTGCGTGCATGTGTGAATATATGGAGCTTTGAATGTACGTTTAACTACCTATTTGGCGAAATTTTTTTTCGTTCCTCCGCCTCTCAATACGTCTGTTTGCATGTCTTTCTCTACATAGGCCACCGTCTCTTTGCTTCAATTTCTCTGGCCGCGTCTTTCTTTCTATCTCGCTCAAGTCCCAGCGCTCGCAGGCAATGAGAGGTGGACCGGCCCATCTGCCTCCCGCGCGGGTCCCCTGAACGCAACTCGCATTGTTCCCCGACCGCGGACGGCGTCCCAGTGGGAGGCGAGGCGAGGCGGGGCGGGGCGGGGCGGGGCGGGGCGGGGCGAGCGCGCGTGGGCCCGCGAGCGGGGCAGCGCCCGCCCAGGGCGGGGTGCCTGACCCGCGCGGGCGTGGGCGAGGGCGGGTCGCGTGGAGCACGACTGCTCCTTCGCTCTCGCCCGTCCTCGTCGCTCTCGTCAGCTTTCGCCCGCTCTCGTTCGCTCTCGCCCCCCTCTCGTTCGCTCTCGCCCCCTCTCATTCGCTCTCGCCCCCTCTCATTCGCTCTCGCCCGCTCTCGTTCGCTCTTGATTGCTCCCGCCCGCTTTCGTTCGCTCTCGCCCGCGCTCGTTCGCACTCGCCCGCTCTTTTTTGCTCTCTCCCACTCTCACCCGCTCTATTTCCTACTCGCTCACTCTTGTTCGATCACACCCGCTCCTATTCACTCTCGCCGTTCTCTTTTGCTCTCTCCCGCTCTCTTTCGCTCCCGTTCTCTATCTTCCGCTTTCACCCGTTCTCGTCCGCACTTGCCTGATAAATATTAAAACAAATTTATAAATACGAATATATGAATTCATGTTAAATATTTTTGTATACATTTTCTGGGCCATTTCTAAATTTCCGTCAACGCTATTCTTAATTGAAATTTACGATGATTATCCCTAGCATTTTATTTATTCCAGTTTATTTCGGGCTGTCAGTAGTTTATGGTGTTCAATGTAGAGCGCGCCCCGGTGGAAACAAACGCGCCGCGAGCGCGCTTCCTTATGGCCCCTTTCGCAAGGGAGGGGCCGCGATGGCTATCGCAAGAGCGATGGCGCCCGCCTTGCCAACTGGGTGGAGCGCTTCGGCGGCGACCGCATCACTCAGGGCGCGGGACAACGGGCAATCACTCGGGTACCTCGGAAACAATGACTTGCTTGATCTGCAACAAACGTTTCAGAATTCCGCCTTGCTAAAGTATCGAATTTCAGAACTGTAGTCTTCTTCTTCTTCTTCTTCTTCTTCTTCTTCTTCTCCATCTTCTTCTCCATCTTCTTCTTCCTCTTTTTATTCATATTTTTTCTTTGTTTCCTTCTTCTTATTCTTCTTAGTAAGCCATGAGCCTGTACCATTCCTTGGATTTAAAAAACTATCGTGCCATCGTCGCCTTGGTCTCCCAGGATGTCTTCTTCCCACAGGTCTAGTAACTCTCAAGGTCTTGCAATTCTCTCTTCGTTCATTAAATTTGTTAATTCCATTCTCTCCTACATGATATTATCCATTCGGAAATTGGACTAATTCCACATGTTCTAATGTTATCATTTCTTTCTCTATCCAAGTACGATTTGTTTAAAATTTTCTTCAACATACGCATTTTTGACACTTGCATGCTTTTTGACGTTGCATGCTTTTTGTATCAACTAGTGTCTCGTCTACATATGTTGAAATCGGTCTAACTACTGATTTATATATTCTTACTTAAAAGAACGTAAGTAGTTCTCTCAAAATTGAGATAAGTAGAGTCCTATGTAAATATAATTTTACAATTCGAATACCTGGACAGGGAAGAGTGAATCTCTTATGCGTATCAAAATCTCTTCAGTGGTTAGAAGTAAAGATAATTTAACATGTAACTCATTTTCATACAAAATTTGTATTACCTACATTCCCCCATTAAAATAATAAATCATACAGGCTCAATGACGGTTCGACCTCAAAATACATCTTATGATCTCGATCTCAAAATTAATTTTGTACTGACATATGGCTCTCTGCTACGTCGGAGATATTATGCAGCCGCGCGCTGTAGTATTGGTTTCTGAAGAGAATATCCGGCGCCGAACGAAAAAAATTGGACTTATTCGCACATTTCATGTGAATTTTCGTTCTAATGCACTTTGTAATGTCATAACTTGTGAAAAATCATCCTTTGCTGATGTTTACTGTTAATTTGAAGGAAATTATCAATTCTTTTAAATCATGTCAACAGATCATTCGAATTATAGTAACAAAGTTTATGTTTAGTTTAATGTTGTAATTCAGAATTTAAAAAAAGGGGGGAAATGTTTTGTTTTTGTAGCGGCATAGAAGGATGCAGAATAAAAAGTGAATTCAATTTTCATCAAATATAGAAAGATCTTACGTATTACAAAGAATAAATAATCAATTCTTGATTAAAGTTGAGCACGATGTATTAAATGGATTTTTACCCATTACTTTTCACGACATAGGTGGGCCGTTTTTTATTTAATATTGCAAAATGTTATTCATATTCCCTAAGAAGCATCATCCCAAAGAAAGAAAATTAAAAACTAAAATTCTAACCGTACACTCATCACAAATAAAGAGCTCAATTATAAGATTAAGTCAGTTAAGTCTTCCTTTTAACAGATATTCGGCATCACGACGGGCAATCCCCGACAGAGTAGACAAGAATTTCTTAAAACCTGTGCGCAAAAATACGATAAACAAAATAATCACGTTGCATTTATTGGCAAATTACAAACACAAGAGACAAAAAGGCTTCTACAAAATGACTTGGAGATTTATGAGACAAAGATGGGTCTGCTTGCAACTTGCAAGCGAAATTACCACATACCAGCTAAAAAAAGGAAAAATAACTACATGGAGGACTGTGTTACCAGGAAACGTGGATTCCCACCAGATGTTCGCGCTCACACACGCACGCCCGCACACCACACACACACACACTTACTGAAAGAAGATACAAGGAAGGGAGAGAAACTGATAAACCGCGAATCAACAAGATTAAAGAGCAAGACTGAGAATCCATGAAGAACAATGATCGACGAAATGAGAGGAGTGCTCCGTAAGGGCTTGTGTATCTTGTGAGAAAAATGACGCATTCCCAGCCGCAGCAGAGAGTCACAAATGACGAAAACGTGACCATAACCACAAATTAATCGCCATTTTCAATTTTAAAGTTTTTTGATACCTCTAATTACAAATCCGTTTACAACATTTCAAAACACATGTTCAATCGTTAATTATTGCTACCTTAAGTGTCATACAATCGTATTAATTAGAGGAAAGTGCTTAAAATTAGATCCCGCATTTCCTTTAACCTCTTAAATTAATTTAAAAGAATAAAATACCACTTTTTACTTTTTACTCGTATCTCTTTCCTGAGCATTCGTACTCAAACGATTTTTGAGATACTTTTTTGGTTATCTTCCTACAACTGTGGTAGTACATTACACGTACTAAGTTTAAAGGTATGTAATCGGGAAGCGAAAGGAACCAAAATTAGAAAGGAAAGATCGCGTTCGGAAAATCCATGGCTCATTCACAAGAGAGCTCCGGCTGTTATTGATCACAGGAACCATCAAAAACCGCCCATCAGAGCAGCCAGCCGCTAGATTTATTCTCCTGACAGCGGCTGAATTAGATCCAGGTATATCGTAATTCCGCGATGGTAAGAACTCGAACACTAGAACCTCTTGATCAACAATGCTGCACACGCATCCGTGTTGCCGCTGAACTATCACAACCGGTCGAATCAAGGCGATCTTGCGAGGAGGCACCCCTCGACCCTTGAAGCGCCTGGATGTGACTCTCAGTTTCTTCCAGTTTTCGGAATGCATTTGCCCAATAGATGACGCTTTCCTGAATTACACCTGCAGTTGTGGTGGGGTCATCGCCATTCTGGCTCACCGTGAGCCGGCGCGGGGGCCAACGCGGGCGGTGACAATTACTCCGAAGCAGCGAGAGAGCGAGGAGGAGGAGGAGGAGGAGGAGGAGGAGGGGGAGCGAAAAGAAACGCGGGCGAGAAAAAAGCTGCAGCGCCTGCCAGCGTCCTCACCGTCCTCGCGAGGAGGCGCCCCATCCGCCCAGCGCAGAGTGCGTCAACCTTCCCCCCCACCCGTCCTCCCCCCTCCCGCGCGCTGCTGATGGAGACAAATGACGGCGAAATCTCGCTCATCTGCCTCGGCGCGGCCACCCCGCAGCCACCTGCAGAGGTCGCGGCAGCGGGCGCAGCGCACGCGATGCTGTCCGGCGGGGCGCGGCGCACACAACACTCAACGACACCACACTCACGAGTAGGGATGGGCGATTATAACCTAATACTCGATTAATAACTAATCGACATTGTTCATGATTCGATTAATATTAATCGTTACGAATTAATTTTACATAATCGATTATTTTTTCACATGTTTTAATAATGCGTAAAAGTGTTTATTTTAATTTGTAAATTAATTAATCGTTTAGTAGCTATTTAAAAGTTTTAATTAATTTAATTACAATTCCTCTGTGCACTACCGTCTGTTCACACCCTCATTTGTACCTTCTTTACGTTACAGACGATTTGATACTATAAAATATTAAGTGAATAAAAATGTTCCCATTTGTCAATACTAAGTTATAACACTTGCAAATACTCGTAAATAATGATTGCGTCTTTATTTGCTGTTATAATTATGTTGCGTTTGTTGTTATTATATTTCACTGCAATATAAAGACGCAGAACGAGAAACTCTTGTCTTTGTAGAACTGCAAAATCCATGCGTCCATGCTATTTTGTCAGTTAGTAGCAATTTCGACTTCCTCTCCAGGAAACAATTGGAATTTAGCATTTTCTTAGACAAAGAAGTTTCAAAATATAAACCTAAAATGTAATAACATCATTTTATTAAATTCTGTATGAAAATCACTTATTTAGTTCTTTAGCAACGAGCCAGCAAAGGAACGACTTTTAAAAAGGCAATCCGTCTTTCTGAAGCCCAACCACCTTAAACTTGTGCATGTCGTTTATAGATACTAGGGATATGATATTAGGCGATGAAAACATCGTGATGAAGTGAGAAGAAAAAAATGAGGAGGAGGAGGAGGAGAAAGAAAGAAAAAAGACGAAAGGGAGGAAAGAAGAAAAAAGACGAAAAAGAGGAAAGAAGAAAAAAGGAGGAAAGAAGAAAAAGGAAGAAAAAAGGAAGAAAGAAGAAAAAAGGAGGAAAGAATAAAAAAGGAGGAAAGAAGAAAATAGGAGGAAAGAAGAAAAAAGGAGGAAAGAAGAAAATAGGAGAAAAACGACGAAAAGGAGGAAAGAAGAAAATAGGAGGAAAGAAGAAAAAAGGAGGAAAGAAGAAAATAGGAGAAAAACGACGAAAAGGAGGAAAGAAGAAAAAAAGAGAAAAGAAGAGCAGGGAGCGCTGCAGAGAGAGGAGGAACAACAAACACAAGAGAAAGAAAGAAAGAAAGAAAGAAAAAGAAAGAAAAAGAAAGAAAAAGAAAGAAAAAGAAAGGAAGCAGAAGAGGGAAGCCGCCCTTCCGTCTCTCCCGGCACGGGGCGGTGGCGCATGAGAATCACGAGCGGCGCTGCACGGGCCTGGCGCATGGCTCATTGGCGGCGCAGGGCCCTCGCGCGATCCCCCACCCCTCCCCCCACCCCCCCTGCAGCGCCCCGCGCCAATTGACGCTCATCAGGACAATTGCGCATCGCACAAGGAAAGAAGCAAAGAAAAAAAAACGACGCATCCACGGTCGCAGCCACCGCGTCTCGCAGCAGGAACGTCCCCGCTTCCACAGAGCTCACGCCGACCCGCAACGTTCATCGGCTGCACGGATTGAGCTCGCAGTTACCAGGCGATGATTGCCCCGCCAATAGACACTGCAATCGGAACGTGGATTTTCAACGAGTGGGCATTGATTCCCTAGAGTTTCACCGATACCACGAGCGGTGTTATTTAAAAATTATAAATGTTTAACTACTGGCTGCGATAGGATAGACAAGTGGTTTCAAATTGCTTTCAGACCTGATCGGAATTTTCTTAAGGTTATGCTATTTCGGCGAAAATAAATTTGAATATCACCATGATATTGAAATTAAGGAAGAAATGGTACAACAGAAATTCGAAAACAGTAAGAGAATCAACAGTGCCGAAACATTGCCACACGAAAGAATGCATTGCCCGACAATTTACATTATTGAAATGACATTGCACGACAATTTACGTAAGGTTCAGCGTGTGATACTTAAAATGCGGATGAAACTATGAAAATGTCTGACACGTGTCCTACTTGCAGTAAACGTATGTGACTATTTATGGTTCCTGGTGCATCAGCAACTTAGGTTATTAGTCCCATAACTGTTGTGCATGTTATATGGCGGAAGGTGGCTTGACCCGTCTCCCGTGCATGTGCCCGTGCGTGTGCGTGCATGAGAGTGAAGGAAATAGGATGAGGAAGGCAAAAGAACGTGCGGTTCGAGACGAGAACATATCTGTTCATGTACTACTCCGGCGTTCACCAGGAATTGATCGGAGAACCCCAGAACACAATCGATCTGAACATCGGCTGCTAGACTTATCCAGACGGCAGCCAGATTCGATCCATAGGTAGCTAGCATCCAAAATCCGCCATTGTCGAGTCGCGAGCCCTAGGACTCCCCGATCAACTACGCTGCAGAGGCAATGGCGTTGCCGCTGAGCTATCGCAGCTCGCGTACATACATGTACTTGTAAAATGAAGGAGACGTAGAAATATGTTGGCGTACGCGAACATTCCGTGTGAAAACGAGTCATTTAATGTCGCTCACGAACTGCTGAGTCTTCTCCCGTTCTCTCCATCTTCTTCGTCTTCTTCTCCATCTTCTTCTTCTCCATCTTCTTCTTCTTCTTCTTCTTCTTCTTCTTCTTCTTCTCCTTCTCCATCTTCTACTCCATCTTCTTCTTCTTCTTCTTCTTCTTCTTCTCCATCTTCTTCTTCTTCTTCTTCTTTTCCATCTTCTTCTTCTCCATCTTCTTCTTCTTCTTCTTCTTCTCCATCTTCTTCTTCTTCTTCTCCATCTTCTTCTTCTTCTTCTCCATCTTCTTCTTCTTCTTCTCCATCTTCTTCTTCTTCTCCTCCATCTCCTTCTTCTTTTTCTCCATCTTCTTCTTCTTTTTCTCCATCTTCTTCTTCTCCGTCTGTTCTCCTGCACCGCGGCCGCAGCGCGTTGCCCTAGGTCCGGCAGGCGCGCACCGCCTCGGGCTCGGGGCCCGGCCGCCCCCCCGAGGCGGTACCCCCCCTCTCCCCCCTTCCCGACACACTAAAAAAAACCGGTTCCCAGCTCCCCGCGCCCCTCGCCAGTTTCCTTCCCTGCCGCGGGCGGCGCTGCTGTGCCCGCCGGCGCGCTCGCACGCGACTTCGCATCCGGCCACTCTCCTCTCTCCACTCTCCTCTCCGCGGGCGAGTGACGTTGAGGCGCTACCGATAACACACATTCTTCAACAGCCCGCCAGCGGCAGAGGCGGCTCAGGGCATCAACCAATGCCACTGCAGTGCCTGTCACTAAGTGTCTCGACGGTGGCTGGATTTTCGACGTCGGTTCCAGTAGCTGAATTTGAATTCTAGCGACCGGCTGATCTCATCGGTAGTTTTTGTAGTGGTTTCTCCGATCAACACCGAGCGAATGCTAGAGTAGTACCTTAACAAACGGGCCACGGATCGCGCGCGATATTTCCTTCCTCTTCCTTGTCGTAACCTTCCCCCTTGCTTACACACACTTACACTAACAAGCACTAAAGTACCACTCATGTCGGGAAACCGGTTGGGAACTTACGAGACCAATTGTCATAGCTGTTAACGTGCCCGGAACCATAATAATTGGTTGCTAGTGACAAAAGCTGCAATAGTAATAATTGTAATAGTTTATCCCGCCTGGGGCGGTGCCCCGTTGGTGGGAGATATCTGGTTAGGAAAAGCCGCTCGACGACGGTACGTCGGTGCCGGATCTGCCCGTCCAGCGCGGAAAGATCACTGCACATTCCAAGGAAATAACATCCGCTACACTTACGGGAAAATGACGGAACCCTACCGATCAGAGCAGCGGAAGGCAAGTATTATCCTTCAGACAGAGCTGTCTAGCTAGGTTGGGAAATTAAGCCATCGTCGGGACACGAACCCAGGACCTCCCGGTCAGAAGCACTGCAGTGGTTACGGTTGTGAGCTCGTGCCTCCATAGAATTCTGATTCCTTTCTCGTTGGCATATGTCGACGACGATACAATACGTTGGACGTGATGCAAGAATTGCACGTACACGATGTCCCAGAACGGATATCGGATGCGAAGATCTGGGAAGTGGGAATATTGCGCACTGTTCGTGGCATTTTGACATGTTTGAAAGGAGAATGCAGTGAATAAATAAACAATTTTATAAGCCTGGTAGATTAGCATGTACTCGGCTTCTAACGGCAGGTTTTTCCACCTTCAGGACTTTCTTTCTCAGTCGTACGAACCATATGGTCTCTTTTTCGCGGCTTTGATGCGATGGAGAGACCATTTAAGGTGGATATCGGAATTCAAAAGGTTATTACGAGGTAGGATGTAGGTATTGTAATGGCTCAAAGGCCTTCAGCCTAGCCATATCGTATCAAGTTATTTAATTTGTATATGTAATAATTACCTAATAAATAAAAAAATCGTGTACGTGTGAAAAAAAATAAAAATATCACGTAAACCGCTAATTCCAGTAGCTGACCAAGGAATTTGAACCCTGCTCGCGTCACACTCTCCCAAACGTTCACCACAATTTCTATTACCTGTCTGGGATCGAACCAGTGCTCTCCTAATACGCTTCACTTCGATACCATGTGAATATTTTGATGTTTAATTTCTTAACATTTCAACAGATCTTCATTGTTTGTTTTTTTCATGTGAAATAAAGTAGTAATTCCCCGGCGATTTCATAAAATTTTAATCGAGATTTGATAAACTTTTCCAGTTATGTTGGTACACAGGCGCCTAATGTCCAATGACATTTCAATCAATGTTAGTAAGACAACAATTTTCCTTTAATCATATTTAAATGTACAGGCACAGTTTCGACGTACAAAATAGGAAGCTCACTTTTTCTAATATAGAGCTCTTAAGTGGGTTGTTTTTTTATTAACTTTGTGGCGTAATAGGAGACAATTCTTAATTACTCAACGATACGTGTTCCGTGAAAATTAATAACTTAAAATCGATCTATCACAGCAATCTCGTTAACCTTGTTAGACAAAGAAATTTTAATACGGTTTGTGACCATGGAACGTCTGGTGCTGTAAGAGTTTGGAAGTCGCGTATTTCTTTATATGCAGAATTACTGCTCCGCTTTTAAGATTTACTCTGTCCCCAACGTGGATGGTTAAAATCAATTGGGCCATTGGAAGTGACAATGTGTACACGAAATGGGATTTGGATTAAGTCAATGATTCGAAGTGGGTACAAAAAGTTATCGTGTTTCATCCGAGGAATACGTCGAGTTGAACGCAACCCTTTGTACTTGTATGTCGCAAGGGCTGCCGTCGCTCTGTGGTCACAGGCGCCACACACATGAGAACTCTACCAAATCACAAAACATAAAATATTGGTTTATAAGAACAGAAAAAAACGTTTTTATTAACAGAAAATAACGTTTATATTCTGCCCAAGGAGTATAGAAATGACTGCCCTGTTGGGACTGTAAGGTTTCAAAAAGTATTACTCTTTAGTGTGGCAAGTCATGCTCGCGGAATATAAGAACTCATTGCTAAATATTATGGCGAAATGATATCGTCCGACATTCCCGTCCTGTTCAACAGATCCCATTTTCACACACCCCTTGTCTGTGCCTATTTGAATTATATTTTTATTTATTTTATATAATTTCAATTTTTTGAAAATGCAGTTACCCAATTACAAACGGAGTTAAAGAGCACTATGAAGCTGATTAATATAATGGCAGCTTGCCACTGGAGAAAGTTTCTTCACGTTTTCAATCCTATTTTACAACCTAGACTGGCGTCTCAGCTCAACCATGCGCCACAAGTAATGGAGAAATTGTTACATTTCCTGTCGTCTATGTTGTTATTTATGTGGAATAATATTTATGCCCCACTGAACGGAAAACCTCTGATACAACCTGTTTATAAACTCCACGGCACTAAAGCTTACCAATGTTGCACAGTTCTTCGTCAGTAAAGGTACTACTTTTTCCTCTACTCCTTAATCGTATTTCATGAAAGCGTTTATAGTAATACTTGCAATAAAAGTGATCATAAGACAGGATTATTGAATAATGGGTAATCAGTTTTTCAAAGATTCCAATCAGAAAAGTATGTAAAACTTTTATTAATAATTACATTTTTATTGACGTAATGTGGTCTCAAGAGTACTCCATTTGCGTTTTTTTAGTTTTATATGTCAACATATTTTTAAAACGGTTTCCTATCATGTTGCCAAAATTGTGATAAAAAATATTTTTATCTTATGTTAGTTGTTTGCGAAAATCGTTGAATGTCATCCTGAAATACAATGATGATTCCTTCTTAAAACACAGAGATTCGTCACTTTGAAAATCAGCTCAGTTAGATATTAGATGGTTTTATGCAAAACTGATGTAGAATTGAAGAGATTTTATTAACAAAACCTTTCCCTGACTGCGGGTTTGTAGCAGATTTTCTCGTCGTTTCCTCTGCTTCCCATTCCATCATTGTTCCATCATCAATCATATCGCGTGTGTATAATCACCTATCCATCAAATCATTCACCCATTCCAGGTATGCCACAAGGCTTACGCACCGACACCATAATAAACAATAGAAGACGCTTCTCTATCAGACTATCCAATGTGAAGCGTGACATCGCTCGCCTCCTACAGGTGGGCCGAGGGTTCAAATCCCTATTGATGCTAGTGAATGAATTAGTCGAACAAAACGGTTCCCGGGAGCTTTTGTCGGGGGTTCTCCCGTTTATGCTGTCACTCCCTCTATCGATTCCGTATTATTAATAACCTCATCATCATTATCGTTATCATGTACATATTAGGTAATTACTCATGGCCCTCAAGGATGTCAACATTGATGGACTCCTAAACTTCAATAAATAAATCAATAAATTCCAGCATCCCCACTACCGGTCTTCATTTGATCTTCCGCCAACCAATGTGGAATAGGCTAAACAAGGTCTCAGAAGGTTTTCTCTAGGTTGTCCGTTTCACCTGTCTCCTATCCCAACGTTGATCCATCATCATTCACATCATCTATTTACAATCGTCTACCCACAAAATTACTGCATGGACACAATACACTAGTATCATAAAACCGTTATCGGAATTCTGAAGAAAAAATACAATGCGAGTAAGTGGATGGTTCCCCGACGACGACGACAGAGTCTAGGAATAACAATATGCCAGTATTTACTAGGCTGTCCGGGTGACGCCGCGTCCATGGCGAAGGTGCCGACGTTTCGGTCGCCATTCTGCGTTTTGCGCCCTGAGGAAGGTCGCAGAATGGCGACCGAAACGTCGGCACCTTCGCCATGGACGCGGCGTCACCCGGACAGCCTAGTAAATACTGACTCCGGCCGCGGAAGCCTACGCTCTAACAATATGCCACTTACCGTGTGATGTACAATATTTTATTCGAAACCTACACTTTATGACAATTTGTCTGTGTGATATACAAATTTAATAAACGATCACGCGAACACACTACGTATTTTTCCGTCGGGAGTTGTACGTATTTTTGTTTTTCTAGTAGTTGTACTTAAAGTATTAGATCGAAAATTAGTATGCGTACTTTTCCAGGCAATAGTCAACAAAAATTCGAACTTGATCACAGAATACAAGGTAAGTATTTGCCGCATCCTCAGCGGTCACGAATTAAAAAAAAAAATTAAAAAATCCCATCCCAGACCTCAGTCGCAGCAACGGCTCTAGACCCATCCCCGCCTCCGCCTGCAGTGCAACGCGTGAAGGGTGGTGGCGGGAGGGGAGGGGGAGGGGGAGAGGGGGAGTAGCACACAACGGCCAGCGGAAGCTCCGTAATCTCGCTCTTCCGGTTGCGCGTTCCAGCGGTGGCAGAGCGTGACGCCGCGCTCCCCCCTCCCCCTCCCCCTGGCGGGAACGACACCGACACTGCACCACCACCCGGCGACACCGCTCGCCAGGGGGGAAGGAGAGGGAAGCACAGTCAGTCATTTGGGCACAGTGTCATCGACCGAGAAGATCTATATCAAGGCTAACAATTTTGTCGTAACTAACGAATGGTGCCGAAAGGCTGATCCCCACCCACATTGATCTCTCCAGGATAGAATACAACTGGACTTCGGACCTATTTTATATATATATATATATATATATATATATATATATATATATATATATATATATATATATATATATATATATATATATATATATATATATACATACATACCGAGCGAAGTGGCTCAGTGCGTAGCGCACTGACTTCGTAATCGGGAGGTCCGGGTTCGATTCCCGGGCCGGCCATCCTGACCGGGGTTTTCGTGGTTTCCCTCGGTCATAAAGGCGAATGCTGGGATGGTTCCAAAAGTCCTATCGCCTCCCAATCCATTCCTATCATCTTTCATCTTCCATACCCCCGGGCTAACAACCATGGGGGATAAAAATCGGATCCAGCTAAATGCTGGTCCCCCCAAAGAATTGTTGCAAGCACCTGCCACCGCGATAATAAATAAAAACTGAGCCACGGTAAATGCAGGATGCTTGCTTGCGTGGTCCTAGTCGGCCGATCAACGAATATATATATATATATATATATATATATATATATATATATATATATATATATAAAATCTGAGGCTATCTGAAGTAAGCCGCCCTGGATGGTTAACGTAAGCTAATAGCATGTATCGACTCAGCGCTTCAGTGCGAAAGAGCGGGGAGCCTCACGTTCCGCTGAAGCCACGTGTGTTAGTGTCTAGTGTGCGGTCAAATGTGCGTCCCGTCGGGACGTAAAGGATAACCGGCCATCGGCTGAAGAAAATGTCCCAGGAAAAGAACAGCTGAAGTAACCGGATGACCGGGAATTCATTTAGAGCACTAATCTATTACTAAGGGACTTGCTTATTGATTGATTATTTCGTTTCCGAGTAATTTTGTATACAGCTGCGCCACCCCCCCCCCCCCCCCTTTTCCTTCGAACCGCTCCGCGCCACCCATTCGCACCCCGCTCCACCCAGCCCAGCCCAGACTGGCCCCGCCCAGCCCCGCTTTCTTCAGTCTCACACCACCTCTGTTCAACCTATTATCATTGTCACCCACCCATCATCTAAGGTCGTACCACGCGCTCTTTAAGTAGCGAAAGAGATTCATAAGGAAGCTTCGATGAAATTAAGGCGTTTCTAACTAGTGCGTGCGTCCGTTCTAATTTTCCGGGAACGCTCTAATTTTTTGTGTCTACATCGAGACGGATGCAAAGTATAGATATTCATATGAAATATTGTAATTTCCATTGTTCTAGCGAGCTAGGGACAATGATATTTCTCATCTGATTGGTCGACTCAAGGAAACAGGTAGCTTACCTCTTCCCATAGACTCTCAATCGATGCAAAATACAATGATAGCTTACAGCTTGTTCCGGCTGGGGCGATGGCCCGCTGTTTCGAGTTTTGGAGTTACTTGGGGGGGGGGGCAATCCCCGCAAGCCAACGTGTAGGTCCGAACCGGATCTCACCAATCAGCGAGGGAAGAACACCGCCTACCCAATGGATGTAACGTTCGGGATTTATGACTAGTAGCAGTAGACGCGTCTGGAAATACGAAACAATCAATCGAGCGAACATGTTCGTACTAGTGCCGAACTAACACCAGGAGAATTCGAACAATCAATGAATCGAACATGTTCGTACTAGTGCCGAACTAACACCAGGAGCATTCGAACAATTAATGAATCGAACATGTTCGTACTAGTGCCGAACTAACACCAGGAGCATTCGAACAATCAATGAATCGAACATGTTCGTACTAGTGCCGAACTAACACCAGGAACATTCGAACCATTAATGAATCGAACATGTTCGTACTAGTGCCGAACTAACACCAGGAGCATTCGAACAATCAATGAATCGAACATGTTCGTACTAGTGCCGAACTAACACCAAGAGCATTCGAACAATTAATGAATCGAACATGTTCGTACTAGTGCCGAAATAACACCAGGAGCATTCGAACAATCAATGAATCGAACATGTTCGTACTAGTGCCGAACTAACACCAGGAGAATTCGAACAATCAATGAATCGAACATGTTCGTACTAGCGCCGAACTAACACCAGGAGCATTCGAACAATCAATGAATCGAACATGTTCGTACTAGTGCCGAACTAACACCAAGAGCATTCGAACAATCAATGAATCGAACATGTTCGTACTAGAGCCGAACTAACACCAGGACAATTCAAAAATTAATGCATCGAACATGTTCGTACTAGTGCCGAACTAACATCAGGAGAATTCGCAAAATCAATGAATCGAACATGTTCGTACTAGTGCCGAACTAACACCAGGAGCATTCGAACAATCAATGAATCGAACATGTTCATACTAGTGCCGAACTAACACCAGGAGCATTCGAACAATCAATGAATCGAACATGTTCGTACTAGTGCCGAACTAACACCAGGAGAATTCGATCAATTAATGAATCGAACATGTTCGTACTAGTGCCGAACTAACACCTGGAGCATTCGCTGCGCCCATTGTAGTCGGTTAAGTCCGCGGCCTCGGGCTCCGGAGAGCCACTCGCGCGACAAGGAGAGCGGGGCGGGGCGGGGCGGAGCGGAGCGGCGGGGCCCGCGCCGAAATCGAACCCGCAACCTTGGGCTAGGCGGGAGAGAGGGCCGGCACGCGGGCCGTCGCCCGCCAAGGCCGGCGGCGCCCGCCGCGACGCCTAGCGCTGAGCTGCGCTGAGCTGAGCTGTTCCCTCGCACGCGCCGCTTCGACTTCCGTGGGCGGCCGCGGGATGCGGGGGCGATTGGGCGGGACGGGCGGGCGGTGGGGCGATTGGGTCGTTGTGCGTTTAGGCTCTTGGGTGAATGGCTGATGGTTTGATTGGTTGGTTGGACGTTTGGGCAAATGGGCGACTGGTACACGGGTGATTCGGCGGGCGGGCGGGCGGGCGGGCGGGCGGGCGGGCGGGCGGGCGGGCGGGCGGGCGGGCGAGCGAGCGAGCGAGCGAGCGAGCGAGCGAGCGATTGGGCAGGTGGGGGTTGGGTGGGCGAGTGGTCGGGCGGGAGGGTAGGGCGGAGCAGGCGGTTTCGCGGTTGACCAAATCTTCCGAATTTTGATGGAGGAAATTAAAAAAAAAATAGTTTCACTTTATGATCAATTACAAGTTATTTACTTACAAACACGTCATATTCAAAACTTATAAATTTCAGCCAGGCAAAATTAAACCCAAATCTCCAGTGCATTCAATTATAATCATAAAAATGATCTCAGAATTCCATTACCGTCATTAGATCTATGACAAGAGTTCACCGCAATTTGTAGTACTGTTAGAAAACATTTCACACGGATGTTTATGAAGAATCGTATTTGGAAGTAATTTTAAGAAAAATTAACTGGGTTCCAAACAATCTCAGACGATTCCAAATTTATCAACTGGCAACACTGCAAGATGGCAGCACACAAAGCCATAAACACGAGCGATTCAGGCAACTTCGCTGTGACCCCGTGAAGCAAACACTCAAACTTTGCAGCACTTTTGCTTTTGGTGGACGATCTGCGCTTTCCGTTTCTGAAGTTTTCTGAGCATCGAATCGCCCACTTAAAACTTGGACATAAAAAGTCAAGAAAAACGAGAGTATTTCTATAGTTTTCAGGACGACGTATTTTTCAGTGCGAACTCCGCTTCGTAGGAATAAAGGGCGGAGAACAGAAAACACTTTTACGAATACTACTCGTGATCTTTGAAATATAACGTAGTGCTGGTTAAAAGTAAAAAGTTGATATAATTCGATATTACTACTATTTGATTATTTCAGCATATTATTCTTTGGTTTAAAGCCGTAGTTAACTTCGAAAAATATAATCAAAATCGGTTATCTGAAGATGACTACGTAGAAGGAAGGCCACTCTAGTCTTTTTGTCCAAATTTAAGGTCGTACGTTTTTCGTATAGTGAATACAAAGTATGATGCTAATGGCGTCTGACACGCATCAAGGTCTTAACATAAGATTCATTACGTATTGAATAATTATTTTGATTCTGCACATTCAAGAATTTCCTTCGATTGGGCTAAGACAAAGAACAATAGTGAATAACAACATGCAAAATATTCATGGTATGTATCTCTTCTGACTACATTGCATGAAGATTTTTCTATGCACAATACAATAGATAGCCTAATAAGTCTTCAACAGATGGGAAGTCACATATGAAGATTTAATCATTTCATGTGGTATATGAGAATAGAATCGAGCTGATATGAATTAGATCCTTTGAATTAAATTACACGATAACGTTTCATTTCTCCACATAATTGGTCATAATTAACATAATGTTTCTATTGCGAGGTAAGTGGTGCATACAGGGAGAGAACAAAAGGTGAAAGAGAATCAACTCACCAGTGAAGGTGCAACGACCTGGTTAGCGTATGTCACTCACCTGCAAAAAAAAAAAAAAAAAAGAAACAAATTAAGAATCGCCTACAAGTAAACCATATCAATGCTATACATTTCAATTTTTTTTTATTTATGCATTTTAAATCGCATTCCCTATTGAGGTCATTACCGACTAATCTTTGTTTCAGTTCAAGTGAGCATTTCAATCACGAACATTGCAATGCAATACACTGTTGAGCTTAGACTATTTTTTTTATAAATACAAAACCCTCCTGTAAGGGAGGGACCCAGTCACGTCCAAGTATCCATCTCCAGCGTGGCACCGCCCCAGCCGACAAGTGTAGTGATGAGGTGAATGTTCACTACTTGGTGGCAGTGAGTTGTTGGGTGGTTCACACCGAATATCGGGAGCTTGAAGTTCGTTAAGGCAGAGGCGGTGCACCCTTAGAAGGTACCCAGAGGGAGAGAAAAACTTGCAAACGCTGCAGTTCGGCGCCGGGTCTGATGTTCCAAGCTCTAAGCTTCCGACAAGTGTAGTGATGAGTGAATGTTCACTACTTGGTGGCAGTGAGTTGTTGGGTGGTTCACACCGAATATCGGGAGCTTGAAGTTCGTTAAGGCAGAGGCGGTGCACCCTTAGAAGGTACCCAGAGGGAGAGAAAAACTTGAAAACGCTGCAGTTCGGCGCCGGGTCTGATGTTCCAAGCTCTAAGCTTCCGACAAGTGTAGTGATGAGTGAATGTTCACTACTTGGTGGCAGTGAGTTGTTGGGTGGTTCACACCGAATATCGGGAGCTTGAAGTTCGTTAAGGCAGAGGCAGTGCCCCCTTGTGAGGTACCCAGAGGGAGAGAAAAACTTGCAAACGGTGCAGTTCGGCGCCGGGTTGATGTTCCACTAGAGAAGGAAAACCGTTAACTCCGAACAGCGTGCACTCCACTTACGGGACTACCGTAGTAATACCCGAAAACAAATTACTCTATTGAAAAAACAAAACATAAACCATCCATCAACCATTCTTCCCATATATGGTCGTAAAGGCATAGGTACCGAGAATAGTCAATTTAATCAAAAATTTAAAAAATTAAAAAAGTAAAGATGTTTACAGTGGTACCACTGGAGTGATTATTGCTAAATTTGGCACTAATACTTCTAAGACACCAAGAATCAACCATCAGAACTATAATTAACAAAATTGCTTCGGAGTATACACAGCCTAACTGTACAGTCTTACCCTTTGTTCAAATCTGCATCTTTACTCAAAACCCAGTATATGCGTTGCAGGCTAGCTATCTAATAGATGATTGTGGTAAATAGAGGCCCAAGCAATGCAGGATTTCATAAGCTAAATTAATACATATAAATTAACTAATAGCATTGTCGTATTTGTAATAGTTTTCTGACCTTATTAAAACAGACACTATTTTTTAAAAATATTTTATTTCTTTGACGTTACGACCTAGTTTTAAAAAAAATCTATGGTCCATGTACATAACTCTGATGAACCTGTGACGAATTTAAAAGAAACACTTGTGTCAGATGATGTTTGCGACTTCACTTTCATGACCAGTGGTTTTTACAATACTGAGAATTTTGAATTAAAATGCTACCTGATTTTTTACCCTATCTTGACCCCAACTATGGTCAAAATATCAAAGAAATCAATTATTTACAAAATATTTTAATCTGTTTTTAATAATTGTCAGAAAACTATTACAATTAAACAAGATAACAGACGTTGCTGATTCAGTGGCCGAGATCGCTAAGGTAATATTGCGGTAGCGATCTCAGACCAAAGAATCGCGGGTTCGAGTACGGCGTCGGCCATGGTTGTGTTTGTGTTCTTCCTGTCACCACGTGTCATAACCATATCATTTCATCTCTTCACAGTTACCGTAACGTTAAAACCAACAGTGATCGCTAATGTCGTAGACATTGATGCGACCTTAAACAAAGCAGGCGTTAATATATTCCTTGAAATAATATCATCGTGGGTTGACTTCCAGCTCGGCAGTGTTTCAACACGGCAGCCTCACCCTCGGGGCGACGGGAAGGGGTTCGCGCAGCAGCCACCGCCCCCTCACCGCCGCCAGGGCCCCCTGCACCGCTGCGGCGCGAAGGCCGCCTCAATTGCGTCGCCATTTGTCTCCATCGCCCCCCACCCCCACCCCCACCCTTGCCGCGTTGCGAGCACTGACGCTGCTGCAGGCGACGCCGCCGCGCCGCCGCCCGGGCGCCTGGCGACTGCCACTCGCGGATTTGCAAGGGACGAAGAACAAGGCAACCAGAGCGAGGACGTAAATATAACAGCGGAGCGTACTGCAGCCCGAATTCGACTCTTCGAATTGAATTATCAATCCTCATTCACGAAGATTCCTCATTCAACGGACTGGCTCTATATTATATATATATATATATATATATATATATATTGTGACGTACCTGGTGGTGCCGGGTATCTTCACTGCAATATAACACTAAGAGAGGGTGTCTTTTACGTGAATGGGTCCTAGGATAAGTCGGTGCAACGTTGGGGAAGTTATTCATACATAGAAATACAATTATGACAAGATTTATTTTAAATCAAAGTTACTATTTACATAATCAGACACCGTTTTTATACTCCGCCTTGGTACCAAGATTAAGAGTAAAATACAACTTTCATACCTTCGGGGCCCCGTTTGAATACCTATGAGGTTCGTCGAGCCGCTCGTGCCGACAGGGTTGTCGACCTCTGCTACTGCTGCGGGCCGTCGGCAGCAGATGGCGTGGTGATCATCCACGGCTGATGCTCCAACAATTCTTCCCCGAACAGGATCTTGATACCTCGGCTGCGCACCTTCCTCGAATCACTGTCCATTAGTGGGTTTAATTACACGACCCCCGCCTACTCCGTATATTGGTCACAGTTCTGTACCGCACGCTTTCAAGAATGTTCCCTCCGCACCAACTAATAAGAGCGACGTCAATTATTTTACCAACACTAATCTTTTACTATACTGATACTTCTAATGTTCTGTTTACATGTCCATTACTTTGCGATTCCTAATCACATAACTATGTCGCGTATTACATGCGTCCATTCACTAGCGGAGAGCCCTCGCTACACGTCCGCACTGGTCGCCGCTCTGCTAACGTCTCTCGCTGCCGCTGTCGCTGCTCTTCTTCGCCGGCCGCACGTCGGCACATCCTTCGGCGGCGGCCGCCTCAATCCAACTAACGAACTTTTTGCACGTGCGCGCTGCCACGCTTGTACCCGCCGTTCTCACGCTCGCCTCCCGGCGGGCACCGGTGGCGGCGGCGACCGTTGCCGGCTGCCCGCTGCTCGCAGCGCCCGGCGCTCGCACCGCGCAGTCCAGAATAGCTATTGAATTCTTACACTAATGATTTAATTAGTGTAATGAAACACATATTCTGGGTTTCATCACCCCCCCCTTTCTTTTTTTGAATTTTTCCCGCTTCTGGAAAAATTCACACTAATAACATCGTCACTGCCGATGGTTGCACTCTTTTGCATATTCCTCGACGCCCTATATACACTTATAACTTAGAATCGAATTAACATGTGATTACTTGTATTAACACTAATATTACACTATTTACACTTCACTATTTTCCATACATGTTGACCAGGTTTCCGATTTGAAGCTTGTGGTGTCCTACTATGTTTTGTTTCTTGTATGACGGTTCATCCCCATTTTGCTGACATTGATTTCCTAAATCACAGTTGTAGGACATAGCTTCCAGCGTGTTGGGCACATCTTGGTAAGTGTCGTCCCATTTCCAGCTACGACCTCTTCTACGTTTGTACCAATGGTTGACTATACCATCATTCTTCCCTCGCCCCTGACTTCGCTCCATTTTGGACCTGCCTACATCTCCTTCATTCCCATGCTTTGGGGCGTCTGCAAAGGTGACTTCGTACCTCTCCAATATCTTCAAACCCCTTCCTAAATCGGTATGATCTGCTCTGCCCAGTAAGCTCTGCACGGTGACAGGATACTGTTGCGTTAACATGCAACTAATTCCTTGATATTTTATAGGGGCAACTAATGTTGTTGGTTCCATAATGCTCTTCATTCTGTATCCACTACTATTTCCCGTGATGTAGTTGTGATGGCTATTCCTCTGGTCGCTCTTGATGTTTATTTGGGTTTCTTCATTCCGCTTTCGTACAGAAATCTTGTTTTCAAATTCTTTCAAAAATTTCGGAAATATGCCAAAATTCTCTGCCCATGTCCTGGCGTTCTCTTCTAACATTGGGTGTAATAACTGGATCTTGTATCCTTCCAATATGTTGTTTGATGCTAGGTGCCGTTCTTCTGCTCGCAGAACTACCTTAGGGTTTTCCGCCCCATCTCCCAGAGATTTCGTCGACTTTGGAGGCATAATTGGTGTCACCCCATACTTGACACTTGGCAACGTTTTCCCGTCTTCTTCCTGTTTAAACTCTTCTTGTACTCTTTTCTCTTCGCACCCTTGTATATTTTCCACGATTTCTTCTTCTACTATACGCTCCATTTCTTCTATTTTCATTTCCATTTCTTCTTCCATTATTAACTTCAATTCTTCCGTTTTCACTTTCACTTTATAAACATCCTCCTCGGTCTCGATTTGGACCTCCACCGTTTTGCCCTCCGCTGTCTTGACTTCCTCATGGATTTGGTTCGTCATCCCCTCGTTTCTATCTGTTACCGCTACCCTAGCATCTATTTGATGGCATGATTGAAATTTTAGCACCTCATCTTTCCTATCCAGTTCCTCCGCTTTCCCATACGGTTTTTCGCATATTTCGATGAGCTTCCTATTCCGTTCTTCTGTGATTCTTCCCATTTCTTCTGCCGGCTTCTTAATCTGTTTTTCAACCACCTTCCCGTTCTGTTCTTTTATTAGTTTTCTATTCCGTTCCTCCGCCTTCCTATTCTGTTCCTCCTCGGATCTTTTCTGTTTACCTAATTCTTTGCTCTGTTCTTCCGCAAATTTCTCAATCTGCTTCTCCGTTTGCTGCCTCAGCTGTTCTTCTAATGAATCTTCTGCCATTACGCCCGTACACGCTTCGTACTCTTCGTCCATCCCCAAGTCAAATCCTACCGCCTGGCTCCCCAGTTCTACCACCTGCCGTTCTAGATCTATATTTACTCTGTGATCGACCAGAAAATCCATCCCTATGATTACCGAATACAATAATTTTTTGACTACCAGGGCCACCATCTCGTATACTTGGTTGCCAATCTTGGCTCGAAACATGATTTGTTTTGTGATGGGGCTTGACTTCTTCTGAGTGGCTCCAATCACATACGCCCTATTCATAGGCAAACACATTATCTCTTTTCCTTTTGCTCTTAACTCCTCATACATTTCCTCTGATACTACTGTAGTCGTGCACCCTGTGTCTACTAAAGCTTCTTTAATTATACCTTCACATTCTATCGATATCGTGGGACATTTCCTGATTCTGACCGCTGAGTTCTTACATCTCCGCCACGGTTGGGTATCGTGAGTTACCGTCTGCATAGCGTTTATGGAGACCGCATTTACTTCATCGATTTCCGCGTCCGCAATGGGGCCACCTATCACCACGGACTCTATTAGTTTAAATAGTGTCCTTGATCACTACTTGTGCTAGGCTGTGCTGATCGGTCGGGTACATTCCCGCCCCCGCCTCGCGTCTCCGTACGGTTTGAATTAGATCCGTTCCAGTCCGGTCTCTGGTTCCCCGGCTCTGGTCTCCATCCGTCTCCCCCTCTTCCGCGTTGGTTTCTCTGGTAATCATTGCTCCTATCATTCCCTTGCCCCTGGTTACGTTCCGATCTAACCATATTAACATTCCCTTCATTTCTGTTCTTTGGTACGCCTGCGAACGTCAAGTCGTACCCTCCTAACACATTCTGGAATCTTTCCAGGTCGGTGTGCTGCACACTACGTAAAAGATTCTGCACTGTGACTGGGAACTGTCTCGTCAATACACATATTATTTCCTGATCGCTCATCGGTGGGGATAGCGTTTTGTATTCCATAATACGCCTTGTTGCGTATTCCCGCAAACTTCCCATGGACTGGTTGTAATGATTATTCATCAGGCTAATTTTAAAATTAATTTGAATTTCCTCATTCCAGTACCGCTCAAGGAATCGATCTTTAAATGCCTTTACTGATTCGGGAAACTTATCAAATGTATCGGCCCATATCCTTGCGTTGCCTTCTAACATTAAATATAATAATTGTATTTTACACCTTTCCGAAGTATTGATAACATCTAAATGTCGTTCTGCTGCCTTCATAAATATGCATGGATTCTCTTTCCCGTCACCTGAAAATTTTAGTGATCTTGGAGGGGTAAATGGTACCGTCCCGCTTGCTGCGATTGGGGATGCCTTGCATTCTTTTATTTGTTCAATCTCTGTTCGTAGTAACACAACCTTCTCTTCGCATTCCCGCTTATTCTCCTGCATTTCTTCCTTGACTACTAACTGCATCCTTTCAATTTTCTCGTCCTGCTTAGCGGTTTTAGCATCTAATTGCTGGCATAACTTATTCTCTAATTCTCCCCCCAGACTAATTACTTGGGATTCTAACTCCTTTTTCTGTTTCCCTAATTCTTCGGCAGTCCATTGCTCATGACTTTCTACCCGCTCCGCAATTTGAGTCATCTCATTCTTCGTTAACTCAATTTGTTCTTCGGCGCGTCCTATTCTCCCACTTAATTCCTCTTGTAATTTGCTGATCCGTTCCTCGAATTTCCTATCCTGTTCATCTAATCTCCCATTCAATTCTTCAGCCAACTTCTTATTCTGTTCCTCTACTTTCCTATTCAGTTCTTCAGCTAACCTCCTGTTCTGCTCCTCTGTGAATATTTTCTGTTCATTCTGTCCTTCCAATATCTTCCGATTCTGTTCATCTAATTTCCCATTTAGTTGTTCGAACATCTTCCTATTCTGTTCGTCTGCCTTCCTATCCCGTTCTTCTGCTTTCCTACTCTGTTCATCTAATAACTTCCTATTCTGTTCTTCTAACATCTTCATCAACATCTGCATTCCATTTGGATGGATATCTTCTCCACCCCCCCGATTTGAATTTCCTGCTACCTGAATCATCGGTGTTGACGTAACTTGTACATCTTTATTAAAACTGTCCCCTGACGTATCATCCAACCGACTTCCAATACCACTATCCCTGCTTTCCGATGACATGCTATTATCGATTCCTACATCTATCTCCCCTACTTCATCCGTCTTCTCTTCCCGGTCCAGCACTACATTTTGCGCCTCCATTCTGTTGCTTTGAGCTGTCCGATCGATTCTCACTACACTAAAATACCGCACAAATTTTCCACTTGCCTCACCTACCAACGATATCACAGTTATCCTATGAATTAACTATATCCGCCACAACACTGTATCCTTCGTGAATGGATTAATGCACACCTATTTCAATTGCTAACTAATGACGGACAACCCTCACTCACCACCAAAACACAATAACACTAATTTAATAACCATATACATTTCCACTCACCTACCAATGCATAAACATAATCCTCACAATACATAATATTATTACCATTGAAACACATATACACTGCTAATAGACTCATTAATACTATTACACAACAATGCTTTCAAATTATAATAAATCCCTTATTAATTGACATTACTTTTCAACACACTTATTGCTATATTATATACATAATCATCATTCACATTTGCATGTCATATCTCCTCCCTAAATTTTCCTCAATAATATCATATAGATATTCACAACAAACATTCACACTGCTGGTATATATTTCCCACCCTGGTATCTTTTCTAATAAATTCCCCACACTTTACCATCACCAATAGACAGTGCACTACTGAGTGAACGTTCCCAGCAAAAAAAACAATTTTGTGCATAATTTGTACAACACTATTAACCCCCTTTATATTCTCATAAGAATTATTACTACTTCCCCATTTCTTTGATTTCCATGTTATAAAAAATTGCCAAGCAGTTCAAATATTATTAATATGTCTTACAAAATTTGGAATTCTATTACATTATATTATTTGTAACATGTGCATGTATAGCCTTCATAACCTCAGTAACTACAATATTAACTATATATTGGATGCTCACAAATAATTGCCTATGTCAGCCCGCAATTAGTTACGCAACAACATTTTTGTAATTATTAACATTTCATTATGCTTACTTGACTTGTGCATGTGTTTGCTAACACATGTATTGTTATTTTTTTTTGTACTCTATAATAATACACTTTGTACTGCCTGCTTCTCATCTATACCCTGCATTACTATACAACAATTACATGCACATTATTTTCCAACATTTCACCAACTTCCCTAAGGCCACATTTCTTAACTATACGTTATCCACTTGTTCGGGCGCCAGCTGTGACGTACCTGGTGGTGCCGGGTATCTTCACTGCAATATAACACTAAGAGAGGGTGTCTTTTACGTGAATGGGTCCTAGGATAAGTCGGTGCAACGTTGGGGAAGTTATTCATACATAGAAATACAATTATGACAAGATTTATTTTAAATCAAAGTTACTATTTACATAATCAGACACCGTTTTTATACTCCGCCTTGGTACCAAGATTAAGAGTAAAATACAACTTTCATACCTTCGGGGCCCCGTTTGAATACCTATGAGGTTCGTCGAGCCGCTCGTGCCGACAGGGTTGTCGACCTCTGCTACTGCTGCGGGCCGTCGGCAGCAGATGGCGTGGTGATCATCCACGGCTGATGCTCCAACAATTCTTCCCCGAACAGGATCTTGATACCTCGGCTGCGCACCTTCCTCGAATCACTGTCCATTAGTGGGTTTAATTACACGACCCCCGCCTACTCCGTATATTGGTCACAGTTCTGTACCGCACGCTTTCAAGAATGTTCCCTCCGCACCAACTAATAAGAGCGACGTCAATTATTTTACCAACACTAATCTTTTACTATACTGATACTTCTAATGTTCTGTTTACATGTCCATTACTTTGCGATTCCTAATCACATAACTATGTCGCGTATTACATGCGTCCATTCACTAGCGGAGAGCCCTCGCTACACGTCCGCACTGGTCGCCGCTCTGCTAACGTCTCTCGCTGCCGCTGTCGCTGCTCTTCTTCGCCGGCCGCACGTCGGCACATCCTTCGGCGGCGGCCGCCTCAATCCAACTAACGAACTTTTTGCACGTGCGCGCTGCCACGCTTGTACCCGCCGTTCTCACGCTCGCCTCCCGGCGGGCACCGGTGGCGGCGGCGACCGTTGCCGGCTGCCCGCTGCTCGCAGCGCCCGGCGCTCGCACCGCGCAGTCCAGAATAGCTATTGAATTCTTACACTAATGATTTAATTAGTGTAATGAAACACATATTCTGGGTTTCATCATATATATATATATATATATATAAGTTGTGTGTCTGATTTACGTTGTGTTTTACTTGCTTGCGTAATGACGATAATGATGACACTGCTGACCACACTATAATAATATTACTGCTATTGTTTTTAGTGTAAAAACTTGTTCAATAAAAGAAGGAGTAAATACTGTTATGTGTTTGGTGTGGACTGGAAACACAAATTGTGCAATATATAACCCAAGTAAAGTCAAAAGACTGTAGAAGAGTAAAAATACTATGTTGGAACGAAATGCTGATAAAACAAAAGGAAAAGTGCTCATTTATTTCATTAGTTTAATTTTATACTAAAGGGTGTATATTAAATTGACTAATTAATAAACCCAACCAGATATTGGCCCAGTAATCCCTTGTTAATGTGTTGTATTTTTCGAAAGTTATACCAACATCTCAGAAGAGCACAACAATTTATAGACATGCGTGACGAAATAAAACTTTACACCTCTCACTGTAAAAGTATAGGACCCACTTTGCCTTCGCTTCATTGTACTGAAGATATACTCACGCATTCAGGGAACCACCACGTACGAAGGAACAACACGCTGCAGATAGGATAGGTCATAGAAAGCCTCGTATAAAAGGAATTAAAAAAACAACAAAAAACGGGGGAAACGAAAAGGAAAGTCACGTGCGGCGCAGATCGAGGAAATCGATTTTTTGCCTGTGACGTAACGAGCTCGCAGCCTGGATCCTGCCAGAAAATGATTCGGAGATTGCTCGGCAGACCTCGCGCACGGCTCGTCACACGAGTCGAACCGGCCCGCGCAGGAGCGGGCGCTCGAAGGAAAAAGAGGCTCTGGCCATCAACCGGAAACAGGGGTGTATTTTGAGCAGAATCTAGGGAATCCGAGATAGTCCAGATCTTTTCTGTAGACTTATTAAAGCAGAAATGTATAAAATAGCAATACAATTTTAGGATGAATTTTGAAGAAAATTTGAAAATTTGATTTTAGAAAAAAGAAGTGTCAATGCAATATCTATATTATTGATTTCCAATGCCCGCAAAAATTGACGAAAAGAAAACACCTATGCAGCCTCAACCATTCGAAAGGTGTCTATGGCTTTGTTAGGTATCCACTAACTCGGGAAAAGGTACAAAAACCATGAAACAGTTTCAATTTTGACTGAAAAATGCAAATATTTTATTGTGTTATTTCACCTATTATCTTTCTGAGCTCGCATACTCTTTCATTCTGATGCGTTTTTTGCTCAGGGCCGGCAGACCGATTCTCCAACTCCAAATTTCTCCTTTTCCCTGATCGTGATAGAGACAGAGTCAGGTACACACACATGCACACACACGCACACACTAAATTGATATTTCCAGGCACGTCAACTGCTATGATTGCCCCAAGGCAAATATATTATTCAGTGTGTTAGCGTTCATGCCTGCTGAATGGTGATATCAGGCGGCGACCTACACGTCAGCATGGGGATTTCCCCCCTCGGATATATCCCCCCAGCAAGGCACCTTCCCAGCCGGGAGAAGCTCCTACATTAAGCTTCCGCCTAGTCTCCCGTCAAATGTGGTGGTGTAGTGCATGTAAGTGTAGGTGTGTGAAAGTAAGGATAGAACAAGAATGAGAAAGATAACGCGTGGTTCGTCGCCCGTTTGTTAGGGTAATGTTCAGGCTTTCGCCTGATCTTATCTGAAAAAACACTGAAAACTACCGATCAGAACAGCCGGCCTCCAGAATTCTCCTCCAGACAGCGGCGTCAATCGATGATTGTTTGATTGATTGGAGATTCCAGGCGCGGCAACTGCTTAGGTCATTAGTCCCATAAGAGTAGTGCGTGTTGTTCTCTGTAGGTATCGATGATCTTTCCCAGGGGAATCGCGAGATCCGTCGCCGGTCTACCGTCGGCTAACGGATTTTCCCCCAACTAGGTATCTCCCACCAGGGACAAGCTCCAAGCTCCCGACCGATCTACCGGCATGAGTGGGAGTGTATTTCGTGAAAGTGTACGTGTGCATAAGTAAGGGATGCGAATAAGACCAGGAGAGGAAGGAATGATCGCGCGAGGCCCGTCTGTTAGGTTACTGATCGGGCATTCGCTGGACGTTGATCGCAGAAACCGCCCGACCAGAGCAGCCGGCCGCTAGAATTCCCCTGCAGCCGGTGGCGGCGGCGGGGAGCGGTCGCGCGCGCGTCGCGGCAACGGGCGGCGACCTCGCCTGCCGGGCCGCGGGCAAGACAAAAGCCCGCGCGCGCGCGCGACCACACGACCGCGCGGCGGCGACGGCCGCGGGAGAGGGGGGCGGCGGCGGGTCCTCGGCCGTGGGCCGTACCGGATTCCGCCGCGACGTCGCCGCGCCGCGTTTGGGCATCGTCTCCTCCCCCCCCCCCAGCGCCCCGCTCGCCCCTTGCCGAATTCCGCGCAGCCGACGACCTCGTTCTCTCTTCCCCGCCCCTCGCCACCCTCCCCTCCCGCACAGCGCACGGGCGCTCAGCGCCGGGGTCACGCACTGATCCAATATCGAGTAACGCAGTATTGGTTGTTGCCGGATCCGACATCTACATAGGTGCATCACACTCGTAAGCACTACACTACCACACATGCCGGGAGACCAGTCGGAAGGTTACAGCTTGCCCCGGCTGGTGCGGTGCCTCACTGGGGGAGATACATGGCTGGGGAAAACCCACCAGTCCAGGTGTAGGTCGGCGCCGGATCTCACTATCCAGCGGCGGAAGATCACCGCCACTTTAGTAAGGTAACCGGTAAGTTTATGGCGATAAAATCACCATAAACTTACCGGACTAATGTGTTTAGAGCTTAACATTTCCGGAAACGCGAATAAATCAACGTAGACGTATAGTCCCGTAAGTTTAGTGCACGTTACATCCCAGGATGTGGAGTTGTTCCCTCCCAGCGAAACGTGAAATTCAGTTTCCCCCCTTCCTGGAATATCACCAATAGGGCACCTGGTATAACCCAACTGGATCAATATAAATCGATCTATTGATGGATTCATTATTTCTGGGCGCGTCAACAACTAGCCATATTTGTCTCGTAGGTGTATTATTGCAGGTGGGGCTGTTCTTCCCTTGCTGGAACGAGAACTCCGGAGCCGGCATAAACGTCGGCTTACGGGGGGTTTTCCCCTCCTCCGGATAGCTGCGCCACTGTGGCCCCGCCCCATCCGGGACGAGCTCTAAGCTCCCGACTGACCTCCCCACACGTGTGGTCCAGCGCCAATCAGGTCGCCTATGCCGGCAGTAGGTTTCCTCGTTTCGTCGTGCCAGAAATGTTCGTTTCAAATGAATAAAGCACGTCTGGGCAGAAAATCTCAGAGTTAGCAGAAAAATCTGGATATGATTTGCATATTTTATTTTATATCAAGGTGATATGTGTGTAATCGTGTATATATATTTTAACAATTAAATAGATTTGCTTTCAAATGTTGCAGGAATGTTTTAGAGTCATCGAGATAAAACCTATGGGGTGTTTCCAGTCAAAATGTTACTCCTCTCTTTTTCAAAATATAGCGTCATGCAATCCGTAATGCATCTAGGCGGCATTGGGGTCAGACGAGTCGAAAGGTGAGGGAGCAAAGTGGGAGGGGCAGGAAAGGGAGCGAGAAGTGGGAGGGAGCAGAACAGACGGTTATGACGAACGACAGGAAATATGAAGAGATGATGGGATGACCTAATCCAAGACGAGATGAGACGAGACGTGACGAAAGAGAAGAAAAGATGGCAAAAGAACAGAAGAGCGGAGGGAAGCAATGTGAAGAGAGAAGAAGAGAAGTAGAAAGGGCGAAAAGACAGGTTGAGTAGAAGAGAGTCGATGAACAAAAACAGGATGAAGAAAAAAATTATGGCGAAAAAGAAGCTGAAGAAGAAAGTCAAACATATAGAATTACAGGAAGATTAATAATGCAACAACAGGAAAACCTATGAGGAAAATACGACTGGACACTCGGTCAATGAACCCGCTGCCAGTTGAATAAGTCAGCTGCAACGATGATGTCTCAGTTGGCGGTGGAAGTGCTACAATGGAGAAACGTCTAAAGCAAGACGCAACGCCAGACTTGAGAGGTAGTGAATGCGAAGAGAACAGAATGGGCGTCAGCCGTAACGGCTGCACTCGTTAGGAGAATGTCATGAGGGAGGAATGGCCATTCTGAAATGACGTAACGGAGGCGGGGAGAGCTTGCGGTTATAAAGACAGCCCGTACAGTTTGCAGTACGAAAGAAATGGCGCGCCTTTGCGAATATAGAGGCATTGATAGCGACTTAATGAGGCGGTCCTGAGAATAAAGACTTATTTTTCTCCCTGCTTTTCTTTAATAACCTATTTAACTCAATATTATATATCATACGTATCGGGAAAAGGATCAAGGCAGAAGAGATTAATGAAAACGCAGCGAGTTAGGCTCGCTATTTTAATACTCGTAACACCGTTTCACAATAAAACCAAGTGAATAAAGGTAGTTAAATAATGAAGTCAAAAAATTAATTCCGTGACCTGTAGTTTCGACAAGGTAATAAGAAATGTCTAGTAACAAAGCGGAAGTTTGTAGTTGGGCCAACGCTCTCTGATCTTCTGATACACCATGTACCTGTTCCTCTCCTTTGCTATGGTCTTTCCGCCGCGCGCTCTTCCCACAAACGCCCCCACCCGCTATCACCACATTGCTGCATTTATCGATAGTTTCCGTTGTTTTTCCGATCGAAAACAGACGAATGACGGAGCAGTACCATAACAAACGGGCCATGGATCGCGGCTAACCTTTATTTCCTCTTCCTTGTCCTATTCTTATTCCTAACTTACACACAGGTACACTTATAAGCACTACACATGCCAGGAGACCGGTTGGGAGCTTAGAGCTTGTCCCGGCTGGGGTGGTGCCATTCTGTTGGGAGATACCTGGTTGGTGAAAGATCCGCTAGCCGACGGATCTCGCTATACAGCAGGGGAAAGATCACCGCCACCTCACGCCATTAAAACATATACTACACATACGGGACTAATGAGCATAGCAGTTTATGCGCCCGGAACCCCTATTCAATCTATCAATCCAACGCCACCGCCTCCAATGCCACCTCCTTCCTTCAAGTCCAACACCTCTTCGCCTTCAACACCACCGCCTCCGCCACCTCCGCAGCTACCGCCACCGCCACCGCCGCCAGGGCGTTGTGTAATAATTAGGCGCGTTCTCACCTCTGACGCCGCCTCCGCCTCCGCCGCCGCCGCCGGCGGTTCAAGGGCGACCGCGTGTCACATCGCAGACGGCCGACGCAGCGGCCGTGGCGGCGGCGGCCCGGCCGGGCCGGGCCCGCTGACGAAGGCCAAGGCGATGACGAGATAGCGGCCGGGTGGATATTAATCAGAGATTATCGGTCATAGGCCGGCGCACGAGCCGGCAGCAAAGTCCAAAAAGCCCAAAGCTGTGCTGCTTTCGCCGGAGTTTCAGGCTTGGAATACACACATTCCCCAAATTTTAATCGAAGGAACCGTTTTCGTAGCAACCTTAGTATTATAAATCCAATTGAATTCTGTTTTTTTGCTTCGAACTTACAGTTCACGATAAAACCCCTAAAAGGTAAAGGGAACGCGAAGAAAATGAGGTTAAAGAAACTCGAAACGTAAAATTAAAAACAAAAAAGACAACCACGTATTTCAGCAGGGCAATCAGGGCGACCGTGGCCCAGGGTTTATTGCTATTTTGACCTGGAGCTCCTCGTGTTTTGCACTACTCCGCTCAATTTCCAGCCACGATTCCTTTTGGGCCATCTGTACCGGCCCGCCCGAACTCCGCCCAAAATCTCACCCGCCCTCTGCCCAACCTCTCCCCGCTCTCTGCCCAGTCTCTCTCTCCCATCTCTTCCCGCTCTCTGCTCAACAACTCTATCAGTTCTCTGACCAATCTCTGCCCACTCTCTGTCCAACCGCTCTCTCTCTCTCTCTCTCCAATCACTTCCCGCTCTCTATGCTACCCTCCCCCTGTCTACCCAACCTCTCACTCCTCTATTCTCAATCTCTCACAGCTGTCTGTTCAACCTCTCCTCGCTCTTTGCCCCTCCTCTCTCCGCTCTCTGCCTAATCTCTCCGCACTGTCCAACCTCTCGCTGCTCTCTGCCCAACCTCTCGCCGCTCTCTGCCCAACCACTCCCCGCTCTCTGAGTAACCTCTCCGCACTGTCCAACCACTCCCCGCTCTCTCTCCAACCACTCCCCGCTCTCTCTCTCCAACCACTCACCGCTCTCTCTCTCCAACCACTCCCCGCCCTCTCTCTCCAACCACTCCCCGCCCTCTCTCTCCAACCACTCCCCGCCCTCTCTTTCCAACCACTCCCCGCCCTCTCTCTCCAACCACTCCCCGCTCTCTCTCCAACCACTCTCCGCTCTCTCTCTCTCCATCCCCTGCCCGCTCTCTGAGTAACTCTCCGCACTGTCCAACCACTCCCCGCTCTCTCTCCAACCACTCCCCGCTCTCTCTCTCCAACCACTCCCCGCCCTCTCTCTCCAACCACTCCCCGCCCTCTCTCTCCAACCACTCCCCGCCCTCTCTTTCCAACCACTCCCCGCCCTCTCTCTCCAACCACTCCCCGCTCTCTCTTTCCAACCACTCCCCGCTCTCTCTCCAACCACTCTCCGCTCTCTCTCTCTCCATCCCCTGCCCGCTCTCTGAGTAACTCTCCGCACTGTCCAACCACTCCCCGCTCTCTCTCCAACCACTCCCCGCTCTCTCTCTCCAACCACTCCCCGCTCTCTCTCCAACCACTCCCCGCCCTCTCTCTCCAACCACTCCCCGCCCTCTCTCTCCAACCACTCCCCGCCCTCTCTTTCCAACCACTCCCCGCCCTCTCTCTCCAACCACTCCCCGCTCTCTCTCCAACCACTCTCCGCTCTCTCTCTCTCCATCCCCTGCCCGCTCTCTGAGTAACTCTCCGCACTGTCCAACCACTCCCCGCTCTCTCTCCAACCACTCCCCGCCCTCTCTTTCCAACCACTCCCCGCCCTCTCTCTCCAACCATTCCCCGCCCTCTCTCTCCAACCACTCCCCGCTCTCTGCCCAACCACTCCCCGCCCTCTCTCTCCAACCACTCCCCGCCCTCTCTCCAACCACTCCCCGCCCTCTCTCTCCAACCACTCCCCGCCCTCTCTCCAACCACTCCCCGCCCTCTCTTTCCAACCACTCCCCGCCCTCTCTCTCCAACCACTCCCCGCCCTCTCTCTCCAACCACTCCCCGCTCTCTCTCTCCATCCCCTCCCCGCTCTCTGAGTAACCTCTCCGCACTGTCCAACCCCTACCACCTCGCCCCGCATCACCCCAACCGTCCCACGCCATGCCGGGCCGCGCGCCCGTCAGCTGTCTCCGCGCCCAAACGGCCACTTCCGGTGGAGCGCTTGCGCAAGAGAGCGCGCTGCGCCTGCACCGCCCCGGGGCCTCCCCGCCCCCGCCCCGCCCCCGCCCGCCACGCGTGGCCTTGGCCGCCACCTCCGCCGCCTGAGGCCACAAGTGCACCCAGCAGTGCACGGCCACGGCCCCCGGCGCAGCGGAGCTCGCAGCCGGCTTTGCCGCTGCCCGGGAAGCCACAGGGTTCGGATTTGCGATACCAGCGACACATCTAAGACGAATTCAGCTGTTGCCTGGAGAAGAATTCCAGCGACCGGCTGCTCTGATCGGTGGTCTCGAGGTTTTATCCGATCAGTTCCATGTCAACGCCGGAGCAGTACCCAACCAAACGGGCCATACACCGCGTGTGACATTTTATTTTTCTTCCTTGTTCTATCATCTCCCCCTCACACAAATACACTCACACTACACTGCTTCACATGTCGGGAAGCCATTCGGGAGCTTAGTGATTGTTTCCGGTTGTGAGAGTGGGGGGAGGTGCCCTCCTGGGGGAGACACCTGGAAAGGAAAATCCCTCATACGCCTACTTGTATGTTGGCGCCGAAACTCACCACCCATCAGAGAAGGAACACCAAGAATGAAACATTCAGAACACTGAGGTAGTAATGACCGATAGTAATTGACGCGCCTGGAAACAATTAATCAATCAATCCACGACGACACAACTCCATAAAGAAACTCAACTGCCCAACCCTATTATAATCACTAGAAAGCCCAAATTCGGTACTCCAAACCAAATGACTGCTTCGTGAAAATGTTCTTATTTTGTTCATTTATGTACTTTGAAGATCTTGAGTAGTTATGCGCATCATTGAGTGTACTTTTGTTCATAAAATTATTACCCTCCGTGTATACCATATTCGTCAAATACATCGCATTTTATTTCAAGTACACGATGTTCTTACCACCTCTTTTATCAGAGACAACGTTTCAATTTAATAACAATAAATGTTTCACGAAAGCTTATTTTTAAGATTAAAACAGTGATCTCCACGTGCATTGTCACTTTATATCAATCTCCAAAAACAAAGAGATTTAAGCAATGTCTTGGAAACCAGCGCGTCAAAAAAATATACATATTTTTTAAAGAACACTAAAAATATTAAAAGCAGCCCAATTTCATCCAAAGGCCCAAAATAAGAAGCAACGCAATATCAACAAAATTCACAAAGAACTTAAACTGCAAAACAGTCAAAATGACAGTTTTCATGTTATGGTGTGAACTTAAGACATCAAGTTATCCCACAATTCTTATATTACACATCCTGTCACAGCGACCTAGGAAATTCATCCACAAACTACACTTTTATCAAGAACAGCTTCAAGGTACATGTTTTAACATACAATACGTGGTGTAAAAGTTAGAGATTTGTCATACGGGGCATTGAAATACTTAAATTGTTAAAACTCGCAATTGTTGTTGCAATGTTAATACTGTGGGGTAGCACACAATCTACAGATCTTAAGGTGTGCCCAACGTACACACAGTGGTTGTAAACATGGCAACGGTGCCCAGTGACCATCCCGCACCGCCCGTTGGTATGGCGACGGGAGCCGCAAACTGTCATTCGGCGCGCGCCTACAGCATTCGTAACCAGCGCTCCGCGATCTTCTGCCTGCCATATGCCAAGAGGGCCTTGCTTGGCACCGAGTGTCGCTAGACGTCGGGTTCACTGTTCTGAAACCACTGCTAATTCTGTGGTTTAAAAAAAATACTAACAAAATAGTTTAAACGGAATAAATGGATTCGTTGATTACTGAATCCTGGCCCGTCAACTACTAAAGTCACTAGTTCCATAAATGAAGAGAATGTTTTATCGCGGGAGGTGACAAGAATCTTCCCTAGTTGGTTGGCAAGATCCGGCGACGACTTACACTTCGGCTTTTCCGCAACCAGGCGCCTCCCACCAGCGGGACAAACTCTGGTCTCCCGGTATATGTGGTAATGTAGGGAAGAATTTAGGAATTATTTTAGGAATACGTAGAAAGAAAATTTGTTTTGAATTCGGATTGATTGCGTAGGATTTCGGCAGAGGTTGAGTGCATTTAATGTGGTGATTTGTAGTATGGAAAAATAGAAGTTGGAGGTGTAGTAATTGATACAGTTGGCTATGGGTTCGATGGATAGTCCTTTGTGGAGTTGGTCATGCGTGACAAACCAAGGGGAGTTGGTGATTATCCTTAGGTCTCCGAAAATTTTTATTTTGTTAATGTTAGTTTTTGCGGCAACAATCCAGATGGGTCACCCGCATAAAAGGAGGGTCTTAAGATGGCGCAGTACGTGAGGCATTTCTATGGATATATACGGTTTTAGTTGAAATAATTTAATGTTTGCTTTCAGATTGACTTTGGCTTCTATAGATTTTTTTCCAGTAAAGTCTTGTGTCTATGTTTGTCCAAAATATTTAATTCTGCTATTCTCTGCATGCCAGATCATTGGTGTGTTGTTTAATGTTAAAGTAGTGGGAGACGTTCCGAGGGTGAATATTGTTTTACAGTTGTTTTTGGTGGTCTAAGTTGAATTTTTAATTTAGCGGCCCACCTATCGATTAGATTATGTTAAAGTTGCACTGTATTAGGTATTTTGTGTAGATCGAGCTATGAGAAAAAACGCCGTGTCGTCCCTAAAATAATCGACTTTTTTTCGAATTTAGTATACGTAAAGTCTAGCACGTAGATACTGAAAACTATGGGGGACAATGATCGATTTTTTTTGTAACTTTAGTTTTGAGTTCACTTAAGAAGATGCTGGGTGAGAGATATTAGCAACGTAAATGGGTGGAATTCTATTAGCTGGGATTATTTTGTTTTTGCACATTTCCTTGACGTAAGAAAATCTACTGCTTATAAGGCCTTCACCGACTTCAAGTTCGCCGAACTTTTTTTGTACGGGTACCGTAATCAGAGGAGGATTTTGACATTTCACCTGAACAATTCATTTTTTTTGTTTCGAGTTCCACTTTCACTGGCACTGGCACTGGCACTGGCACTGACTGGCCTTTCGTTTTGTTGACGTGGGGAGGGAGGTGACGGTGCAGCCCCGAGGAACGAGTTGTGATGAATGAAGCCTGGGTTGGAGATGCCCTCGCCACTGCGTGGAGCTGGCATGGCCGCGTCGCTGTTCTCCATCAACACGCTGTCTTCCAAATAAGATTGAATTGAATTGAATTGAATTTGCCTTATTTTAGGTGGCGAGACTCGGGCCATCAGGCCCGCTCTTCCGTCTGACCACGCGAATTTCGCTACGCTCCTTTCATCAACAAGCAGAGAAAGGAGGTATTTCTTGGGCGAGAAACAGGCGATTTTGAATTTAGCTCAGAGGCGTCATTTAGGCAAGTAAATCTACTAACATGGGACAGCCGGCTTTACTTCCCCTCCGAAGGAAGGCGTACGAAGGATTTTGTCGCCCTAAAAATCCACGGCTTCGATCGGGTTTGAACCCGCGAGCTTGGGTTCGCTACAGCTTGGGTTCGCGTACAGTCCGGTACGCTAACCGTCACACCATCGCCGCCGTCAAAGATAACTCTTGTTGCCCTTCTCCGTTGATGTTGTCCGTATTGTGTAGTTTGTGTAGGGCTTGGCTAATTGCCTGCACTGTGGATGGGTCTATGGCACAAGCCGTAAAATTTTGCACTGTTCGTAACGACACGTTAGATGCAACACACTTGCTGCAGGCTACAGCTCGTTGTCGCTTGTGCGGAGCGCAAGCGAGCAGGTACGCACCGCTCGGCGTCTCTTGCTGGAATGATGCTGCACTGATGAACATGTGGGATTATGTAATCGAAGGGAAAACCGATTGATCGGAAGTTTTTCTCTTTCCCATCGCAAGTCGACACGTAATCTAGTTTGTTGTGTATTGAATTTGAAGTGCTTTATGCAATTGGCTAGTTTCCTCCTCTTAAGAAACCTACACGTGCAGATGTTGGTAATGTAAAAGGAAGAATGTGAAAGTTGTTGTGAATGTGAAATAATGAAAGTTTGGATGAGTGCAATGTGACAGTTTCGTGCAGCTGTAGATGCAAGTTCTGGAAACTACGTAATAAAGATTGTGAATGAACATAGAGGTAGAAGGCAATGGTGAACTGCAATACATACACACATGAAAAGTAACGGTCGCATAACCTTCAAGGTTTTTACCAACCACAACACAGTTATAAAAGATTTATGCACGCATATTTACACATACGTAGTATTAGGTCGCATAACCTTCGAAGATTGCACCAACCACAATGTAGTAAATACAAAGTATTTACGCAAATATATTTGCACATACATAGTACTTTCCAAACATTATTAATATTTAAAACGATGAGAATGCGAATAATATTTAATGTATTACTTTTAACAGTCATAGGAAGTTAAATAATGTTTAGTAATCTATATTTTTCTTCTAAATTACTACAATGAGCATGAGCATAAAAGAAGAATAATGGACGATAGTAAACGAAAGTTGGCATGTTTTACTAAGTTTTGTGATCACGTGATTCCGTTTTTTGTTCCGTTCCTATTTTGTATTTGTGAGATATAAAAAGCTCCAGTTTCCCAACGATTCATCTTAACTCGCATTTTTCTATTGTGAAAGTAAAGAAATAAGATTTTTTCAGATTTTCTATAATTTGCTTGGAGATGATACTTCCCTCTTTCATAATTCTCATAAGTCCCCTAAGTTCTCAGTTTTGTGATGTATATTTTGTGCGACGCGGAAAGTTTTCTTTTAAATTTTGTCCCATTACGATTAATAATGTAAGCACTGCACTTCGCCCCTTATCCACACGATTCTGTATCTTGAAAATGTCAAAAAAGAGACTCCCTTCTCTCCTCCCATACTTCAGTCGTTTCCACGGAGCGAATTTGTCTTTACAGTTCTGTTCCGCCAACATAAACTTTTCTCCAACACTTATTTATTTCGGATGAAAAAAGATGACATTTACTATTGTAATGACGGGTTGAACAGGTAAATCTTGCACCTGACCTGCAAGATATTGGTCTAGAGCTAAAGTTTTATTTCATTTTGGTTTTCATTTAGTTTATCCCTTACTGTCAAATCACCGCAAACCGAAGTACAGATTACTTCCTTCGCGTTCGCTTGTCAGAGTGTTGTACCTTCTCGTGCCTGATCCCGGTCTCTGTAGAGAAAATATCTCGATCAAATTTGGGTCACCACTGTGACAATCCTCCGACGTCTCTGGTCAATCTGTTCCAGACAAGTGATACGGAAGTTAATGCTTAGCAATGAAAACAATAGGACTTAGAGTTTTCTTTGTACCCCCCTTTGCTCACCCTTCTACCTCATTGTGCCTGATTCCAGTGTGCAAATAGACATAGAGAAAATGTTGGGAATTGCCCACTCCTACTGTTCTCCCTACAGGGCTTCAATTTATCTCTGCCAGAAACACACATTACACTTCTAGGGGCCTCTTTTATGATTTTTTACGCTATCAAACATTTATGTTTGTAGGATTTCTTACCATACATAAACAGCAAAGGTTATCATTTCAACGCATCTCATTTCCTAGACGTTTTTTTAACATTTATTCTCTGAGTCACCTGCAATATTCATCACATCCACAGTTAGTCAACAAATAATTTCGCAATGCCATGTAAAGTTCACTCTTATGAAATGGAAAAATAGCCAATTTGCACCCGGTTTTTTATTACTTTTTTATTAATTACATGATTTCTTGTACACAGTTCAGTGTATTATTCTCTCATTTCTTTGACTTACTAGCTACATTCTATACTTATTCTAAATTATAACTACCACAATATATCGTAGTTGATGAATGCATCCTTTGGAAATCTGTGTTGTTGGTATTGGGAAATTATTAATGAGGGCTAGATTATACTGACTTACTTGATCTTCTGACATGAAACTTGCAAAGAAGTCATAGAGAAGACGAGTGATGTGTTTTGCGATTGTCCTCTGTTTACGGAGGGACAAAGAATTTGGGACGTAGGCTACTTTGTCGCCACGTCACCCACGTCGCGTCTCGTCGCCCCTGCGTCACCGCCGGCAACACCGTCGCTGTCGCCACCACCACCGCCTCCACCAACACCTCCGCCAATGCTACCACCACCGCCGTCACCGTCATCGTCACCGCCACTGCCTTCACCATTTCGTCGCCACCGGCAACACCATCGCTGTCACCGCCACCAACATCGCCACCGCCATCTACGCCATCGCTGCTTCGCCGTCTCTGCCGCTCCCGCCCCCGCCTACGCTAACGCCGCCACCGCCTCCGCCAACACGTCGCCACCACCCCCACCACCCCCACCGCTACCGCCATGGCCGCCGTCACCGCCATCTACGCCACCGCTGCCTCCCCGTCTCCACCGCTCCCGCCCCCGCCTACGCCACCGCCGCCACAGTCACCTCCACTTCCACCGCCACCGCCACCGCCGCCGCTTCCGCCAACGCCACCGCTACAGCCACAGCCAACACGTCGCCACCGCCACCGCTGCCTCGCCGTCCCCGCCTCCCCCACTGCCGCCACCGTCACCTCCACCTTCACTGCCGCCGCCACCGCCACCACCACCTCGGGCACTGTCGCGTCGCCGACGAATTCCAGTGCGTATACGGAACCGCGGGGGCTGCCAAGCGTCGGCGAGCGGGCGGCGGGCGGACGGGCGGGCAGAGGGCGACGGCGAGGGCGCGGGCGCGGGCGCGGGAGGGAAGGCAAGGGGCGACGACCGACGCCCGCTGACCTCCGACGGCCCCGTTCCCAGTCCCACAGTGACCCAGGGTTGCCACCCTTCCCCCGTACACGCCGCGGGCCTCACTCGCCACGGTAATGCAGGGAGACAAAGAGGTGTGCGCAAATGAATTGAATTGAATTGAATTTGCCTTATTTTACGTGGCGAGACTCGGGCCATGAGGCCCGCTCTTCCGTCTGACCACGCAAATTTCGCTACGCTCCTTTCACCAACTAGCAGAGAAAGGAGGTATTTCTTGGGCGAGAAACAGGCGATTTTTTGAATTTAGCTCAGAGGCGTCATTTAGGCTTGAGGATCTTTTACATGCAAGTAAATCTACGAACATGGGACAGCCGGCTTTACTTCCCCTCCGAAGGAAGGCGTACGAAGGATTTTGTCGCCCCCTGGCTTCGATCGGGTTTGAACCCGCGAGCTAGGGTATAACAGTCCGGTACGCTAACCGTCACACCACCGCCGCCGCCAAATGAAGGCGTTCAAGAGATAATAAAATCAAAATGCGGGGCGGTTTCTAGATTTTAAACGGCGCGAGAAGGCAGCGCGCCAAAACCCCGAACGTCGACGAGCAGGTCAGCGCCGGATATGACGCCTCAATGTAGGAGAAACACAGTAACCTCAGAGGATATGATGTGCGCTGTATTTCTACATTTACGGGGACTCAAGTAGATAGCGCACCCGATTTAAATAATTTCATACAAATACTGAACACATAAATAAATGGCTTAAGGCCGAGCGAAGTGGTTTAGTGCCTAGCGCCCTGACTTCGCAATCGGGTGGTCCGGGTTCGTTCCCCGGGCCGACCATCCTGACCGGAGTTTTAGTGGTTTCCCTCGGGCACAAGGCGAATGCTGGGATGGTTCCAAAATCCCACGAACACCTCCCACTACCCCACCTTGCAATTCCTGCCATCATTCTAGTCCTTTCACCCCTCATCATCATCCAATAATAATAATAATAATAATAATAATAATAATAATAATAATAATAATAATAGTCGGCCCCGTGGCGCAGACGGTTGCGGCAGCCGTCGTCTGTGCCGAGGATGCTGCAGGTTCGAGTCCTGCGTAGACATGGTCGTATTTGTGATTGTCCCTTCACCTATCATCATCAGCATCCTTTCATCTTCATAATTCACACTTCAAGGCGTAACAACCTTGTTGTAATCCAAGGATACAGCTGAAAAGCTGCTCCTGGTAGAATTACACACGTCAATCGTGTAGCGTGGTCAGTAATGGCCTATACGCTAATAATAATAATAATAATAATAATAATAATAATAATAATAATAATAATAATAATAATAATAATGAATAATAATAACAACAACAACAACATCCTATCCCCTCCAAATTGATATTCAAGACTAATAACCTTGTCTTAATCAAGGGATGCAGCCGCAATCAAGCCACATAATTCCATACGCTTATCCCTCCAGGATAGAATTAATACATTTGGACCTTGGAGAGAGAAATGCGTTGCTTGGTTAGTACTGGCCTCAAAGAATAATAATAATAATAATAATAATAATAATAATAATAATAATAATAATAATAATAATAATAATAATGAAACATCATAAGTTTTGGGAAAATAAGAACGGTCTGTTACAACGACACGGTTCCGGACATCGGCCACTGAAGACACGCAGGTTGTGTCGTTCTGTCTCATCCTCCACTTTAGTTCATCTCACATCAAGCGATAGGTAATAAACTACCATAAGATTAAAGCTAGGCTAGCGCACATTTAATTTAGTACAGAGACGAGCGTTACCACAAGAGAAGCTGTACAAGATATTCTTTTACCAAGGGCAAACAATTTAGACAGTTCGAGGTCTACCCACTACTCGTTCTTGCGTCTCTCCACCTCTGCACATTTTTTAAAACTTTTAGAAGCATTTGCTTCTGTGTACTAGGAGGAGAATATGCTGTAGAGACGGGAAGGCACGAGACTAAGTTAATTGCCTCCACAGAAACAATGTATCAAAACCTTTCTTCCAAATGCTTTTAGCACCTTTACCTACGTCGGCAGACGAGCTTAGTGGCAAGTGGAGAAGGTATACTCAGAGAGAAGGTGTGAGTTTGTGTTCAAGTATGTGATTATCTTGTAACGCGGTAGCGTTACAAAATACTGAAATAAATTCATGACACTAGTAAAATATTGCAAAGGACAATAGACAAGATAGTTTTTTACCACACTTCATTTCCTAAGTTGAGCCAATAATCATAATCAAAAGATTTTCATTTCGGCAATTCGTTTTTGACATATTTATGTCCTTTAGTTCAACAAACGTAAGTATGTGAAACACGGACCACAATAGCCAATTGGCACGCCTCCAAAACAATCCAAACAACTACTTCAGTAATAAAAAGTATATGATTGACTCACGCAACTTGCGTCACACTTCGGTTGCACAAAAGGATTCCCACGCGCTGTCTGCGCGTTTATTCCCCACTCACCTGTGGAAGAACAAAGTCAAAATCAATACTAGAATCAGTATAAAGACAAGACACAGAATGCATTCATGTGATTAGGCCATAATGTAAATACTATTTGTTGCAAAATATCATGCTGCTGACCCAAAGTGCTACCTGGGCCGGTGGAACACGTGGTGAATATGGAGCAGTATAGATCAGACATTTTTGAAAAATGGAATTTCAAACCAGAGAATTATGTGTCTCGAATTAAGACAGTTATTGACGTTTATTCATATTTGTTTTTTTAATTATTTTCTTATTTTAACGAACTGGTTTTTAAAATAATTCACATCAGAAATGATTTGAAATCGTTTAAAACCGTTTGTAAATTTATGGAGCAAACGAACTGCGTCAACTGGCATTTAAACACCCCAAAAACAAAGTGACCGCTGAAGAAGCAGCAGAGATTGTCTTTAGTGGAGTCGATGGCGGAGGCACAGGAAAGGTACGAGCAGGTAAGAAGGGAACATGAACGTGGGTACTACGGCATCGCCTTCGATAATTAATATTCCCTTCCTCAGGACCACATCGATTTTGTCGCAGAATACTTCTATTAATCCTTCTGTTCTTTATTCTATAAGGAACTAAAAGTGTGTTCCAAAAGTAGTATCTGACTACGTATCGTCACTAATATTTTATTACATAGAACACTTCCACGTCATTTGTATTTGGTTATTAATTAACAATGTAATAAAACTGTTGGTGACTATACATAACTTGATACTTCTTTTGGGACACATTAGAATTTACGTAAATATTATAAAGGTTCTGCGATAAAAGAATCTTCTACAATGAGTTGTTGTCTCCTAAATTCCCTGATCTTATCCTCTTAATCGTTTTAATAATTATCGAAAAATATTTTTCCTTGCAAGTTTCATGACAAATTAGAATTAACAGTGACTGAAAAATTGTAGGGGAGGGGGGAATTTCCTTCCCGTGGATCCGCGCCTGGTGTGTGTGTGTGTGTAGTTTGGCGTGGGAGGAAAAAGCGAAAGGGGACGCCCCCCCCCCCCCACGCGGGCTACGGCGTGGGGGCCGCGCAGGGCGGTCAGTCCTCCCGCCGCCGCCGCCGCCGCCGCCGCCGCCGCCGCCGCCGCCGCCGCCGCCGCCACCGCCGCCGCCGCCGTGCCTGAACTGCGCAAACAGTAACAGTAAACAGCGTCGCGCCTTGAGGCGGCGTCTGTCGGCCCCCGCGGCCGTGGTCAGGGGCCGAGGAAGCCTCGCTCACGCTCACGACGGCTTCTCGAGGTGGGACGCGTCCCCCTCCCCCCAAAACAATTTTTACTGACTATCGATTGATTATTTCGAGTACACGTGCGGGTCCATTAGAGTGGTTATTGTATAGCAGAAATGTATGGAATTGTATATCTCGTAAGTTTACATTTACATTTGTATTTACATTTATTAGAACTGCAATTGGGTATGACCCGGTGGCAGTTAATGCCAATAATTGCAAAAATTACAACACTTACATTAATAATAATACTAATACTACTACTACTACTACTACTACTACTACTACTACTACTACTACTACTACTACTACTACTACTACTACTACTACTACTAATAATAATAATAATAATAATAATAATAATAATACCGTACAATACAGTACAAGACGAAAAGCAGCATTGAAATGTGCATTGATCACGTTCACCGCACTTCACTTCACTTCACTTCACTACACTACACTTTTTTGCTTTGAATTACACTGACCAGCACTTCACATTCAGTGCATAATTTTACGTGGCGGTGATCTCTATCAGCTGTTGAAGAGATCCGGCGCCGACCTACACGTCGTCTTGTGCTTTTACCCTAACCAGGTACCTCCCCCGGAGGAACACCGCCCTACTCAGGACAAGCCCTAAGCCCCAGACTAACCTCCCGATATGCACGGTAGTGTGTGTGCTTACGGGTTGAGAATAGGACAGGAAAGAGGAAAGAAAGGTAGCGAGAGGCCCGGAGCCTGTTTGTAGAGGTACTGCTTCGTAATTCTCCCGGAGTTAATCGCAGGAACCACGGACAACTGCTGTGACATCGGCTAAAGCCTTCAGCCACCTGCCACTGACTTGAGTGTTAATTCCGCCGGGTGCGACAACTAAAGACGTCAGTAGTACCCTAAGAGTAGTTCATGTTTATAACAAGGGAAATGGCAGTGATCCTCTCTCTCTCTCTCTCTCTCTCTCTCTCTCTCTCTCTCTGGACAGGAGATCCGGGGCTGACATACACGTCCGAATCCTGGTATTTTTTCGACTCAAGGTGTATCCCAACGGGACATCGCTTCTGTCGGGCAAGCTTCAAACTACCGTCGGGTCACCCGACATGTGGTTGTATAGTGCGTTTAAGAGTGTATGTGTCCGTTAGGATACACTCTCGAGACACACTTTGTGTGTGTGTCTGTAAGGATAAAGAAACGGGCAAGAATAAGAAAGGGAGATTTCATACGGTGTGTAGATCGTTTGTTATGGTTTCTGTTTCGGCATTCGCCTCGTTTTGATTAAAAGAAGAAAAAAACAAACACGGAAATGTATTGATCAGAGTAGCCGGCCTCAAGTACTTTCCTTCAGTGGTTGAATTTGACTCATGTATGAGAGAAACGTGGACAATCCCCCACCCGCAGAACTCGAAACCTATGACCTTCAGGACAATGTTGCAGAGGTAACTGTGTTGACGTTGAGCTATCACAGCCGACAGTAGACGCATTTACCACACAATACTATAAATATATTCTAATGTTGTTTGTTTACTAAAGGCACAACAAATTATAACGTTAATATTTATTGGTTTTGTGAATTTCAAAATACGAAACGATTACATGGTGTACACAAATGGTCTAGCTCGCATTTCGTTCCATTAAGGAAACTCTTAGTGTTGGTAGAACATATTTTGCCTAACTTTGTAAAAACAAAAAAATAAGATCATACTTTTTGAAAATTCTCCAGAACTTGCAGCTACATACCCTCAAAACTGCATTTTGATATCTAAGAGGACAAATATGTTTGCTACCATTAGAATCTTAGAAATATGTTTGAGACCATTACGAATCTAACAGCCGCTGCCGTCCTCGTAATCGTGTCTGCAATTATTTTCGAAACGTATTGTTAAAATACATTACTGATTTAATGAATAGCTGCAACATAACTTTATCTTTTTATTCTAGTCCGTACCATGTACTCTTCAAGTTCATCATAAGTTCACATCACATTAGTGTCTATCAGAGTTCGCCCGTTTTCACTGCATGCATCAATGATTCACCGGTTATACTTTTTGTGGACGATTATGTCCTTTATCATATAATGGATTACCACAAAATATCTGCTACCACCATGGAATTTAATCACTGGTTTGTCTACTTTTATTTTGAAATCGCAAGAAATTCAGAATATTGTAAAGTTAAAGAAATTTACCAAAAAATCAGTAAAATTTACCCAATTCTACGGCTATTTCATGACTTACTATATTAAATAAAACTTAATTTTTCCTTGAATTCTTAATTGTCCCTACGTGGAATGCTTCTAATGAGATGCATCCAGGAGTGACTATATTATCTTAAAGACAAAACTTTACTGCTTTCAATAAATTTATCAGTTTCTTAAAAATACACCTGATTTTGCATCATTCAACTTAAATTCTTTTCAACTAAGCCCACGCATTGAATTTCACTTTTTAAACAACAAGAAAAGAAAGATTTCAGGTTATTACAATATACTAAGGAGAAATACAAGAAGAAAATAGAAACCTCCAAGTTATTATCCTCGTGACCATTTATGTCAGGACTCACTCAGCACATTTGAGTTTATTCACCCCGAAGGAACTCTGTGCCACACTGAGTAATCCAATCTGCCGTTTCGATAGAAGTTCCTCAATGGAACTGAATGTGTCTCTTCGGTGAATGGATTTGTACGAGTGGCACCATGGTTTTGCGAGTAATGCAGCGTCAATTGTATAAGCGGAATTGAGAAATAATAGTTAACATCTGAGCAGAGTACGTAGAACCCAGATGCTTAGAAAGCTATTTTGACGCATTTTCCGCGGGAAGTGTGATGTCGGAATTGCGGTTTCCCGTAACCTTGGCAGCGACTATTGACCGCGAGCATTTCATACGTGGTCGGCTACAGATGTGTGAACGTTGTCAAGGTCGCATAAATTATTCCTTGAATTTTGGTGGAAAACACCATTATAATTTTCAAACATAATGCTGAATCCCTCAACTTATTTTCTCATTTTCCTAGTAACATGGAATAAGAAATACCTCGGCATTAAGATGTAGTTAAGCGGAAGGGTATGCTTTGTGCCCTTTTTTTAAGAACATTCTGGGATTTCTAGTAACATCAGAACTGTGCAATTTCATCAATGTCCCGTATAGTACATTATGGAACATTCTAACATTGGTTTGCATTAATTAACAGAGACCTGAGCAATTAAATTGCACAGAATATTAAGACGTCAGTTTCATTCTACAAAGAATATGCGATTCTGCTGTACTTTGTAAAGAGGAACCTCCAAACATGTGACAGAAAATCTCGAAAGATCTTATTTTGTACATAACAAATATATCTTCTTTTGCAGACAAAATTAATTCGAAAAGAAGGTTTTAAACGCCTAAGGAACTAGTTCCTAGTTAATCACGCTTGAACGAACGAAACTATTATCAAAATCTCTTCCGAAAAAATGAAAATCTTCAACATGGCATATTGAAATTTTGTCGAAAGCTCTAGAAATTATACTCTAAAGACATTTCATTCACAAAGATTCAGTGGGTACACGAGACGAAAATGAAGTTTTAAAAGAGAAATAATATATATTAGTGGCTTGCAAAATCAAAAATACTGCTGCTGAACTGATGTTGTTGACTTATTTGTGTTTTTTTCTATTTTCTGAGTATCTAACGAAACCATAAACACACATGAGCGGATGGTGGATTGTTTTTTACAATTTCGTTATTCACTTAGAAAATCGATATTTCCGATTTTATTTAATTGGAAATCGCTGGAGGCGGAGAAACATTCTCCTCTGATAAACAGAGTAATGACGAAATTTTACGTCATATTGTTTTAGTAGGTTTCGTACAAAGAAGTCGTAATAAGTGCAGAGTTTATAAAGAAACAGCAAATGTAATGGGGCAACCAGTTGAGTAAACCTACCGGAAATTACGCAAAAGGAACATAAAACTGACCCAATTCACATAAACTACTTTAAAATTCAGTAAGTGGAATAAAGCAAGCAAGGGATATCATAAGGAAAAAGAGTGCGGATTTACTGTGAGAAAATAAAATTTATTTATATCTGAAATAATTTCCACTGCGTCCGTACATATTTATATCACATTATAAAATTACAACGAACATGTAATGTGAAATACTCAAGCATAGAACAATGACAAGGATCTACATCTACATACTGCGCTAACATTTCGGTAGGTGATAGATATAGTGCATTCAATTTGAAGGATGAAAGGAAGATACAAATATATTAAAAGGCTATATTATCATAAGACGAATTTAAGTAACTTTATTTATTTTTTTTTTTTACTTTAATTAACCTGATAGATTCAAAAAGAATTAAGACTCTTAAAGTAATCACTTAAATCTTTCAAAATGTTAAAGTTAAAATTGTATTAATTGTAGTATGCAAATTGAAATATGGTACTGTAATATGGTATTATGGTAATATTCCACGAAAATTACTACGTTCCCGTGCGCGTGACGAAATAATTCAGTTAATGATTCCACACACTGGATGCATAGAATGTGATCCTTTCTTCTTCTGGATTCTTTGTCCACTGGCTTAAAGAACTTTATTAGGATTCATTTATTAACGACATCAAACAACAATACTGATCATGTCACAATAAAAGGCGATGCAAACCCATCAAAGAGTATTTGTCTTTTAGAAATAGAATTAATAGTAGAATAATAATATTGTAAAATTCACGTACTATACCTTGAGTGATTATCTCCTACACACCACAGGAGTATACGCGAATGGAATACAATTGTAGACATCACTGATTCTACAAACAGAAATCGGGTAACGTAGGCGTGTCTATCCCTTCCTCACTGTTAGACCTTTTCAATCCACCCGTACAGTACGACAAGATAAGTGTCGTCCGACGCACCTCAGTCTATTGTTGGGGTATTGACCATTTTTCCGGGATACGGAGGAGGGAACCAGGATGACAAAGGAAATATTGTGCGTTGCCCGTGACCCGTTTGTTAGGTACTGATCCAACCTTTGTGTGAAATCGACTATTAAAAAAACAACAACAGAAAACCACGGGAAGAGAGCATTAGGATTCTCCTCCAAAGTATTTCAATTTACCCGGCTATTTTCTAGGGTCAAAAATATACCATCATCGTCGGGACTCGAACCCTACGACCTCCTGGTAAGCGACGCTGCAGAGGCAACGATGAGTTATCGCAGCTGGCGGAGGCTACTAGTTGAAAGACTTTTTAATTTCTTCCTACGGAGTAGAAAGAAAAAGATGGAATGCTGCACGAAAAAAAGGGCGAATTCTCTGCAAAAAACGCTTATTACAGGGCACTGGAAACGAAAAAGTGGATAAATCCAGATGGTAAATTCAGAAAAAAATCACATATCACGTGGTGTAGCCATAATCATGTTTTGTGAGTCCTTGATACCGAAAAATCAATTTTCGGCAAAACGTTTGTCCGCTGGTGACTAAACCTTTCAACCGATTTTCTCCAAAATTGATATTCCCCAAATGATCTGGCTGATGTCGTGGCTCCTTCAATTTGAAATCGAAATTTTCATTTTAGGGGGTACTTTACATGAAGCCTCTGGGACATTTTCCAAAGTTCCAAAAATGGTTCCATCGTTTTTGATTAAATTTTATTGTAGGACAGTATGAAAACATTTTTTTGGTGTCTTCCGACAACTAAGAAATTAAAGATAGAGATTTTTCGTTTATTGAAATTAGTTCCTTCAAGAAAGGCTTTGAAATAAGGTTATGTACAATTTTTCCTAAATTTGAGTACTTTTCGCATAACTTTGCGTGAAAAGACGGACGAGAGGTGCGTGTTGTTTTAGCACTAGTTGCACAGCGTGAAGCACCTCGGCGTGCATCGCTTTTCAGCTTGTGCGGATACGTCGTTCGAATTGCGCATGCGCAGAGGCTCAGAAGTGGTATGCGCTGAGGTGCTTCACGCAGGTGTGCAAAACGGTCTCTAAAAGCGGCGGCCGTTCACGTTTGCACTAACTCTCTGTACCTATACTTCGATTTAAATCGAGAGATGATATATCGTCAGCCGCAAAGTAGTTATCCAATCAGGAGTTTCGTTATGACTTAATTTTTGGAATTCCAGTTTGTATAACCGCGTCATAGTTCACGATCTGTCAGAAGCCACTAATTGAAAATAGAAGTACAGAATGCGCCGTCTCCCGAACAGCCAAGTATCTATACACTAATTAAAATATAGGATGAATTGGCTTTTGATTAGCTGTCATGTTGTTATCGATTCGGCAGCTTCCTTTCAACTTTATTTTTGGTATTGAAGCTTCAGATTGGATAACTGCGTCACAGCTGACGATGTGTCAGAAGTCACTCTTTTTAAATTTGAGTATAGTATGGACTTCGCTTCTCCCCTCGCCCACTGTTGCGAAGTGGAGCATCGATGAGTGGAGCATTGCAGAGCGGAGCAAAGCGAAGTGGATGCGAAACGTCGACAAGTGGAGCAATGCACGGTGGGGCCAAATGCCAAAAAGCTGGTCAAAAGTTGAAAGCGTTGTACGATTTGACTGAAACTTTGTATTCAGAGGTTTATGATCATTCTAATTAATAATCTGTAATAAAAATTCCGAAAAACAAAATGGCGGACCAATATGGCGGATAAAATTATCAAAATTTTGTATTTTTAACACAAAATGATCATACTTATAGTAAAAATGAGTTCATTCGGGTTTTTAAGGATGCTGATTAATAATCTTGAATGAAAATGCCAAAAAAACAAAATGGCGGACCAATATGGCGGACAAAATCATCATTTTCTTCATTTTTAACACAAAATGATCGTGTTTAAAATTAAAAATGAGTTCATTCGGGTTTATAAGCATGCTGATTAATAATATTAAATAAAAATGCATAAAAAAACAAAATGGCGGACCAATATGGCGGACAAAATTACCATAAGTTTGTATTTTTAACACAACATTATTATGTTTATAAGTAAAGAAGAGTTAGTTTGAATTTTTAAGGATGCTAATTAATAACCTTGAATGAAAATGCCAAAAAACAAAATGGCGGACTAATATGGCGGACCAAATCATCAATTTTTTCCATTTTTAACACGAAATGATCGTGTTTATAATTAAAAATGAGTTGATTTGGGTTTATAAGCATGCTGATTAATAAATATTGAATAAAAATGCTAAAAAAACAAAATGGCGGACCAATATGGCGAACAAAATCATCAAAAGTTTGTATTTCTACATGTTGCACGCGCTACGAAAATTTGTCACAGGCACTAAAACGGCAGCTACGGGCAGCTGTTTTTTTGTGATTCTCACAGAGAATAACATTTCGAATAATGTCATGTTAAGTTTTTAGCCCCGCACGATGATGCACATAGTTATTTTTCATTTTAAACACAAATTTTTGATTATAGCATTTTCATTTTTCGCCAACAATCAACGTTAATTATTACATTAACAAATTATTTTAAAAAAAATTAAGTATACATATTATGTTTCTACTTACTCTCAGGAATAGATTCCATTTTGTTTTATTGAATTCGGCCGACTGCACGCTTCTCTATCCTTCGAAACACAAAGGTTCTGAAAACACGTTTCACAGCTGACCGATATCGATCGCTCGAGGCCCAACTTTGAACTGATCTCTTACCTCAAATATAAGAGAGCAACCGTTACTAATTGCGGAATTCAACGGCCCAAATACCAACCTATTGAAGTAGCAACGACAAAATCCCTATCTAGTAACTTTTTTTTTTTGGACTTTTGGCCAGCTTTTTGGCATTTGGCCCCACCGTGCAATGGGGAGCGGAGCAATGCGAAGTGGACCATCGACGAATTGAGCAATGTGCAGAGGAGCATCGATGAGTGGAGCATCGACGAATGGAGCAATGCGGAGTGGAGCGTCGGTGAGTGGAGCAATGCGGAGCGGAGCAATGCGAAGTGGAGCATCGACGAATGGAGCAATGCGGAGTGGAGCGTCGATGAGTGGAGCAATGTGGAGCGGAGCATCGATGAGTGTAGCAATGCGGGGTGGAGCATCGACGAATGGGGCAATGCGGAGTGGAGCGTCGATGTGTGGAGCAATGTGGAGCGGAGGAATGATGAGCGAAGCAATGCGAAGGAGCATCGACGAATGGAACAATGCTGAGTGGAGCAATGCGGAGTGGAGTATCGATGAGTGGAGCAATGCGAAGTGGAGCATCGACGAATAGAGCAATGCGGAGTGGAGCGTCGGTGATTGGAGCAATGCGGAGAGGAGCATTGCGAAGTGGAGCATCGACGAATGGAGCAATGCGAAGTGGAGCATCGACGAATGGAGCAATGCGAAGTGGAGCATCGACGAATGGAGCAATGCGGAGTGGAGCGTCGACGAATGGAACAATGCTGAGTGGAGCAATGCGGAGCGGAGCAATGCGAAGTGGAGCATCGACGAATGGAGCAATGCGGAGTGGAGCGTCGGTGAGTGGAGCAATGTGGAGTGGAGCAATGTGAAGCGGAGCATCGATGAGTGGAGCAATGCGGAACGGAGCATCGATGAGTGGAGCAATGTGGAGCGGAGCAATGCGGAGTGAAGCAATGCGAAGTGGAGCATCGACGAATGGAGCAATGCTGAGTGGAGCAATGCGGAGCGGAGCATCGCGGGCGTGGAGCGTTGCCTCGCTGCAGGACCGCCGCCGGGGCAGGAGGGCCGCCGGAGCCGGCGGGAGACGAGGCCAGGGGAGGGGGAGTGGGAAGCCGCGGCGCGGTCTGCGGTGGAGGTCAGCGTCCCGCGGAGTATTTCGGGGGCCGGCGCGCGCCGCCACGTGCACGTGGCCAGCACGTGGTCGCCCCGCGCACGCGCACGCGCGACGCCGCCGGCACCGCACAGCACGGAGGCGGGGGCGGTGACGAGAGGTGGGAGGAAGAAAGGAGAAGGAAGGAGGGAGGAAGAGAAATTAAGGACTGAGGAGGAAGTGAGGACGGAGGCAAATCGTTCCATATGAACGGGACGGCGCGAAGTTGAAAGTGAATTAATTAATTGATTGCTTTGTATTTCCGGGCGCGTCAACTACTAAGGTCGTTGATCCCATAACTGTAGTGCGTGCATTGTGAGGAAGTGGCGGGATCTTCTCCAGCTGAATAATGAGATCCGGAGCCGACCTACACATCGGCAATCGGAGTTTTCTCCTACAAGGTTTCTCCCGTCAGAGGAGCATCACCTCAGCCGGGAAAAGCTGTAAGATCCCGAATGGTCACCCATGTGCGGTGGATTATTGCCAGTAAGCCTAAGTGTGTGTACGTAAGGAGTGCGGATAGGTCAAATGAGAGGCAGGAAAGATCACGCGTGGCCCGTGGCCCGTTTGTCAGGGAGACAGACGCTAGGATTCAGCTCCAGTCAGCGGCTGCACTCGACCTAGCTAGTATGCAGGGTCGAAAACCCTGCTACCATCGGGGGAATGGAACCCTAGGACCTCCCAGTCAAAGGCACCGGACATCGGACATTTCAAACGCACACAGGATATTATCTAGTACTTTTCCCGAGATAGAACGTGCCTTTCTGCAAGGGGAGCATCACCGCTGTCTTTTTCAGCGGGTGCGCCTACTTATGCCCCTCCAGTCAACGAAACGTCTGAATAACTTCGGCAGCAGTCTGTCTTTTAGTTCCTGCTGGCAGGTGCAAAGATAGAGTGCGCCACCTGAGCGTTGCCGCCAGTTTCCATGCGCGTTGAAAGGCCGGGGGGAGGAGGCCAAGGCGGGGGCGAGGGCGAAGGCGGTGCAGTAGCCAGGCCGGATATAAGGACCAATGCTGTGATCTCTCTTTTCGGTTGTTTTGTGTCATCCAGGAGGATTCCAACCGGCGCTTATTCAACAGGTCAGTAAACAAAGATATTACTATTCGATCCGCCATCGCTGCCATCACCGCCGCTTCCTCCGCCTTCCCTAAACGGCGCCTCCGTCTTCGCCGCCGCCGCCGCCGCCGCCTCCACCGCCGCGGCCAACAGCCGGCGCGAAGGCACGTGGCGACTCACCGTTACCTTTCGACAGCGGCGCTTCGGAGCCCGCACCTGGCTCCAGCGAACCCACTGCCCCGCATAAAATGCGAATCTCTATGAAGATTCGAAAAATATTCAATGAAATCCCATTCGTTTGACTCAGAAAATGGTGGCGAGGCAGAAGGTCCGAAACATGATATTCATCTTAGCGGTGTCTGTCGGGGTGGGGTGGGTGGGTGGGTGGGTGGGGGGCGAACAGAGGGGGCAAGGGAGGTCTAAAAGAGCGAAATTTTGCAAATGTATGTTTTGAAGGACGCCTTCCCGAGACTCCAGAGCGTGGCTTGTGGCGAACGGACCCGAATGCTGGAGCAGGCGAGCTCGGCGAGACTGCACGCCTCGTTATGGCACGACACCCGTTACTCCTCCGACAGGGATGGGCGCTGCGCAGCCAAAAGCCGGGAGGACGCGAAAGGGCTAGGAGATACACGTGACTAATGAAGATGGGATGCACGATTCAGGACAAATGCTACGATGTGGAGATGCAACATCGACATAAAAATATCCATTTTTTAAAACATCATGAACAAACTATAAAAATCGATCTTTAAAGTACATCGACCTAAAATCATCGTTGTTTTCTAACCGACGATTTTGAAACACTTATAGTAGCTCCAAACATAAAGAGTCCACATGGGGGAGCGATTTTATTTCACAATGAACTGGTTTATTTATTAGTGAGATATAGTTTACAAAACAGGAAGACATTATACAGCGCAAGAAACAAAATTTTATATTATCAGATGGGATAATACAGAAATAATACACTACATTTATCATCATAATTTATGTTGGATCCTTGGTCTGAAGAATGTTCAATTTATAGATATCTGAAAACTGTTATTATTAAACTTATTTGAATTAAAATTAAATATAATTTTCATTAAATTACTATATACATTTATTACATTTTTCATCTAGAAACAAAATATTATAATCATGCAACAAAGTTAAAAACATCGACTTAAATAATTCATTACCCTAAATAAATTGATGTTTTTTATAAAACTAGCGATGTTCTGAAAACATCGACCTCATTGTTGCATCCCTAGTACGTGTGCAGTCGGTTATGATGGTTTGGAATAGGACGGAACGAAACGGGACGGGACGCAACGGAACGGAACGGGACGGGACGGGAACGCGAAGGAATGGGACGGAACAGAACGGAACGGGACCGAACGGAACGGGACCGAACGGGACGGGACGGAACGGAACGGGACCGAACGGGAGGGAAACGGGACGGGACGGAACGGAACAGGACGGAACGGGACCGGACGGGACGGATCGGAACGGGTCGGGACGGAACGAGTCGGAACCGAACGGGACTGAACGGGACCAAACGGGACAAGCCGGGACGGCGGCGCGGCGCAGCGCGGCGTGGCGTGGCGTGGCGCGGCGTGGCCTTGACGCATTCTCCACGTGCGCGGAGTCGCGCCGCGCGCCCAAGGACGCAGCCTCTCAGCTGCAGACGCGCGCGGCGGGGCGGAGCGGGGCGGGGCGGGGCGGGGAAGGCGCGCTCAGCTGGACGGGGCCGCTCCCCGCGGCCCGCGGCCCGCGGAGACCCGCGCCGCCCCACGCGCGTAGGACGAAGGGCACTGCCCCGACGCGACGCCCGTCGCCGGCCACAGCGGCCAGGCCCGGACGGCGCGACGCCACGCAAGCGCAGGGGCGTGAACAGGGAATTCGAGCTCGTCCACCAATTGACTGCAATGGGGATGTTTTGCACGGCATTGCGTTCAGCAATGGGCAGTTTTCGAATATTATAGCGTACAGCAATGGGCAGTTTTTGTACGACATAGCGTACAGCAATGGAGAGTTTTTGTACGACATAGCGTACAGCAATGGAGAGTTTTTGTACGACATAGCGTACAGCAATGGAGAGGTTTTGTACGACATAGCGTACAGCAATGGAGAGGTTTTGAACGACATAACGTACAGCAATGGGCAGTTTTTGTACGACATACCGTACAGCAATGGAGAGTTTTTGTACGACATAGCGTACAGCAATGGAGAGTTTTTGTACGACATAGCGTACAGCAATGGAGAGGTTTTGTACGACATTGCGTACAGCAATGGAGAGTTTTTGAACGACATAACGTACAGCAATGGAGAGGTTTTGAACGACATAACGTACAGAAATGGCCAGTTTTTGTACAACGTAGCGTACGGCAATGGAGAGTTTTTGAACGACATAACGTACAGCAATGGAGAGGTTTTGAACGACATAACGTACTGCAATGGGCAGTTTTTGTACGACATACCGTACGGAATGGGGAGATTTTGCAGGACATAACGTTACAGTAATGGGCAGTTTTTGTACAACGTAGCGTACGACAATAGGGGGATTTTGAACGACATAGCGTTACAGCGTTACAACTGGGCGTAGCGTACAACGATTAACAGCAATAGGAAGTTTTTACACGGCATAGCGTCCAGTGCAAGTGTAGAGTGTTTGCGCGTTATAGCGTTACAGCAAACAACAGCAATGGAGCGCCGTACCGTACAGCAAACGACTGCAAACTATCTTTTTCGCACGCGCAGATATACAAAAGTGATGTGTGAAACTACACCAGCGCAAAGGACATCGAGAGAGCCGTCGATGGCTAAAACGCTTCCCCGTGCTGAAGCGAGTTTTTGCACGGCGTATCATACAGCAATCGACTGCCATCTCCATCTCCGCTCGTGCGCAGATGCACAAATGTGATGTGAAACTTGAAGTGCGCATGCGCAGAAGAGCGATAGTGCTGTCAATTGCTGCAGCACTTCGCCGTGCAAAAACCCCCTAACAACGAGATCAGTAGCGAGTGAAGTCAAGAAAGACATTTTGCACGACCGTTTATGTCAACAAAAAAAAAAAAAATGTTTCGAACTGAGACAGTAGAATGTGCGCTAAATTCCCATAATTCCGTATCCTCCTTATTCATATTTTTTTCGGTTTTTGTTCTTTCCCATGAAATCATTCTGTCATTTTCACATGACCAAAGAATATCATAACAAGATTTCCACTTCAAAGTACACGATTAAAATCCCAGTACTATGTTGTGGAATTTGACGACAAAGATGATCACCGTAGGGTCTTCGTGTTCTCCCGTTTCGCCAGACTCTCATCACACCAATGCCTCGTCATTCTTTAAGATCCACTTAAGATCCAAAGTTCATACATTCAGTTTGCATAAAATAGGCAAGCAAAAATGCATATTATTATAATACAAGCAAGCAAAAAGGATTCTTTTCTGTCTAATCTAGGAAGGCAAATTAAGTATTTTTCTCAATTTCATATCTTTGAATCGTTTCAGGTTAATTTTTTTATAAACAGATTTGTAGTTTTCAGGTAGTTTTTGAGTTTTACTAGTTCTGTTTCTCACGTGGTGGTTGGATACGAGTATTAGAAGGACAGTAGATGCAATATTACGTAACCTAAACTAATAATAAAGAAAGTAAGTACTTTTGTGGCAGCAATATTTCTAATTTTTTGTAACCGACATTATAAGAGTATTTTACTCTTGCAAAAATAATCGTTGATTCATCGTAGGTTTTCTTTTTCTTCCATTATTCTCATCTTCTGTCCAGTCACCAGCTTTGTAATTCAAATTTACCAACTTTTCATCGTGCTTTTCGTTCTGTACCTGTCATGTCCTCTGCTACAGTTGACGGCATTAATTCGTTCTCACTACAGGATGGACACTGCATTTTAACCACTTGCAGAAGACATGTTATGCAACATGAATTACTTGGGATTAACATCTGCTGTGAGATGAACGTAACAAATACAAGGATAATGCATATATGATTACAAACATGTGCACGGTTTGAAAATTTGAAAATAAACTTTAGTTGGCATTGTCATTCCGCTACTTAAATTCAACTAGATGTGAAGAAAACTATTCTAAAAATAATTGAAGTATCTCTCAACCCACAAGTTCGATATTTCAAGTTCACACCAGAGGAGGCGGAAGTCCGAGGCGATAGGCAAGAGGTAGGAGTCTCGATTTTCTGACTCGAATTACAGAATCGATTTCCCTTTCGATGCCCTTCTCATCTTCAAGAAATCTGTTAGATGTGATTGATTAGTGTTTCCAGGCGTGTCAACTATTAAGGCCATTAGTTCCTTAAATGTTGTGGATGTTTTTATCGCGGGAGGTGGCCGTGATCACCCCCCGTTGGATTGCGAGATCCAATGCTGACCTGCACGCCACCTTGCGGAGTTTTCCCCAACCACGTGACCACACTCAGGTGTCTCACCATCGAGCCACCATCCCAGCGAGGACAAGCTCTGAGCTCCCGACTAGCCTCCCTATATGAGTGGTAGTGTACGACATGTAAGTGTAAATGTATGTAATTGCTGGGTGACTATAAGACAAGGAAGAGGATGGAAAGATCGCGCGCGGTCCCTGGCTTGTTTGTTAGGGTACTCCTCCGGCATTCGCCTGGTGTTGATCGGAGAATTATGGAAAGCTACCGATTAGAGCAGCCGGCCACTAGAATTCACCTCCAGACAGCGGCTAAATTCAACCTAAAGGCTTTGGAGCTAGTGTCAAAATCCTACCACCGTCAGTCTGGATGCGAACCACAGGCTCTCCCTGTCCGAGGCACTGCAGTGACATCAGTTGAGCCTCCTAAGCCGGTATGAAGCCACGGTGCAGCACGTCACCGGCAGCTAGTAATAAATGAATAATAAAATAATTGGATGACCACGATTCACTGTCCGGCACATACATTCATGGAGATTTTTTTTTCAACAAAATGCAAACTAGCGGCGAACGCAGGCGGTTTGCGAGGCAGAGGAGGAAGGGAAGGAGGAGGGGAGGGGAGGGGAGGGGAGGGGAGGCGGCTGAACTTTAATTAAGTTGTCTCGTCATGATGACGCGCGACGCCCGGAGACTGAATAGGGCGGCCCCGCGGCTAGGCCCAGGGCGTTCACCCACTCCCCATCCTCTTTCTTATTCGGATTCCCCTTCCCCCTCTTCGTCTCTCTCCTCCTCCCCTCTTCGTCTCTCTCCTCCTCCCCTCTTCGTCTTTCTCCTCCTCCACTCCCCCTCTTCGTCTGTCTCCTCCTCCTCCCCCTCTTCGTCTTTCTCCCCCTCCTCCTCCCCTCTTCGTCTTTCTCCCCCTCCCCTGTTCGTCTTTCTCCTCCTCCCCCTCTTCGTCCTCTCCTCCTCCTCCTCCTCTTCGTCTTTCTCCTCCTCCCCCTCTTCGTCCTCTCCTCCTCCTCCTCCTCTTAGTCTTTCTCCTACTCCCCCTCTTCGTCCTCTCCTCCTCCTCCTCCTCTTCGTTTTTCTCCTCCTCCCCCTCTTCGTCTTTCTCCCCCTCCTCCTCCCCTCTTCGTCTTTCTCCCCCTCCCCTGTTCGTCTTTCTCCCCCTCCCCCTCTTCGTCCTCTCCTCCTCCTCCTCCTCTTCGTCTTTCTCCTCCTCCCCCTCTTCGTCCTCTCCTCCTCCTCCTCCTCTTAGTCTTTCTCCTACTCCCCCTCTTCGTCCTCTCCTCCTCCTCCTCCTCTTCGTTTTTCTCCTCCTCCCCCTCTTCGTCCTCTTCTCCTCCTCCTCTTCGTCTTTCTCCTTCTCCTCCTCCTCCCCCTCATCGTCTTTCTCATCCTCCTCCCCTCTTCGTCCTCTCCACCTCCTCCTCCTCCTCTTCGTCTGTCTCCTCCTCCTCCTCCCCCTCATCGTCTTTCTCCTCCTCCTCCTCCCCCTCATCGTCTTTCTCCTCCTCCTCCTCCCCCTCTTCGCCTCTCCACCTCCTCCTCCCCCTCTTCGTCTTTCTCCTCCTCCTCCCCTCTTCGTCTTTCTCCTCCTCCTCCCCCTCTTCGTCCTCTCCACCTCCTCCTCCTCTTCTTCGTCTTTCTCCTCCTCCCCCTCTTCGTCTTTCTCCTCTTCCTGTACGTCTTTCTCCTCTACGTCTTCCTCCTCGTCCTCCTCTTGGGCAGCATTCCAGCGCTCCCTCCAGAGAGAAAAGGCGTTCTACCGTTTTCATATTTTGATGTTGATAATCCAAGGGCCGGTTGAATGAAACGAAATGTATGTGTCTCATAAATTCGAGTCATTTATTTCGTGGCAAAAAACAAACAAAAACGAACTCCTGCAGGTCAAACGCGAAATTCAAGGGAAATCTTTAACTATTAAAAATAGAGTATGTACAAGTTTATGTAGGTTGAAGAAGAAGAATTCTTCTTGGGTTTTGGATTCAGTTGCATGAATATGCACCGGAGTATATTAATTGGTTCTTCGCCATCAGCTTCCATCTGAAAATAATTTACCGATTTATAATATTATTTGTTGATATGATGTTCTAATGAATGCTTTAACTATTTATATTTCATATATTACCATCTTATAATTAAAATTTTAAAAAATATATTTGGGGGAATTTATATATGTTATTTGGGGTAAAGAGGCTCTAGGAACCATCTGGCAACACTGTAAATGGTTTAACACCAATTGTATTTATTAATTGTATGATTAAAGTTATTTAATTATCCTTCTATTACATTACATTCATTTACTAGTGAAAGTCATTTGTAAATAAAAAGAGTTTAATGGAAAAGGGGGCCAGTGCGGGACGCAGGTGCCCGGAAATGTAGTTGCTACAATCAGAGGCAGCCCGAACGCGATGAAGACAAGCCGGGGGCACAGAGAGGTCCGGCGCGCACGTGAGTCAGTGAATTGTCATTCGGGCGCATCAACAGCTGTAGTCATTGGTTCAGTATGTCTAGTGCACGTTATGTCCCGGAAGGTGACAGTTTCTGATCCTCACTAGCACGCAGAAACGCAAGAGCGGACAAACGGGCAAATGAGCGGACAAACGGACAATTAAACGGACAAACAGAAAAACGAGCGGACAAGCGGACAAAAGTGGACAAACGCGCAAACAAACGAGTGGACAAACGGACAAATGAGTGGACAAACTGACACGCGGGCACATGAGTGGATAAACGGACACGCGGGCAAATGGGCGGACAAACAGGCAAAAGAGCGGACAAACGGGCAAATCAACGGACAAACGCGCGAATAAGCGTACAGTCAAATAAGCGGGGCCGGCGTACAGTCAAATAAGCGGGGCCGGGCGGGGCCGGGCGGGGCCGGGCGGGGCCGGGCGGGGCCGGGCGGGCGGGCGGGCGGGCGGGCGGTGCTGGGCGGGCGGGGCTGGGCGGGCGAGCGGGCGGGGCTGGGCGGGCGAGCGGGCGGGGCTGGGCGAGCGGGCGGGGCTGGGCGGACGGGCGGACGGGCGGGCGGGCGGGCGGGCGGGCGGGCGGACGGGGCTGGGCGGGCGGGCGGACGGGGCTGGGCGGGCGGGCGGGCGGACGGGGCTGGGCGGGCGGGCGGGCGGACGGGGCTGGGCGGGCGGGCGGGCGGGCGGGCGGGCGGGCGGACGGGGCTGGGCGGGCGGGCGGGCGGGGCTGGGCGGGCGGGCGGGCGGGGCTGGGCGGGCGGGCGGGCGGGCGGGGCTGGGCGGGCGGGCGGGGCTGGGCGGGCGGGCGGGGCGGGGCTGGGCGGGCGGGCGGGCGGGGCTGGGCGGGCGGGCGGGCGGGGCTGGGTGGGTGGGCGGGCGGGGCTGGGCGGGCGGGCGGGGCTGGGCGGGCGGGCGGGCGGGCGGGCGGGCGGGGCTGGGTGGGTGGGCGGGCGGGGCTGGGCGGGCGGGCGGGCGGGCGGGCGGGCGGGCGGGCGGGCGGGCGGGCGGGCGGGCGGGCCGACGGCGAGGCGCAACGCACGGCGGCGTGCGGCGGGTGCGAATTCGCGGCTGCCAGCAACGACGCCGGCGCGGCGGCGGAGGCGGCGGCGCGGCAACAGCGCGCGTTCGCCGGTGACCTTAGCGCAGATTAGTGCGACGCAGAGGGCGCGCGGGCGGGCGCAGGAGGAGAGGAGGACAGACAGAAACAGAGACACAGAGACAGAAACAGAGAGAGAGAAAAAGACAAAAAGAGAGACAGAAAGACAGAGATAGAGGCAGAGAGAGAGACAGAAAGACAGAGATAGAGAAGGAGAGAGGCAGAGAGAGAGAAAGAGAGAGAAAGAGAGCAAGAGAGAGAAAGAGAGCAAGAGAGAGAAAGAGAGAGGAAGAGAGAGGGGAAGAGAGAGGAAGAGAGAGAGAGGAAGAGAGAGACAGAGGAAGAGAGAGAGAGGAAGAGAGAGAGGAAGAGAGAGAGAAAGAGGGAGAAAGATAGAGAAATAGAGAGAAAGAGAGAGGGAAAGAGAGAGAAATACAAAGAGAGAGAGAGAAATACAGAGAGAGAGACAGAAAGACAGAGATAGAGACAGAGAGAGGCAGAGAGAAAGAGAAAGAGAGACATAGAGAGAAAGAGAGACAGAGAGAGAGAGACAGAGAGAGCGACAGAGAGAGAACGAGAGACAGAGAAAGACAGACAAAGAGAGAAACAGAGACAGAGAAAGAGAGAGAGGGGGGAGAGGGAGGCCGAGCGCGCCACGCCGGCGTCGTCGTCGTCGTCGTCGCACGCGGCGCGCCCGATATCGAACACGCGTCCTCGCGCGAGGGAGGCTGTGGGCGGGGGAGGGCGCGGAGCGGAGGAGCGTGAGTTAAGAGCGGTGGGACGGGAATGACGGACGGGGCGGGGCGGGGCGGCGGGCGGACGAGTTATGAAGCGCGACATCGCGCGCGTTCAAGAAAATTACGAGGACGGCGTAGGTCAGGCGGCGTCGGACGCCGTGGCAGAGCAGGTCGCGGCGACCCAGGGGGTCACTTTCTAAGAGGGGGTCTGGACGCGGTTTCTTCGAGACGTGGTTTCAAACCAGGATTTCGCCTGCTAAAACGAAGTTCGTGCGCCATTTCCAGACCGTGTCTCGAGACGTGGTTCTCAATTACAGACCGCGTCAAAGGGAGGTTTGAAACCACGTCTGTAGCAGAAAAGTGACTGGGAAAATGGAGTATATTCAGCGAGTTGAGGAGTTTCGGCGGAGAATAAACCTCCATAGAGCACTGCACCCGCGAACGAGGGTCTTGCGGGATCGTAGCAACCCTCTCGAAAATTATACAGAAAAAGAATTTCGAAGAAGGTATCGTTTTTCAAAAGAAACGACGATTTACTTGGCGGAGATGCTGCGACCTAACCTACAACACCAAGACAGAAGAGGCTTGGGGTTACCAGTGATACTCCAGCTCCTGATAGTTTTGAGGTTAGTAATTGCCGTTTCACATGTATTTTCTATATTACATTTTTACATGCTAATTGACTGCGGATGTAGATAACCAGCCACCCAACAATACAAGCCAACGCATGAAACGTGTGGTGCGAGTTGTTATGTATAGAGAGAAGAAGAAAAAAACTGGCCATAAACTGCCGCCTCGCCCTCACCATTTCAAAATTTAATTAAGGAATATGCTAATACTGTTAAATCATATGTAGCTGTTACCATAATTGTTGTCATGTACTGCTAGTATTACTACTAGTAGTGTCATTACTATTATTATTTTATAAGTAATGTTATCTATATTATTATTATTATTATTATTATTATTATTATTATTATTATTATTATTAAGTAGTAGCAGTAAAATCAGTATACCAAAATGAAACTGTACAAATCTTGAAATAAGTATTTTAAATTAAATTAAAGTAAGTTAAATGTTCAACTATTTTGCTACTAAAAATAATTATCTACTATGTAATATCTTGATATATCTTTAACAAGTATTGTAGCATAATCTCTAGGCCAATGACCCCATCTTGATCAGGTTTTTTGTCAAGTTTCCCCGGTCCTTTCAGCAAATGCTGAGATGGCCCCTTGTTTTAATTCTGGACAATAAATGTAACTTCACTGGCTGTACTCAAGAAGATGTATGCAATTGTACTCCCTCTTTATATATCATAGATTTGGCTTGGGATACACTATTGTAATTGTATATGTGACTCAATAATTATTATTTATTATATTACAAATATGTTGCTTTGCAATAAAATCACATCAAAAGAAATAAATTGTTTGGCCTCCTTTCACAGATTTTACGCCACTGGAGCATTCCAAATTGTAATAGGAGACCTAGTGGGCATACATGAAAGTCAAGTGTGCCGCTTAATTCAGAATGTCTCTGGAGTTATATGTTCATGGATTCGCCAATACATATATTTCCCCCACAGACGTGATCACCCCAGAGTGAAGCAACAGTTCTCAGAGCTATCACGGTATATTATACTAACTTATATTTTTCCTTGCACATAGTACCCAAGGAGCATACTTGGGCAAAATGAATGTATATTTTATTTCACTGATTTCCTTATTGTACTCTCTTTCAATAGGCATAGATTTGTATATGAATTGTTTCTTCATAAACAATTACATTTCTTACACACTTACAAGACTATTAACAAAAACATTGTTTTCACTTTTATTTATATTTTTTAGAATTTGTTTCTGAATTCACTTACAATTTAATCATCAGCTCTTATAAAAGATAAAATGAATATCCTCAGGCTTGAAAACAGCCCATTAGTTGAAATGTTTTGTGAAATAAATTTGTGGTAAAAGCAATTTTAACTCCTAGTTCATATCACAAAAAGAAATTCACCACCATATTCCTAATATATTTAAACGTTTATTTATTCTATTTTCTTAAAATGCAGTTTTTAAAACCTTTTAACTGTTTCTTTGTAATACGATACTCCAATTGGAGGAGAAAGAAAATGTATATATTTATTATGAAATTCTGTTAATGCAGTGATAATTTTCCTGGGATCATTGGAGCAATAGATTGCACCCATATCAGGATAGTGTGTCCAAGGAAGGAGGAAGCAGAACGATACTGCAATAGAAAAAGATACTACTCAATCAACTGCCAGGTAAAGTAAAAAGTTTTCTTATTTTATCATTTCATTGAGAGTGCTTTTACAACTGGATTGAGAAAAACATGAATTTTGTATTTCCAGGTAATTTGTGATGCTAATATGAAAATCACAAATATTGTGGCAAGATGGCCTGGCTCATGCCATGACAGTAGAATTTTTCGAAATTCGGTAATAAAAGAGGTGTTGGAGAGTGGCACCTTCTCTGGACACCTAATTGGGGACAGTGGTTATGCATGCTCTAGGTACCTACTGACACCTGTTGTAAATGAAAGAACACCTGCTGAGAGAAGGTATAATGTGGCACATAAAAGTGCCAGAAATGTAATAGAGAGAGTTTTTGGCAGCTGGAAGAAGAGATTCCCCTGCCTCCACTACACGTTGCGCACTAAGGTGTCAACCACGTTAAAAATTATTGTAGCTTCAGCTATTCTTCACAATATTGCTGTTGAGAGAGCAGAGGAAGAATTCAATGAGGCTTTAGAAGAGGGGGAAGTAGTAATAGAAGCAGACGAAGCTGATCGTCCTGAAGGTCTAAGGTGGAGAGAACATTTTATTAGAACTCATTTTACCTAAATAAAAAAAACTTGAACAGATGACTACATAGTTTTTCTTTTACAATCCTTGAAATTGTTCATTTTTGCCAGGAAAAATTAAATTCTCTAATTTTAGTCTTGCAAGTGATTTTTCTGATCCATATACTTTAGATATGCAGTTCATAACATATCTAGGTATGTATAACATGGTTACATATGTCTATGTTACATGAAAGTTAAGAGGTTGGGCTTGAATTGTTATGTAAAATCATGTTCATAATGCCAGTTTCAAAGTTTTATTTTGCATGTTTGAAATTCCCATTCAATGTAATTTCATAGTTATGCTAAATTTCATTGTATACTTAACGATAATGTAATGACCTGCATATTTTAGGGTTGGTATTATTTCCCTTCATGCAAGTGAGACTTGAATTAAAAAAGGAGTTGATATTCTCTTTTTACTTCTGTCATTCCCTTTAATATGTTGCTCACTTGCAAATGAATTATGCAAAACTGAAGATATTCACAGAACATTACTACTGAAGCCTATTGACATGTTTCCTGCTTTGCGGGAAAAGGGCCTCCCCCTCAAATCCTATTAATTTGAATACAGGCTATAAATTGGTCATTAGGTATCAACTTTAATATAGAGTATCAGATAATCCTAAACTCGCATGAAATAACTAATTGACTGAATATTCATGGCCCTCTTTCAGGTCGTATTCAAGTAAACAGGACAATCATGATTTCTTAAATTCTAATATATTTCAAAATCTTGAAATAGAGTAAATGATGCACATCCCAGTGCTTGATGTTTGTACATACCTATCTTACATAGGGAACAATAGCCCTCCATCTCCATATACTGTCACAACTGTTCCGTTTGTATACCTTGTTCGAAGGTCTAACACACACTGATACGAATTAATATATTTATTACAGATCTTCAACTGATGACATAAATATCAAAAGGAGAAAAAAAACAGTTCAATACTATACTGCGATTTATGCAATTCTGGCGCTGGCAGTATCACCTGTTGAGTTTCATCCAATCGGGAGCTTAAACATCACCGTAGTCATAGAATCATAGTCATCTGAATGAAACTCAACAGCTGATACCTGCCAGAGGCAAAGTTGTGGAAATCACAGTACACACTTAAAATATCAATTCCATTAAGTGAAATTTGCAACATTCCTTTTCCTGGCAATTATATTGCATAAACCTTACAACTAGTTATAGAGCAGTGGGGAATAATTTACAAGTGCTACTACTTTAAAGAAGATTGTAATTTCAGAGTATACACAACATTACAAGTGATTAGGATTCTGGAATATGAAAAGAGGTAGATGTTGAAGGACCAAGGCACGGTTCATTTCATAAAATTACAATGGTTAATGCAAATTAATTTTTTTTTTTATTTTTTATTAATTTACATTTGCATTTGCTCTAATATTTTCATTTTAATTTTTTTTTCTAATTGCAAAATCTGCATTTCCAACTCATGTTTTTCGGCTGCCATCTGCATCTTTTGCAGGTGCTCCTTTTCTGCAATCTGGAGCAGCCGCTCATCATACAATGATTGTTTACTGAAAAAAAAAAAAAAAAAAAAAAGCCAGCCATTAACTTTAGATTTATAGTTATTTCTTCAAGTGTTGAATTCATCATACAATTCATTAAAACATTCATATTTCATAATTGTCCATCAAAACAAAGTTTTACTTACTTCTTTTGTGGGACTGGGGCTGACCTCCTTTTATTTTCAGGAGGCACATCCTCCACTACCATTTCTGGCACAGCCTCCTCCACCATTTCCACAAGAATTTGCCCTTCCTGTACCACATGAATTAAGAAACCATGAATGAGAATTTGGAAATTGTATTTTATGTAGAGAAAACATATCACCAACAAAGCTTTACCAAAATAGTACCTGAAAGCCTACGGCATCATTATCATGATCCATTGGTAATGGATCTACTGATGACCCCAGCATCCCAGAAACTATTTCTTCCTCTGGATCCAAATTCAGGTTGGAGGAAGGTCCTCCGCCAGTCTTCCTTGCCTCGCTCCTCATTGCATCTATTTTTTCTTTCGTTGAAATTTTTAGTCGCTTCCACAAACCTAAACAGTAATATAAGTACATAATAGACATCACTTCAAAGTATTAAATATGAACTATACTTGCATAAACGTGCGCACACTTCTCAAATGCTTGAGCAATATAAATTTGCTGTACTAGAATAGGCATGCTGCATGGAATAAATTTTGCATTAATTCTTTCTCCACTTGAACTTATTCAGTAGTTCTCGGCTGTTATTATTTTATGGTTAATGCGCACGGATCCAAGATTTGTAAAATTATCTCAAATCTTTTTTACTCACCACGAATCTGCTCCTCTGTACGAGGAGCTCTCCCTGGAGTCGAACTGTTGAACTCGCTGGCAATTTTCTGCCAGGCTACTTTCTTTTTTTTTAAAATATCCCCTCCGTACCCCTTGTCACCTATAATGGGGTATTTCTGGCAAATTTCTGCCAGTAACCCCCTCTCGCTTTTCTCATATCGAGCCATTTTCAACTAAACAAACACGCCAGCTTTAATATTTATTCTATTACATTACAATAAAGAATGATAATATTGAATAATTAAACTCTGTCGGAACATTTACCTTGCTACAACACTTCCTCTTCTCACACTCCGCTACTTCTGCACGTGGACGCCACGAACTAAACAAACACGCCAGCTTTAATATTTATTCTATTACATTACAATAAAGAATGATAATATTGAACAATTAAACTCTGTCGGAACATTTACCTTGCTACAACACTTCCTCTTCTCACACTCCGCTACTTCTGCACGTGGACACCACGAACTAAACAAACACGCCAGCTTTAATATTTATTCTATTACATTACAATAAAGAATGATAATATTGAATAATTAAACTCTGTCGGAACATTTACCTTGCAACAACACTTCCTCTTCTCACTTACACTCCGCTACTTCTGCACGTGGACGCCACGAACTGAACAAACACTAGCACACAACCACACGCAACAACGACTGCAATACGACTGAAGAAAAAATCCGCGAGGAAAACAGAGGACGAGCGAAATGCGCATACACAAAGGCAGCGTTGCCAGACCGATTGAGGAAACCATGGCTTGAAAACGGGGTCTCGCCAGACGGCGTTGAAACTCCGTCTTTGTAAGTCAACGCGAGTTGTGCCTACGACCGGGGTTTCAGAACTACGGTTTGAAACGGCGTTTTAGACCCCCTCTTAGAAAGTGACCCAGGGAGTCGTGCGGGTCGGAGAGGAGAGGGTGCTTCGAAGCTGCAAGAAAGAGGGACGGGATGTGGGTCTGGTGGGGAGGAATGGGATGCGATGGGAGGAGTTAGTGGGGGAGGAATGGGACGGGATTGGACGGGGCACATTCCAATGGGACGGGATTCCCTTGGTTACGATCGAAAGAGACAGACGAGATTGGACGATGCGCAATGGAACAGGATGGAAAGTAATAGTATGAGACGAGGTATGGAGGAATGCAACCGGACGGGGCGTGTTGGAAAGGGCCCGAATTCCCTAGGACAATATCGAATGGAATGGACTGAATTGGACGATTAGCAATGGAAGAGGTCGGATTGATGTAGTACGGGACGAAGTGTGCAGTACTTGGACCGGACGGAGAAGCATAGGAAAGGATGGGATTGAATGGGGGCGGGATGCAGCGGGACGAGTAGAAAGTGCGCAGACGTGCTGGGGCGTGACGGGATGAGGTTCAACAGAATGGGTTCGTGGCCTCGAGTATTCCGCGAACCGATGGGTGGTCTTAGGTCGCGAGTGGGAGATGGCAGGGTAGGACGGGGTCGTGGCAATGAAGTGGGGCAGCACGAGCACATTACTGGGCAGAAAGGGACCGAACCACGTTCGTTGACGGGAGCTGTAGCCATTACGAGAGTTGTGTTCACAAATGTTTAAAGATATATTGTAGTAGTCTTTGATAATTTTTTAAAGACTTTTGGGACACAGTTTAAACTTTCGTCGAACAATTGAACGCTAAACAATCTGAGAGCAGGTTCGATCGGAAAAATGAAAGAGCGATGAGATCTTATTTACTAGATTTCCAAAGTTCAACATCCAATTAATATTGCAAAATTATTACAAAGTGTGATTCCCGTATTGCATGTATCTCAACAAAATTGATGTGAAACAATAGTATTTTTATATTCTGTTTTCGACAAACAGGCAATGGCATATTGACTATTTTTATAGCCAGAAAACAAAATATTATAATTAATTTGTAATATTTTATAATACTAGTACGAATGGGTTAATGGATACTCGTAATTATGGGTTATAACCGAGAATCCAATAATTTGACAATCTTTGTTTTGCAACTCCAGGTTAATAAAAAAAATCACGGGTTTATAAATACTATACAATGTTCAAGGTGACAAGGCTGGTCCCATTAATATTTCGAATTTCATGAACAATGAGACGTATTCAATTACAAATTTTAAACGAACAGAAATTATGCTAGCAGTAATTATACTTTTGTTCTCAACCGTATCCGACTTCCTCTACCAAGAAAACAAACATATGAACAAATGATCCGAAAGATATCAAGTACTGAACAATGCTCTCTAATATCACTTCATTCGTGCTTCAGAAAATATATTACAACTGCGTCCTGTTTTGCTTTCCACAATCTCTCCTAACCACTGTCGTAGGCCTTGGCGGACTGGACATTATCTGATAGCCAACGCTTTTTCTGGATTTGCGTCACAACATTGGCGTTTTTCTGTGTTTACGTCGAGTTTCCTGTTCATGCCGCAACTACGGACCAAAATGTTCGACCATTTTAGTTCGGAAGGGTTATTACAGAGACTAATATTCTGGGAACAAACCACCATCACACGCCTTAATAATAATCGCAAATTAAATAGAAGGAATCAATATGAACGTGACAAAGAACTACAGTATTTCCCATTTTAAAAATTAATATTTTTAATAATATTAATATAATTTTGTTTAAATATAAATAAGGGCCTCTATCCGACTGGGATGCACACACGTTCTTACTATGCGTTCTTTCTTGGAGTTATGAGAGGGTGGATGGCGTAGCACCCGGTATACTCCACGCAAAGACCCGGTACACATGAACCTGTTCGCAGACCGAAACCACGAAACAAGGTCATTGCCGGGGCAACACCGATGGACTTCTCGAAAAACATCGACCCATACCACGAACACACGGACCTTTGCTGGGACTCCCGGGGGCGATAAGAATCGATTCGGCGCTCGCGTGAGGCAGACCTTGGATTCGGGCGTTCAACCGTAATTTTCTGATTACGGTTCCTCTTTCACGAGAAAATCAATTGCCGGGCACTTGCCCCTGAAATGTAGTGCTTCACCCGCCGGAAATAAAGAATGGTTTATTCTTTGGTCGCATTAGCTTGGCGGTGAGGTTTTAATTGATTGATTAGTAATTGCGGGTAAGTCAACCACTACGATAATTAGTCCCGTACGTATAGTGCATGTTTTCATCGCTGTATGTAGTGATCTTCCCCTGAGCTGGCGAGATCCGGCGCCGACCTTCACCTCGACTTGCAAGATTTTCCTCAACCAGGTATCTCCTCCAGCGGGACACCGCCCCAGCGGGGACAAACTCCAAGCTCCCGATTGGTTTCCAACATGTGCGATAGTGTAGTGCTTGTAAGTGTAAGCACGGGTTGAGGTCAGGAAGAGGAAAGTTCGAGCGCGGTTCGTAGCCCTTTTGTTAGGGTACTGCACCGGCATTCGCCTGGTGTTGATTGGAGAAACCACGGAAAACTACAAATCAGGGCAACCGACCGCTAGAATTATCCTCCAGACAGAGGCTGAATTCTATCTATCCGTTACAAGGATCGAAAATCCTGCCATTACAGGGACTTGAACCCAGGAGCTCTCGATCAGAGGCACTGCAGCGACATCAGTTGATGCCGTGAGCCACCCTTCCCTGTTTAACGGCGAGGAATGCTTATCATTTGCAACAATTTTCAGCTTTTACTTATACGCACTTTCAGTAGAGTAAAAGTTGCATTGTCCAAACGCCATAAACTATTGTCTCAAACACGTGACATCAATTGCTGAAACAACTAGTTTCCTCTGCCTTAAGCTGTTTATTTCCTTAAACGTCTGACGGTAGCACACAGACCTACTTGGTAACATTGTCATTATCATTCAGTGTCAGAGAGTATAATGCAAAAGTAATTTATTCACAGCAGCATCTCGAAGCCTGCAATCACATTTTCCGTCAACCACACGCCATGTCTAGACATAAATTCTAATAAGACGGAAAATATGACCAATCAGGCACGGTAACAGTAATATATTCCACAGCGAGTGTTTCAGAGAAGGAAACTTGTTTGTGCGAAGCGTGACTTCGGGTGAATTAACGAAAGCTGAATTGAATTTTCAAACCAAAAAGTGAAAAACACTTGTGATACGCGTGATTACACACTTTCTTTAAACTATATATTTATATTTTTTTCAAGTAATACTTCTACGTATAGTCGTTTATTTCTCAATTAAACGTCATTAATAAGTTAATATAAAATAATGTGTATAGAGCCTGAACTTCCAATGATGAATTTCTGAACGAAACATAAACATCACGTTAAGCATTCGCTGGCATACACATTTCACCTTCTGGATTTGGAGAATAACAAGAACGATGGTCGCCCAAAAAACTCAACTGAATTGTCTCAGCATATAACGAAGAAAGATCATATTTATCAAAATCATCATTCAAACCCTTGTTGCTGAAGGCTCGACGAAAGGCGAACACGCAAGTCAACTGTAGCACAGAGAGATTTGGATGATATTACAACACAAACGTAGAGTAGGTGTTTTTCAATATTACGTCATTTGAAAGACCTGTAGAAATTTGTGAAGAAAGTTTTGTACTAAATTATTACTACGTATATATTGTTCTACAAAGCAAGGGGGAAGACAGTTGTTAAGAAGATTTTCGAAGTTTCTCTCCATTCCTAGTTTACAAGATACAACGGAAATATTTTTTGTAATTAACTGAATTATTTTTATTTATGTAACTGAATAAAACAAAAACATATCACTAACTTTTACGCAATGTTTGTATTCCTTACGGATATTATGCGACATCAATTGCGGATAGTCATTTACACTACACAATATCTGATTGTAATGAAGCTACTACACCATGAAAATAAATAGATTTATTAAGACCCATTTTTGTCGAAATTAATTGACTAAATCAACATACGTTAATAATTAATTGCTATTCATTGAAACAATTTTAATAAATTACGATCCGTACTGAACATTATAAAATACATCCCTGGCCGCATAATATATGGATCAATTACTCACAAAACTAATTACTTACAAGACTAATTACTTTACAAATAAGCTTGAATTTCACTGGGTTCAGCGTGCTTAGCATAATAACCTAAAGTAACTCCCGACTTTTCACTCTTTGAATCTACCTGCTTATCAATATTGTTTAATTGGACAGATTGCAATAAGCCGAAAAAGTACAAGAATTTCAAATGATTAATCCGTTGTTTAACGGATTTACGGAATTATCGGTTGTTTAACGTTAACTACTGTAGATAAATCTCAAAATAGTCATTTGTTTGTGCTTTGATTTACTTGACACATTTAAATTTCGAGATTTCGACGAAATAGCTTTATCCTATATCATATACCACACATGTGCTTTCGCCTTTCAATCCCCTGCAATATCCGTGTTTCGAAAAATGTCGCAATCTTTGCCGAGGACGTCATCATAAGTAGTTCTCGTCTGGAATGCGGACAATGCAAGGGCGGAGACGCAGGTCAACACATTTACCCTACTGTGCCAATTACCATTACAAGAGAGGCTCATCTTTCACAATCTGTATAAACGCGCTTTAATGCCGAGCGAAACAAGCCTCTCTGTACAGTCATACTCTGCAAGTGGTCATACGGCTTAGGCGACCAGTCGTACAAATGCTCTCAGCTATGCGGTCGTCCCTCGGGTAGGTTGTAGACGTTTCGGCATTTATTTCATGGCCTTCCTCAGGGCCAGAGGTGGCCCGTCATTTCGAAAGTTGATAGTTTACAAAATTAAGCCAGGGAGATATACAAAAAGTGGCGTGATGGCCACGTTATTTCTGCTAACGAATCCAGCCGGACGCTATGCACGGAACTATACTTTGCAGTGTACCGTTGAAAATTGCCAAAAACAAATGAGCAGCGTGTGACAATCACCCCGTGACGGCGGACATAAAGGGTTAGTTATTCTTTGTTTTTTAATATGAACAACGGACATATTACTGTCAAAATATGCACATTTTCAGCCTAAAAGTAAACTGACTAACATTCAACTAAATACGTGGCACGCTCTAAAACGTGGCCTTGCTGTGTCAAATTTCATAATCTTTTCAAGAAATTTGCCCAACGTTCCCTCTTTGATCTGGTCATGGGCCTTGGGAATTCTCTCAGAATGCGACAGCTCAGAATATCCAGCGATTTTTAATCAAAATGCCCTGATCCCCTCCCGAAAGTTTTAAAGATGTTGACCAACATTACGGAGCTAAACTTCTCTCGACGGCCCACGGCTCTCCGTTCTCAGCTCGAGGTTTGTCATCACTGGTAATGAAATTTCTTTTTTACTTTTCCCTTTAGAACAATGGCGTTAGTATAGAAATTAATTTTGTTAAGACAAAACGAAATGACCATTTACATTTTTTCGTCTATTTCGAGGTCGAGTAAGTCACATTTTACTTTTCAACTAATAAGTTACGTTGATTTCATCGATTTTAAAATCATCTTAATGGTACTTGCTTCAAACAATATTTACGAGGTGCAACAAATGTTCACCACAGAATTCCTGAGTAGCATATTCGATTTCTTCGCTCTTATGTTGTAATGTCTGCCATTGTGAGTACTATAGTATAATCTAAAGTTCCTGTGACGTCTATCGGCGCCATTGTCAGTTCGGTCGATTTCGCGATAAATAAAGGCGGATATTTTCTTTTAAAGAACAGCTTAAACCAAACGTTTGCTCGATTACATCAGTAACATACACAACAGCTTGAATTGTTGATCTGAAATGGTTTTGATCAATTGTTTCTGTCATTTTTCTTTGTTTTAGGGCATTTTTAAAGCGTTTGAAGAGTATTCTATTGATCATTTTTGGCAATGTTTTAGGCCATCAAAATGCGCCCCCTAGACATCACCTACGCTTCACCATTGGGGCTCCCAAGTAGCAACAATGGAAACCCAAACACCTCCTGCAGTACACATGTGATTATTTTCCCTCGCATCTCATTTGGAGGCAAAGCTAGAAAACCTAGTAACGGTATTATGACTCACGAAAGTATAATTACACAAATAATGTAAATGCCTATTCTAACTAAATACATCGAAATAGCGTACGTTTTTCGGTTGTAACGCAGAGATGCCACAACTGGCACGTGCCGCCACTGCTCGACGCTGAGATGCAGCGTCAGCATTTTCGCCCTGAGGAAGGTCAGGATTATGATGACCGATGCGTCTGCAAAACAAGTTACGACGCGACGGCGTCCAGACAGCTGAGATCATTCATCGTCTACAACTTGCTTTCATAGTAACCTCCGCCTTGATTGCTATTATTTTGTCCACTCAAGAATGACATTCTATTTTAATCTTCTAAATTCTATTATCTGAATATTAATAAAACAAAATTTACAAGTCTATCGTTTGTTTGTTGTGTTACGACCTAGAAACTAATCAATATTCACAGTTGAAAAGTTTTACATCGAAATGTATGCAAAACAATCGAAAATCTCTTTCCATGCACTGAATGAATCAAACATGTATTTCCAATTAAGCACTGTTTATAAATAATTTACAATATTCTATACAAATACGAGTAGAGGATAACGTGATATTTCCCCGTGTACCTGTGCATACATTTACAAAACTCTCCCTTCGTAGGCTTTCTAATTTTGCGTTTGCATCCACATCACGGGCTTTCAAATCGTCCTTAGGTGCACAGCGGTAAACTCCCGCAGCCGCCACCGGCCATGACATTTGCAGGCGGGGCCTTGCCCTGATATCTGCACTGGTCCTCTGCAAGCACGCCCGTCCTCTATATGGGGCCGTCCTGAAATTACGTAACGCAAATTTGAAGCATTCTAAATCCCCCTTAGAACGCTCCACCTAAATAATTACATAATGCTTGGGAGCACACGTCGCATTTACAATAAGTATGAATAAATTGTATAGTAGTGAAAACAATTTGTATTAATTGTATTCGTGTTATATATTAATATTTATGACAATTTAAAACAGAATTATTTGGCTATGCTGACCGAACCTAACACAGCACGATTGGAGGTGATTTTTAGTGAAAAAAGGTCGCATTGGCAAGAAAATTTCTGACAAAAAGCTGTGCACACGACATCATGGCATCACGACATCATGACGCATAGATGATTCTACGTCAATTTCATTGAATTCTAGAATACTTTATTGATCCCTTTCGAAAATTTTCTGCGACACACACTAACATATCCAATCGATATACCATTGATAAAAAATATTTCCAATTTTTGTAACAAACTTTATTATTTTATGTATCATAACTTTAATTTTTAATATTTCTTAAAATGTAATTTGTTAATATTTTAAGGTTTTAGTGTACGACTGAATAAAAGGAATTATTCAACAAATATGTAAAAAAAACTTTAAATATCAGCGTCACTTAACACACAATTCACATTCCTACCCCTATTTAATGTAGCGTAACACTTCCACAAATTCCCCTCTTCAACTTTACGAAGTTTATTAGACGACCCCCGATAAACTGCAAATTCACCGCGTCTAGTACTTCGAGATTCCCGTTCGTTTCGACAACTAGTCATATTGACTTTTTGTTGGAATATCCCGTTTACATTTTAAAATTTGTACAGACAATAGTAAAATTATCAATTTTGTATTCATTTTATAATTTTCAGCGTTTCGACTTGTTCTGAAAAGTTCCATGGCTACTAGAGGTGAGGAAGACAACTGAAGATCGTTGATGATTTTCCTCCACTTCCCTGAGCTGGAAGAAGGCCATTTTTACGGGAGTAACATAATATTAATTAAATTTATAACGTGTGGAAGGTAATTGGGTGTAATGAAGATGCCTAGTGCGAGCATCAAAACTTAAAGCTAGAAAATGGGCGCAATTAAAAATTATAAAGTCAGAGACAGAATTCTATTTGTTTGTATTAAAATACCGCTTCTCGGAAGAACCGAATACAAATAATTTTTTTATTACTTGAAATAAAGTTAATTTAATGAAGAAAGAAGATCTTCACGCTACTTTTGTCTGAGGTAAATTACACGAATTTAAGTGTTATTGGTGATTGTGGAACTCTATTCACTGAAACGTTTTGAATAGTGAACTTGGACTAAAGATATGAGAGACCTAACTCTTGAAAGGATGGTTTTGGCTGTGTTAGTACAGGTTGTGTATGTTGGAGTACTGCTTGTAGTAACTGCAACAGTGAACGGACGAAAAGTGGTATCAAATTGAGCATTTTCATAAATTTACCATTCAGATTTATGAAAATAGAGTAATATTTCTAATTTCTGTCACCCCAAGTAGAAATGCTATATTGTCGTCAAATGATTCTTAATTCGCAAACTCCAAAAATATAATTTATGATCACCGAATCAGTATTGTCGTTTCTCTTCCTGAAACATTGAGGAAACTAAATGAACTAAAAATTAACATGCAGACTAAGTCCATTCGCGGGCCAACGTAAATGACTCGGGAATACGTAGGCAAATTTCCAGTTCATGGGCGCATTTGTTTATGCCGTTGTCGCTGTCAAACAAGTCGACCTCTCGATAAATTGGCAGTCGCAGACACATGTGGGTCGTGGGCGTGGGCCTTGGGTGCTGCTTACGAATTATTTATCACCAGGCACTTTCAAGGTTCTATTGTTCGGGAGGGTGGCATCGAAAGTTGCCTCTGCACGTTGCAAACAAAGGGGAAACGACAACAGCTAGTGGACTTGGGAATTTGTTGAGTCATTCCCGACACTTAAAATGGCCTCCCTTCAACTCCGAGAGTTCTAATACTCTCAAATTCGAGTACTTAACCAATAAACGGCGAGGAGGTAAAGGCGGTCACTACTGTCGGGTAGAACTGACAGAGTGGTCACTGCCCGTTCAAATATCTTACATACAAGAGAAGTAGAGGCTGCAGGAATAGTTTCTTTTGCCCATCATTTGATCTGCGTGAGTCACCAAGACAACATTGTTTTTTGTTGTTGTTTTTTTCAGACTTTGATCGTTTCATATTTTTTAAGTTTTTGATGAAGTTCCCGGATGTATTATGAATTTAAGTGAACTATTTAACGAAAGTTTGCAAAGAATTAGAAGATGGGTAAACTTTAAGTAATGAGATGGGATACAGTAATAGGATTTTCGACTTTTTCATGGAATATCTTTAGAAGACCCTCTTGAGTACCGAAGAAATTTCAAAATGTACCTAAATTATGCATGGAATGACGAGAATAGGTCCAGTGTGCGATTAATAAACAATTACATTACTGTTTTGGTCTCACGTCGCTTGTGTATGCGTGGAAAGCATTTCGAATAATTTTGGAATTTCTAATAACCCAGCATGTGTGCCAAATGGCGAGACTACGCATGCTACCGCCGATAAATACAAGTCGCCGTTCCAGCACTTCATAAAATTGTGTTCATTTTTTTACCCGAAGAAAGTAGATTTTTTCTCCGCTGGTTCAATGAATTATGCTTCAGAAATCTATTCACCCAAACTTCTGAACGCAATGAGACAAGACAATTGGGCCAGAAACTGATGTGCAATAAGGCAGTGTTTCTCAGCAGAAACATATAGGAAACTATCATCATTTGGGCCACCTAACTTTTCGGATATCAGCTGCCGCTCCTTGCCCTTAGTTAATTCCTTTTCACACCCCAGAGTTCCTTGAGTGTAGCCTCTACGCCGTGTCTCCGCCGCCAAGCCCATTTCATCCGAGCACTTACTGCTGCCGCGGTGTTTCGTAAGTCCGTGGTGGCGCTGGAACCCTTTTACAGGTAGGGAGGTTTGGTTGCGCTCGCACTGTATAGCCCAGCCCATTACTGAGCTTATTCCCACTGACACATAATTGGTCACATTCATACACATTCGGGCAAATATAGGTCCGGTAAGGTGTGGGGTAACGGAGGTGACACACATGGTGGTTGGATCAAGCCCCACACAGCCGACAGAGGAAACAATCGTTTACCACACTGTGATGAACATTCCACTGGGGTTTTTTACACCCAAAATGACTCACTCTATGTTTGTTCGAGCCACCAGGAAGAGAGGCCGTACTAACCCAACGCCGGCGAGGGTAAGGGACGGTGATCCAACCGCCTCGCCCGCCATCTGGTGGCAGCGACTTTTCCCGCGAAACAAAACCGGGCGCGGAGGCGGGCGCGCGGAACCGGTTTGAACCGGAGAGCGCAGCGCGAACCGACCCGAGCCGCGATTTACGGCGGCGGTCGCAATTTACGAGGCACGGGGCGGAGGAGACGGCGGCAAGTCCATGTGTACCTGCGCCGCTGGGCGCCGGGCGATGGGCGGGTGCGAAGGGTAGAGTGTCCCATGCCGTGGACGTGCTGAAGGAGGATGCCAAGGGTAGAGTGTCCCATGCCGTGGACGTGCTGAAGGAGGATGCCAAGGGTAGAGTGTTTCATGCCGTGGACGTGCTGAAGGAGGATGCCAAGGGTAGTGTGTCCTACACCTTGGACGTGCTGGAGAAGTGCTTGGGGAAGAGTAGTCTACACCATGGGTTTGCTGAGAGATAGGAGGATGCCAAGGATAGAGTGTCCTATGCCGTGGACGTGCTTGGGGAATAGTAGTCTACACCATGGGTGTGCTGAGAGATAGGAGGATGCCAAGGGTAGAGTGTCCCATGCCGTGGACGTGCTGGAGAAGTGCTTGGGGAAGAATAGTCTACACAATGGGTTTGCTGAGAGATAGGAGAATGCCAAGGGTAGAGTGTCCTTTACCGTGGACGTGCTGGATATGTGGGTAGATGCTTGGGGGAGAGTCATCTACACCATGGATTTGCTGAGAGATAGGAGAATTCCAAGGGTAGAGTGTCCCATGCCGTGGACGTGCTGGAGAAGTGCTTGGGGAAGAATAGTCTACACCATGGATTTGCTGAGAGATAGGATGCCAAGGGTAGTGTCCTATACCGTGGACGTGCTGGAGAAGTTGGTGGATGCTTGGGGAATAGTAGTCTACACAATGGGTTTGCTGAGAGATATGAGGATGCCAACGGTAGACCATGGACATCCTAGAGAAGTGAGTGGATACTTAGGGCAGAGTGGTCTACACCAAGGGTTTGCTGAGAGATAGGAGGATTCCGAGGGTAGAGTGTCCTTTACCGTGGACGTGATGGATATGTGGGTAGATGCTTGGGGGAGAGTCATCTACACCATGGATTTGCTGAGAGATAGGAGAATGCCAAGGGTAGAGTGCCCTATACCGTGGACGTGCTGGAGAAGTTGGATGCTTGGGGAATAGTAGTATACACCATGGGTTTGCTGAGAGATAGGAGGATGCCAAGGGTAGAGTGTCCTATGCCTTGGACATCCTAGAGAAGTGAGTGGATACTTAGGGCAGAGTGGTCTACACCATTGGTTTTCTGATGAGATAGGAGAGTGCTAAAGGTAGTGTCCCATACCATAGACATGTTCGAGAAATGAATGGATGCTTAGGGCTGAGTGGCCTGCACCATTGGTATGCTGAAGAGATGGTGGTAGTTTACGGCAAAAACGCTAGTATCATGTATATGCTAGAGAGATGGATGGGTGCTTACGACAGAGTGTCCAGTACCATAGCTATGCTGGAGAAATGGGTGAGTGTTTAAGGTCAGGGTGAGTGGCCAATTGGGTAGTATCCTGTGCCAGGGACATGCAGGAGAAATGCGTGGCGGCTTAAGTGCAGATTGGTCTTTACCGTGGGTATGCAGGATATGGAAGATAACTAGAAGCAGAGTTGGCTGATAAGCTGAAGCGGCAGGTTTGGGCAGAATATTCTGTTACATTGATATTTTGGAAAGGAATTTGAAAAGAAGAAGAATTGAGGGTTCTTCGGAAGAGCAAGAGAAGTTTATTGTTACCTGAATTGGTGAGCATGGGGTAATGCGCGGATGCATGAAATAAAGTAACCAGTACCATTGGCGTATTTCCCCATAAACACAACGATAAGAGTGGTCTCTAGGAGATAAAGTCTAAAAACCTTGCAAATAAATTCTAGATGTGCCAAAGGATGGCGAAAAATATATTTTATTTTCAATATTATTGTAATTATTTGTCGAAAAGTTTCGGTGACTCATTTCTATTAATGATTTTTAATTAGTTTTCGGACCCGGGTGTTAGTTACGATGGCTGCAGGACCGGAAGGAACTAAGATTGTTTGCTGAAATCCCTTGCAAAGCATTGGCCTTGACCTTGTGACTGGCGAAGAATGCAAATTGAAACCACTTTGCAACTCATCATTCCATCAACCTCGTCATCCTCTAATTCGCATTGACCCATGAAAGCTTTGAACTATGCCTCACTGGACATCGTGAGGGATATGACAATAAAGCACGATCAGAACCCGTTTCACATCGAAGGAGAATCACCCGAGAACTACCAAATCGTATTGAAATTCCAAGGACGGCGCTGGGAATTGGGGGAGACAGGGCCGTTTTAAATCTTTGGGGGCGGTACTACGTACGTTAATTTGGGGGCCCCCTATTCTTACTTTCACCGCCCTCCCCCAATTTAAAGGCAAGTTTTGTTTAAAAAAACTTAACTCATCACTGAGTGACATTTTCGCATCAACCATCAACATTCCATACAATTAATTTTATCCAATTATGCGCGACATATCACTCTGTTATGCCGATATTTTGCCTAAAATATAATCTTACATTAGTTTTTTTTATTTTATTTGTTGAAAAATTTAGTATTAACTAATTTTCTTATAACTATCAGGCGGCACCGGGCCGAGTGTTAACAGGGGCCAGGGGGGAGAAAAAGATGAAAAGGTGCAATGTGGAGTGGGTTAGGGAGGAATACTGAGGTTGCTTCCCTCTCACATGATTGGTTCGGCTCACCCGGAAATGCAAGAGCACAATTCACCGGCGCAGCTAAAATCTACGAGTGCCTTCCTCTCCCAAGATTGGTTCTCTTCACCATAATTACGAAAAAAACATTTTATATGAGAGAAACTTAAATATATTCTTGAATAACAATTATAATACAGCTTGATTTATTCCTCCTTTCATGCAAAAAAAAAAAAATACCACAAACACGTGTTTCGTACATACGTTTACCTGGTACAATTGACAACGGCCGTAGAAAGCACAAAATAACCAATGCCTATCCTCCACTTGTAGTTAAATTATTGAATGCACCATCGAGATAGAGACAGTGGTTGCAGGTGTAAACAGCCAACACCATCATGTTCCTCTTAATGCTTCCAATAAATTATGAGCCGGCTCGTACAACCAAGGTGGCTAAGAAACAAGTGCAGTAGCGAGCTCGGCTGGATGGGACGTGTTCAAACCCCACGTAGTCTGTCCTATCCCCATAATAGTAGAACTGTCCTATCCCCATAATATCACCCTTCCCGTAATGTTCCTTCTTTTCTGACCCGTCCGGGTGGCGTAGAAGCTAGGGCTACGATATCGCCAACAAAATATCGATTTTTCTAAACATCGATGTTCAAAATTAAAATGTCGATGGTAATAAAGCTTCGCCCCAAAACCATTGATTTTTTAAACCTTAACCATAAGTTTTATTTACCATTAATATTATCGGGGGGAAGTCATTTGACGACGAACGCATATATTAATTTTTCATTGAGATTTAACTGTCTTTAAATATATACATTACATTTGAAATAAAATGTATTTATATAAAATTATATTTAATATAAAGTCTTTATTTTAGGAGGAAATGTAATCCTTAGCTTGTATCTTTCAGTGAAAATGAAAATGTGACATGTCATCAGAATCCGAGCCCTGGTGATCCGAGATGGTGACCCTGGATGACCTAAGCCGTTAACGCGCGTTAATCAACACAACCAATCAACCCCACCTATCAACCCCATCAATCAACACAAGCAATCGACCTGACCAATCAACACAAGCAATCAACCTGACCAATCAACACAAGCAATCAACCTGACCAATCAACACAAGCAATCAACCTGACCAATCAACACAAGCAATCAACCTGACCAATCAACACAAGCAATCAACCTGACCAATCAACACAAGCAATCAACCTGACCAATCAACACAAGCAATCAACCTGACCAATCAACACACGCAATCAACCTGACCAATCAACACAAGCAATCAACCTGACCAATCAACACAAGCATTCAACCTGACCAATCAACACAAGCATTCAACCTGTCCAATCAACCCAGAGAGTGTCCCTCCCTGGCGGCGCCGTCGTCCGACGGCAGACTCTCCGCGCGGGCGGCGATCGCGGATACCGGCGCGGGCGGCGGCCGGCGTTTGTTTATCCGACGCCGCGACGCCTATTTCCAGCGCCGCGGCCTTGGCGGCGGCGGCGGCGGCGCCGCGGCGTTGGACCGCGGACTCAATGGGAGGAACCGTACTCTCCATCCAGCAGCTCCTAACGCCAGAGGCCCACTGATATACACGTACAGCACAGTGTGAGAATAATTGGCAATTTTGTCCAGGACGGAGCGTTCCAGTGGAGGGGGTGTATCGAGGAGGACAAAAAGAGCATTTTGGTATACCCCTCCGGTTTCTGGTTCGCATTGGGGGCTTACGAAAGAACCCATTTAAAATTCAATTACGTATTAACATTTTTCTATGCATATCGTAATATTGTTTTGGATTAACCTGATTTAACATTAATTTGAGATTTGTGATTAATTTTAGCAACGTACATTCTATAATGAAACTTCGAAATGTCTACTGCAAGACGCTCAGGAACTCTTGTTCTCATAATCTCTTGTAATAATCTCGTATTACACGATACGACGCGGATTAAGGAAATATAAATTCAAGTAATGAGACAACATGCCAAAAATTATGTTTTTCCTGTAAGATTTTTAAATTTGGTAAATGAGAAGGAATGGAAATAGTAAACTAACAAGATGTAGAAATCATAAACTAATTAGAAAATAATTTTAAAAAAATGATCAAACGTGTATTGGGGTTACTGATAAACAACAGTGTATCAATAATTCGTAACAAGAATATGATTGTTTTCCGGGCAGTTCATCAGTTAGCCTCAATCCATCCCAAAAGTTTCTTCGTGTTTGACCACACTACTCCTGTTGATGTCACGGAAAGACGCAAAAAAGTCTGGAAAAACATTCACCATACGACCACGGCCTAACAATATTGACGCCGTCCGCTTATCACACGGCTATGATAGCCTACATCGGTTCATAAATCCTAAGAATGTTCTTGAGAAGGTTATTTTTCAGGTTTTATTCCATTGTCTGATTTCCATTGATTTTTTATCATTTCAGAGTGAGGAAATTATAAAGCACAAATGGATTAATTCTGTCCCTGACTCGGGACAAATAATTGCTTCCCTAGCAGGGTACATCAAACTCTTCAGGCGAGCTTGTTCCCGGCATTACCCTGTCAATTCGCACCCACTTTAATACAAAATAAATCTCAAGAGTTTTGCGAACGATAGTTTTCTCTTGGCACGGACTACAAAAATAGTTTCCTGAAATAATTTTAAAAAAATTATTAACAATTTAATAATTATCCTATAATGATGAATAACCCAATACGGTTTATTAACAAAGATTGTTCGATTGCACTGCAACAGAAAAGCTGCACATCATTATAACGATTGGTAATCAACTTTGAAGTCAAAGAGAACGAATCTCAACGCTTCAAACGTCGCGAAATCCAGGAGTTCTTTGAACGCCGGAGGTTTCCCAGAAGACGATAAGGCGTTCCGCGAACGCGAGCAGCGCTGCGATTCGATTCGATTCGATTCGATTAATCGACGCCGCCGCCCAGCGCCTGTGTTATATTTCGCCACTCGCGCCGCGCGAGGGTTCGATGGCGGATCGCGCTAACCCGGGGTGCCGCGCGCTAACCGAATAATGGGCCGTAAATAACAGGCCGAGAGGTGTCGTACACCCACCGCTCCAACCGCTTCCATGCGAACACACAGGCAGAGGGAGAAAGGGACAGGAGAGGAGGGAGAAAGAATAAGAGAGAAAGGGAGAAAGAGTAAGAGAGGGTAAGAGAGTAAGAGAGAAAGAGGAGTAAGAGAGAAAGAGAAAGAGCAAGAGAGAAAGGGAGACAGGGCAAGAGAGAAAGAGCAAGAGAGAAGGGAGAAAGAGTATGAGAGAAAGGGAGAAAGAGTATGAGAGAAAGGGAGAAAGAGAGAATGAGTAAGAGAGAAAGGGAGAAAGAGAGAATGAGTAAGAGAGAAGGGAGAAAGGGCAAGAGAAATGGGAGAAAGGGCAAGAGAGAAGGGAGAAAGGGCGAGAGAGAAGGGAGAAAGGGCGAGAGAGAAGGGAGAAAGGTCAAGAGAGAAGGGAGAAAGGGCAAGAGAGAAGGGAGAAAGAGTTTGTGAGAAAGGGAGAACGGGGCAAGAGGGAAAGGAAGAAAAGGCAAGAGAGAAAGGGAGAAAGAGTATAAGAGAAAGAGAGAAAAATCAACTTCTTGGGATCAATATCGACCCCGACTCCTGTCATAAAGTGTAACACTGTAGTTTATGACCCATGAGAGAAGTCAGCATCAAATTTACACATTTTTTTAACATAAACACTGCTATTTGACGCTGACCTTTCACATGAGTCATTAATTAGAACACTTGCCCTAGTACTTAAAAAAGACAACAAAAAAACTTTGTCGAAACGTGGTACGAAATGGAGTAAAACTGATGCGTATGATAATGAATTATTTTTATTTTTAAAAAAATTAACTGATTTTTATTTCATGGGATCAAAAGAGTAATACGTATAAATTCTATTAGACAATTACAACCCACAAATAACGCTGCAGCCCGCCGCAGACGTATGACGTGTTTGTGGCGTCCGCGGAGCCACCCTGTCCTCCGTGCGCCGGGAATTGTTCGCGCAGCCGCCCTGTTGGCCGGCCAGCCGCAACGTCGGCCAAGATTTATGGAGGCGGCGCGTGCGGCCGGGCGAGCGGGCGGGCGGGCGGGCGGGCAGTATCCCGGCCCAGGGGCTGCGTCGCACAGTGGTCCACAACGGGCCGAAAAACGCGCGAGGTCAAAATAATTTGTGATACATTCGCACCTCGCTACTACACACCTAACATTACCCAAGCTTAAATGATGACGATGACGATGATAATAAGAATGCGAATAAGAAGAAAACCGATTATCTCTGAACCGACTTCTAGGACGAGAGATAGCATCATGAAAAGTCGGTCATTTGGCAAAGCTTCATCATTCGTATTGCGAATCTTTAGACTAAAGCAAAAAAGTCTGTAGTTGAACGAGGGAACGCAGAAAGAAGTGTCATTGGCAGGTGGAGAAGAAATATGGGTGCCAGTGAGAATATATCATGGAACACAAACATAGATGCGAACAACGCAAATGAGACTTAAAAAGGAGGAAGAAAGAGAAGAAGAATCAGAAGAAGAAACAGAAGCACAAGAATCAGAAGAAGACGAAGAAGCAGAAGAAGGACCACAAGAAGAAGAAGAAGAAGAAGGACCACAAGAAGAAGAAGAAGCAGAAGAAGAAGAAGAAGGACCACAAGAAGAAGAAGAAGCAGAAGAAGAAGAAGCAGAAGAAGGACCACAAGAAGAAGCAGAAGAAGAAGAAGACGAATAAGAAGCAGACGAAGAAGCAGAAGCAGAAGAAGAAGAAGACGAAGAAGCAGAAGAAGAAGCAGAAGAAGAAGAAGAAGAAAAAGAAGAAGGAGCACAAGAAGAAGAAGAAGAAGGAGCACAAGAAGAAGAAGAAGAAGAAGGAGCACAAGAAGAAGAAGAAGACGAATAAGAAGCAGACGAAGAAGCAGAAGCAAAAGAAGAAGAAGAAGAAGACGAAGAAGCAGAAGAAGAAGAAGAAGAAGAAGAAGAAGAAGAAGAAGAAGAAGGAGCACAAGAAGAAGAAGAAGAAGAAGGAGCACAAGAAGAAGAAGGAGCACAAGAAGAAGAAGAAGAAGAAGAAGAAGAAGAAGAAGAAGAAGAAGAAGAAGAAACGCGCCCCGCGCACCTTCTGGTCCACTGTGCGCTGGCAGCGCCGCGTCGGCCGGCGCCTCGACGCCCGTGGCCTTGGCGGCGGCGGCGGCGGCGGGCGTGGGCGGGGCGGTCCGGGCGCCGCCCCTCCTCCCACCACGTCCCGCCCCTCCCCGCCGCGCCCCGCGCAATCTTCACACGTCGTTTCGCACGGCGCAACGACCAGCCCGCGTCTAGGGGAGGGGGAGGGGAAGGGACGACGGGGCGGGAGGACGGCACGGCGGACGGATGAGACGGGCAAACAAACCCGACGCGGACGCACGCGCAGCACACGGAGGCGGACACGCGGCCGGAGCGGGTGGGGGAATTTAGGGAGTAGAATTCACTGACTTGAGTGATGTTTGGTTGGTTTTTAGATTTAAATTCATGTTTGACTGATTTTAGATTTAAATTGATGTTTGATTGATTTTAGATTTAAATTGATGTTTGATTGATTTTTACATTTAATTTGAAGTTTAATTTTGGATTTTTAAATTGATGTTTTATTTTTGATTCAATTTGATGTTTGATCGATTTTGGATTTAATTTGATGTTTGATCGATTTTGGATTTAATTTGATGTTTGATCGATTTTGGATTTAATTTGATGTTTGATCGATTTTGGATTTGATTGGCACGTCAACTGCTATTGTCATGAGCCTCGTTAGAGTGAACTACATTATACGCCCTGGATGTAGGGGTATCCACCTTCGCTGGTTGGTGATATCTGGCACCGGCTGCTCATCGGATTGCTGGAGATTTCCTTCCTTCACGTGTCAACTCCTGCGGGGCAGCGCCTCAGTCAGGGCAACTGCTAAGCTCCCGACTGGGCCTGTGCAGTGTGTGAGAGTAAGGGATAGATAGGGCAAGGAAAAAGACGGAAAAATCGCGCGCTCCAATTTATATTGGAACACTGCCCCGAGATTCCCATGGTGTTGATAAACCAAGGGACAGAATGTATTACATGCAGTTACTTACTAAAGGGGTGCTCCCAAGAGTGATCATGGGATTTCAGACCCTCCCTCCCCAATTCAATGTTACAAAGGTCAGTAGAGAGAAACTGCAGATGATCAGATGGAAAATAAAGAACATTTTCACATATACCATAATTATTACTGCGTACTAGATGTAGTGTTACGCGAATCTCTGGCAAACGTTGGAGTTACGAAACACAGAGTTTACTCTGTAAATCCCTAGAGGTATTTTGTCGGTCATGATGGGATACCCGTAATTAAAAAAAAAAAAGATGAATAAAATAAATAAAGAAGGTGGACGGTGGATCGAGGGGGCACGTGAGATCAGGTCTTTGCGCTACAATTCCACCTCATTTAACATTCGTGTTCAATTGGTGCCTTCACCTAACAATCACCTTCTCGCAGAACACAAAAATCCCACGATAAGAGAGTCTATCCACGATGTGAACTGCCAAACCCTCTAATTAGCGACGTGAAGTAAGCGAAACAACGACTTTCGTCGTTTTACTCAATTTCACATAACCTTCGAGAACATTGTTAATTCGCACTTTTTGGCCAGCTTGTGGCCCGCGGCAGAGAAAATGCCCATTAGTCCTCCTTTAAATTATCTTCATGAGTATTTAATGTCCAAAATGTGCTTACATTGGAGTAATTTGGAATTAATATGTCAGACTTTCTAGATATCCCCTACCATTTTATCGGTTTTAAGATGTAATTACAATGTGGCATGATTGTTATCAAATATACTTATCTAGTCTGGTTTCGTTGACTTTGAATTAAACTCAAAATGATAACTCATCTCATTTTCCGATGAGATATGACATGCTTCGAGATTTTCTATCAAAACATCCTAAAATTTCTATTTCTCGTCTCCATGTGACAGGAGCGTTTGCCCATATTTTCGATCTTTATGCTTGCCGGTGAAATTCGGGTTACTTTATAGGAATTAAATATGCAGTTCTAACCCGTAGTTGGGATATTAACGGTAGAGTATTAGAATTTTGAACTTTACAGATCATATGAACGTTGAACCTCGATTCTAAACAACTTCGGTGGTAAAAACAGAAGTCACTTAATTGAGAAGTTCGACCGGTGTAATTGCTCTGTGATTATTGCCATTAATCTTTCATGTTTACTGGATTCATCACGTCATTTCCGAACCAAGAAAACTAGAGTTCCTCACATCCTCTTCCCAAGGTGCATTCCATCATTCAAAAGTGCAGAAAATCTTGAACGTAATTGCCCTCCTTCAATCCAATTCACTTCCCTTACTGAATAGATTTTTGTTTGTAGTTTGTATGCAACTGAGTTATAAATAATCTTCGCGATAACCTGACTGCGGCTAATACCTTCAGAAACAGCTATTTACGTTATGGACATTTCGACGCGTGTGTTTATTGCTCTGAGAGAGCAACTCTCTGTGACCCGTGATTACAAGCGAGCGTAGAGGGAGTTACGCAACAGACATCGTAGCAACCACTTGCACACAAGAGGAGAACATTCCAGATTGCCCGTATGGACAAGCGGTTTAAAAATTGTTTACTCTGAGTTCTCAGTAGTACGTTACACCATACGGAAGAATCAGAACAAGAATATGTAAATTAATAAGGATTAATGTATTGTATTTTCATTGTAATTATCTTCAAACTGAAGAAAAAATACAAATTTCGTAACATTTGCGCTCGTTACCTGTTAGTTACCGAATAAATAAAAAATATAAATAAAACAAATTCAGTTCATTAGATTTCGACCACAAATCGAATTTCGATCATTTTCAGCGTCACCAGTTAGTCATTAGAAGGTTCTTTAAGATCTAGAGAAAGTCTATATGAAAAGTTTCCCTACTAAATGTAATAGGCATATTTCACTGCTTAAAGCAGGTATCATTCTGGTATACATTAAGTTGTTGATATTAATGAACCGAAAAATTGGAAGCGAAGTACTGTTCCAGGAGACTTCATCTTAGACAACTTCCATCGTGTTTCCGTACGGATACAGACACGCTATTAAAAAAAGTGTTAAAAAGTTTCCACTGTGAATTACGTCTGATCGAGAAAAATTGTTGTTAAAACCGATAGTAAAAGGCAATAAAATGAGAGAAGTAATACTAAATTTAATGTTAAATACAGTATTGCAGTAATAAAATATTGAAAATGCTTCATAATGTAAATAGTATGTTAGTAAATTACGTCTACAATATCATCTATACTGAAATGCTCTCCTTCGTTTGGAAGAAGAGAGAAGCTTGGGATAAAATTTGTCCTGTTTTTCAATCAGTTGCTCTGAACATCATTCATGCCATTGCATCCATAACAATATCTGATTAAATTTATATATTAATTAATATATTCACCAGTACTGACCTTACAGGGAAATAAAGACCTCCCTAATTACATTCACTTAGCCCAGACAGGATTGAACGGAATGAGATGTCAAGAGACTGTTCCAGACAGAGGATCTTATTACGGAGTTGTGGGAGGGGAGGAGGGGAGAGAGGAAAGGGGGGAAAGGGGAGAGGGCTGAAAAGGAGAGAGAGAAAGAGAGAGAGAGAAAGAGAGAGAGAAAGAGAGAGAGAAAGAGAGAGAGAAAGAGAGAGAGAAAGAGAGAGAAAGAGAAAGAGAGAGAAAGAGAAAGAGAGAGAAAGAGAAAGAGAGAGAAAGAGAGAGAGAAAGAGAGAGAAAGAGAGAAAAAGAGAGAGAAAGAGATAGAAAGAAAGAGAGAAAGAGAGAGAAAAAGAGAGAGAAAGAGAGAGAGAGAGCTGAGATGGGAGGAAGGGACAGGGAGGCAGGGGAGGTTCGAAAGGTGAGGGGAAAAGGCGAGTGGGAGGAAAGGGGGCGGAGACAGAAAGGAGGGGAGATGAAGGAGGGGAGGGGAGGGCAGGAGCGTGGCGGGGTCGCGGGTTAGCGCTGCAGTTGATACGCCCGCGGAGCGATGACCGTTATCTCCCTCCACCGCCCCGCTGTCTACGGCCTTTGCCGCAGCATTCGCCCCCACGCACGCACGCACGCACGGGGCACCGAACGACATGAGTTTGGCGGCTAGCGCCACGTTAACCATAAAGGGGCTCGCGCACTCTACGTATACGTGACAGGAGAATTAAACAGGAAAAGGGACAGAATTGGAGACACGAAGAAAAAGTGAGTGAGCACTTAGTTCGTGTTTCGGAGCGTGTCAACTACGTTGGTCATTAGTCTCGTTAGGGTAGTGCACGGTATAGAGAAAGATTCAAATTGCATAATAATAATAATAATAATAATAATAATAATAATAATAATAATAATAATAATAATAATAATAATAAACACGTAACAAGTGGATGTAGCAGCCACGCACAGTTGGAATCCAAAAAGAGGCATGATGAAGTGGCGAAGCAGATACACCAATTATTGGCATTGAGAACGGGCTTACTCGCCACTTCCGTGCCGTATTATAAATATGTGCCTCAGAATGTGCTTGAAAGTAGTGAGCACACACTCTACTGGGACCGCTCCATTATCACTGACAGACATGTCGGCGGCAATAGACCCGATATAACGTACATTGATAGAAACCATCAGCAGGTTTTCCTTATCGATATATCAATACCCAATACCCACAACATATCGGGAAAATATCAAGAGAAGATCCAGAAGTATACTGATCTCGCCCATGAAGTCTAATCTCAGTGGAACTTCAGTAAAGTGACAACTGTGCCTATAATAATATCAGCTACAGGAGTGATCCCAAAAATGACACTTCGGGCACTGGAGTGTCTTCACTTGGATGCTAGGAATGTATATAATATGCAAAAGTGTGTAATTTTGAATACATGCCGTATTGTCAGAAGCCATCTGAACCTTCAGTAAAGCAACCACACACCTGGTCATCATTCCTGTGTGTGGTTGACATACCGACCATTAGATACTGTGAATAATGTATAATAATAATAATAATAATAATAATAATAATAATAATAATAATAATAATAATAATAATAATAATAATAATAATAATAATAATAAACCACCTTGAGTGCTTGTGAAATACAAGTAGTTTGAACCTAAAGGGATAAGAAAAAATTGAGTTATCGAGTTTTTTTAATTATTGCAGGTTCGCAATTCTGTATTATTGAGAGGAAATGAGAGGAAGGTGAATGAAATTCGAAGCATCAGAGATCGAGTTATGGAAAGTTCTACAGAATTACTTACGCTTCTGTTTCACGATTGTAATACAGTTAAAATCCACTCTTCAAATGTTTCTTAATTCCCTTCTCCCGCAGCAGTTTTTGCTAAGCAGTAACAAGACAAATTTACAATCATTAATTCCGGCACAGAAGGAAAACTTGCCCTGCTGCGGTAATATTTGTCAATCAGTTTATGACTGTTATTCCAATTCCGTTTATGACAGTTACTAGCAGAATATTACGTATTTATTCATGTTACACACTTTTTAAATTTGACTTCCTTTCTGTATCTTCTACATCCTCGCACACATGTTCATCACTCTATTAATCTTCGTTTCATTGTTAACATCCTTTTTGTCACACTTCTTCCCTATCCGGTCGAGAGGAAAAAAGAGTTAAATGTAAGTTTCGGATGACTGTGAAACCTGATCTCGCTGTCACCCGCCCGAGGATCATGAATACGACAGGCGATAACACACCCAGTGTGGTTTCTTTTATTCAGAGAGACTGCGTGTGCGTACTGTGCTTCGTTGTTCTGTATAAAGTGTAGAGATACCAATAAAAATACCCAGAAAGTAAAATTTTCATGATTTTAAGCGAGAGATTTACATTTAATAACAGCAACACTGAGAAAAAATTTTACGTGTACGTTCTTATTTGTTGATATCTATTCTCATTGTTGTGGATATGCGCTGTTTTCAATTGTATTCTCTGTTACTGATACAATGTGTAAGAGAGGGTCATCTTCCAACACTTTATCTGCCATAAGAAAGGAAAAAATTGCGGATTGACTACGTAATAAAATGTTACGTAAATGGGAAACATCTTGTAATTGGTAATTGCTAATAACCAGTAAGTTCTTTTCCCCCTTTGTTGGATATTGAAGGCAACATTCAATGTAGACAACATTTCGCGCGTTAACCAGCTACTCTCCCGATCTCGAAACACCTTCCGGTAACATTATTGAACCATCGATAAGCTTTGATTGATATCATTTGATAAACGAGGCTTTTCACAGCTTTGATTTCATTTTATATCTGCACCTTCTGCAACCGGAATGGGAGTCGAAGACCTCTTGAAATGAGAGACGTGAAGTATCAGGCGCTATTATCTTGGAGTGAAACACAGTGGAAATGACGGAAAGCTGTGTCACCTCCTTTCACTTTATCAGCGAAAAGGGATAAGAAAACAAAGCAGCTATGCACGGAGTCTTATCTCTGCCAGCCACTCTCATCGCTATGATTTAACGGCGTCATCTTAATCCCAAAGAGAATTCCCACACACCATACGAACAGGACTACTGCAAGTGTCTCCATTCTTCCTATTACGATTCAACTACTACACAGCGGATATGCAGACCTCCAAATTAACCCACACAACACTTATTTCCATAACCCATTTATTAATGAACTTCATAACAAATGCAATCAAAAATTATCTAAACACAATAGAGAGAGGAACCCGAAAACGCAAGATTAAATTCAATCCTAGCAAAATCACAGATATAAAATATTCACATTCAAACCATACTACGCACCCACCCCATCAATGATAAATAAGGATAAATAACAGCATTAAGGATAAATAACAGCATTATGTCATGGATTCGAAAGAATAAGACAGTTAAACATCTAAATCAACACTGTCAACGAAATCCATCAAACCAAAATTCACAATTCTACAAACTGAAACCGCTAATAAGCGAAACTAACCGCTCATCAAACAACGCTAATATGTAACGAGCCCGGATTACACTTTTTGCCCTATACGACACGTACAGTTTTTACTGGCCTTTGGCGAAAATAAATAAAACCAAAATTATAAAAGATAAAATTATAAGACGGCTCCTCTTATACGCGAGTTAATACGACCAAATACACTCAAAAATGATCTTAACAAAATTCAAGTCATAAAAACAAATTTCTAAGATGTATCACCAAAGCCATTCCTCCAACATTACCTCACTTGGAATTCACGTCATACCGAATTATGAATAGTGAGTACTTGTTGCCAGTACTGCTCGAAGGTGTTTCTAAAATCATGGAGACACTGTGCGCGGATAAGAGATATCGGATCCGATTCATCAAGCAAAATTGATGTTCCTTTTATCAAAACATCGATGCTCAAAATGAAAGCATCGATGTTAATCACGTCACAAAATCATCGATGTTTTTGTGTATCGACATTTTTAAATCGATTTCAGAAAAAAATTGCAAAATTAATGTACGCTCGGAGGGCGGAGGATAATTTGACGGCGGTCGTGTATATTAATACAAATGAGATTTAAGTGATACAGCAAAGCCAATAAATTAATAAGAAAAGTTAACGAAACTTTTATCATCTGATTGGATATATAAAATATAGACTACATACGGAAAAGTGACTAACTTACTTTTCATCCTTCATCAGTTCAATGATCAAGACATAGATTTCTGAATATTATTAAAGTTTGCTGTTATTGCGGTATATTTTTATTTAAAAATAAAATATCAACCACTTAAAAACATCGAGGGAAAACATCGATGTTAAAAAAAACAGCTTTTTGAAAACACTGACGTCGACGTCGCACCCGTAGTGACACCTACAGCTGCTCCAGAGAGACGCTGGGGGCTGACGGCGCCCGGTGACAGTTTTATCGCGCTGGGCGGAGGGCGCGGGGCGGGGTGGGGTGGAGGGGAGCGGCGGCGGAGGCGGCTCAAGGTGACAGGCGTTACGTAAGCAGCGCTTGAACCGCGCGACGCCCCGCCCACTCCGCGACCCCAACAATACTTGCAAACCCACTGCCACCGCTGGCAACCGAGCGCCACCATTGACAACCTGCGTCGAGACGCCTCACCTCTACGAAGATGCGTCAGCTGCTTTAAGCCTCACCATTAAGAGCATGGCCACCATTAAGAACCATCAGCACCATTAAGAGCATGTCCACCATTAAGAAGCATCAGCTCCATTAAGAAGCATCAGCTCCATTAAGAAGCATCAGCTCCATTAAGAAGCATCAGCTCCATTAAGAAGCATCAGCTCCATTAAGAAGCATCAGCTCCATTAAGAAGCATCAGATCCATTAAGAAGCATCAGATCCATTAAGAAGCATCAGCTCCATTAAGAAGCATCAACTTCATTAAGAAGCATCAGCTCCATTAAGAAGCATCAGATCCATTAAGAAGCATCAACTTCATTAAGAAGCATCAGCTCCATTAAGAAGCATCAGCTCCATTAAGAAGCATCAGCTCCATTAAAAAGCATCAGCTCCATTAAGAAGCATCAGCTCCATTAAGAAGCATCAGCTCCATTAAGAAGCATCAGCTCCATTAAAAAGCATCAGCTCCATTAAGAAGCATCAGCTCCATTAAGAAGCATCAGATCCATTAAGTAGCATCACCTCCATTAAGAAGCATCAGCCCAATTAAGAAGCATCAGCTCCATTAAGAAGCATCAGCTCCATTAAGAATCATCAGCTCCATTAAGAAGCATCAGCTCCATTAAGAAGCATCAGCTCCATTAAGAAGCATGACCATTACGAACCATCATCATTTAGAATCATGATCACAAAAACCATCACTACAATTAAGAACCATCATCAGCTCCACTACGTCGTCGCCACATCTCCCACCATCAGCTCATCATGCCCACTAATTGATCCCCATCACCAAAATCAACTGAACACCACCACCACCACAAATTACACACATCGTCAACAGCAACCATACAACCGACTGTTCGAAAGTCACTCGAAAGCGAAAATAAATGTATGCGAACAGGAGCAGGAGCCACGAGATGCGAATCCCCTGACCGAATCATCTGATCGATCACCTGGCGGAAGAGGCGAGAACTGCGAATGCCATTTAACATTCCTTAGATACGCCTCTTCTTGAGTCTTCCACCAAAGTTGAATGCTACGAAATGAAATACATTCACAGCGTACAAACGTCCTCCTCAAACTTAGATTAGTTTACGCTTTATTTGTAATAAGTTGGATTTTATGTGCGAAGAAATTTTGTTTTTAGTTAAAAAATCACTGACAAACGCCGCCCAGGATTAAAACAAATCTCAGATAAGACTCAACAGTGACAATATTATCTTTTCACATTGAAATATAAGAGAAAGTAAAAAGTAAAAAAAAAAACTTTGAATGAAGACACAGACAGTAGAACCTAACTAATACGAACCCCACAAATCCGATATTTCGGATAATCCTAACATAATTCGGGATGGAGGAAAAATAAACAAAATTAATAAAATGGCATTTGCAAGTGAAAAGAAAGAATTTTATAATTACTGTAGAACTGAAAAAAATAATTATTGAAACACAAGTTGTCGTAATGAAATTTATTGCACTGGTAACTACGGTGTATAGCAGTAAGCTGTTTATGTAGCAGTAATTTTCACTTAGAGGAGGTAAAGCTCGCAAAATCGGTAATCTTCTTTTGCCGCAAGGAATTGAATCTGCTTGATGATGCGATGTGATAACGTGATGATGCGATCGCAACACTATGTTGCCATTGTCTCACATCGCACGCTACGGTGCATTGTCTGGTAATCCTACAGGTGAATATGTGCGGTACCTTTTTTTCGGATCCGAACATTTCCGAATTCGAGCAGACCCCCCCCCCCCCCGCAATTAGTTCGAATTACCGGGGTTCTACAGCGGTTAAGGAAGATTTCACGATTTCACGATTTCACGAAATTTCACGAATATTTTCTGGAAAAGTACCGCTGTACCGACGTGTTCAGTGGCGTGGGCGGGATAGGATTGGGTGGGGGTGGGGGGGAATGGTGCAGTGGGAGGCGGTTGGAGTGGGTGGCAGTGGAGTGAGCAGGCACAGAAACAGGGCGAGAGCGCCAGCAAAGGCAGGTCCAGAGAGAGAAGCTTAAAGAAAAGAAGAGACAAGACGGGAGAAATGAGAAAGACGGAAAACGTGATAGGCAGGAGCGAAGAGGGGCGTAAGAGCGAAGAGATAGGCACAAGTCAAGCGACAGGCAGGGGCGAAGCGACAGACAGTGGTGCGACATCAAATGCAAATGTTTCTTGAAAACAGACAGAAGTGGATAAATTATAAACGATCAACGTGATTCTAAGCAGGCCACGGGAAACGTAGAAAGCAATCCTAATACTGAGCAAGAAAACCACGGAATGGAATCCGGCTATGCTTTTTTGGGAAGGTATGTGAACGGATTAAAAAAAGCCGACCACGAGATGCAGTCGGTATACACCCATGCCGTCAAGCTATGCATTTTTGGGGGGGTAGATAAACGGTAAAGTCGAACGTGGGATGCAGTCGGTATACGCTCATGCAGTTGAGCTATGCCATTTTGGGGAGGCAGGTCAAACCGCTCAGGAACAGTTGAACACAAGATATAGTCACTGTTCGACCACGCTATACCTTTTCGGGGAGGTAGGTAAACGGCTTACGACAAGACTGAGGGATGCAGTCAGGCTATGCCTTGTTGATGACATAGATAAACGGCATATGAAAAGTCGACCAAGGGATGTAATCGATATACGCCCATGCTGTCGGAGACTATGCCTTTTAGGGAGACAGGTTAACCGTTCAGGAACAGTTGAATTCAGGATACAGTTGGTATACGCTCATGCTATAACTTTTGGAGGAGGTGGGTAACGACAACGAGGATGGATGCAGTCGGGCTATGCCGTCTTTAGATGGGTAAACGGCATATGAAAAGTCGACCGAAGGATGCAGTCGATAAACGCTCATGCTGACGGACTATGTATTTTTAGGGAATCAGGTAAGCCGCTTAGGAACAGTTGAACGCAGGCTAGAGTTGGTATACGCTCATGCTATAGCTTTTCGAGGAGGTGGGTAACGAAATGGCGGATGGATGCAGTCGGGCTATGACGTTTTTAGATGGGTAAACGGCACATGAAAAGTCGACGACGGGATGCACTCGGTATCCACCCTTGCAGTCCAGCTATATCTTTTTGGGGAAGTAGATAAACGGCTTAGGTAAAGTCGGCCGGGGGAAGCAATCAGTAAACGCTCATGCTATCCGGCTCTGCCTTCTTCAGGTAAACGGCATACGCAAAGTCGACCGCGGGATGCAGTCGGCACACGCCCACACGGCCGCAGCCCGGAGCGGAAGCGGGAGCAGGGCTGCAGAGCGGGCAGGGGAGGGGAGGGGGGGCGGGGCGGCGGCCGAAGGCATGGCGGCGCTGCGGGCGGGCGGGGAGGGGGCGGGGGGCGATAGGGGCGCGTTTCCCCGCCGCCGAATAATTGGCACCGGCCCAAGCCCGCGGGCCGCTCCGCTCCGCCCGCCCGCCCGGCGCGTCAAGGCCGGCGCAGCGAGGAGCACGGCGGCGCTGCGCGGGCCGGCCGGCGGGCGGACGGGGCGGGCCGGGCCGGGCCGTTCTGCGCAGTGCAGCTCTCGCACACGGGAAGGTAGGTCGGAAACTGCAGTGACTTCGCATGGGCACGTACACAGGACAGGACAGGAGCTTTGGTGTGTCTTTCTGGTACGCCTGTCTCTTACGAGACTCTTCGTCCAGTGTTGTCTTCTTTCGGTGTTATGTTGTAAACGTTGCGACTCCTCTCCCCCGTACAGGGACGGGGATTGGGAGTCGGGGAGAGAGGGAAGTATGGGGTGATTCTTTGTATGGGGGTTTTGGTAGTGGGGGAAGGGGAGGGGAATGGATTAAGGAGAGGAGTGGGATGGGATATAGGAGGGGCTGGGAAAGTTACGTGTTGCTCTTTGGTCCGTCGTGATTTAGTGTTTAGTCAGTAGTTTTTGTCGTTTGTCGGTTGTTCTATGTCCACCCTATGGGCACGTACACTGCTTCGAATTTGTTTTATAAGTAGCCGATGACATTACGCGGTTGTCACATCTCCTGCCTTATAAAATGATTATTTTTAACAGTGGTAAGCCTATTTCCGAGGCCGCGTGCCCCGTTGAGAAGGACGTTCCCTAATTAATTCGAAACATTAATTTTATGAGGCAGGAGATGTAACAATGACCTAATATCATCGGCCACTTAAAACAAAATCGAAGTGCAGTACATGGGTGACGTCGCGGGAGCGGTAATGTCGCGTGCCACGCGCTCATTGATGGGTTGGTTGACTTAGTTCGTGATTCCGGGCGCGTGAACTGCTGAGTAGTTCCGAATGAGTAGTGCATGTTTAATCCCGGGAGGTGGGTGCGTTTCTCCTCAGTCGGATGATGAGATTCGGCGCCGCCTTACACGTCCGCTTCAAGGGGTTTCCCCCCCCCGGTTCACTGGAGCCTCTGCTCCACACGGGACGGCGCAACTGATTTCCCAACACGTGTGGTAGTGTAGTGCATGTCAGTGTAAGTGTGTGTAAGCAAGGGTGTGGATAGGACAAAGAAGGGGAAGGAAAGATCGCGCGAAGTCCGTGGCCCGTTTGTTAGGGTACTGCTCCGGCATTCGCCTGGTGGTGATCTTAGCCATCACAGGCGGGAAGAGCTCTAAGCTCCCCACCCGTCTCCCGCCATGTGTGGAGTGTGCTAGTGTAAGGGGAGAGGATAGGGCAAGGAAGAGGAAGGAAAGATCGCGCGCGGTCCGTGGCCCGTTTGTCAGGGTACTGCTCCGGCATTCGCCTGGTGTTGATCGGAGGAACCACGGAAAATCAGAGCAGCCTGCCGTTAAAATTCTCCTCCAGACTGCTCTTCTGAATTCGACCTAGCTATCTAGCTTGTATCGAAATCCCTGCCACCGACGGACTATTAACACAAGGGCTTAGGCGCTGCAGTGACATCAATTGATGCCGTGTCCTGCGCTCGTATGTGTGCACGTGGGGGGGGGGAGGTGGCGGGGGATCGGAAAGTGCATTGGTCGCAGCTGAGCACGTAGTGCGTGGCGAGGAGATGGGGACGGGAGATGTGGCGTGCCGTGCGTGCTTAGTTGAAGCAACGGTGAGCAGGGGGCAGCCCCAACCCGTGCGTGAAGTAGGTTTCGAGGATCGATTTAATAATGCGACGCGGATTTTAATTGCACTTACATTATTTTCTAAGATTCCCAGATTGCGATTATGTGGGTTGCTTGAACTTTTCCTGCTGGCAACATTTCTCAGGAAGTGTTGTGCTTATCAAATCAATCACGTGCTCATTTTGGTTGTGATGCTCTATTCATTTGCACTTCATCAGGGGCTTGTTACATCGATTGGTTCACTGGACTGAAGAGAACCGCAGTACAACTGGTCAAAAATTCATATACTATCTAGACTTTAGAACAACTTCCTACATACGAGGCCCCTTAATTAAATCTTGATGTGTTTAACATGACTTGTCATATACCTTATTTGGGACGTTTGTGTATGGGCAACTTTCACTACATTTATATGATTGACGTATTATGGGGTAGATTTGTGATGACAATTTGAAATGAACTAACATTGGCTGTCGTTAATTTTCATACAGTAATATGAATTCGAAAATCTCCTCAAATAGCTCTTTGTCAATTACTTACATTTATTACAGATTTTATTCGATATTAAATACACTCTGTCTAAAAAGTAGAGAAATATAGGGGATGGTAAGAGGGGGATCAGGTAAGCTGCATTAATCAGTGAAATACAAGCCGAAAAGATCAAAACGGGGCTGTGTCAAAAACGTGTGCTGCGAGATCCACATCGCAACATGCAGTCGAGTCGTACGAGCAGACACTGTTTCAGATGGAGAGAAAGAAGGCAGAGACCACAATCATTGCAGTGGGGTCACCAAAGAGCGTCATATTGTATAATAATAAAAGCGCAAATGTTCTGGAAAATAAATCAAAATTTGACCAAATCTATACTATTTTTATAAAGGCATAAAAAGAATGCCAACAACACATGAACACTAAACCAATATTTACTATTATTGATAATAATAATAATAATAATAATAATAGAATAATTATTGTCTGTTGAATCTGATAAACTACAAACTTGACGTTGTAATGATAGTTCTTTTATTTTTAATCATTGAAATGTTTATGGCTTTAAATGTTGGCTTACTCGTCTCAGTCCGAATTAGTGACCACCCATACGAATCGACGGTCAAACGTCTGTGGGGACAGTTGCGAATTCTGACACAGCCTAGCGTTAAGTCCTGGCCTCTTAAACCCATAGTTCACTGCCAAAAAATTCTTTCCCTTATCCTGCTCTACTTCTCCACTGCGTTAGATCACTTCAAACACATTAATCAACTTTGAATAGATATTAATCGAGGTTTTTATTTAAATTAAAACAAGACTTACGTTTTGGTATTGTTCTTGTTGTTCGCGAGGCAAAAGGAATAAAACTCTACTGCAAGTAGCACCAACCACACCCTTGTCCACCAACACCACTCACCTGCAAAGGAAGAAAACACGTAGAAATTAGCATGCCTCATAAAAAAATCTTCTTAATTGTAAGAGAAAAATGGGTTTAAAATGAGTGAAATTATTTGAAAAAGGTGTACCTGTGATTTTACTTCTAATGAAACTTGCTAAAACTTTCTTCCATTAATTTATTTGAATGGACTGGCATCAGAGAGAAGACATTTTCTAAGGAAGACGTTACGCAAGTAATCTGATTACCATAATTACGCAAAACTATGTCTCTTTCTGATTGTATTTTGCACCTCTCAATTAGAGAGTGACCTCGAGAATTTATATAAGTACCAGGGTACGTTATCGTATTTAAATCGCAGAAAATTGCTCATCATCAATAGATACGTAAAGCAATCGTAAAACAAACATCAATTTCTAATGCACAAAAATGAGAAGTAAAACTTCAAAAACTCCGCCGCATGACATGTTGAGGTTCCCAAAGAAAAGTTACGAACCCGTTTTCTCCCTCGTGGAAATCCACCGACAAATCAAACCACTGACCATTCCTAAAGCATTTCCTCTTCGCCTTTTCCTTCGCCCGAAGACGTCTCACTTCCCTCAAAGCAGCAAAAGTTCCCCCGCAAATAAACGCACACAACTTCTCTTCCCCGCCGAAGAGCTTTAGAAGTCGAGAACCGTCTGCGAAATATATCGGCTAACATTAATCTCTTTCGGGCGGGTTAGGGGCGGGCAGACTCCAGGGAGCAACCGCCTCGGGGTGAAACTTCGCGAGGTAATTATGAAGCAATATTGCGCAAATGTCTGCATTCAAATGCCGGGAAGAATGGAAAGTAAAAAAGGTGGAGATCCGCAGGGATCCCTGTGCGAGTGGCATAACATCGACGGCCGAGCGGTGAGAAAATTCAGCTCTCCGACAAACTGCAGACGAGGTTCGTTTCTCGGCCATCACGGACTCCCGGGCGCGATGGCGAAAGTTTTAGAAGTACGTTTCCAGAGGGGATCTTTAAAGGGTTGAAGTTGCTGTGAAAAATGGTTCGTTCGCAAAGGCTAATGGGTTGGTCGTGGAGTAGGTAGCTTTCTAACAAGAAGGTCCGGGATTCCAACACCGTTACTACGCGAGTAACATTGGCGAAGAAAACGCTATTGAACTCTTTGGTCATTGGAGGAAGAATATTGTTGTAATTTTTATGATCCCACCTCCAAGAATCTCACAAGTTTATATGTTTTCCCCAGGAATATCACGAACTGTTGACCTTTCCTGTTCTTCGTAAAATGCAACATACAAACTTGCACGATAATATGTTTTATGGGAATAATGATATCAGATGGGCTTTCCTTAATAATAAAGGCTAATTTTCAATAAAATGTGTTTTCCCTCGTGGGAATCGTCTTCTGGGAATAACAATTGATAGAACTGGTGTGTAGCACATGAGAAATGTGGGAATGCTCTTTATTCATGTCAAATACACATCTTGCTGAGATGGTAGGATTTGCTTCCAGTCAATGCCTCTGTGGCATATGCCTGTAATGCTCTCAACTTCAGCATACAAAATATGAGCTTAAAACATTATAAAGCGCCTTATAAACATTATAAGGCGCGATATAGACCGCAAGCGACAAGAAACTTCGAAATATCACATATCAGTGACAGTCACGAGACCATTTCAATGGTTTTGCCTTCATTTTCAATCACCACGAGGAAATTATATCAAAAATATCTCGTGTCTGTTGGGGTAGCCTTCCAGGTCTTGGCAAAGTCAGTCAAAATGCACGATGCCAATATTCAAGCTGGAAAGTGGATTTCTCGATCGTTCATCACTAAGTCTGGTAATTTTTAACATTAGCTAGGCAAGAAAGAAAAAAGTAAAAAAGTTTTCTATAAGAATAGATTCTATTCTATTCAGCCTCATTTTCTCGGAAAAAATTGTTATATTGAAAATATATGAATTTTTTAAATATTGTAAGTATTAAGTTAAGAATTAATTTCGAAGTATTACATTTTAAGCTTTACGGTTCTTTTGTCTGAATGTGTTACGATCATAAGTTCGTTCCACATTTGTTCCAAAAACATTTTATAATTTCTTCTCAAAACATTAGCATCCAGTTTAATAGGAAAATATTGCGTAGAAATAGTTTTCTTGTAAAGTACTTTTCCTTTACAAAAGTCTTAATTTTCCAGGAGAAAGCTTAAGAAAGATAATATGAATATATTTTTCGACGATTCATGCAGTTATTCTTACTTTTAACGTATCTGGCAGAAAACTAGAGAGCCAGGTCAACTCAACACAGTGCATGTTTGATCCACATTGATTTAATAAAATTGATTTAAAAAGCTTTCGTATAACAATGACGAGTAGCTCACGCGTCAGCTAGGGAGTGAGGAACAAATTTAGTTGACTGGCAGAGCGCAAAGTCGGGAACGTTTCATGTTGTTTCTTCCATCACAAGTCAACCGAGACTTTGGTTGAGGTCTACCTCGCAACCGCTACCTCCGACCTTCCTAGAAATCCGCAACTAAAACCTACCCACGCACAATCCTCCACGGCCAATGGCCTGCGACCACCATTTCCCCCTCATGTTTCATTCTTTTTTTCTTTTTTTTCTTCTTCTTTTCTTTTAACATTCGTTTTTGCGGGGCGCGTCCGCATCCGACACTTTCTCCTTCACCCGAACCGGCGCCCAGGGCGGCCAACCCTCCCGGCGACCCCCGCGCCTTCCCCCGCGGCCCGCCGCGGCAGGGCTGCAATCAGTGCGAAATTAACGTGGGCGAGCGCGCGGGGCCTTCTAGGAAGGGCCCGCCGCAGCGGCCCCTGGGCTTCGGCGAAGTTGGCGGCGCGTCCGTCGAATAGAGAAGGCGGCGCCTCGGTCGCCGTTCCGGCCAGCCGGGCCGCCATTGTCTCGGGCCTCGAGTCGCTCGGAGAAGTTCACGGCCCCCTGGCACTCGGCACGCGGAGATTTATTCCGATCACTCATGTGCGCAGGCTGACAACCTGCGAATGGAAATTTTCTCCAGGGGGCGTTGGGTCAGATGTAAAATGGATATACAAGATGTGTGATATACCTACATAAATATCGATAATTAGAATCCACTTAAAGTAATTATTCATACTGTGTCACCTACTAAGGTCTTTAGACCGAAGTGTATGTAGTGCTTAATTTATAAACGTTTAGTACCCGGAACGCGCCCCAAATTAATTATTAATTTAATAGAAATAGTTATATATTTATAATATAATTTAGTAATTTTTCCCACGGTACTGGAATGCCGTTCTGTTGCTGTCCGTGAGAAGTCAAGTACTGAGTGTATGTTATATTCCGATAGGGGACGACGTATCTATCCCACTGGTTAGCGAGATCAGGCGCCGATCTGCACGTCAGCTTGCCAATCTATCAGACGTAATGTTAAATAATAAACTTTAAGGGAATTAGTACATTAATTTTACACTAAAAACATTGTCAAACACCAAACTAAAATAGATTGAAGTTTCCGATAAGTTGTTCGATTCGAGCCTTATTCTTACATTATACAAAAGAAAAACGCTCACTCTGCTCTTACGAAAGTCCAGTCACACACCACGTATGATTTCAGATTTAATATTTTGGTGAAAATAGTCAAAACACAATCAATCAATCATACAAAAAACACGTTAAGAATAAATAAAGAATTCAATATGTTAAACTAAACCCGTGCTAACATTTCGCGCTCTCAATAGGGAGTTTTACCCGACATAATCTTGAACTTCTGCGCATGGGCAAAAGCGATAAGCAACTCGAACAGCGCATACGCCAAAGATCGAATGTGCTGCCGATTGCTTAACGCGTCGCCGTGCAAAAAATTCCCGGGTAACAACAAACGGCATTCGACTCGAATTTCGAGATTTCCGACTCTGTCTCGAGCGAACAATCGCAGATCGATGTCCGCCTCTCGCCCTCCCGCTCCGCCAGAGCGCGCGAGTGTCTGCTTCCGATCGGTCGCACGCTGCGACAGGACGCGGCGGCGGCGGCGGCAGAATTCATTAGCCAGATTACCTGAAGGAGAACGGGTATGCAGGTATGCGCGGGCCATGAGGCGGCGGCGGCGCAGTCGCTGGTGTTGATGGTTAAGGTTGACAGTGATAGGGGGCAACGGGGGCAGTGGGGGCGAAGGCGGTGGCACGGGCGGCGGAGGGGGAGGAGGCGGTGATGGGGTGGACGCGATGGCGATGGAGCTGGCGGGTGTGGCGGCGGCGGCGGTAGTGGTGGTGGTGGTGGTGGAGATGGTGGTGGTGGTGGTGGTGGAGATGGTGGTGTCGGTGGAGGTGGTTGATGTGGATGTGGAGTTATGTGGAAGAGGCAGTGATTGTGTCGGGGGCGGGGGCGGAGGCAGTGGCAACTGACTCTGTGGCGCCGATGGCAAAGGTGGACAGTGGTAGGGGCGATGGCAGCAATGGCAGAGACGGTGGCATGAGCGATGATAGAAGCAGTTGCTGTAGCAGTGGCATTGGCAGAGGTAGCAGGGGCTGTATAATACTGCTGCTGCTGCTGATGGTGTCGGTGGTGGTGGTGGTGGTGGTGGTGTTAACAGTTAAGTTTGGCAGTGGAGATGGAGTTGAGTGCAGCGAGGGGTAGTGGGGATACAGTCCATGGCATGGATGGCGGCGGTGAGAGGGGCAGTGATTATGACGATGGCGGTAAAGGAGTTGATGGTTAAGGTTGCCGGTGGCGAAGGGGAGTTGGTGGCGGTGGCAGCAGCGGGGCCGGGGGCGAGGGCGGGGGTGGGAGTGGGAGTGGCTCTGGCGGGGCCACGAACCCACGGCCGCCCCGCCGAGGCCCGCTTCCCCGCCCGGCGCCCGCCACCGCCGCACAGCTGGAGTGCAGCTGAGCGCCAGCCAACTCCGCGTCGGCCTCAGGAGAAACATCGGCTATCCGGAACACCGGCGACGCGACTACAGAACCGCTGTTCTACAATGCACACAAGTAACGAATCGATGTTTTACGTAATCTCAACTCTGCAGCACTTAATTTTTGACGAACAACGAGCTAAAATAAACACGTTTTCTACGTTGTTCAATTTCTGTAGACATTGCCAGGAAAGGCAAATACCCCAGTTGACTATTCTGCATTTGCATACCAATAGATCCGTAAATCAGGGCATAGTGACATGTTAAGTGATCGATGAAGTGAGTAATCGGTGATCTTGAAAAATAACATTTCCGCCAATAATTAGTTATCATACTTCCCGTAAAGAATGACATGTACCAAATGTGACATTGCACTCGCGTCGCTGTTGCGTTGGATTGGAATCACAAACATCTATTAATCCCTTCTAGATAACAGCTGCGTTACTGCAGGCCTGAGAACTTCCACTCGGTTCCAAGATTGGAACACAGATGACTAATGTGAAAAGGTTCTCTCGGAGCATGGTCACAAACATCTGAGATATAAACCATAAACCAGTTTTATCCACCTCAAATTCTACAGGGATCAACCGGTATTTGAACCCAGTTACCCAGAGATGGAAGGCAAGCACCCTGACCACTAACAAGGCGCGGCCAGATTTCATGTGTTCAGGGACCCTGAGCACGATCAAAGAATAGGGCCTCGTAATAGTATTGCAATATAGAACATTATGTATCAAAAATCAATAAGAAAATTAAACTAAAAATTTTAAATTTACAAGTGTAATATAAATACAATTAATGCAATACATACCTATAGGATACGTTATTCAGGTGGAATAAAACTAGTGTGTTTCTCAAAAATATTTGCAATAAAAAATACATTTGCAGTTTTGGTGTCAGAAACATATATTCTCTCTTTTTTTTCAATTTCATCGCAGCTTGTAACTTAATGGTTCCAAGATTCGATGCTCGGTTGTATACTCAGGCATTAGAGAAATTATAATCATTTCTGAACAGCGAGTGCACTGCGATTCTGACTGCCGGCTGACGGGCTAAAGCTCAGACAGCCAATAATCAGACACCATGACACGGCTGCGTGTGGTACAGAACTGTCGCAAGTTGCACTCCCGTTTCCTCCGTTAATAATTTCGCCTTTTTATTCGTTTGTATCACAAAAATTAGACATATTTCTTTGGCAATACTTGGAACTATCTTCGATTAGCTAAAAGCGTGACCTTCTGTTCGTTGTAGAAGAGACTGTGCAGAAACCAAGCTTTTCTCTACAAAACACAGAAATGTTTTCTTATCTAACTGAGGATACTACGGTGGTGATTTTGTTTTTACATCTGAAATGAAGCACTCTTAATATTTTAAAATAACTTTTCCTCTTCATGTTGGAACGGCGAATATTTTTCGAAGATGCATATCGAATTTTTTTGTAAAAGTAATCAATTTCATCTATGTTTCATCTATTGTTAATATAATATTTAACAATTGTTGTTTATTATCATTCTCCTGTATATGAAACTAACATACATTTCGGTTGAAAAACATGTAGGGAAGTCGAAATAAGTTCTAGACTGTGTATGTATTCATCCAGACTAGAACCATCAGCCGTGGTGAAGTCATTTTCAGCCACAAGTCCGAAAACTTTTGATCACATAGTGTAGGTAGCTCATATGTAAATTGATTCATCACTGTATTTTGCATGGCTATCGCCCAACACCACGTTCATTTGCCAAACCAGTCCCTTCTTAGGGTAACTCTTCTCTATCTATTGGGTTGTCCGTGGGGGATCTCGCCCTGAGGAAGGCCACGGCGCTGGCATCTGCACCTCGGACGCCGCGCTTCCCGGCCAGCCAAGGAGATAAGAATTTTCAAAGCGTTAGGTCGTTTCGCGAGCCTAACGCGGGTTAACTACATTCGTTTAACAGGTCATATAATACAACGTGTATATTACATATTGTAGCGTCGTGCCGCGCTCAAACCGCCGGATGTTAAACAAAGGGCGGAGGGATGACGTACTGGGACTTTCCGTGGACGTAACGGGCCCAGAGCGGCTTTGGGGAGGAGGCAATGGGGGGCGGCGGGTACAGCCAAAATGGCCTATATAAGGCCAGGAGAACCATGCCCCAGTTTTCTTGTTCTAGCGGCGTCGGCGACAGGTGAAGCGCGTGTCTGTGCGTGTAGGTGAACTAGGGCAAAGGGCCGGTAATTCATTGTCGTGACTTGCGAGACGCGTAGATGGTCTCAAAGTAGAGCGGCTTCATACAAGAACATCGGCGGTATGTTGCGGTGTGGTAGCCGTTCTTAAATTATCTTTCCTTGTAGTGGGTCTATTTATTTAGTTTAATGTGAGCAGGGTAGTTGTTAAATTGAGACTACGGTCTAGATTGTGAATAAATCTTCTGTTTTACAAACCACTTTTTGTGTTCGATTACCCCCGAATGACGCCACAATATATAAACGTCGTATACAATATTATAACGTTAGGCCGTTTGGCGAGCGTCGCCGGGGCGGGCGAGGGCCCCGCGTGGGGGATTCGCCTGGCTTCGCCTCGCCTCGCGTGCCCCTCCCAGCGGCCGAGCGCGGGGCCTCCGCCCCCCGGGGCCCCTCCGCCGCCGCCGCCGCCGCCGCCGCCCGCTCCGGAAATGCCGCGCCGTGCAGCGCCCCCGCGAGCCTACGCGCCGCCGCCGGCGGAAAAAACGTTGCAGCGGTGGGATGGTGACGGTGATGGTGACAGCGGCGGGTGAGAGGTGTAGAAGGAAGTAGGGTGGTTGATGGGTGAGGGATGGATTGGACGTGGGAGGGTGATGTGACGTGGGTGGGTGACGCTGGCGGGTGGCGGGTGGGAGCGTGAGGTAGGGGGCCGGGTAGGGGTGGCGGGTGGGCTGGCGGGTGGGGTGAGGGTGGATTGGGGGAGGGGCGACGAGTGAGGTGGCGGGTGAGGTTTCGGGTGGGGTGACGGGTGGCAGCGAGTGGCGGGTGGGTTGGCGGCAGGTAGCTTCGGGTGGTGGCGGATGGCGGGAAGGCAATGGGGAGTGGCTAGTTGCTGGTGAGGGGGTGCTGGCTGGTGGGTGGTGGATGGAGGCAGGTGGCGGGTGACGATGGCGATGGTGGCGGAAGCGGCTGCGGTGGTAGACTTACCGGTGGTGGGTGGCGGGAAGTGGTGATGGCGGATGACAGGTGGCGAGTGGAGGGTGGCAGGCTGCGGGGGGTGGTGGGTGGCAAGTGGAGCGGGACGGGTGGAGGGTGCTGGGTGGCGAGTGCGGGCAGTAGTAGGTGACTGGCGGTGGAGGTGTCTGTGGAGGCGATGGAGGCGAAGACAGCGGTCGCTGTCAAGGTGTCGATCAAAAACGAAGTGCCTCGCTGTGGCGGGAGGAATCCTCTTGCTCGTCCATCTGCTTTAGCAAAGCTACATAGGCCTAGGCGTAAGGAATATTTTGAACATTCACTTCTAAGCGAGACACTTTGACAGTACAACAGTGCGTTTGTACGCCCATTATTATTCGCACAATCGAACCTAGCTGAATTAGTGTGAACATTTAACAGGAAATAAATCCCTTGTACGAGCGTCCTCTGAACTTCACTTACCTTTGAGCATGGCATACTGTTCCCAAGTTTCAGTTAATTTCTATCCCGATGTTCATAATCTTGTGAAGCTAAATTTCATTGACGTGAACAATATACTGTATTACCCCTCTATACTGAGACTTAATTGCATATATTTTCTTTTACTGAACTGCTGAAAGAATAAGCATTCTCACAAATTGTTCGAAAGAAAAACGACAATAAAAAACAAACAAACAAAACCATGTTTTGACATACATTTAGGTAAAGATAATTCTGTTAAATTTGAGTAATAATAATATTGTTTGCTCACTGTTGTTTGAGTACACGATTTTGAATACTCAATATCTTTTGAATATTATTGCAAAATTTGGCAAATGTTCAAACTTAAATATATTGTGCATTCCATAATTACTATTAATCAAATACCGAGGATACAAATAACGCTGGAAGAATCCCGTCAGATTAAAAATTCATTTCATGAACATTCGCTGAATCGAGATAAATAATTTTAGCGTACTTTTTAATGATTTATCTTAAATGTTTCATTTCAATGTTCTGTAATAATTCAATTTCATTGCCGACAAGTATACTAATGCGGTAACCGAACTCTTACGTGCCTTGTTTGGTGCAATATTGTTTTGTACAACCTAATGTACAAAATTGTATAGTGTATATACTATACTTCACTGTATTCATAGCTCCCTACTCGTCGTCAATAACACCTGTACGTCATCCTTGTTTTCACAATCATGGGACCTCGGAAACATTGACATCGTCACTCTCTCAAATTTAATCACTCCGATGAGCTCCTCATGTCCTATCCGGGCAGGACGAGGACTGGACAAAGCGTAGGGGAACCGGTTTCTTGACGACAGCTTACGAGGATTGGAGGAAACCCGAATCTTCGATACGATTAAGTGCGCAGTGACGAAATTTTCTGTAACTTTCTCTCGGCAATTACAGCATCGCCGTTCAGCCTCCCTAATCCGTTGTCCCCTCCCTCGTCCTCATCCCTCGCACAGCCTCCGGTGGATGGATCTCAAGATGCACGAGGAGACAACTAATTGCTCGTGCTCTCAAGTGGGCCAATTAAAGGTTCAAATTGCTCCAAGATGTTAAATACCGGCTGCATCAGGGTTCGTAGTTATGGCGGGGCAGACCGTCGCTTAGCTCAAAACGGTAAGGCGCTGTAACAACGAACGAGCACACCCCCGGGCGACCCAGAGGCTTCAGGATATGGTTGAATTAACTGATTTATCATTTTGTGTTTCTCATGAGTCCCGTAAGTGAAGTGCACTTTTTTACATGGGAAGTGGCGGTGAACTCCCACCCCTCACAAGATGGCGAGATCCGATGCCGACCTACACATCGGCTAGCGATGTTTCCCCCTTTCAGATTTCCTCCGCCAGCGGGTCGCGCCCTAGACGGCACAAGCTCTAAGCTCCCGAGTGGTCTCCAAACACGGGCGGGAGTGTAGTCATTGCATGTGTGTGTGTGTGTGTGCGCGTGTGTGTATGTGTAAGTAAGGAAGGGGTGGGGGTAGCACAAGGAAGTGGAAGAGAATATCTCGCGCAACCCGTGGCCTGATTGGGTATTGCTCGACCATCATCATCATCATCATCATCATCATCATCATCGACAGCAAGGATTAGACCTCTTGGTCTGTTCCGTCTCAGAATTGTTCATGCCATCTCTTCAAGGGACGTCCTACACTTCTTTTTCCTTTAGGTACATATTGAAGAATAGTTTTACTTATTCTACGTTCTGGCATTCTCAGGACATGACCTTTCCAGTTCCTGACGCTATTAGGTTTCGAGGGCTAGGGTGTCATTCATTTCTTAATCTACTCTGTTCTTGACTTTTAATTCTTTTTCTTCTCCTCTTCTCTACAATTAATCTGTTTCTTCTCCTTCATTCTCCTGGGGTAGTATCCCTACCCAGCACAGGGTATGTGTAAAGACTACAACGGTCCAAGAGGCAATGTGTATCCAGGTGAATATCACAGTGGCTTGAGGAGCGGAAGTAGCAGCCCTCTCTGCAGGGGTTTATACGCAGAGAAGCTGGGATAGAAGCTTTAAGATGGCAGCCCCATTACTATCCTTACCCTGCGCAGCGCTTGCAACGCGGCCAGGGGACATCACTCTGCTAAATTTCTCAAAGATTCATGCCGGACAGATTCCTCTATGCCAACATATGCTCTACCATCTGCCTGGTATTATTGGAGAAACGGAAAAATAATGTAGTTAAAATATAATAATATTACATTCAAAAGTTTGTATTAAAACAGTGTTAATCTACTGCAAGCAAACGATATTGGGTATTCAAATATCGTGTACCAAACCAACAGCCAGCAAACAATATTATGACTACTCACATTTAACAGAATTATCTTTACCTAAATGTATGTCAAAACATGGTTTTTGTATTTTTTTTTATACATTTTTGTACCGACTACATGAAAAACGTCTTTCTCTTGCTTTCGAAAACAGAATTTTCTCGCGTCAGTATGAAATATGACCTATTGCTTCAGCTGTAGTCTTGAATCCTAATGATAATTAATTTTGGTTGTGTATCGTTGTCGACGTTGCGACTGTACTTTGTTCTGGAATAAAACAGTTGAAGACAGCTCCACTATTACAACGGCGCCGCTCCGTCGCCTCTCAGCCAACACCTCCCACGTCCAGCCGCCGTCGCCGTCACCGCAGTCGCCGTCGCCGGTGGATCTAAACTCGGCGCCGACGCCGGCCAGTTGGGGTAGGTAGGAAACCGCGCGGCGGGCCGGCCACCCCACCTTGCCCCGTCACCTCCCCCCTCTCCGCTCCGCGAAGCCCCGAAATACGCCCGAGGGCACCGCCCGCACGCCCCCGCCCCCGCCCCGCCCACTCGCCAGGTGCGACGGCGCCGTCCCCTCGCGCCGCTGCCGCTCTCGCACCTGTCGCGGGCCGGTGGCGCCGCCGTGGGAAATCTGCACTCGTCACATACACACACACACACATCGGTAAAAGCTGCGCCTTGCGGCACGAGCGACAGAAATGTCGCGTGACATAATGAGTCTATTGTCATAATGATAAATTACTAAAGATATTGTCTGGTATCAATACTTTTTAATCAGCTTATGATCATTTCGATCGCGTTGCGATCATCCTCAGAGCTTGCAGCTTCTGGGCCGAAAACAAAGTTCTGCTCTTCAAAGTCTATTGTCATTGATGGTTTTGAATTTTGAAAAAGGCTTATGACTCGAGCGTACGAGCGGCCGAGAAAAGTCGAATCGTGACGAATCTATTGTCATTGATGGATTTTAATTTAATTAAAATCGGAAATACCAACACCGGTAATGGTGAGCGAAAGGACAGCGCCTTATGACTCGAGCGTATAAGCGCTCGAGAAGTGTCGATTGTGTCGAATTTATTGTCAGTGATGGTATTTAATGTTATTAAAATTTAACATATCATCACTGGAACATGCGAGCGTAAAGGGAGTGCCTTACGACTCGAAAAAATGACGCTCGAAATAATCGTATCGTGGCGAATGTCGCGATACTCAGGGTTTTTAATTGTAATTTGTATTTGTAATTAAAATTTAAGACGGCAGCACCCGAGATTTCTACAAAATGCCATGGTAACGGTGGGCGTACAGGCAGCACCTTACGACTCGAGATCCTGAGCGCTCGAAAAATGTCGAATCGCGACGAATCCATCGTCACTAATAGTTTTTCTTTTAATTAAAATTGAACTTACCAACACCGGTGAACATAAAGGCAGCATCTTGCGACTCTATGTGAAATTTGACGAATCTACCGATACTGATGGAATGTAATTTAATTAAAATTGGAAATACCAACACCGGTAGCGGTGAGCGTAAAGACAGCGCCTTACAACTCGAGCATGCATGTGTCGATTGTGACGAATCTCTCGGCACTTCTGTTATTTATTGTAATTAAAATTTAACATGTCAACCCTGGTACACGCGAGCGTAAAGGCATCTACTCGGGCGAAGGAGCACTCGAGAAATGTCGTATCTCTAGTCGTTCCAGGGATTGGCAGGCCACGGATTCGATATCGGCGACGATCCTGAAATTTGCTTTCTGTAGTTGACCCCGACTGCTTTAATGGTGTTTTGTTTTATGTTTCCCACATCACTTTCAGGGAATGCCTGAGCAACACCCTAAACCAGGGGTGTCCATCTGGCTGCCCACGGGACGCATGCGGCCCGCAAGACCATTTTCTGTGGCCCGCGAAAGGTTGTTAACACAGCGCACCTAGCGCATGTGTCCTGTCACAGTCAACAACCTCTAATATGAAAATAGGTTAAGTTTAGATTTACGATTTTTTTTCTAGTAAATTCAGAAAATCGAAATCATCCCAGTTTCACTGTGTTATGCACGGTTCGGCCGTTATCACGTATGGTTCTATCCCCTTCCCTGGAAACCAACCGCCGAAATAAACTATTTGGGGACACATGTGGATCGTGCGAATAATGAAAATATGGCCGGCAACCATGTTAAAGGTTTTAGTTGTGACCTTTGAGACCTCACAAGTTGGACACCTCTGCCGTAAACAATTGACAACAACCTGAGAGCGCCATCTTCCCTTCATTTCCCTTCCCTCACACCCCCACAATCTCGGCTACGAAGGGGTTCCGATCTCAGCCTTACCGTCGTAATTTGAATACGTTGGTGTGGAGGGCTTGCGGGCCCTAAAATTACGGAGGACCGACGCTGGGAATAGAAAGAACGGCGCCACACCAGCCGTGCGGGCGGTAGGCATTGACAGACCGGGCGATCGCCCAGGGCCCAGCAAGACAAGGGCCCGACGATGGGACTGGTAAGAACACATTAGCAAACAATTGAAAAAGAAATTTGAAGTCTAGAAGACCGTTATCGTAATTTTATGGGTCGCGGTATAGTAGTCTGATGTTTCATGAAAGTGTCAATTAAGTTTTCACCCTAAAATATTTCTTTATAGTCATTACTTATATGGTAGGACTCAGTGAAATGATTCAAATGACGCTAACAAGAAAATAGGTTTTACTGAAATTCATATTTATTATTTCATTTCAACAAGTGATTTTATTAAATACGAAGTAAACACGAGAACCTGTTTTAGTGTTTTAAGCTCACCGTGAAAATTGTATTATTTGATCATTAAATACTTTAACTTAAAACTAGTATTTAAAATATATTTCCAAAACCCCCCAGAATCACTCATATGTACCTCATATGTACTATTTTAGTATTTCACGCCAATTACTTATTTTCACTGTTCCATTACTTCAGAGTCTGTTACATTTGACAAAAGACTTTTCGCAGAAGACTTTCATTTTGCGATGACACTGTATACCTCATATGTAACATTCGTATCATATGTAGCATTTTTCAATATGCTATTTATTGAAACATTGTGTTACTTCATTATTACTTAACATAATGTTACTTTAAATGTAACAATATGTTACATATATAACATGTAAGTATGAGTTTCAAAGGAGAGATGCGGGGGCGAATGGCGAAAGAATTTTGTATGCACCTCTGCGTTTGACTGATTTTATCAAACTCGGAGTACGTAACTTCATATGCGCTGCACTCTGCCTTGGTTCCCAATCCACCTCGCTTCAAAAAGTCATTTCACAGCCTTGATACATAAACTACTATTATATATATATATATATATATATATATATATATATATATATATATATATATATATAGTCTATACACAAAGAATAGTAATAATAATCCCAATTTTTTAAATAAATAAATAAATACACACAACATTTATATAATTATGCAACGAAAGGACGTAAATCAATATTCCGCCTCATTAATAGTTGTTTTCGTTTTCTCACAATTCGCGGAACACCAGGGTGCCACCGCAGGCGTTTGAAAACCCGTGGGTTACGTCACACGTCTTGAGGGTCCGGTTCGGATCAGTAGGTGCGCAGCCACTTCCCGGAACGTATGAATGGGGAAGTCCTCTGGCAGCCCGGCCACTGGGCGGGTAGGTGAGTGGGTGGGTGGGTGGGTGGGTGGGCGGGTGCGTGGGTGAGTGGTAAGTGCGTGGGCGTGTTCCGCGAAGGCCGCCCATAACTGGGAAGTTTCGCTATCGATTCCGGCTTCTCTCGAATTTGATCTTTCCTTGAAATGCTGTGGTTAGTGTTAAACCTGTGGCTTCCACGAAAAACGGACAGTGACGTTCAAGAATACGAGTTTGAGCGCGATATTCGAATTACATTCTTTAAATTTCAATTTGGTTAACATACAATCTAATTATATTTAGCGTAATTCTGATGCTTTCAAAATTAGTGGGTTGATTTGTTTTAAAAAATACTAAAATACACTTTGACATTGGTTATTTATTTATTGTATATCATTACAATATTATAATCACAGATGTGTAATTGATTTAATTGGGAGTGCAATTAAATGTTTATAAAACAAACCTTTGAAATAATAATTTAGAGACGGAGAAATTTAATGAAATCTACAAATGAGGTTAATCCTTTGAACACATTTGAATTTTGTTAATAAAGGTCACAAATGTTTTTGAAATCCTAATTTTCCTCAAAAGATGTTGAATAATATAAATTGTTCCCGGAAATGTTTGATAGTTGCACGGAAAAGAATTCACTCTCAAAGCGGAATCAACGGAACATTGAAGTCTGCAAGAGATTTAACCAAGTTAAACGTACGCATTCTTGTGTAATCTGAAATATATTTGGATTAGCTTGTGAGTTTCTAAAGTTCGGTTAGAAAAAAATTCTAATTTACCATATAGCCGCCACCCTCTTTCATACATGTCGGCGTGGGGGGGAAATAATTTAATTTCTGAACAATAAAAGTCATTACAGAGTTCAAAGTAGAAGTTAAAAATTGCAAGACTTGTCTCAAGGATGATGAATTTTGTTTTGACGTGTCTTCTCTTAAGTAAGAAAATTCATAAAACCTTTTTTCATCGAGAATGATTTATTAGAAAGACAACAAACTTTTTCATTACCTTCACAGAGTGACCACACGCACTTTTTTGGGGAACTCCAGACTTTGCAAGTCACGAAGTGTGACTTTCGCATCAACGGCAGAAGAAGACACGTTTACGTGCTGCCAATTGTTTTCTCTTGAACAAGCTGTCTTTTAACATCGAGCGTACATAAGCGGGCATGGTTCGTGTTAGAACACTGTCAAACGAACAGAACGATATAAAAGATTAAAAGGCGGTCACTTGGCAAACATTATATATTGTACTAGCGGCTTCCGAAATCTTAACCATCATCATTTATCTAAAATATAAGAAAAACAGTAATGAACTAATGAGTAGATAATTTCAATTATTGAATGGCTGAGTAATGAATAATAATGTTCGTCAAGATAAAGCCATTTATTACTTTATTTGGAACGCCGCCAACAACCATCAGAATAAAAGCAATATCCTAAGACTAGTCAAACGAATAATGCATTGTTTGTTGACAGTCTTTGGAAAATGGAACGGAATGGAATGGGGAGTGAGGAGGGGAATAGGAATGGAGGCTTGAATAGAGTTAGAGCAGGACAGACCCCATTACACGAGAGTAATCTATTCATTTTTCAGTCCAACAGACGATAAGAGATTAATACCCGTGCAACGCAGAGTACTTCAAACTCGTCAACAAAATCAATTACCAAGTAAATTGTATAGACATACCAAAGATACCAATTCGAAAGTGGAAATTCAATGAAAAGGATGTTTTTGGTACGTGCTATCGCAGACAGTTGAGGAAACAGCTACCAGAATCACTCTTCATCGCACAACTTTCGCACAACTCGCTGAACATTCTTCTTTGCTGTAACCTTCCTGGCCTCCCGATAGTACGAGGCGGAGAGGGAGGTGGAACTGAACGAGAAAGACGCAGAGAGGGAGGCGAAGGTGAAAAGGGAGACGTATAATAAAACGTGAAGGAGGCGAAAGAGAAAAGGTGGCGGAGGTAATGGCACGCGCAAGAGTAAAGACTTAGCGAGGAGTAAATGAAGGACAGGGACGGCGAAGGAGCAAGCGGTGGAGCCAAATTTAAAACTACAAACACATCAGAGAGCGTGGGTCCTTATACCGTAAATTTGGGGCTTTTGAAACCTACTTCATCGTTCCGTATAACCGCGTTAAGGAGTCACGAAAGGTACTAACGTCACGAAAGGAGTCACGCAAAGGGGTCACAAAGTCTCTAAGGGTGCAAACGGAATAAAAAGGTGAACGGAAGGGCATGAATGGTTGGGGAGACGACGGCAAAGGGTAGGCAGCAGATGCGTAGGCAAAGACCAAAACCACTCATACACCAGCAAGCGCAGCGTAATATTACAAATCTGTCGCTCCTGCGAGGTTTGAAGTAATCCCATACACTAGCGAGCGTGGCTCATTACCATGTAAACCCGAAGCCACCGGTACCTGCTTCACTGTTCCGTGCAAGCGCGTTATGGGGCCCCTCAAATACGGAGCCTAAAGACGTTCAGGTACATAATGAGGCGGAAATGATTACGAAAGCAGGGAGGAGGCAGCGGCAGCGATAGAGCGGGAGGCGGAGGCGAAGTTTGAAGTGTCCCATGCCCCAGCGAGCGCGGCTCATTACCATGTAATCCGGCGCCACCGGAACCTCCTTCACTGTTCCGAGCGACCGCGTTAAGGACCCACTCAAATGCTGTAGGTAAGGCCCGCTTCACACGGCGCGGCCGCAGCGCGCTTCCTTCAAGGAGCAGAGCTCTTCAGACGACGCCACCGCCGCAGCCACCGCCGCCGCCACTGCGCTTGGAAGAGGGAGGATTACGACGTCCGCTGCGTCGGTGACGCGACGAGGTGCAAAAACTCTTGATAAAACTTGAAAATACAGCTATCCCCACCGAATTTTTTCTTCTATCAAGTTTAATGAAATATTCTTAAGGCTTATATAAATTATCACACAGTATATAAAATCTTTGCCGATACATAATTTGTGAGCGGAACGCTCCTTATTTCCAATAATGCACATTGGATATTGCCGTCACACGCTCCTAAGAATTTTTTCGTAAAACATGAATATACATGACACGCAGCCAAATTTTCCTTTCACTCTCTATAAATTTGTATTTGTTGCATTGGGTTGTATAACTTTTACGTAAGTTATATTTTATATCTCATTGCTAGGAAACAGAATTTACTGTAGTAAAAAAGTAAAATCTATATCTATACATGTTTTTTTTTCAAAATATGTAAGGGAAAATAGAAAACAATAATAAAAATTCATTATAGTGTTTGAAATTAGTATACACAAGCATTATCTGAGCACAGTACATCGTCGAAATGCTCTTAACATGATTTCGTAGCGGCGGAAAGGAAGTGATACCTCTACAGATGTAATTGTACATTAATTTTTACCATTATTTTAAATATAAAATACATTCGCCGCACATGCAATTTTTACAAGGAGCCGGTTCTCAAGTAAACTGTAGTACCGTGGACCAAGTGATGGATCCACGAAGGGGGGAGGGGAAGTTAAACGATACACTCCCTTCTCCCCAAATTCAACAATGCGATAAGGCAATAAATAAATATGTTCCCAACATATTACAATGGAAATATATTTCGAAATTTATTTAAATTAACATGATGTTTTTACTTACTACCAACATAGACATCTCTGATTGAAAAATATTTTAAACATTATTTTAAAGCATGGTTTTATAAATAAAGGAAACCGCAGCGTACTATTTCCTGTGAAGAGCACTGACCGCGCACTCTACTTTCAACTTCCAGCGATCGGCGTGGAAGAGGGAGGGTGAGTTTGGCGCGTGGGTGACGACGAACAAAGGACGAAGCAGGTATAGGGCCCCTTCCCAGGCCCATAAACAGCACCCCTGCGTTGCGGCCGCAGCGCAGTGTGAACGCGCCCATTTAAAGCTGTGTTCTGCTAGCGGTGGCGCGCGGCCCCTCGTGCGCTTCTGGTGGCCGAAGTTCGGCGTCTGCTGCCGCAGCAGCCGCCACCCGCTGCACGTGGGAAGGCCTCCATTCAAACCAATGCTCTGCTACGCGGCCCGCTGCTGCGTGGCGCGCCACCCGCTTCACGTGTGAAGGGGCCCTAAAGGCAGGGAACGGGACAGGAATGCCTGCGAAGGCAGAAAGGAGGTAGCGAAGGTGATAAAGCGGGCGGCGGAGACGGAGGCGAGGTTTAAAGTGACCCATAAACCAGCGAGCGCGGCTCATTACCATGTAAACCTGGCCCCGTGGGCACCTGCTTCACTGTTTCGTGCGACCGCGTTAAGGATCCGCTCAAATGCTGATGATGAAGTTCAGTGGTAGGTAAAGGTAGAGAACGGGCCAGGCGGTGGCTGTGGCGCTGGCAGTGGCATTGGCGGTGGCGGCAGCAGAGGCGGAGGCGAAGGCGGAGGCGAAGGCGGCGGCGGTTGTGGAAACGGAGGCGGAGGCGATGGCGGAGTCGGAGGCGGAGGAGGTGGCGGAGGCGGTGGCGGCGACAGAGACGATGGCGGAGGCGATGGCGATGGCGGAGGTGTTGGCGGTGGCAGAGGCGGTGGCGGAGGCGGAGGCGGGGGCGGAGGCGGCGGCGGAGGTGGGGGCGGGGGCGGCTGCGGAGGCGGAGGCGGCGGCGGCGGCGTTGGCGGGGCGGAGGCGTTGGTGGAGGCGGTAGCGGCGGCGGTGGCGGTGGCGGTGGCGTTGGCGGGGCGGAGGCGTTGGCGGAGGCGTTGGCGGAGGCGGGTAAGCCGTCGCGCGTGCGGTCGCGCTGCCGTGACGCACGCGCCGCCGCCGCCGCCGCCGCCGGCGGCGCTCGCTCATGAATGAGCCGCAATGAGCGGCGCTGAGCCTCCGACGCGTGCGGCTATTCCTGGCGGACGACGGCGCGGCGCGGGGCGGCGGCGCGGGCCGTGCGGAGCCCAGCGGAGCATCCTCGGTCGCCCCGCACGCCGCTCGCGCCCGCCGCAGCCCGCCATCCACATTACTAATTTTAATGAAATGTCATTAGTTTTCTTTTCACTTCAGAACAATGCCTTTTAGTTAACACCATTTTATGTTATGAGAAAAGGAAATGACCTATTTTCATACTTTTTTTTTGTATTTTTGTTTTTGCATTTTTCGTCGATATTTTAATGAAATGTCATTATTTTTCTTTGATCAATGCTTTTTAGTATAGTCAATTTTATGTTATAGCAAAAAATGTCCAATTTTCATACAATTATTTGTTGGATTTGTCGTCGATTTCGACTAACAAAACATTGTTTACCTATTCTCGTCATTTTTGAAGCATTTTTAAAGCATTTTTCGCCGATTTCATCCATTATTATATTAATTTAACGATACTAGCTTCAAATAATATTTACGAGATGTAAAATACGTCTCCACAGAATGTTTATGTAGCGTATTCGATTTCTTTGCTCACGTTGTGAGTACGTAATCTAATATTCCTGTGACGCCTATCAGCGGCATTGCCGGTTCGGCCGATATCGGAATAACAGCCCAAACAAAAAGTTAACAAACTGAGTACACATGAACGACAGGCGGAAGCCTTGTTATATCAATAATATACCTAACAGTTTGAGGTGTTCATCTGAACTAGTTTAGATCAAATTTTTGACGTCATTTTGCATTGCTTTTAGGGCATTTTAAAAACATTTAAAGAGCATTTTTTGGATTATTTTTTGCGATGTTTTAGGTAATTAAAATCCGTCTCTCTACATTACTAATATCCACTGCGGGTGCGACATTGATGACGATGTATTTAAAACATCGATGTATTCGCATGCGCAGATGCACTAGTGTTGCGAAACTTGAACTGCGCATGCTCAGATGATCGATAGTGCTCTAACATTCAAGGATGGGGAGTTTGTGCACACACGAACGTTAAGGCCCTATCGATCTTCTGCGCATGCCCAGTTCAAGTTTCGAACCACTTTCGTGCATCTGCGCGTGCGCAGAAGATCGATAGTGCTGAGGCTATGGCGTGCACAAACATCCTTGTGCACGCCATACAGGTGGGTTTGTGCCACTTCGAACGCAAAGCAGCTGGTGCGAAACTTAATCTGCGCGTGCGCAGAAGATCGATAGTTTTTTAACGTTCGAGGGTAGACAAACTCCCTAATACTCGAGTTTCGACTATCGATACCACGGTTTCGTCGATTCGACTATCAACACCACGATGCGAATATCGATCCCCCCAAAATTATCGATTCCATACCGAAAGCATCGCGACGTCCCGGGAACTGTTGCACACGTCGCGCCGCGACCGCCTCAACACACACACACACACACCAGGCGGCTTCTTCGCGACGCGCCGGCCGCCGCGGGCGCCACTTTCGCTTTTGGAGGCGGCGGTGGCGGCGGCGCGGGCAGGTCGGTCTGTCGGTCGGTCGGGCGCGGCGAGGGGAGGGGAGGGGAGGGGAGGCAAGGCGAGGCGAGGCGAGCCGGCTTCTGCGAATTCCCCTCCTCCCGCGTCGCCCCTTCCCTCCCCCCCCCCTCCTCCGCCGCGGTGGAACGTTCGGGAAGCGCCGCGCCGCGCCGCGCCGCGCCGCGCCGCCCAATTCGCCGTTCGACCTCGGCGGAGTGGGTTCTCTTCCCGAACGAGGTGTTTTGACGGAGTCGACAGCGGCGGCGTGGCGGCGCTGCTGCTGCTGCTGCTGTGTCGGCGTCGCAGCCGCGCCCGTTCTAAGCTCCAGCAGCGCCGCCTCCCCTTTGGCATGGGCCTATTTTGACGGCTCTCTCTCCCTCCCGCCCTCTCTCTGCGTCTCTCTCTCTCACCTTGACATTCGTCTCGCGACGCGAAGCGCGAGGCAGCCCCCACGGCCGTAGCGCGGGAGATATATATGGGGGGGGGGGAGTAGGAGAGGTGGGAGAGAAGAAAGAGGAAGTGAATGGGTAAGTAGGACTTTCGTCGACGGTATACAGACCGGTAAGCGTAAGGCGGAAATTGTATAAGGGTATGAAGGGGTGTTGGGTTATGAGTGTGAGATGATGTAAGTAAAGATGTAGGTTTGTGGGGAAGCTGCTTTGTAATTTCGTATCACGTGCTGTCCACTTCAACACTAAGAACCAAGAAACGAGATAACACGTCCGCGTATAGTTTCAATAATCAATTGCTTTTATTACGAATTTTAGTGTTTTCGTAAAGACAGGCACGTAATGCGATTTATCTTCAACAATGGTAAGATCTCGACAAACCAGATACTATAAAAGAGAAAATAAATTGTCTTCTATATCTCGTTAAACAGCTGGGAATGTTGGTACAACGGGGAATAAAATGCATTTAATTTTTGAGTGTATTAATCTAATTTGGTGTTATCAGACTCGCCTTCCGCACATCCTAGAGCAGAAGATTTCTTTTTGTTACCGTATAATGTATTCTTCTCTACTGCATATTTTTTTAGAAGCTGATAAGTTGAAAATAACAATACGTGTACGATACTTTGGGAAGTGTGCAATGTTCAAGAGCTGCATCACAATCAATTCATGAAGATGCATACAGTTCGTAGTTAGCCTCCCGTTTTCTTCGTCGCCTTCTATTTCCATTTTTATCTTCCTCCTTCCACCTCTCGACCAACAACTGAAAATTTTGAACAGCGTAATAGCACGAAAAGGGAAATGTACACCTGCAATTACAGATACAGGAAACTGTATACAATAAAATAAAAGGGAATTCCAAAATTGGAGAGGTGAAGAAATTGGAGATATTTTAAGTTGAGTTGAAAATACTTTGGATCTTTTAACAAACCACGATGTGTAACATTCAAACATGAAACTTATGTATTCAACTTACACGCAAATATTCAAATTTCTGTTTCTTTTCTCTCGCAGACAAATGCAAACAATAAATTGTAGTGCCTAATGCATTAGATAAATACAAATTAGATATGCACATTTTCACCATACATTCTAAATATAATATAACTCAAAAACCTCAAACAATTACTACTTTCCTTTTACTCTGAGACGACCGTCTCTCGTAGAGCTAGTCAATTACTGCAAAAGTGACTATTTGCTTATGTGTAAAATGAATGTGTATGTGTGAACATGCGTGAGTGTCTGTTGTTTGCGTGTGTGCTCAGCAATATCTCCGCCTGACGTAAAATTCAATCAAACTTTGACCTAATCATTTCGAGTAGCGGATAAGAAAACACGTGGGGTTAGCGGTTGAAAATGATACTGCAAATTCTCTTGCATGTTTCTTCTTCAAAATTTGGTTGCATTTCAAAATGAATACCAAATCAAACTCTTAATCTCCGCAATTCAAACATGAAGTAAAGCTTTTTTTTAACGTAGTAACGGCAATTTTTTTTTTTTTTTTTTTAATTAAATGTTTTGTGACGGGGCCATTTTCTTGCGGGGGGGCCATAAGCACGTGTTCAGTCCGCTCACGCATTATTCCAACCCTGCTTATCAGCCAGTGCGTCAACGCTCTCGGTCGCGTTCTGCGCCCAGATTACCTTGATTCATACAAAGCCTTCCGCCGGCCATGTCCGGCCCCTGGTCCCAGGTATCTGCCCGCCTACTCCGCCCCCGCCGCCGCCGCCGCGAGCGACCGCCAGCGCCAACCGCCGCGCCGCCGGCCCTCCCCCCTCCCCTACCGCCGCCCCCTCCACCTCCTCTGACTCACTGCACGCGTAAACTTGACCTTTGCGGCCGAATATGACGCCCCCACACGCCGCACGCAGTATGCTGCCACGCCGCGCCAGACCGTTCCACACACACACACACTATCTCTCCCTCACTCTCACGTCCATAAATATGCACGCACACGCTCTCTCTCTCTCTCTCTCTCTCATACCCACTCACAGACATGCACACGCACACAATCTCTCCCCCTCTCTCGCACTCGTATATATGCACATGCTCTCTCTTCCTCTCACACATGCACACTCGCTCTCATAAAAATAAGCTCTCTTTCTTCCTCCCCATCTCTTTCACACACACAGCTTTTTTTTTTTTTTTTTTTTTTGCATTTTCTGATTATAATGAGGCGGAAAAAATCATATCAAAGCAAACTCACATTAACCTATTGTAATTAAATAACCGTTAACGTTTTCATATTGATCTCATATGAATACTTCTAGTTGTTTGCAACCTTTCTTTTCTTTGTTGAAAACACTTGTACATACAGGAAACGCCAAAAATATTTTCCCCATATTTTTCGTCAGTAAAGTACATCGTCCTAAGTCTTTTCTTGAAACATTTGAAAACAATTCAACATCTGTAAATGTTCAAGGAAAGTTCACAAGAGGAGGGCTTTTAGTGATAAATCTGAGGGATAATATTATTACTTTATTTGAATAACTGAGTAAACAATGACGAACGAATAACTAGAATCACTTCTACTGCTGAGGCAATTGCCATTGAGGCTAAATTAGGTTAGGTTTCCTTATATACAAGCAAAGTGCACTTCACAGAGAATACCAACATTACCACAAAGTCGTGGTAACTCAGTTCCTTTAACAACCTTGCTTGAGCACATGAGGAAAGGTCTTACTTAACACAAAGTACGCGCTTTCCAGACGAACACTGTTCTAAAAACGACCGCATACGTCATCCAATCACTCGAGTGAAATGGCGAATTGAGACGACCATAACCGTTTCGTAGAACAAGAATGAAACATTGTAGTGAATGTGTAGTGAATGAAACATTTCAATAATGACGAATTGTACTTTACAAAAAGCGACGAAGGCACGTGGAAAAACGGAATTTAAAAAATCTCTAAAAAAAATTAAATAATCTAAAAAAAACATTAAAAAAATAAAATAAAAAAATACATGTTACAAGTAGGGTCACACTGGCTCAATTGCCGTAACACTTATCATCATTCAGCACCTATCCTGCAGACGCATTCTAGCTTCAAATGGTTAAATGGGATGTATTCATGATGCAACCCAAACTTTCGTTCCATAATTATTTCCTTCAGTTTTTTAGTTTGCTTTGTTTCGTTTCATTAAGAAAATTGTTCCATCCTAAGTTTATTTTTACGTCCAACAATTGGAGAAATTTCGTATGTTTTAATAAAATGAAATAAGAAATTGAAACCAAACTGGCTGAATGCATGTGCAGTCATGGAGATAATATTCCAAGCCACATTTTTTAACAAAACATCAAAACGTGAAACGCTAAGTGTAACTGAGTGCGTTGTGTGGAATATGTCATTTGCTAGTAAGCGTCACAGCATCTAGTACAAGGGCCATAGAGCAATTTTAGATCTTCATCAAACGTCTACGGCCTGCACGTAACAGAAACCAGCGTGGAGGGAATCGCGGTGTCCGTTAGCCGCGCCGCGCCGCGCCGTGCCGATGGCGTGATGACGGCGTGAACGTGGGCGGCGGGCGGCGCGCGCTCTATAAAAATACGCCCATGGGCGGCTGTTGTACTTGGCGGGCGAGACGCCGGCGGCGCCGAGCTAAAGTTAGCGCCTCACCGGAGCAGGTGCCCCCGCCGCCGCCGCCGCCGCCGCCGCCGCCGCCGCGCGCTTCTACGGGAGCCTCCGCCGCGCCGCGTCCGGGAGGCGGCGCAGAAGGCACAAGAGGAAGGGGCGAAGGAGGAGGACGCGGGGAAGGAAAGGGCAGGGGAAGGTTGAGAAGGGAAAGCTGAGAAGGTAAGGTTGAGAAGGGAAAGATGAAAAGGAAAGGTTAAGCAGGAAAAGATGAAAAGGAAAGGTTGAAAAGGGAAAGATGAGAAGGGTAAGATGAGAAAGAACGATAGAGAAGGGAAAGATGACAAGGAAAGGTTGAGATGGGAAAGATGAAAAGGAAAGGTTGAGAAGGGAAAGATGAAAAGGAAAGGTTGAGAAGGGAAAAATGAGAATCAAAGGTTGGGGAGGGAAAGATGAAAAGGAGAGGTTGAGAAGGGAAAAATGAGAAGCAAAGGTTGAGAAGGGAAAAACGAGAAGGAAAGGTTGAGGATGGGAAGATAAGAAGGAAAGGAGTCAGGGGAAAGATGACAAGAAAATGATGAGAAGGCAAAGATGAGAAGGGAATGATGTCTTTCCAAGCAGGGAAAGACAACGCAGTGACATAAGTGATGGGGTCAAGGGATTGGTAGGATAACAGGGTGAAAAGACTGTCGGGGGTTACAGGTTGACGGGAATGTTTTCGACTGAAGAGGTGAGTGACTGATGGGGTGAGCGACGGGCTGTTGAGAATGTTGGGGTGCTGGTGGGAGCTCTCGATGAAGAAGTCTTTGTTGGCGCGCGCGGGAAAGATAAAACAGGCAGAGAAACAGAAATAAAACTACGACATATCGAATTTTGATTACGACACTACATAACTAACTTTAATCAGCAGGATCGAGCGAACTAGAACCTCGTTATTTTAATTTTTCATTCCTCAAACTTTCTAATAATAATTTTAGATTTATCTCTTTAAATATCTCTTGATAAAATGAATTTCATTTGGTTGCGAAAATAATTCGAAAGAAAAGTTAATATCTTTTATATTATTTTGAGAAGAAACTGGAATGTAAAATATTAGTTAACATCATTCGAAATTGAGGATTAACTCTGCAACTATAAAGGTAATATGGGAATGCTGAAGAAAATAACGAAGAACAATTTATTCACAGCCATTTCGCCTCGGTAGAATACCAGCGTGGCATTTTCCACACACGGATATGCCACGGCAGGATCATTAACGCCGACCTTGTACACATATCCGCCCGGCCTCCTAAATCGCATCGACGAAACCCTTCCTCTCCCCCGCATGCACACCCCCTCCCCCCTCCCTCCACCCACACTAGACTGCCTCTACCCCCCACCTCTCCCTCGCTTCACAGTCATCAAATGGGCAGCGCCTCTAGCTCAGCCGGCGCCCCCCATCCCACCGCCGTCGTCCCCGCCCCGCGCCCGCGTCGGCCGCTGGCCCGGCGCTCTTGGGTGGCGGGGGCGGGGCGGGGGCGGGCGCAACCTCGTCACGCGAACTCGCCATCAGCCTGCGCCCGCCCGTTGCCCCCCCCCCCCCCCCCCCCCCCGCGCCCCGCCCCCCCTCGGCGCAGTGCGAGGACGCCTGGCTGTTGGGGCCAAAACACACGCCTCAGTCTCCTGTGTGGCACGTCCTTCTAATCCACACATTTGAATTGAAACTGGCACCTCCGGCGGCGGGTACTGCCATGTTCACAATTTTTCTGCCCTACGCAAGAACATGTTAAAAAGAAAGTGTTTAACAATGAAGTCGTCTGGCGCGTTTATCCTCAGAAACAGTAACATGAAAAAGAATCGAAAGAGGTATTATTTTTTTAAATTCTATTTTCATTACTTTCGTACGTTTAATTATCGACAACGATAAAATCGATAAACCGATATCGATAAAGCTGAGCCGGACAGGCACTATAGTTATTCAAAGCGTCTCAGAACTTTAAGAGCCTCACCCTTGGTGGTTAACCTCCCCCCCCCCATGTTTGTTCGATATTTCACTACAAAATTAGGTTTAATTATCGCTAATCTGACGAATAAAGTCGTAACGACTGATGTAAATGCCGGAGAAACAATATAGTAATTCATAGCGCTTCACCAATGATCCCGTAGGCATTGAAATAATGAAAAACATGTTGTTTTTCTTCCAGAATATCCTGCAAGAAAGAGGCATTCGATTTGTCTTGTCGGGAGGAATCGAATGAGCTATTGACCACCTCAGAAGAAGCCATAAATCACAGAAAACACGTGTTAGTAGCTTAAAAAACACAAATACGTGTTTTAGAGACATTTCTTAGAATCTTTCTTAGATTTCTTAGAACTCAGGCCATTAAATTACTACATAAGGATTATACATTAAATTTATTACCAGAAAACAGAAAAAGACAGTACGTGATGCATGGGGGAAAAAGTATAAGGCAACAAAAGTAACAAGGGGCAGAAATTTTTGCTTTCGGATAATGGAAAACGTATTTGTACAGATAAACGAAGAACAGATTTGATTAATAGAATTGCTCACAAAAACAACAAACCAACTCTTTACGCAACTACATAAAAAGAGTGTTTAACAAAATGTACACATATTGACGCTGCATTTGCATTCACATTCACTTGTGTACTACTTGATTGATGTCTCATTCAACTGAATGTGCAACATACGTATTCCCTGTAAATTGCTTTGTGCCGTTTGAATCTGAATGAGAACTAGAGAGACCGGCTGCTCTTAAATGTCGTTTCTGTGATTTCGTTTTATCAATTCCCGATGGATGCCGAAATGGTACTCTTCTGTCCAGCAATGGGCCGTGCACTGCACACAATCCTGAGCTTGCCCCCTTTCCGGCCGGGCGATGAGCAATCCCTTCATCCTCGTACACCTTGCGTATTCCCAATAGGTATACAGCACTGGCGAGACTGCTCCAGCAGGAACAAGCTCTAAGCCCTCGACTGGTCTCCCGGCATTTGTGGTCTAGTAGTGCATATAAGTATAAGTACTTGTTTGTGAGTAAGCGGTGAGCATAGGACAAGGAAGTGAAAGGAAATATCGCGCGCGGTCCGTGGCCCTTTGTTAGGGTACTGCTCCAGCATTCGCCTGGTGTTGATCGGAGAAACCACGGACAACTACCGATCAGAACAGCCGGGCGCTGGGATTCTCTTCCAGGCAGCGACTAAATTCGACCTCGCTTCGTTGCTAGAGTCCAAAATCCTACCGCCGCCGGGAATCGAATCCTAGTCCCTCCCAGTCAGAGATATATCAGTCGATGCCCTGAGCCACCTCATCCGGCGCGCGCATTGGAAATTTCTTTACACCTGAAACATCACGGCCACTCATTTTTTTTTAATTTCTCTGACCTCTCTCGGGTTCCAAGGTATTTCACATTATTTAAAGAACATTATAGCAAGACTGAAACAAATTTATCAGCTCTCCTATTTCGTCGAGAAAAAGTACAATTTTAAAAACTCAAGAAGTAGAAATTGAGCAAAAAATAATACTGTACAAGTATTTTAGGAATAATATTGATTTTTTTAACCATATCCAAATTTACCCTGATATCTAACAATTTTTTCACCAATTGCTTGATTTTCCCCTGACTTTTCCACAGCAACGAAATTCCTCCATTTTCCTCATTTTCCGGAGGCGGGCACGTGAAAAAGTGGACCCATTGTGAATGCATTACCACCCCTTGGGGAGCACCTGCAAACGCGTGTAGGTGCCGTTGCCACTGTGGAGCGAGGCGTGGCGTGGCGGGGCCGCGGCGGGGGCGGAGCGCCGGTTCGTTGCTCCAGCGCCCCCGCCTCGTCGGGGCTAATTGCCCCCTCCCCTGCGGCCTCGCGTGCGCGCCCCGCCCCCGCCCCCGCCCCGCGCGGCTGAGACAAGGTCGCCGCGCGTGCTCCGAGTGACCGCGCGACCCCGCGCTGCGCCAGCGCCGCTGGCGCCCTCGTGCGGGGGAGGAGCGGGGTCGGAAGGGAGACGCGGTGACAGAGAGGCAAGGAAGTGGGGAGGTGAGGTGGTGAAGTGACAGGGCGATGGAGAGCTGAACCGACGGGGAAGGGGGGTGACGGGGTGGGGACAGGACATTGGGGAGGTGTGGCTGGGGACGACGGGGCGGCAGGTAAGAGGGGAGGTGTGGCTTTGGGTGTCGAGGTGATAGAACATTGGGGAGGTATCACGTCGGGGCGATGGGGGTGACAACAGGTGTGGGCGGATGTGGGCGACGGGGTGGCAGGGAAGTGAGGTGTGGCGATGGGCTGGGACTTCTGGGAGACAGGGAGGGGCGGGGCGGGGATAGAAGGCGGCAGAGACAGGGGGGTGGCGACGAGGTCACAGAGCGATGGGGAGGCGTGCCGAATGGGCAAAGGGGTGGCAGTATGTAAGACTGGGGGCGAAGGGATGGCCGAAAAGTGAGATGGTGTGGATACTGGGTAACTGGGCGATGGGGTGGAGTGCTGATGGGGATTTTAGAGAGATGTGGCTGGGGACGACTGGGCGGCAGGGTGGTGCGGAAGTACGATGATAATACGACAGGGCGAAGGGGAGGTGTGGCAACGGAGCGGCAAAGAAATCTCCCCTATGACAGATACATGTTTCACAATTCCAACCACAAAAGGCGAATATTTGTTGGGAGTATTCCTCCAATATAATAATGCATTCCAGAGATCTTCACCAGTTTCCCCAGGGAGCTATGGGGAGGTGTGGTGACGGGGCGACCGGGCAATGAGGCGACATGGAGGTGGGGAAGTGGGGCGACGACGGAGTGATGGAGAGGTGTGGCATCCGGGTCGAAAGAGCGTTGGAGCGGTGGGAAAGATGTGCGATTATCTGGCAGGGAAATGAGGAGTGGTGTGCCGACAGGGCGACAGGGGTGCGAAGGCCGGAGGAGGGGGTTGTGGGGGCAGGGAGGGCGGGAGGGCGAAGGCGGTGATGAAACGCGAGGAAGAAATGAGGAGTGGTGTGCCGACAGAGTGACGGGGGTGCGAAGGCCGGAGGAGGGGGTTGTGGGGGGTCAGGGAGGGCGGGAGGGCGAAGGCGGTGATGAAACGCGAGAAAGAAATGAGGAGTGGTGTGCCGACAGAGTGACGGGGGTGCGAAGGCCGGAGGAGGGGGTTGTGGGGGGGCAGGGAGGGCGGGAGGGCGAAGGCGGTGATGAAACGCGAGGAAGAAATGAGGAGTGGTGTGCCGACAGAGTGACGGGGGTGCGAAGGCCGGAGGAGGGGGTTGTGGGGGGTCAGGGAGGGCGGGAGGGCGAAGGCGGTGATGAAACGCGAGAAAGAAATGAGGAGTGGTGTGCCGACAGAGTGACGGGGGTGCGAAGGCCGGAGGAGGGGGTTGTGGGGGCAGGGAGGGCGGGAGGGCGAAGGCGGTGATGAAACGCGAGGAAGAAATGAGGAGTGGTGTGCCGACAGAGTGACGGGGGTGCGAAGGCCGGAGGAGGGGGTTGTGGGGGGTCAGGGAGGGCGGGAGGGCGAAGGCGGTGATGAAACGCGAGAAAGAAATGAGGAGTGGTGTGCCGACAGAGTGACGGGGGTGCGAAGGCCGGAGGAGGGGGTTGTGGGGGGTCAGGGAGGGCGGGAGGGCGAAGGCGGTGATGAAACGCGAGAAAGAAATGAGGAGTGGTGTGCCGACAGAGTGACGGGGGTGCGAAGGCCGGAGGAGGGGGTTGTGGGGGCAGGGAGGGCGGGAGGGCGAAGGCGGTGATGAAACGCGAGGAAGAAATGAGGAGTGGTGGTGCCGACAGAGTGACGGGGGTGCGAAGGCCGGAGGAGGGGGTTGTGGGGGGTCAGGGAGGGCGGGAGGGCGAAGGCGGTGATGAAACGCGAGAAAGAAATGAGGAGTGGTGTGCCGACAGAGTGACGGGGGTGCGAAGGCCGGAGGAGGGGGTTGTGGGGGCAGGGAGGGCGGGAGGGCGAAGGCGGTGATGAAACGCGAGGAAGAAATGAGGAGTGGTGTGCCGACAGAGTGACGGGGGTGCGAAGGCCGGAGGAGGGGGTTGTGGGGGGTCAGGGAGGGCGGGAGGGCGAAGGCGGTGATGAAACGCGAGAAAGAAATGAGGAGTGGTGTGCCGACAGAGTGACGGGGGTGCGAAGGCCGGAGGAGGGGGTTGTGGGGGCAGGGAGGGCGGGAGGGCGAAGGCGGTGATGAAACGCGAGGAAGAAATGAGGAGTGGTGTGCCGACAGAGTGACGGGGGTGCGAAGGCCGGAGGAGGGGGTTGTGGGGGGTCAGGGAGGGCGGGAGGGCGAAGGCGGTGATGAAACGCGAGAAAGAAATGAGGAGTGGTGTGCCGACAGGGCGACAGGGGTGCGAAGGCCGGAGGAGGGGGTTGTGGGGGGGGGCAGGGAAGGCGGGAGGGCGAAGGCGGTGATGAAACGCGAGGAAGAAATGAGGAGTGGTGTGCCGACAGGGTGACAGGGGTGCGAAGGCCGGAGGAGGGGGTTGTGGGGGGGGGGGGGGCAGGGAAGGCGGGAGGGCGAAGGCGGTGATGAAACGCGAGGAAGAAATGAGGAGTGGTGTGCCGACAGGGTGACAGGGGTGCGAAGGCCGGAGGAGGGGGTTGTGGGGGGGGGGCAGGGAAGGCGGGAGGGCGAAGGCGGTGATGAAACGCGAGGAAGAAATGAGGAGTGGTGTGCCGACAGGGTGACAGGGGTGCGAAGGCCGGAGGAGGGGGTTGTGGGGGGGGGGGGGGCAGGGAAGGCGGGAGGGCGAAGGCGGTGATGAAACGCGAGGAAGAAATGAGGAGTGGTGTGCCGACAGGGCGACAGGGGTGCGAAGGCCGGAGGAGGGGGTTGTGGGGGGGGGGCAGGGAGGGCGGGAGGGCGAAGGCGGTGATGAAACGCGAGGAACACGGATGCGCCGTCTCGGGGTGGTATTGACCGCCAAGGAAGACGGCCGGCAAGGGCCTGTCAGCGTTGCGTGGCGGCGGGACGAAGCAGGCGGTGGAACTGAGCGGGTGGAGCGGGTGTTGGGAGGTGTGGCAGGAAGCAGTGCCTGCGCGAGATATGGAGGTTTTGGGGGCGGGGCGCGCGAAAACAACCACGATGGGGGGGCGGAAGGATGCATCGATACTTTTTAGCAGCAACATCGATGTACACGTAGGCTTCCGCGGCTCGAGTCCATTACTTCTAGGCTGTCCGGGTGCCGCCGCGTCGTTGGCAGATAGGCCGACGTTTCGCCTGTCATGTCGCAGGCTTCTTCAGGGGAGTGACACAGTAATGCTCCGCCTCCGGTGCGCTGCGCACTTGCGTTAGCCGCCCCCCTAGGCTGAAAAAGATATAACACCGGAGGCGGAGCTTTACTGTGTCACTACCCTGAAGAAGCCTGCGACATGACAGGCGAAACGTCGGCCTATCTGCCAACGACGCGGCGTCACCCGGACAGCCTAGAAGTCAGCAACATCGCTGTTTTGCTTTCAATGTTTTCTCTAGATCGATATATTTGTGCAGAAACATCGATGTTTTGAATAAATCTCTTGATATAAATAATATTACCAGTATCTATTTTATCTGTGGACTGCTCGCAATCAACTGCCATTGACAACTTTCACTGCTTTCGATCCACAGGGCGCACGAAATCGTTTGCTATTCGCCATCTTTTTCCAGAGGTGATACATTTTTTTTCATTATTTCGTACGTGGTAATATCGTTAAACCGCAAATTGATCTCAACTACATAGAAGATTAATCAAATAATTAAGATGATAGTCAAATTTCAGCCGGAATATATGGTACTTGAAACTAATATTGACTTGTTCAGTATCACATTATAACCAGGGTATTTTACTTCGAAATGTTTAATCATATTTAAAGCATCTATATTTTAAACATAAATGTTTTTAATCGATGTTTTCATTGACATCGAAAATCTTTCGGTGATGTATCGAAGAATCGATGGTTTGTTAAACTTTGCCATAATGGAGTGACCACGTGCAACATGCGAGACGGTATGAGGGGGCGATGGGGGAGGCGAGAGCGGGGAGAGCAAGACCGGGGGAGGGCGTGGCTGGCGGAAAAGGCGAGGACTACAGCGTCGCCCGGGACAGCGGAAAGGAAGGAGAAGAGGAAGAAGAAAAGGTGGGAAACGGCGAAAACGCATCACGGCCGTCGAGGCGACGAAGTCACGTTGACTCGAGCGCGCGTTGGTGTGTCGCGTTTGTGTGCTGAGAGAGCCGCAGAGGGACTAGGTGTCGGTTGATTGGGTATTGTGTGTTTTCGATGTGCGAATGCGATAGCGCGGTCAGGTGAAGGGGTCGCCCGGCGGGGCAATTTGGCGCGTGTTTGAATGGGGTGTAATTGAGCGATGGGATCACTAGGGGGCGGACCATCGCAGGGCAGAGAGAGGTCAGTTTGCGGCGAAAGGCTGCAGACGCTCCAAACACCGACGCCCAAAATCCCGGTAGCTGGGAGAAGAGGACGAGACGACAGGGAGGACCCAGAGAGAAGCGCGGACAGTGATAGTGAAGTAAGGAAGCAGAGAGGTGGGATGTTGGTGTGATAGGTGGCATCGAGATAGATGGTGTGACAGGTCACGCCCACTGCTTCATTACTCCCGTTAGTGTAGTAAGTGATTTATTCCGTGAAGTAGCGCTGTTCTTCCAGCTGGTTGAGTTACGAAACCGAACTACATGACGGCGTTCGGGATATTTCCCCAACGTGAATCAATCCCACACACTGAAACCGCCCCAGCCGAGACAAGCTGTATACTCCCCACATGTGTGGTGGAGTAGTGATGTATTCGTAGTGTAAGTGTGTGTGTGTGTGTGTGTGTGTGTGTCTGTGTGTGTAAGTGGAGAGGATAGAACTAGAAAGAGTTTGGAAAGATCGGGCGCGGTCCATGGCCCGTTTGTAAAGCATTCGCCTGGAATTGATCCGAGAAACCACGTAAAATTATGGACCATGGCTGAACTCAAATTCTCCTCTTGTTAGTGGATGAATTCGCCCTAGCTATGTAACTAAAACCAAAAACCCACCATCGTTTGGAGTCGAGAAACGTAGGACCCGGTCAGTCAGAAGAGAGTTAGTGGCTCTGGGCTAAACTCAGCCAGTCGGTCTCGCGGAGACAGAGAGGGGAAGAGAGGAGAGGAAAGGAGAGAAAGAGAGAGGAGCGGAGAGAAAGATAGAGGAGCGGAGAGAAAGAGAGAGGAGAGAAAGAGAAAGAGAGAGGAGAGAAAGAGAAAGAGAGAGGAGAGAAAGAGAAAGAGAGAGGAGAGAAAGAGATAGAGAGAGGAGAGAAAGAGATAGAGAGAGGAGAGATAGAGAGAGGAGAGAAAGAAAGAGAGAGAAGAGAAAGAAAGAGACAGAGACAGACTGAGAGGGAGAGAGAAAATGAGGGTCTGAAAAAAGAGGACGGGAATGAGAGGGAGATAAAGAAAGAAAGGAGACGACGTGCACACGGTATGTAACTTGCAAAACCTCCCAGCTCATTCAAACACACACAGCAGATAGCGCACCCTGAAAACCTCGCTCTCCGCGCGCAAGGAATCCCCACGCGCTCGTAGAGAACGTGAGAGCGGCGCCGGGCGCCTCGGAGCGAGCTCTAAATTACTGGGCTCATGTGCAACTCTCGCACGCAATCAAGAGGCGCCGTAAAGCGGCTGCGGCCGCCGAGACTTGACCAAGGTCAAGCGCGACCATAAGGGCGCTGGCCGCTGCCACCGCGCCGCAGGGAAGGGCAGGGCGTCACCGCACCTGACCCCCCCCTCCAACACCTCTTAAGCCACGCCCACACGAAATGACATTTTTCGCGGAAATTTGTTTCAGTTCCGCGGAAAATAGTGAAGGAGATAGTGTTACTCTTTTTTTAATTGGCAAGGGCAAGGTATCGACACACCTGACCCCAAGCCACGCCCACACGAAAGGACATTTTTCGCGTAAATTTGTTACAATTTCGCGAAAAAAAATAGTGAGGGAGGTTATATATATATATATATATATATATATATATATATATATATATATATATATATATATATATATATTACATTGCTTTGTATTCGTGAATAATTTTAAAAATTCAGAACTCACCACTGCGACTAACGGACATGAAACCTTTGGTTTCATGCGGCATTGAGATGTGAACAGCAACTCACCTGGAAAAGAAACAAAAATTACAAACTTCATTTTATGAATACACGAATAAAAAATACATACATTTATTCTGTGTGATTAGAGCAAAACGCTGGAAGAGAAAGGTTAAAATGAAGAAAGAGATCGACTCATTGCTACGCATGCCAATCTCTACTTACGTCTTAAATAAAAATAATGACACCTTTGGGTATTATTCCATTATCTAAACGTAACATACGAATAATGTCGTTTGTGGGAGATTTTCTGAATCAAAGTGATGGACCTAACGAGGATGGGATGACGACGGTTTAAGGAAGGATCACATGCTGCTCATGACCCTTACTCTGAAGTGCTTGTCCAGGAACGTATCAGGATAAACCACGGGATGTCACGGATAATCAGCAATCTGTCTACGAGTCTGATTGCTGCTGGCACCACTAACTCACCGATGTTGCACACGTTAAGAGAATTCCTGACACCTTACTATAATTTAATCCTCGACCACCCAATCACTTGTACGCCCGAATCAAGGAGTTGCTTTTACTCTCGCCGCCAGAGGCGTATCTAGGTAAAGAGGACTCAGTCTAAAAAGGGATCACATTGACAGGTCGAGAAACAAATAAACATCTAGGAGGGCGATGATACAGGAAGAGGTAGAGATGAAACCATTTACACACGAACTAACTGTAAACGAACTCACTGACAAAATTAGTGCAAAGACATATCCTGCAGTTATATTGCCCGTAGGGGTCAAGCAGAAGTCGTCAAAACGGTTCCTTCCTATTGCAATCTCTCCATCTTCAGGCGCCCACGGCATAAAATTTGTCCCTGTTAGGATACTTCAAATTAGGGTTGTTATTTGTTTTAGAGGGGTATAGTACTCTATATAGCGGCCCTTGTGAGCGGCACGTACCATGTCTGCGATACAGTAGATAAGCCTCTGATTGTCGCTAACATAATTGAATCGTTTATTTCAGAAACCAGTCAAACGCCTAATTCCTCATTCCGAGAAAACTGAGAAAAAGTCTCCCAATTTATGTGATTTCAAAATATTTTTATTTATTAATGCAGTCGGTAAATGAATATTTTTCATTAAAATATGCACTAAACGATATGTCTATCCTCTTGGAACAATAATCCGCCGCTAATGCGTGCATTAGATTTTGGCGTTTGACGGGTTTCTGAAATAAACGATTCAATTGACAAAACAGTAATGTATTACATTTTCAATTCGATTCAATTTATTATACGGGAAGAATCCCTCAAAATGAGACACGCATTAGATTTAAAAAATAAGTATGACATTTAATTAAATTTAAACCACGCGGGCCCAGTGCGACCAATGCGAACGACGTTAACCCGAAGACGGGCACCACGCGGTGGCCCCGGCCGAGTCGCGTCGAATCGAATCGGTTCCCGGGAACCGTTAGCTATGCGGCGTGACGAATCTTACGTGTGGTGCGTGCGGAGCGAATCGCACGCAGCCGACCGGCGATGACGCAAGCCCGGCGCTTCGCGGGCGCCGCGGAAGGCACCGCGAACCAGTCCACGCCATCCGGAGGGCTTGAACAGCGCAAAGGCCCATTCACAATGCAAACGTCAACGTGAGCGTGGCGTTAACATAAAAGGTAGGACTACGTCCATAAGTTGAGTCATTCACAATGCGGTCGCAGAAGCATAACGCGTAAGACGTTAACTTACAAGCTTGCAAGCTTGAAGCTTCTGTGCTTAGGCTTAAGTAAGACATAAGAAATTAACCAATCACAGAACGGTAACTCAATACAGAGAATCGAAAATGGAGCGAAGGCGATAAAAGAACTAACATATGGGCCATGGACACAGCCGATACCTCGAAATCCATTCGCACATCCAAACAATAGTAAACAAGAATGTCTTACAGCCAATAGAAACTCTTATTTTGCTTACGTTTATGTTAGCCATTGTGAATACTTCAGTCTATCGGTTATGTTAATGTTTATGTCTATGCGCTATGCTTATGTTTACGTTTGCATTGTGAATGGGCCTTAAAGCATTACGTCCTACATGGTACGAACCCACTTTTGACCGTCTGTTCATGCGCAAACTCTTCACATGTAAGATGGAGTTACGCCACCAGAATTTTCAGACGTAATCACGTGATTTGTTAGTTTGTCAGTCAGTGCCTTATTTTACGCGGCGAGACTCGGAACATCGGGTCTGCTCTCCCGTCTGACCGGGCAAAATTCGGTGCGCTCCTTTCACCCTCTAGAGAAAGGTACCACTCGGGCGACGAAACAGGCGATTCGAATTTAGCTGAGAGGCTTCTTTTAGGCTTCAGGGTCTTTTACAAGTAGTAAATCTTCAACATGGGACAGCTGACTTTACTTCCCCCTCGGAAGGAAGTCGTAAGAAGTGTTTTTGCCTCTAAAAAATTTCGGCTTCGATCGGGTTTGAACCCGCGAACTTTGACATTTAAGTCCGATAGAAACCGTTATATCACCGAACCCGCTCAACTTGTATTGTTGTATCATACAAGCACGTGATCCTGATAAGTAAGATTTGTTTCCAACTGTTGTGGTAGAGTGTGGGAGCTACTTCTATATTCCCATGAGGCAACACCATGTTTATTGGTGGATAGCTATATTATTTACAGCAGCACGCATTGCTCTCGGAAATGATTTTATTTATCAGTCTTGGAACGAAACCGTTGAGCAAAAGAAGTAGAAAAAATAAAAATAAACAAATGAACAAGACGATAGAGAAACAGAAATATGAAGAACAATAATAAGAAAAAAAGAAGCAAAATAACAAAAAGAGAAAAGAAGCCGAAGAATAAAAAGAACAAAGAGCAGAAGATATAGAAGTAGCAGCAGCGGAAGTGGAGGCAAAAATGGAAACAGAATACAAGAAGCCTGTACGGATGGCCGAGATCGTTAAGGCAGTAGTGTCGTCGCGATCTCTGACCGAAGGACCGCGGATTCGAGTCCCGTCTCGGGCAACGTTGTATTTGAGTTCGTCCTTTCACCCCCCTATCATCACCATATCATGTCATCTTCACAGTTACCATACCGTTAAACGCAATAGTGGTCGCTAATGACCTACGTGTTGACGCGAGCTTAAATAATAATAATAATAATAATAATAATAATAATAATAATAATAATAATAATAATAATAATAATAATAAACGAAGAAGAATAGAAGAAGAGAAAAAGGCTGAAGGCGCAGGCGACAAAACCGAACGAGGAGCCCACCGCATCGAAGTGAGCGGGCGGGCGGGCGAAGACCGCACCAAAGGAAATATCCTTGCGCGGTGGCGCCTGCCAGCGCTGGCCGGCGCGGTTGGGGTGGGGAGGGAGAGGGGAAGGGGAATGGGTTCGAGGAGGGGGGAGGACCGCCCTCTCGCGTGCGCGATAAGCGCCTATCGGCTACGCGCCGAGTCAAGGCCGCCCCCCGCCCCCCGCCCTCGCCACATCCCCTCCGCCCCTCGCGCTCTCGTCTCGAGGCCTTTTCGAAACCTTGCTCCCGACACCCCCGCACTCCACACGCGGGAAAACATTTTGCCAACGGAGACGTTTTGCACCATCACAAGCTCAAAAGTGCTGTACACTAAGGAGCTTCAAGGTGTGTAGAATGTGTCAATAGTAATAGATGAATCGATACATTTCATGTCGAATCGATGCATAAACGCACAGTCTATCATTTTAACGCACACATGCATTTTAACATAATCGGTTATCAAAACTTGACAATTCAAAAATCGTTTCGTACCGTCATATTATTCCCAATAAATACGTATTTTATTTCACAATCAAACTCTTCTCATGACATTTTAATAAATTAGAAATATATAATAACTCATATGTAAGGTATTTAAAACTCATTTGTGGTGTCTTAATGAATTAAAACAAACATATTTTTCCTTCTTGAATATTATTTGAAAAATAGTTAATTTCGAAACTCAGACACCAAGTAAAACACCTTTTCCTTTCTTCTTCCGGAAATGATTATTTGCCGATTTCGTTGCGACATGTGGATTCAAGATACAGTATACTCGTTTTTCCGTTTGTACTTCTGATGTGTGGTTCATGGTCACTCTAATCTGTTATTCGGCAGCTCGTGAAACACATGTTAAGTTAAGATAGCGGCTAAGCTATACTTGTATCTGACATGCGTCCGAAAATGTCGACATACACTCACAGACCAGATACTACTCTGATTTCAAATATCGCTTCTGAAAATGATTGAAATGATCAAGAGATATTCCATTAAAGGGCCAACTTTCTTGCTAGAAATGTTTTCCTATTCGCGAGTGAAGAAAACTTTCCGAAGTTGTAAATTTTAAATAATACTAGTCTTGACAAAGGTCGTTTCGTTTCAGAATCGTCGGAGGGAATTCAAGAAACTCGAACAGACGCCTCTTGAGGGGCGGGGCGAGGTGACCACTTTGTTACGAAATTGTTCACTGGGGAGAGATGGAAATAGTTAAAAAATGTTCGTACTGGACAAAATAAGTGTTTCATTTGAAGCCATACTAATTGAATAGAGAGAAAAGTGGGTAAAAAATGTTTTATCAAGAAAAATAAAATATAGTGGGTCATTTTCTTTCCTTTATACACGGAGAAATCGGCTTTTCATATTATATTTCTGGAATTATTTTCATGTTCATTGCAAAGTGGAAATTTATGTATATGTCCACGTGAGGGAAAAGCAAACTTTTATTAGGTACTTATACAGGCACTAAGAATTTTGTGTAACGACGTAATATTTGTTGAACGACTTCACAAAGGAAAAGAAAAAACAGATTGCCCCAGACAACAAACTAAAGAGTGTAGTCCATAAAAAAATATTAACCTTCATACTACTTGAAATAATTTGGATTATTACACATTGCCAACGTTTAAAGAGCATCTTCAGTACATTTTTAGTGTAAATAGTATTACATACATTCACAAAACATCGATTTCCAAGGAATGTAACAGATCTAAAATATTGCGTTTTGGACAGTGTAACCGTTTTCGCGGTCACCGACAAAAACGTTTCAACAGGCTGTTTTGTGAACCACTTTAAAGCATGTTTACTAGTTACTTTCCTACTTTCGAAACATGTTTAATCATTTACAGTACAAAAGTTTGCATTGTGTCGCTTCTCTTATAAAATGAATATTGACCTTTCCTCAACAACTAGATTTTCTGATTATTCCTAAACTTCAATAACAGTTTTTTCTTACATTTATTTTTGGAATTAATTGATTACAAACAAATATTTTGCCACAGGAGAATTTCCCACCAGAGTCAAAATATTTTATATTTATAAATGAAAATATTGCTGAAAGTTGCGACAGCACCATGCTAGAAAAATTGATTGCGCGTTGTTTAGGCGATTTCCGTTTTACTACCAGTTGTGAGTGAATGATATGTTCATGGCATGCTATGGTGGAAGGCCACAGGTAAATAACATTGATTATTTTGTTTACGGGCGCTCGCACTGCAATGGCCATTAAACTCGTTAGCGTAGTGCATGCAATTACAGGGAGGTGGCGGTGTATCAACCCCGTAATAGAACGCGAAATCCAGCGCCTACACGTCGGCTTATGCAGTAGTTACGCTTCCAGGTATCTCCCCAACTGGGCATCGCTCCACCTCACACACGCTCTAGGTTCTCGGCTGACTCACAATTGGTGTGGTACTATAGAGCATGCGTGCGTGCGTGCGTTCGCGCGCGCGCGTGTGTGTGTGTGTGTGTGAGGGCAGAGGAGAGAGACAAGGATGAAGGATAGATCGCACGCGGGTTCGTGACGCTATTGTTAAGGTACTACTCCAGCATTCGTCTGGTATTTTTTATTTTTTAAATATCCAAGCATTGTCCCGTGGCCCTCCGCAGCTACACATGACAAATAGAGTAGATATAGAATATTATTAAGATATTATATGTTACAGAGGAAACTATTCTAGTTTAAGATAAATAATGATTTTGGGTTTAAATATGTAATTAATCAGAAAAAAACTCGAGGTCGAAAAATTCTATAGGTAACTTTTTTCAACCTTTTGCAGTACGGATGCTGCTTACCTATGTGAATCGTGGTGGACTACGTAAGTAGACCTAAGAAACTACGGAAAACTACCGATGAAAGCAGTCAGCAGCTCAGAACGCTCGAATTCTCCTCAAAACATCCGCCACCACCGCGAACGCTAGGACCTCGCGGTCAGTATCACTGCAGTGGCAACAGCCCTTCCCCGAGCGATCTCAAAGCACTCCTTGATATCCCTGTTCTGTAACGTGTTTGGGTGAATACACCCGGGGAAGGGAGACCGGGGCGTGCCACTAGAAGGCAACCTTGGCACCACTGCCCTACAATCTGTCCCGTGGACCCCCCCCTCCCCCCGGCCCCGATCCTTGAATCCACACCACTGGCCAGGGAAGGGAGAAGGGGGCGTGTCGCGGGGAGATACGGCGGCGCCAAGTCTGGGCCAAGGAAAAGCTTTCCCAACCCCGCCCCTCCCCTCCCAGCCAACCTCTCACTCTATATCTCCCTCTCTCTTTTCTTTCTCTCTCCCTCTCGTCCTCACCCTCCGCTCGGGTCGCAGCGCTCCATTGGCTGCCACCCTCCCCCTTCCTCTCCCGGCCGTTTCGTACCCAAGGACGCGGGCCCTTCACCCCCACCCCACCCTCCGCTCGCCCGCCCGCCCGCCCGCCCGGCGCCGAAAATTCCCCCCGCCCAGAACCGGATTTCTTCTGCGAGCGCTTCTGCTCCCTGCTCGGGGACGCCGCCCAGCGCGATGGCCGATGGCAGGGGGCGCGCAGGCCAGGCGTGAAGCAAGAGGGGAGCAACACTCTTTTGGCCCCCCACCCTTATTCGTTCAGATTCTTTATTAACGTGTAGATAACGTTTCGAGACGTTCGTTTCGAGACGTTCATTTCGAGACGTTCGTTTCGAGACGTTCGTTTCGAGACGTTCGTTTCGAGACGTTCGTTTCGAGACGTTCGTTTCGAGACGTTCGTTTCGAGACGTTCGTTTCGAGACGTTCGTTTCGAGACGTTCGTTTCGAGACGTTCGTTTCGAGACGTTCGTTTCGAGACGTTCATTTCGGGACGTTCGTTTCGGGACATTCATTTCATGACATGTCTTTCACAATTATAATAAGTATTATCTGTAGCATTATATTATTTAGCTATCTCACAGTTGTCTTTTCATATTGCACATGTGTTTCGTCACGTAAGAGATTAATACTGTATTTAAATAAATAAAATAAAAATAGTATGTTACTTGTAGAAAAAAGTTCAGTCTCTTTTTGATCTTTTAGTTTTTGGGGGGAGTGGCCGTTGTGCTCTAGCTTTTTTGACATTTAGAACACACAGATTAAACATTCAATTGCGGATAATTATTCCACCTTGCAATATCAATGAGTACTCGTCGAACCCAATTTGAAAAGAGATCTCCAAATTTGTAGTTTAATATTACAATAGTAAAAATGTTGAATTTTTAGAATCCTACAAATAATATTAAATATTATCATAAGAATATTAATACCAATAAACTTTAACGTTCCGTTGTAAAAAAAGGAAATAAAAAAATACGAAAACAAAGTTTACAAAAACGATACGTTCTGGAATACTTATTAGTTCAATTATGCAACCATTTTATATAATGTAATAAAAGTGTAAGGGTTAAGAATTTCACGCATCATACAGAAGAGGGCTCGGAGAATAGCGAACATTGATTGTCAAAAAATCATGTAAACATTACCTTATGATGTGTGCACCTCTACAGTTAAGTATACCACTCGCAAACTGTTTACAAATTGGCCCGTAAGTCGCAGCAAATGTACGTCTCCCATTTTGTACGTAAAGCACGGATAATACAGTTTATTAATTAATGACATAAATGTTCACAGAGAATACAATTTGTTAGACTTAATGCAATCGTAGGCTGGATCTTGCTCAAGGTTATCGAGAATGTTATGGGCGAAATTTTCCTAGAGAAATGATGTTAGAGCACGTAGTTAATTCGCACGCACAATCTCCTACACGCGAATACCGGAAGGTAATATCCTGTCACTTAAATGCAATGAAGGGAAGTGTAATGCAAGACCACAAGGCTGTCAAACTTCAGTCAGAAATAGCTGAGGGCCAACTTAGCATTCATTCCGGTGGGTGCAGCCTCGACAGTTGCCGATTTCCGCTCCGCACAAAAGATCTTGGCGACGACAATCGAGCGTCAAAAGTGCAGACTATCACAGTACATTTTAACAAGAGGGCCCTACGTGAGAATAATAATCAAGCGGCAGAGTTTGCCGACCCAACCTGCCGTGTCGGCTAAGGCATGTTACGACGGCAGTCGCCGTTTCGTCGCCCGCTTAGGCAAGAACATATTTTTTGTGGCAAGGTTGGCTTCCACCTTACCGTGTGTCACCTTTTCAACTGTATTCTTTCTTTCAGATCGCCTAGAAACTGACGAATACTTACGTACTATTTGAACAAAAAAAGTTAAAATATTTTTTTACAAAGATAATAAAAAAACGTAACTTCAAAATCTTGAATTATAGTTCTTATATTCAACATTACTATTACTTACGTGAATATTCATAGTACTATAAATTAGAGATGTGATTGAAAAAAATTAACAAAAATATTACATTTTTTCATACTCTTTTCTGGATTTACTTGGCAATGAATCTAAAGTAACTGCTTAACATATTCCAAAATATTTTGAGTTCCAAGGCAGTTGTCGAATACATTGTTTTCCTCCTTTGCAAATGACGCGCAATATTCTTCACAAATTATTGATATTCAACATTCAGTCAGCAATTAGAAAACAAATCCACGAACGGAAAATTGCTTAGTATGCGATCGTGGTCGTTAATTAGGTTTGGATCACACGAAGAAACTGTCGTAAATTTCAGGTCTCGATTAAAATTTTGCTCTTGAGGGAGCAAAAGTGATTTTCCACGACACGACCGGATTCCTAGGCATGGCCTGTCGGCCTTGTCCAGAAACTCGCCGGTCTAGTCACGGAAGCATCCTCCTTCTTGCCTTGTAATGTAAATTACTATTCATTCCTGGTCGGGTCGGGTGGCGCGGGAGCATATGTAATATGTGAAGCGTTCACACGATGAAATAGGGAGGTGGCGTTCGTGATTCCCTCTCTAATCGCAGGACACACCCGTACCATTGTGCATCACCCTAAGAGACTGGAGTCTTCCCCTCCAGAGAGATATCCACTACCCAATTCCTGTTAGTTTAGCCCAAATACCTCGACAAGTCCCTGCAATACCATAAGGAAAATGGAGATGGGATTGATAGATCTCTGTAAAGACTCCGCAAGGTCATGGCAGGGTGCGTCCTAAACTACTAACCATAATGTAACTAGTGGTGCTAATAGTTTTTGCATTAATTTTAACCTAGTCAATTTTGAAAATTCGGAGGGTTGCGCCATTTTTTAAGCTTGGTTTGCTCGATCCGAGTAAAACGTTTCAGCCGTTTTCGAGAAAATAATTGTTTAGAAATTGCCTGCAGGTACATATTTATATACATACACGCACAGGCGAGGTCCCTACGTGAGAATAATAACAATCAAGAGCTCTACGTGAGAGTAAGGATCAATGTAGACTTTTCCTGGTTACGATAGCGTGTGTGGTTTTAGGACATTCATAGACGGCTTGGTCGAACGGATGCGGGTTATCGACAACAGCTGAGTAAACACTTGCTGGGAACTGGCTGAACAAAAGCCGGCGTCGGCGGGATGCTCATTCTAGGAGCCTATCGCACGTCTTCTTGTTTTCCTTCAATTAATTTCAGGGCCATTCCGGAGTGATTGGAAATTGATTTCAGGCGCGACAACTTCTTGTGTAGCCACGCCTGTATGTGTAGGTAGGGGAGAGAAGCTCACATTCTACCAACATCCATCTTCAGATATTCGAAACATTTAAAAAAATGTTATCTTGTACCCCTCTTGTGCTAATGAGAGATTGCAAAAGGTTTTTTGCTAATTTTAACTAAAGTAATAGCGTTTATACAGAAAATAAAGTATCGAGATCATTATTGAATTACAACTTCGATATTTAAAAGCTGTAGTTGATTGAATATACATTTTATTCGTAAATCGACACAGTAAAGCTCGTACATGTGCACACCAGATTTTCAGCATGTTCCATTACGACATACCGTCTCCGACTACATGTGTATTGACATAAAGAAGCGTTCTTTTTCTCCCTGAATGAGGCGTTACAGGTGTTTGGAAATTCCTCGAGTGTAACAGCTCTGGTCGTTTCTTCTCAGCCATCCCCGGGGAGCCCCCGACGCGATGGGAAGGGGAGGGGAGGGGAGGGGAGGGGAAGGCGGTTGGGTTCCGAGAGGTGAGCAGCTAATGACCCTTGAATAACCCCTCCACCGCCCCCCCCTCATCCACCTCACCCCGCTGGGAAGTCGCGGGTGAGGCAGCCAGGCGCCCGCTGTGAGAAAACATCATTGAGACGCCACTCCCAGTGGTGCAGGGTCCGGCTTCAAGAACGAGGGCCCCTAGGCGACAATTTTCATTTCAAAAAAAATTTTTATATGTAACACAACAACACAACATAATTATTTAATAAGTATTAACTTGCCTATCTGTTGGCCGAGATCGCTAAGACAGTAGTGTCCTAGCAGTCTTGAACCAGAAGAACGCGGGTTCGATTGCCCTTCAGGCATGATTGAGTTGTGTGTGTCTCTGTATGTTTGATGCTCATCATCATCATCATCATCATCATCACTTCCATCCCATCTCCCAGGGCCAATAACCTTGACCTATAAAGTGGAATCAGCATTAAAATGCTGATTCTCCCTCAGAAAAAAGTAACGGGCATCTACCCCAATAATCAAGTCTGAACCCAGGTAAGATACACGTATCGCGTGGCCACATGATGGTCGATTGGCGAAACGAAAAAGTATTAATTTATAACTGGCACCTGGGGTGCCCCATGGACAACGTCCGAGGTGGTCCCGGGTTCGATTTCTGGCAACTTCCCCGAACTGCAAGTTTGGAACCTTTGGGAAGACTTCAATTTTTATTTTTCAAATTGTGTGCTTGAAGTGGCCTCTACTGATGCCATTAAATCACCGTGCTCCTTGATCTCTCAGACAGGGTCTGACGTGAGTGAATGAATAAGTTTGTCTTGATTCAGTTCTCTCATTCTTGAGATTCAGATTGCGGGAACTACCGAGTTAATTAGTTCCGTAAGGGTAGTGCATTTCCCGGGAGGAGGCGGTGTTCCTGCTAGATCTCGAGATCCGGTGGCGACATATGACTCCCCCTCTTGCAGGCATCTTGCCTACGAATATACTTGATACAGCGCCAATAATACGCACGGAGACGTCCCGAAGTAGGAGCAGCTGGAAATGCTTGTTCATGTGCGGGAATGTAGGGCAGAGGTAAGCATTCTGCGACGTGAGACGCACGGAGGGGCGGCGTCGGCACTGCTGACACTGCTGACAGTGCAACGTCTGGGCTTGAGAGGGGAAGGACTGCCGTGACGGTGAGTCACTGAAGACGCATCGCGGATCTCGGCCTTCGCCCTCCCACCTGCCCTTCTCCCAAGTATTTTTTCGGGAGTAACAGCTGAAGCTAATGGATAAACGGAGCACAAGTGGAATGCTCTGTATAAAAGGTTTTCGTACAAAAAGTAGTACTTGTTAATGTAGTTGTGTTAAGTTAGCCAAGCAAAAAATTGGCAACTTGATGCGGTCAATTTGACTTGCTTCGCTCGCGCGTTTCCAAGTCGACGGCGTGGCTCGCGCATTTCCAAGTCGACGACCTTCAAACTAAGCGATTAACGTAATACTTATTTACGAAAGGAATGGTAAAAGAGACATTTTATTTTGTGAATTTTACATGTTGCGACATGTGTCCCAAAAGTAACCGCTTTTACTAACATCTGTCTAAAATTTATATTTGAGTAAAGGCAACGCAAAGTTTCTTACGCATTTGGCACCAAACAGCAGATGCGCTTTATTCTGTATGACATCCCTCGCATAACTACTACTCAAGTATTTACTTATAACTTTTCTGTCCAGAATTTTTATACTGCCATTTTAAATAAATTTAATAAAAATACAAACACATTACCCAGAAAATACATGATTTAGTTTAAACCATTTTATTAAAATATATTAATTTCTAATGTCATTTATCTATCTCTGCGTTTCGAGGATTGCAAATTTATCATCAAAACGTAGAGAGACGAAGTTCTTTAGAAATTAATAGAATATTTTAGTACAATGGTTTACACTGAATTGTTTTTTTCTGGTTAATGGATTTTTAATGGTTTTAAAAATGACTGTCTAAAAAAATTTTGAACAAAAAACTATAAATAGAAACGTAATGACAGTCTGATAGATAATTGCATACGGAAGTATTTATACTGATTTAAATAATGCATTCTACACATGTTCCATTTCCCCACATGCTTTAGTTGTTTGAGAAAAACACTCTGCAGTTCCTCTCTGCCCAACTGTTACATTATTAATTGAAATTTCAAATGTGCAAATCTTATTTGTATATACGAGTATCACATTTTATATTTCATGATAATACATATTATATTTCTACATTCTACATTTTCCTTTCCCTTAACAAAATGATCAAAAACTGATGTATCCTTAAGGCACGTTGTAGTTCACACGTACTAATTCCATGAATATTCTATTTTTCATTGTCACGAGGAGAAAACTTCATTTTATTTTTTTCCTACCGCAGCTTGTTTCACAACTAGTACCATACATACTGATTGTTATCTAGCATGATATTTTATGAAGGGAACGTAATGCAATCAGTAGTTTCGCATGCCGTGACAGATCTTGGTAGTAAATTACTGCTAGGGGCTTTATTCCCTAGAGTTGCGAATGGAACTGCTGTACCAACATTGTATTCGAATGATGGTAATTCCTATTAATCAGATTGCAGAATATCCTATTATGTACCCGCCACTTTCAATACCTGCTTGAGAGAATGACTTAACGTAGCTTATCGACAAATGAGAAAATGGCCCATTGACAAATTCATTAGCAAATTGAAAATAGTGATTTGTTGGTGTATTAGGGAAACTGCTTCATACAGAGGAATCACGAATATCACAGACGGCAGCTGAATTTGACGTAACTATAACGGTAGTATCGAAAATCCTGCCAACTTCAGGATTCGAACCCCAGGACCTCCCGGTCTGAGGCATTGTAGTGATATCAATTGATGCCCTGAGCCACCTAATCCGTTCCAAAGAATAATTAGATACATGGGGGTCTGGTATACTGAACTTCAAGCGCTTAGGATTAATAAAATTAATAAAATGCGTAACAACAAGAATTTCAAGATGCATACGTACTGTACCGAAAAATATATGCTTTTTGTAGGTGTCTTTTTATCACTATGGTCGCTGTTCGGTGTTGTACGGGATCTCCTAAGTTGAAAGAAAATTGTGCAAAAGAAGAAGTGTTAGACTTGAGGAAATAAATCAAATAGACAACTTACACATTTCTATTCTACGAAATTCGTATCATCACCAAAGTACTAGCGAGACGCCGAAAACTACATTAAAAAAGCTGAGGTGTGAAACGACACTTATTGACTGAACTTAATGTTTTGATACTTAACTACACCAGTGTTCTCATCTAGCAATAGATTTTTTTAAAGTGCGACCTTTAATTAAAAACCGAAAAAATGTGCTACGTGTAATTGGGATATGTGTATATGAAAATATATATTCGGTTCATACATTACAATTTATCACAACAAATTTTCGCAGTGAAGATGGATTGAAAGATAAAAACCGACATTTTAAAAACTTCGTAGAGCTAGTATCCCTAATCATACAGTCATCTAGAGAAACTCTCAAGGATAGTGATATCTCCGTGGCATGCTGACACAACAAGGATTGCCTCGCTGAGCTATGAGCTGACTTAGCAACGCCTCGAGATTTTTTTACATGAGCAATTTCAGCGCATTCATTGATGCTTTATGTTTGTCTGGGGAATAACAAATCGTTTCACAGATATGTCTTTCAGAAGAAAAATACTGTTGACAAAAAAGCTTTGCAGCTCTCCTTGAACGAATGCCCTTCCTATAAGCCGCAGAGCTTGTGAAAGTGAAGTATGCAGCAGTCTCAAATACGTGTCTGAAATCAACATTTCAATCAGTGATTTTTTTAGTACATTGTTTGCCAAGTGTCTAGACTAAGATATTCTTGTTAATATTAAATTTCTGCAGGAAACTACTCGTTGCCCCTGCGTCATCCAGAGACTTTATAATCGTTTGGAAAGTACTTTACAAGTTACATCAATGTTTTATAATGATTACTCTTGCGTACGCACAAGGTTGTCTCTTCATTACTGCATATTGTTTATTTCTGTTGAGTCTACCCACTAGATCACATTTATCGAATGACTGGTTCGATTCGCCAACACAGACATCATAAAGATGACTTAACAAACTTGGTCATTTTTTGTGTCAGTCTAAAGAATCGTGGTTATGGTAGGAGAAGAATATTATTGTGCTTTTATTTCAGAAATAACTGGTACTGTTGAAAGCAATCAATCAGGCGGATAACAGAACTCAAGAAACTGCCTACTTCTCTTTAGAGCACGGGGTCGTTCTCTGTATTTTTCTTTCTTGGTGGGTCCGTGTTTGCAATGTCGTTAGACTCAACGGCTCCAAATTTTATCAACCAACCTTTTGGGTACTATTTCTGGAGAGTGATATCTAATGTTTTGGATGGGACTGTATCGTCAGTCAGAACTTACCATTGCACAGTAAATGATCGTTACTATTGAGCGCTGTTTGAAGTTTGCGATATTTCTAAATAAGAATTTTAATTTAATGCAACACGACATGTACTTGAAATTCTCGCATTTTTCGTTCCCTCGCATCTGCGCAATGCAGTTCGACTTGTGTTAATCCAACTTCACACCAAGGTCAGTGCGATCCTGCATGATTACTCACATCTCCCAGCGAATGCAATTGGCGAGGCAATTGCTCGCGTGAAAATCCACTTAGGAACCTGGGGTGTTACACGACACAAATCCATCAATCCAACACCAATCAGACAGGTCGACCCTGACTAATTGAACATTCTGTTGCATATTACATTGTCACTCAGGAGATAGCGATTGTTTTGAAAACTTAACACTCGTAGAATATAAACGTTTCACGTAATTTCCTTACAATCAATTCTTGCCAATATTAATGTTTATTTAATGCAAATGAACAATTACGCAATTATATTCACTGGGTTCCCGCACTTCACGAGTAAAGAACAAATTAGTTAAATTCATTCGTAATATTAAAAAATAGAAAATTGTATCAGTGTCGCAGGGGTACATAGTAAAACTAAACAAAAATGTAGGTTTACTGAGGGAAGAGGACATGGCGCCTAATGATAACTGACAGTGATTGATTCATTGAGGATTTCGTGTTTCCGGGTTGACTGCTATGCTCAATAGACCCGTAAGTGTAGTGCAAGTTTTTATCACGCGAGAAGGCTGTGTTGGCCTTCGTTTGATGGTGAGATCAGGCGCCGACATACACGTCGGCTTCCGAGGTTTTCCCAACCAGGTATCTCCCACCAACCGGTCACATGCCCTAAGCGCCCAACCGGACTCCACACGTGCATGTAAGTGTGTGTGTGTGTGTGTGTGTCCGTAAGGGGTAATGACAGGAAAAGGAAGAGAAAGAGAAAAGGAAGATCGCGCGCGGCCCATGGTCCGTTTGTTATGGTACTGCTCCCGCATTCGCCTGTTATTGATCGGAGACTCCACGGAGTATAATAGCAGAGTATTTTATTTTTTGTCCTTTAGAAGGTGAGGGGGACTATTTGAAAATCCTTTCTGTGTGATTTTGACCAGTAGCAGTTCTGCTGTTGCAGACCTCTAGTATTAAATAATTCTAGAAATTGCTTTTAACATTTTTCGTTAAAAACGCTATATCACGTAACTAATCTCATTCTGCTTACATTCAATTTGAGTTTCGTAACGAAATTGAATCAAGCCATACGAGTAATAGTGCCAACAAAGAAACAACAACAACAACAACAACAAAAGAAAAACAAAAACGAATGAACAAAACGCAATGAACACACCGACAGAACCACACATAACACTCATCGAGAATACAATAACCCACGACAATGCATCATGTGTTTGAACTATCACTGACTCACACAGTACAACAGTCACATGTTCTTTAATGAGCTTTGAGATCTCTCGAGGCTGGCATGAAAGTCTCTCGTCGACCTCTGATATTTTGTGGCGACATCATGAAAAAATTAAGCATCCGATTGGATTACGGAGCCATCTCGCCTTCGTAACTCAGTGCTGCTGAAGATGCTCCCTTAGAAATGTTAATCTGTCTGTACATCATTATTTAGAAAGTAAAGGAACTAAGGCCCGATTTACACCTTTTCTTTTCGCGAATGACTCCGGAGATTTATACTTCGATGTTTTAAAAGTGGCCGTTGACATTAGGTCTTTATCACACCTAATGCGTTATAAAATGAATATTTTCAACAGTGGTAAGCACATTTCTGGGGCCACGAGCTTCGTTGAGAAGGACGTTTGCGAATCAATTACAAATATTTATTTTGTAAGATAGGAAGTGTAATGATGACCTAATATCATCTGCCACTTTACAAAAATCGAAGTTTAGTCTGGAAATGCAGATGGTAAACTCTTCATGTGCGCGCTTGCTCAAACTCCGAATTCGTCCATGAAAAGGCAGCGCGTAAACATGATAAAATGAGCGTTTCCATTGATTAATTAGTTGATTGATTTACATATCCGGCGATGTCGACAGCTATAGACATTAGTCCCGTTAGTGTAGTGAATGTTTCATCCCGGGCGGCGTTCCTCGCCTGCTGCAAGGTGAGAATCCGACGCACCTCCATATCGGCATGTGTGGTTTTCCTCTCCAGGGATCTCCTACCATTCGCGCACCGCCCCAGTCGGGACAAGTTCAAAGTTCCTGACAGGACTTCCCCACATTTGTGTATTTGTGTGTGTGTATGAAGAGATTAGAGGAAGGAAGGATAGCGCGCGGTCCGTGGCCCGTTTGATAGGATACTGCTCCGACGCCGTGTTGACGGGACAAACCAGCGAAAACCAACGATCAGAGCCAGTCGGCTACAACTATCCTCCAGGCAGCTGCTGGATTCGACTTGGGTATGCACAGTTTCGAAAATCCGCCTCCGTCAGGAGTCGAACCACAAGACCTCCCCTCCCCTCCCCCGCCCCACTCCACTCCACTCCTCCCCCTCCCCTCTACGCCCCCGCCCGCAAAAAGCACCCATTGTTGCGTCGCAAAGCGGAAGACGATCGCCGCCCGCGCCGTCGGTCGTGCACCGTTTCCAAGCATCCACCCCCGCCCCCGCCCCTCCGCACCCCGCCGGGGTCAGAGAGCCCCCAGAGCCCATGCCAAGGACATGACCGCCCTCTCCATTGATGCCTCCGAGAACGTCGGGCAGATTCCACGAACCGCCGGTGACTTGCACCTCCTCTCGCGCGGCGGCGAAGACGGCGGCGGGGGCGGGGGTGGATGCTTGGAAACGGAGCACGACCGACGACGGCTCGATCGTCTTCCGCTTTGCGACGCAACAATGGGTGCTTTTTGCGGGCGGGGGCGCAGAGGGGAGGGGAGGGGGAAGAGTGGGTGGAGTGGGGCGGGGGAGGCGAGGGGAGGGGAAGGAGGGTTTTGCTCGCGTTCCGGCACGAGCGGCCCTGAGCCCGGCGTCGAACTCCGAACCGATGGAGGCCGCGGCGACGGCGGCGGTGGCGGTGACGGGGCAAAACCGTCGGCGGCTGACGAGGGACGAAAACTGGGGCAGGGGCGTGTGCACAGAGGAGAACTTCTGCCGCGGCGAATTAGCGTAGTCTGTTCGTGCCGGTCGTTAGTGAAATACTCAACTATTTATTACGTCTATAGATTAACAATAGCTGCTTGGACACCTGAAGGAAGCATTTACATAAATTAATTTTAAGTAGCTAAAACAGAAATATTGAATTGTTGATGTAGAAAAACCATTATTATTATTATTATTATTATTATTATTAGTATTATTATTATTATTATTATTATTATTATTATTAAATTAAGCCTCGCGAATAATTTTTCCATTTTCATAAGTTGGCAATACGTAATATAGATTGGACTGACTTCAGCTCCTACTTTTTTTTCTTCTACGTTCAATTGTTTAAATCGCAAGTCAAACAGTAGGTCATTGTGTATGGTACAAATTTTTAATTTAGTTTCCACTCGTACGCCAAGAGCAACAGTGCTGACAACAGCATGATTTGGGCAGCATAACTCTTATACTTGGTTTATTTACAGGGTCCGTTGACGTTTAATCAGCTGTTACGATGTCATCCAATCGGGAGCTTAAACGTCGCCACTGTAGGTGTCATGCAAGCTCCCGATTGGATGACACCGTAACAGCTGATTAACGTCAACGAACTCTGAGAATAAATCGAAGTATAGGCCGAGAGCCAGTACTTCCGGGAGCGATGAATTTCTCAGCAACCTTTTTTATCAATTACTCCTCGGAAATCACCATTGAGATACGCTCCTTAACATCATGAGATTTCTAAAAATATCTACCGCGTATTGAATAAAAGAAAAGGGTACTTTCGCCGTTTAACTTCAATATCTTTAAAAAAACTGTGGAACGAATGATTTTCCATAAGAACCTGTACTCATTTAAACTTACTTTCTTTAAAAAAACATTATGCCAACAAGGGCCAAATTACTTTTACTACATCCAAGAACATATATTTTATTGAGGGTACTTCTCCGTGATCAATCGAATGAACATCGAAACTTTCCCGATGCGACAAATATCTTTAGACTCCACACACACACACGTTGGAGTGACGAGGCAGGTGGTACCTGTTCCTATTTATCCGTCAGGGTAAACAGGAATGTCTGTGGCCACAAACAATTACGTCTTCTTTCTTTGCAGTTATGTGATGTTGGCCTGATCTTGTAACCCTTACGAAGAACCGCCCCTGATTGCATTCCTTCTTTAAGATGCCCGCATTCGAGATACGAGTAAGAAGGCCCCGTCCTTTTTCATCCAGCCCACTAAAAAGGAAGGACAAACCAGTGAATCACGAATGAAAACCGTCGAGACCTGATTTTACTTTCTCTGAATACCAGTTAGTAGCTGACCGTACACTGAAAACTCTTTGCATGAAAACCGGTACAGATTTGTTACACCTGTGAAGGTAAAAGTTCTTCCGTTAAGCACAAGGTGTTAGAGCTTTCATCACAAAAAAGTAATATTTTTTATTGACGATAGCATCAAACCTACTAACATTAATACTTGCAATATGTAAATTATTTTAGTAACGACGTTGGACCTATTTTGTTACTGGATAAAAAATTCGTTTTGTACCCATGAAGAGGTCAGTTTGACAATGACGAAATGTCACTGTTTTTTAAATATTTTTAAAGTGTATTATGTTAATCATTTACGATAAATAAGTGTGAGAATGTTCATACTTTTGAATACAGAATTACCAAATTAAATAAGAATATGTACTCAATTAAACGTGAAGTTTTGGATAAAAACCCTATTTTACAAGTTGGAATATGGGATTTGGTAAAAAAAGGCTAGTGGTTACTGAGTAAATTCAATGTTCTCAACTTCCAATATGGTTATGAATCTAAAATGTTTACAAGCCTGTTTCAGGCCACACGAATCTGAAATAAATTAACTATCGTCCGTTGATAACAAGTGGGAATCAATGAATTTTATTTTACAACTTTGTAAAAATACAACAGTTGAATAAGACAAATACATAATATACATAATACACACAAGATACATGCCAGATACAAAATACATACATACAAGAATATAATATATGCTATACACTAAGCCTATTCATGTATTTATCAATCACATTGATCCTTTCACCTGTGTCCTCAAAAAAACTTATCTTGAATATTCCACCTTGTTCACATTCTTCCTTCCTCAAAAAACAGACATCCCTCTAAAACATGTTCCCAATCTTCTCCTTCCATCCCACAAACCCTACGATTTTTATCATTATTGAGCCAATATTTTGCTTCCTCTCAATTCATTACCTAACCTATATCTTGCAATCCTTCGCCTGTAATTTTCCTTATATTTTCATTTCATATAGCTGGGAATCTCATCCATCCATGCAACCATCCATCTCACCATCCATCCATCCATCCATCCATCCATCGATCATCCAACCATCCATCCATCCATCCATCCATCCATCCATCCATCCATCCATCCATCCATCCATCCATCCATCCATCCATCCATCCATCCAACCATCCATCCATCCATCCATCCATCCATCCATCCAACCATCCATGCCAGTGTGATGTTCAGGCTGCATTTTCACTCTCCGCTCACCTCGTCCTTTTCCTTCACGGGCCCGCGGCGTGGAAGCCGCGGCGCGCGCCAGGGAACGCCTGCCTGCCGGCGCCTCCGCGTCCGCCTCCGCCTCCGCCCGCGCCGCCCAGGGACAGGGGGCGGAGGGGGAGGGGGGAGGGGAGGGGACGGGCGGCCTGGCCTATAAAGCTCCGCGGGGGCGTTGACCCCGCCCCGCCCCGTCCCCCGCGCCCGCGGTACCCAGTTACCCACTGTCTTTTTAACGGTGAGCGCGCGCGGGCCACGCGGAAGGCCGCCGGCGGGCGCACGGCGGCGGACGACCCGCGACGAACGACGGTGGGCGGTCGGGGAAGCGAGGGCGTTGCGCGTACTAGTGACGTTTGGTGTATGGTCATCTGGCGCACCAGTGGCGTGGGGCGCACTAGTGAAGTCTAATGTACCACTGACACTTAAGGCATTTAGCGGCATTTAAGCTACTAGTGGCATTTACACTACTAGTGGTGTTCAGCGTACTAGTGGCGTTTAGCGTAGTGGTGGTGCTTATCATACTAGTGGCGTTTAGTGTACTAGTGGGGATTAGCGTACTAGCGTGGATTAGCGTACTAGCGTGGATTAGCGTACTAGCGTGGATTAGCGTACAAGCAGGGATTATCGTACAAGCAGGGATTAGCATGCCAGGAAAACAACAAAAGAAACCGAAACCATCTAAGGTAAGCTCCATACACACATATATACATATACATACATACACACACACACACAGGCGCTCATGCGTGCGAAAGTTTCTGGAACTAAAGCCGAAGATACGTGGAACACGAACACACACTCATGGCCGACTATGAGTTTCGTTCGATAGCCTAACGATTAAAAAAGGTGTTGTAGAGACAAGAGCACCAATCTCATTCTTGTTATACTATATTATTTTTAGTTTATTTAGTCACCAATATGACAAAATTATCATCAAATTTATCATATTTTCAAAGAAGATTCAGGAACGAAGATTGCAGTGGTTTGGACATGTCATGAGAAGGGAAGAGGAATATGTGGGAAGGAAAGTGAGTAGTATGCAACTGAGGGGGAAAGAAGGAGAGGGAGACCAAAGAGAAGGTGGAAGGACTGTTTCGTGGAAGACCTGCGAGAGAAAGAGTTAATCGAGGAAGATGTGTTGGACAGGATTGAGTGGAGGAGAAGAGTAGGGAACAGCGACCCCTTACCACTAAAAGGGAAAAGCTGAAGAAGAAGAAGAAGATGACAAAATTATGATAAAGAAAATTAATTTTAAATTGCAATCTCATTCAAAGCTAAACGCAAAAACTGAACATTACATTTCTAATGTTAAAAGTAAAGGCGATTAAGTCCTTAAAAAGAAGAAAAAACAACAACAGGAAATTAATGTTTTTCATGTTTAACTCGCAAAAGAGGACTGGCACCGTTGTCTCAATAACGCCTTTTCCGTCCAGTGAAAAACTTTACTTTGGGAATACTTCAAGGAGGTTAGAGGGAATTTCTGGGCAGAAAGAGCTTTTCAACACTAGTAGTGTGTATTATTGCTAGAAGCGTGTTGAAAGCCCGCAAAATCCAATTATAGTAGAAAATAAATCGGCAAATACATTACAATTAACCGGACAGCTGAGCAGAACACATGCAAGTAAAATATGCCCCAGTTAAGTTGGCAGTGAACCAGCTCAAGCGCTTATGTTGCCAGCACCGCAAACGTGTGTTTCAACAATGGATAGAGATGTCAGCCCGAGACAAGAACGAATCGTCGGTCCCATTCTTTGAGCGTCGGATTGGTTGCAAGGAGACGACGCTTCTACGCAGAAGTGGTACACAATGTGCTGACTAGTGCACACGGTACAACGCCAGGCAATGCGTTGATGCAAAATATCGCATACATCACATCCCACCTCTAATAATATCTCATCTTCCTAAGACCCCATTCAAAGATACACGCGGCATCTGTTAACTTGCATTAACACTCGTCTTTTTATAAATTAGTTTTGTCAAACTGTTCCTTGTTTAAAAATTGTGTTGTCGTTTTACCTTAACTCAGTTTCTGTTTCCGTCATAAGCTTACTTAATTCGCACCGACCACAAGTATTTGTTCAGTGAGGTGCATTTGCTGTATTTGTTAACATAAGTGAAAATGAATAAAATTTATTATTTACATTGTTTATTTATTTTTTATCACACCTGCCCAAAAAAGGAACCCTAGGACCATCGCCCAGGACAGCCGCAGCATACGAATTGCCACTTGGACCACGCACCGTACTTTGTCAAGCCTAGGCTCGTACACGGGTTGCCGAAAAAATCCGTCCAATACGACGCACTTGTCTCGAACCGTTCCCTCTGTTTTCCAGGCAAAGAATACTTGTCTTCTTTTACATTACGTATTCCCGGATAACTTATGCAAGAGTATTAATGTTTCTAGTCAACAAAGACTGTCGCCTTTTTTGGATGGTTTCGTATGCAGGACTTTCATTCAGAAGTCTTTCAGTTTGTTCTTGGCAATATAAAGCGAATGCTCCTTAAACCTGATTTAGGTGCAACAGAAATCCGTCTTGAAATCCAACGTGGAAGGTGTGTGTGTGTGTGTGTCTGTGTGTGTACGTATGTGCGTGCGTGTGCGCAGAGATATGGGAGGGCAGAAATTGACCTGGGCTTGCTTCAGGCAATTGCTGTGCCACGATGCCCTGAAAACCCTGTTAGTTGAGCAGGCCTGTTCCACAAAACATCGACTGTTTTGATATGATCATTTATTATCATCATCGATGTATTAATTTTGAACATCGATATTTATAATCACCGATGTTGTGTTCCCTACCCTCAAAACCACCTGGCGCTGCGCAAACTCTACAATTATGAACCGGCGCGTGAATCCCCAGAGACGCTACAGGGGAGTTGAGAAACATCCAGTTCCGACGCTGATGGTCAGGGAACGTCTCCCCACCCCTACCCCACCCCTCGCCTCCCCCACCCCACCTCTCGCCTCCCCCACCCCACCCCTCGCCTCCCCCACCCCCTGGCGATGGAGTCGTAAAAGCGGCGCAACGCCTATTCTCCTAACGGGGCGGCGGCGTGCGCTGGAGAGATCGTAAACTTTTTTTTTTTTACAAAACGCGGATTAATGGGTCAGCGCTTTAATTTCCGTAATGGACTGCAATTACGTTACGTCGTTAACGAGTCGTTTACGATAATGCGACGCAGGGTCCGAGCATTGCACGGCCCCCTGGAACGGCCCGACGCACAGTGGAAAAAATGATGAAAAATCTGGCCATAAGTCTAAATATCAATCAATTTATACCAAATTTGGTATGAATACTTATTTAATGTTTGGAAATAAGGATCTAATGCCAATTTGCAAAAATTCGAAATGACGGCTTATTCTGAAATTATTAAATATGCATTTTATTTGTATACAGTATTATTAATTACAATTGTTAACTACAATAATTACTTTAATTTATAATTACATACATTTGTTAACATATTTGTGTATTAAGAATTTAATAAAGTAATATAAATATAAAATTGAAATATGTTGAATATTTTTGTTAATATTCATTTTTGTTTCTCACAGAAAATAAATTAAAAAATATACAAACAATCATTCAAAAACAATTCTATCAAGTGGGAACAAACATGTTACTCTCACAGCAAGGGCTACAAAATTACCAAAAGAAATCATCGTTGCAATCGACGTCTTCATCATCTTCTGATAATTCAGGCAGAGGACAATCAAGAAGGTTGATAGCATCAGGTGAGAGCATGCTTGTATGCTTTTTGGGAAGTTTTCTTTGGCTGGTAATCAGGGGGTCTGATGACATCAGCAACCAATGGAAGACATCTTCCACTGTTTTTTCGCGGGAACATTTTCTTGAATATCTTTCCCGGTAACTTTTGAAATCTTTGTTTCTTGCTTCTTGAGCCTCTTCAGATAACTGACCAATGGGAAGAATAGCAAACTGAATAATCTTGGAACCATGGATCAAAATTTTGTGGGTGGAAGTTGGCATATAGTACCACGGATAAAGTTCAACAAATTTCTGTGCAGTTTCCAAGCTGTATCTCTCAAACTCAGAAACTTTTATTTCATGGCCACTTGATATAACTTGTAATATTGTATGAAATCTGTGAATAATATTGAGATCCACACCCGTAATATTGTGAGACAGTAATTCATCTTTAAAAAACCGCCTGGCAGTGCTGCCATCATTACTACTCCCTAAACCAGGTTTTGGATGATCAACTACTATGAAGTACAGCGTGTCACTCTACCGGTTGCGCCACAGAGTCACAACAAATTATTGTGCTATCTGTTGGAATATACCCTTTTCTCCTGCAAATGCTCAAAAGTTCTCTTATTTTAACGCATGTTATATAATGTTAATATTAATAATGGTAATAATCATAATAACTGTAATAATAATATTCATTTTTTAATGGTGAGGCTCGGGCCGTTAGGTGTGCCCTTCTACCTGACCACACTGGACAATTGCATTAGACATCATGACAACTTTCATTACGAATCAAAAAGAAAGATAATTGACACAAAATATACGTCTTACTGCGGCAATAATAGACGAACCTACACAAAGCTCCAATAATATCTGTGAGAAACTTTGTATAAAAATAGGTTATTGTATTGTACCCATGAGGTAATATTCGTCGTGTTAAAATTTCCGTTCTCACTTACATTATTTCTAATAAAAACTAGATCCGCAGATATGCGCAGCTAATTTTCGGCAGCTAACTTCTTTACATATAAAAGAATAATATACAACGAAAAACATGGCGGGATCTCGTGGGAAGTATAACTTTCACTCTACACGAAGATTAATGATCCAAATATTTAACACTAAAAATTAAAAACTTTCAGCTTGTCATTGTAAGCACATAAGTTACACATTTATAATAATTTTATATGCAAAGGTATAGTTCAAACCTCCAGGAACACTGTCCATGTTGTTTAACACTGTTTCGTTTCTATACAAGGAAGTTATTTGTACTCAAACGGAAGCCACATAGCAGGCTCTCAAACGCAGCGCGGGAGATACAAAACAAGAGCAGGTTTGGGCTAATGGTGTCATGCACCTAATAAAGTTACAGTATTCAGATGAGCGGAATTTAATGCAGAATTTAATCTATTTTCTATCCCTATAATGCAAATACCTATTTTTTGAAATTTGAGTTTTCGACTTTTGGCCAGGTTTTGGCGAAAATTTTCCACTGTGCGACGGATGGTTCGGTTCTCGGCAGCTGCAACTACGGTTGCACGGTCTCAGGTAGGGCAGCAATCATCTAAATCTCAGTGTTCTTATTGGTGTTGTGGTGAGTTTTAGTTGGCATTTGCAACGAAGTAATGAGTCGTCATTGACAACAATATTGTTTATTACAAGAGCAGCTTTCGATGGCTTAGCCAACATCATCAGTTTTCTAATACAAGCAATATAAAAAACATTAAAAAATCAAATAACAAAATTAGGATAAATATATTACATTTCATGTTTTATGTTACAAACATTTCACATGTTCAATTCAATTTCATTCTCTTTCTTGTAATAGCCCTTTTTCTTTCTTTCGGTTCTTAAAATCTTAATTCTATTTTTTTTAAATTTTAAATTATCAGTAATCTGTTTATCCTAATTTTGACTCATGTTTGAATGTTGTTGTTTTTTAAATTTCTTGTCCTAGAAAACTTGACGATGATGGCTAAGCCATCGAAAGCTGCTCTTGCAATGAACAATATTGTTGGCAATGACGACTCATAATTATTTCAGCGCTCTTAACCGTTCTGCTGCCGCGTCACTCATCGGCAGGTGGTCGCTTCGAATCCCGCCAAGGGCAGGATTTTCGCCATTGAATAAAAAGCTAGAGAAGAAGGGGAATTCAGTCACCCATTTTCATCGGCAGTACTACCAAAACAAATCTGTTGACCATTTGACGATGCAAATAGTTTCCGTGACTGCAAATTGTGGTCAACAATACCCTTTGCTATTTTTATTCATCATTATTTGTTTTATTCCTTATACTCGCACTTAAACTATTTATGGTAAATTAACATATAAGGGTCAAGAAGTTCAGCAAAACGGTATTGAATATCGTTCGTTCTGCATGGGATGCGAGTATCTAGAAGGTGACCTGATGTAAACGTAGACACGAGTAGTTCATTACTCCACAGACGACAAATTTAAAATGAAAAAAAAATCACTTATTAAGAACTTGCTCAAAGAAGAGAGTGACTACACAGAACGCGAGAAAATGTATCATTCTACAAAAGAACGATGTCAACCCGCTAGGTGACACTGATGAAAACGATTGCATAGTTACAAGACGTTTCGAGTGCGTAACTGATAATAATCAGTCATGACACAGCAATGCGTATTCAGTCACGAAAACCTACAATGTATGACAGCACGCTATATACAAGTTTTCCACATTCCATCATGACACCCTAACTACATGAACGTACACACTAACTACATGAACAAGCCTTCCACATTTCATACGCATATCCGATCATTTTTTCCAACTAACTCTACAGTTTTAAAACGTATACATTTTAAGGAAAAACACATTTTTGTTTTAATTGTTTGCATTATCCAAGGAATCCACATTGCGCCTAGGCAGCTACAGAGAAACAAAATGGCGAAGTGACCTTCCGCCTGTACAGCGCGTTTTCAAGTGAAAAGAGGCGCTCTCACAACAGGAAGAGATTCGCGGGCAGATGTCCAAACGAGTTAGCGTCGGCGGCGGCGAGCGCCGCGGCTGCGGCCTCCGATCTCTCCGCCGCCCTCCATCGCGCGGCACCTGATCGCCAAGTGATTGCGCGAACGAGCGCGGACGGTGGGGGGTGGGGTGGGGTGGGGGCAGACAAAAGCGCAACGTTTTGTTTAAGGGAAGGTTGCGGTGGCAGCTTGCGAGCATTCCGGAACGTTTGCGAAATAGATATTCCAGGCTCGGGACAGGTTTTCAGGATTTAGACGGAACAATTCCTCAAAACACCAAATTCCCCTGGCAAAATTGAAGTTCAAGCCAGCCAACGATCGACCGACCGAACAACCGACCGACCGACCGACCGACCGACCGACCGATCAAAAGTGAAAGGGGAGGGGGGCGAAAGCGGCCAATCATAAACGTACGGTGAAAGAGTGAAGAGATATGTCGAAACTAGAAAATTATGAAAGGAGGATGTGAGAAAGGACGTGTGTATGAGGAGGAAACATAACCTGAGGAAGGGAGAGAAAAGTAAGAAAGGGGCGGGCGAGCAGCGGGTGAAAAAGCGGGCGAGGGAATGAACTAAGGAGGCGGCGAATGGACTAGCTTGCGGAAGAGTGGATAAACGAGAAGTTGAGTGAAACAATGGGCGGATGAGTGGAGAAGCAGCCGGGCGAGTGGACGAGCGGGCTGGCGAGAGAATTACCGGGCGGGCGTTCGGGCAGGCGGACTATCAGGCGGGCGGGCGAGTGGGCTAGCAGGCGCGAGAACTAGTGAGCCAGTGGGGCAGCGGTCCGGCGAGTGGACGACCGGATACACGGGCGAGAGGGCTAGCGAGGGAGCAGAGCGAGCGTGCTACCAGGCGGGCGAGCTAGCGAGCGAGTGAACCAGCGGATTGGGGAGTGGAGTAACGGATATCCGGGCGAGAGGACTAGCTGGCGGGCGGGCGAGTAGACTAGCGGGTGAGCACGCGAGTTACCGGAGGGCAGTGGGTCCAGCGGGCGGGCTGGTAGTAATGCGGGAGGTCGGGTGGTTGGGCGTGGCGTAGTGAGGCGGGGCGAGGCGAGGCGAGGCGAGGCGAAGCGAGGGCGGGGCGGGGTGGGTTGGGTTTGGGGTGGGTTCGGGGCGGGGCGTGGCGGGGGTGGCGGGGCGGGGCGGGGTGTGGCGAGGCGGGTTCGTGGTGAGTTCGGGAAGGGGAGGGGCGGTGCGTGGCGGGGCAGGGCGGGGGCGGGTGGGGGCGGGGCAGAGCGGGGGCGAGGTGGATTGAGTTTGTGTTGGGTGCGGGGTGGAGCGGGGAGGGGCAGGGCGGGGCGTGTTCGGTGCGGTGCGGGACATAGCGGGGCAGGGCAGGGCGGGGCGGGCGGGGGCGGCGGGCGATGTTTATGCCCGCGGCGGCGCGCGGAGCGTTGACCTGGCGCGCTATTTGTGGCTCGGAATGTCGCAAGCGAGCGAACGCCGCGCTCGCCCGCTCGCGCGAACCGCCTCCGCCTGCGCCAGCGCCCGCGCCCGCGCCCGCGCCTGCGCCCAGCCGCCCGCGAACATCTGCCGGCGCAGCGCGGCGCCTGCGGTCACACGACGTGCAGTAAGGCACTACCCGCCGGCCCCGACCCGCCCGCGACGCGCGCCCGCGACGCGCGCCCGCGCCTGCTACACATTCCGGGAGAGGGCGCTCAACTGATGGCACTGCAGTCCCTCGGACTGGGAGGCCCTAGGTTCGAGATTTTCGACACTAGCTTGTCAGCTTGGTCGAATTCAATCATCTGCAGCAGCTTTCTAGGGCCCGGCTGCTCTGATCGGTGATTTCCCGTGATTTCTCCGATCAACACTAAGAGAATGCCGGAGAAGTACCTTACAAACGGGCCACGGACCACGCGCGATTTTTTTTCTGCCTCTTCCTACATGCACTACATTACCACTTATAGCGGGAGACCAGACAACAGTTTAGAGCTTTCTCCGGCTGCGGCGGTTCCACGCTGGTGGGAGATATCTGGTTGTGCAAAACCCCGCATAGATGGTTTGCAGATGGTTTCCAATGCAAAATACTTTCTATTAAACGGGAGTGGACATTTCTGGTTGTCAGATTTTGTTTACAACGTTTCGTCCCTGTTATGTATTCTTAATTCAACTAATGTTGGCAAAGAACCGGGGTAGGTATTCCGGGCCTGAGGAAAACGTGCGAGTATAATATTTAACATCAATTTTTTGAAGCCGATGTTATTAACATCGATGTTTTGTGTTCGATGTTTTACGCTGTCGATATTTTTTAAATTACGTAAAAAGTGCATCTTAACGAATTTCTATAATGACTTTATAAACTGAAATATTCTTCATATGACTTCAGTAATTATTAAATTAAATATTCTTCAGACGAAAGTGTTTAAGGGTGAAAAATAAACAAAATCGTATTTGCGACATTACAAAACAAAAAAAAACCTAAATTATTTTTTAATTAAACAATGATACAAGTTTTGTAACCATTCTAATGTTTATCTGACTGTTTTCCCATTAAAAATCAATTAAAAATTTTAATAAATGAGAATTAAATCCCCCTGCGTGAACATCAAAGGGCATTAATACAGTTTTAATAAAATCGATGGTTTGGGTGGAGGTTCTCTTTGAGTATCGATGTTTAGAAACATAGATGTGTTGTTGGCAACGCCACATCCCAAGTGCTTGGGAGCCAGTAGCCGCACACTTGCACAGACGTTGCGACCTTAATTGTACGTTTCCATGTTTGGAGACTTTTTGCAAAGCGTACAGCACGCGATTAGACGCGATTTATACACTCCTTTTGATGAATGATGTCAGGAGTTTTATTCTGTATTGATACCGACGAATCCATATCGCTCTATCGATACTGGAGAATTCACAGCGCTGTATCGATTCCAGCGAATCCATATTACTGAATATTTACCGGCAAATTCACAGCGCTATGTGGAAACTCGCGAATCCATATAGCAGTAACGATACTGGCAAATCGGTGATATCGTATCCATATCAATAAATCGCTGATATCGTGGTATCGATACCAACGAATCGACATACCTGTATTAATAGAGAGTTTCTGCACAGCGAGATGCTGCTTAGCCACTTTTGAGCCTTTGCGCACGCACCAACTCGAACGAAGTGATAGTGGAGTGCGCTATTCTACCGGACTTGGCGTGCGACTAATACAGCTTGCTAATACTAATACAGATCACTCGGTCATGCATGGTGGAAATTGTTCCCTACTGTGGCGGCAGAGTTTGCTGCTAACTCTATATCTATTCCCATGATGCAACATAATGTTCGAGGCAATAATCTATAACTATAATCATCTCTATAAACAACATTAGTTAATAATATGCATTTCGCCTTACCAATATCGATAAATGGATATCGCTTTGTAGATACAGGTGAATCGATAATATTGATACCAAAATTTATTGATAGCAGTATCAATATCTGTATCAAAACTGCGGTATTGTTATCAAAAAAATTCGAGCGTTCGTTCTTTCTAATCTGACCCTTCTTATTAAAGATATTCCGCTACCCTTTAATTTAAATGAGAAATTTAATATATGTTTATAGACAATGTATCAACATGATGACAATTTCTCTTAAGAACATTTTCAAAAGTGTTGGTGTATAAAGAAAACTGTATATTATTTTCTCTAACACTGAGATTCGATACTAATAGATATTTTCAATGCACCGAATCGTTTATAAAATGACATTTGATGATCCAAAACATGATATGGATGATTGCTTTGCCCAAGAGAGAAATTACTCGATATTAGTATGTGACGTTTCTCAATCAAATGCAACATACGTTAGCTTTAATAACCCTAGCACTCGTATTGGATGTGATTAACCCGCGTGTTGTGTTATATGGTTACGAAAATACAATATCCTCGCTGATAATATTGTTTCTATTAATTTCTTCTATTTTTATCCAAATCAATCATCCATATAAACACCTGAAACTCTAAATTTTGAACTAATCTCGAAGTTGTCAATTTATTTTGATGTTTTACAAAAAAATATATAGTATGCAGCTTGTTTAAAAACATGTTACTCTTTTTTATTCGCCACGATTCTACGGTATCTAGTTCCGCAATTTTTATTTGTGTAAAAATTCAAATTATAATCTAGTTGCACACTGCCGTCTCCGACGGTTTTATCTATTTTAAACGACTTATCATTCTTATTAACTTGAGGCTTTTAATTACGAGATTAGAAGAATACGAGTAAAAGGCTAAGTTCCCACCAGCATACCCAGATGCATTGAATGACACCAGACGAGGTCTCGCCGTTCGGTGACGGACGCACACACGCAGTTTACCCGACTACTGAATGCAGGATCCTACCCCCAAGCCCGCCCTAAGTACTCGCAATTTGCGGACAGCCGCGCGCGCCTATTCCTGACGCCAATCCCACGCCCGCCCTGGCAGTGCGAGCGACGAGGCCGTTGGGGCCACAGAGCTATTTATTCTTTGTCCGTTGCACCTGCGGGGTGGCATTGGGGTCGGAAAACAGGCGACACGCGTACCGTGAGCACTGCGTATCCTGTTGACGAACACTGATCTGCAACGAGCGTTTCAACGATTGTCTTGGCTTTCTTACAATAGCAGGGGTATCAAGTGTCAACGACGACACGTCGGACCGGGAGAGATGACTCAGGACATCGACTGATGTCACTGCAGTCCCTCTGACCGGGAGGTCGTAGGTTCGAGTTCCGACGGTGGTAGGATTTTCGACACTAGCTTGAAAGCTAGGCCGATTTCAGTCGCTGTCTGGAGGAGTGATCTAGCGGTCGGCTGCTCTGATCGGTAGTTTTCCGTGGTTTCTCCGATCAACACCTGGCGAATGTCACTGCAGCACTCTAACAAACGGGCCACGGACCGTATCAACGCATGTGGTTCGAATGCATTATGACTTTCTTTGCCGTCTCGTAGTTAACTTCTACGAATTACAACGGCAGTCTTATTCCACATTCCGTCCCAGTACACATTCATGACTAGAGAGACCCTATGAACTATTTAGCGGCATATGAGAACTAACTAAGGAATTAACCCTTGGAAATTTCGACTAAAAATATTTTTCTCATTACTTCGTACGATTAGCAAAATAGACTTGATGGAAACATTTAACTAAAATGAATGTGAGAAAAAAAATATAAAACAAGACTAATTCCACATATACTTTCACTTCGTACATAAAATCAGTTAGTTAATGAAAAAATATAGTTTCTTGTTCCTGAAAATATGTAACGTATTACCCAGACATAAAAAGTACAGAGTGTAAAGGTACAAGTACATAGGAAGTTGGAAGATTGTATGACCTGTCCTGACGCGTTAGCGTCATGTTCATGGCGCTATTTACGTGAGCACAATACGTTTCTCAGACATATGTGGAACATGTTCAAAAAATGTTTGAGGGCGTGCTGGCAGTGAAAATGAAAAGTCTCTCTCATTCTGAGTCTGCCAACCACAACACATGACTCAGGCAAGTACACGCCACTTACGTTAATCATCCAGATTTCGAAATATTTCGTACGGAAACTCCCCAGCTAAAGTTTTTGTCTATAATACTGTACTGGTATATCTACTTAACGCAACCACAGTATCGAACCCCACACTTTAAGGCCAACGATTGGTAAGGTTTTGAACAGTTCCTTGTGCATTAAGAGCGAACAGAACACACGAGTTATATCTAAATATGGTGTATGATTACTCCTAATTTAAGAAAACGTATTTCTTATTTATGTGCTATTTTCTGACGGAAAGGAGATAAAACTAAGTACAGAACAAATGATATTGTATCTGGTATCGACTCGATTTACAAACTTCAACCACGTCCGTTATTTGCTCTATCAGATAAATGTTAATTCATGTAGCTATTCCAAACATTATAGTGCATTCTTTGCCATTCGATTTACGATGCTAAATGGATTATTGAACCATGAAAGAGTTTAAAAATACCGTTTACTCCATAGCGTGTTAAAATACATTAATTGTTTAACGAGTTGATATTACGTTAACACTCGAGCGAGTTGATATAACGTTAACACTCGAGCGAGTTGATATAACGTTCACTCTCGAGCGAGTTGATATAACGTTCACTCTCGAGCGAGGTGATATAACGTTCACTCTCGAGCGAGTTGATATAACGTTCGCTCTCGAGCGAGTTGATATTACGTTCACTCTCGAGCGAGTTGATATAACGTTCACTCTCGAGCGAGTTGATATAACGTTCACTCTCGAGCAAGTTGACATAACGTTCACTCTCAAGCAAGTTGAAATAACGTTAACTCGAGCGCGTTGTTATAACGTTAGCTCTCGAGCGAGTTGAAATAATGTCGGTGATAGGCAGGCAGGTAGAGACGCACGGAAATTGAGATATGCTGACAGAGAGGGGACAAATAAAGGCGATTCTACTCTGGCGGAGGGAGGCAAGGCAAGGGACGACGCCGAGGCGAGTGGGAGGCTGGCAGGGGCGTGATAAGACTTGTGTGACGGGCCCGGAAGCGGGGGTGGGACGAGTGAGTCGGGCCGAAGATATGGGTTGACGGATCGAGGGACGCTCGTGTCGTCGAAAGGGGGACATGTCGATCGAACCAAGCGGCTGGAAGTTCGGGCAGGAAGATAAGGCCGGGCGTGAATTGCGGGGAAATGGGAAAGCTTACAGAGACTGAGTTTGAACGAATGGGATGGTAAGTCGAAGGATGATGGTGATCAAACGAGACGGGGATAGAGATATGCGAGGAAGCGAGTATGTAAGTAGAAATACTAAAGTAGAACTTACATGGGGGAAGTGAGAGTAGTATCTGACATGTGAAAGAGGCCGTATCTGTAAATGGTGTAAAATGCATCGGAAGGTTTGCCTGTATCTTTTACGTCAATCGCGGAGATCGCATTATGGAATCTCGCCGTCAACTTGGAAAGGGCGAACGAGGCGAGTGAAATTGCCTATTCAAATTGACAGACACGCTCTCGCTCTAACTTAGCAAAACTATTGTGATACCACTGTTTGCATTATCACCCATTCATATACAGCTCACTCCTGGCGTGCGCTATCGATCCCTTCGCTGTAGCCGAGCGTTTGTCACGAAGCGTGTTCGCGTGCAGAGCGTGTTGGAGCGAGTGATCGAGCGAGGCGGGGACGGGCAGGGAGGGACGGTGTGGAGCGAAACGAAAAGGAGTGTGGCGAGGAGAGAAGATGCGACGCGATGAGGAGAGCGGCAGGGGCGGCGTGAGGCGGGGCTGTCCGTTATTTGGTAGCGGGGACGCTTCCAGTGGAGCATGTGGCATAGCCGGGGGGCGCGGTGGATTGAGTCGCGTCGAAGTGGACTTAGCCGGATAGGTTCAGTGAGGTGGGTCGGAGCGGAGAAGGTTGAGTCGGAGCGGGTTGTATCATGTCGAGACAGGTCAGAGCGAGTCGGAGCGGAGTGGGCCGGGCCGGGTCGGAGTGGGTCGGAGCGGAGCCGGCCCGAACGGGGCGAGGCTGGGCGAGGCGGGGCGGGGCGGGGAATGGAGGGGAGAGGCTGGCCGGGGAGAAGAGGGGAGGGAGAAGGCTGGGTGGAGCGAGTCGCACTGGGGCGGGGCGGAACGGGTCGGGGCGGAGCAGAGCGGGGCGGGGCGGGGCGGAGCAGGGCGGAACGGGTCGGGGCGGGCGGGTCGGGGCGGAGCAGAACGGGGCGGGGCGGGGCGGGGCGGAGCAGGGCGGGGCGGATCGACGCACTATGGAGAGGGGCGGGGCGGAACGGGGCGGGGTGGATCGAGGCACTATCAAGAGAGGCGGGGCGGGGCGGATCGAGGCACACTGAGACGGGGCGGAGCGGAGTGGAGGAGCAAGGCGGGGCGAGGCGGGGCGAGGTGTAGGGCGAGGAGAGGCGTAGGGCGGCGCGGGGCGAAGGGCGGCGCGGGGCGAAGGGCGGCGCGGGGCGGTCGTAGGGCGGCATGGGGCCTAGGGCGGGGCGGGGCGGGGCGGGGTGAGGCTAGAAGGAGCTAGCCGAAGCGGAGCGAAGCGAGGGGATCGAGGCATGGTGGGACGGGGCAGAACGGAGCGGAGTCGGGGGCGGGGCGAGGCGTAGGGCGGCGTGGGGCGTAGGGCGGGGAGGGGCAGGGCGAGGCGGGCGAGGCGGGCGAGGCGGGGCGAGCGCCGGCCGCGGGGCGCTTCCGGTGGCCGCATTTAGCCGCGGGGCGGCGTCGCGAGCGGCCGCGGGCTATTTCTGCCCGCGCGGGTGCCTGGCCCCGGCGTCACGCGGAACCGCCGCTCCTCGCCGCACTGCGCCGCCCGACGCCGACGCCGCCGCCCCGCTCGCCGGCCACCGGCGGGGCGCGCCCGTCCCCCGGCCATCCCGGTCGCCCCGTGGCTTCCTTGGGACGGGTAGCCAATCAGACTGTTACTCCCACGTTCGCGGGTACAAATCCGAGACAAGCCGTCAATTTTTCACAACTCCGTACGCTTTCCTTCGCGGGGAAAGTAAAGCCGGCTGTATAATGTTGTAGATGTTCTGCGTGTAAAAGATCTTGAACCCTATGAGATAAATTCTAAGCGCCTATAACGTCGCTCGAGTGATACTTTTTTTTTTTGCTGCTACTTGGCGGAAGGAGCGTTCCGAAATTTGCGTGGTCAAGCAGAAGATAAGGCCTAAAATCACTCGCGGTGCCATCGCTGACTCCCGGTCTCCCCACACCTCACGCCTCGTCGTATGTTTCTGCCTTCACCCCCTAACGTTTTGTTCAGGCAAATCGTCAGAACGCAAGCCTCCCACCGCAGGGAGCAGAGTTCAATGCCCGGTCGATCCAAGTGGATTAGGTTATGGATAAATTGCGTTCGCGGCAGGTTTCCTCTTTTTTTCGGATTCACCTCCCCATCCTTCCACATCTGCATCATCCTCCACTTGTCTTTCCGTCCTTGACAATTCAAATGGAAGAATGTTCGGGCCAGAGCCCTTCACTTCCTCGCGTACACTACATTACGTTCGCCTTTCCTCGGACGGATAAACCGGAACGGGTACAATGAACCGAATGAAACTACCCGGTACCCCGGAATGTCGGGGTTGGCTGGGTGATTATTTCGTTATACCGGGGACGCCAAATGCTATGGTCATTAGTCACGTAAATATAGTGCACGTGTTTATCACGGGATGTGGCATGTTCTTCTCCGGGTAGATGGCGAGATCCGGCGCTGAACTACACATCGTCGGCGTTCGCGGGGTTTTCCCCAACCAGGTATCTCCTACCAGTGGGGCCACGCTGTAAGCTTCCGATATGAGTGCACTGCCCGAAATAGAGTCAGGAAAAGAGTAAGGATACGACACGGAAGAGGACGAAAAAATCGCTCGTGACGTGTGGCCCATTTGTAAAGGTACTGCTCCAGCATTAGCTTGGTATTAATCACAGCAACCACAGAAAACTACCGATCAGCGCACCCGTCCGTTAAAACTCCCGTCCAGACATCGGCTGAATTAGACTTTGCTATGCCGCTAGTGTCGGAAACGCCGCCACCGTCGGCACCTCCCGGTCAGAGGCACTGCAGTGACAGGCGTAGACGCCCTGGGCCCCCTCAGTGTGTGTGGGAGGGAGGGGAGGCCCCTGAAGGGAGCGCAGGGAGACGGCCGCACCGGGTGGGCTCCAGCAACACCGTGGCCATTCGCGCGCACTGCCCTAGCACAGCACCACTCAGCGCCGCGCGGCGCGCAGTGAGTCAGTGTCGCAGTCCTCCGCGAGGGCGTCGTTGTCCGCGGCCACCGACTCGCACGCGCCTCCCACGCACGCGCCGGGGGGGGGGGGGAGCGCACACAAAGAGCTCGACGCGGCTGGACGCCAGCGACTCCCCAACGTCTAGTCTTCCATTTTTCTATAGAGGCCCATGACATTACGCCGTTATTGCACCTCCTGCCGTATAAAACGATTATTTTTTTAATTAATTCGCGAACGTCCTTAACGGGGGACTCGTGCCTTCTGAAAAGTGCTTGCTACTGTTCAAAAGGTTCATTGTATAAGGCAGGAGGTGTGACAATGACGTAGAGTCATCGGTCATAATAGAACAGTCGAAGTACACGTAGGCCATTTTCTTCGACTGCGCTTCCACTTGATGCAACCAGAGGAAGCAAATGCTGCTCTTCACGGTTGTCGAATTTTTAACAGTTGGACGTGAGTTGAGAACAATCGATACAAAAGAGTTGTTGCAATATATGGCGTAATGAGAACTCGCATTCGAAGACAAGGTATGTCTTGTGGATACATTTTTTTTCATAACGTGGAATTACAAATATTGAACGACACACGACTCACCAGTTAAGGTCACTCAGGGCATCAATTGACGTCACTGCTATTCCTCTGATCGTGAAGTCTTAGTGTTCGAGTCCGAACATCAGCAGTATTTTCTACGTTACCTAGCGAGATCGAGTTAAGCCGCTCTCTGGAGGAGATTTCTAGCGGACGGCTGCTCTGATGCGCGATTTCTCCCTTTCCCTTCCTTGTCCTATCCCCACCCCTCCCTTACACACACTTACATGCACGACACTGCCACACATGACGGTAGACCATTCGATAGTCTAGAGCGTTCCCGGCTGTTGCGGTGCCCCGTTGGTGGGAGATACCTGGTTGAGGGAATCCCCGCAAAGCGACCGGTTGGTCGGTCCTGGATCTTGCCAAATGGCGTAGGAAAAGTACATCCACCTCACGCGATAAAACATGCACTACATTTACGAGACTAATGGCCTTGGTAATTGACACGCCTGGAATCCCTAATTAGTGAATAAATCTAGGCTATTAAGCGATACCTGTAGTGGCAGAATGATGTTGAATAAGTGGTATTGATGTCATGAATGATGAGAGAGGAATAGAGGCGGAGACCCATACTCTGAAGACGTATTGTCAACCGCAAATTCGTCGGGGTTTGAACCACGGTCGCAACAGTTGAAGACAGGCAATTTGGCCGTTACACCCGTCCCTCTCTAAATAAACCAGAAAAAAGCGTTAAATAAATGAATAAAGTAATAAAAAACAAATTAACTAATCAAACGCTAATATATTTTTGTTATTTAAGGTCGCATCAACATTATGTCATTAGCGACCTCTGTTGCATTTAACGGTATGGTAATTAGGAGGTGACATAATATGGTTATGGTAGATGATTGAAGGATTATCACAAATGCAACCATGCCCGAGGTGGGATTCGAATCCGCGATCCTTCGGTCCGAGATCGCTACGGCACTACTGCCTTAACGATCTCGGCCATCCGGACCGGCGCTAATTCTTTGTTGGCACCGCCCCGCCCCCCTCCACCATTTATCGTTGGCTGTCGCTGGGCAGCTTCCCCTCCGTCTTCGTTGAAAATGATGTCACCATTCGTTCAGAATACGCGGGAGGTGACACTCTGGAAGCACGATTACGTCACACGGAACGAGGCGCCAAAAGCGAGAATTAGTTGAACATTGCGTAGCAAGGAGTCACTACCGTAGACCGTCCCACGCTCAGTTCAAAACCGAGAGCGAAGGACTGTTCGTCCAAGCCACGAGAGACAGGCTGCGCCCTCAATGATGTTTTTCAGACAGAGCATCTGCAAGTTGCTGCCGACCACAGAACGACATTCTTTAAGAGAACGATGAATCCCACGTCTAACCATTCGGGAGCTCTATCTAGTCAAACAAGGCACTTTTCTAGATCCTCAAAGAATGAGAATCGTCAAAAGGAGAATGAGGCTCACGAATTTCCCGCTGTGAATTTCCGCCTATGCGGAATCTAGCCAGTTTTCTAGGTCCTCAATGAACAAGAAACGTCAAAGAAAAAGAGAAGGAGGATGCCTACGTCTTACCAGCTGAGTACATCTGCCTAACCTAGAGAAACTAGGCAATTGTCTAGGACTAGAGACTGCGAAATAATTCAAGATGCAAAAGCTGAGTGTACCTAACAAAACTAGACAAATCCGGTAGCTGTCAACGTCCTCTAAGAATAAGATGCCGCAAGGGCAGGCTGAACCTTACCGCAGGCCTTACCGGCTGCGTATTTACGCCTAGAGAAACAAGGAACCAGCCGCGGATTGCACCATATTAGAGACATTTCGCGGTAAGGATGAATACAACCCCTAACCAGCCGAGAACTCGTAGGTCAGACAAACTAGGTAGCTTCCTAGATCCTCCACCTCAAAAGTTGTCGAATAGAGGATGAAGCCTGTGACCTGCCTAGTCAGACTAGCCAGGAGTGTAAGACTCGAAAATGCTCTATATTTCGGAGGGAAGGGAATACTTACGGCGAACTTTCGGGTATTCCTGTCTAGACACACTACAGCAGCTGCATATATTCCCAAATAACACGAGGCATCGAGGAAAGGAAGTGTGTGTGGGTGAGTGGGTTGGAGTGGGAGTGGGAGTGGGAGTGTGTCGGTGGGTGAGCAGGCCGCTCCTGCGGGTGAGTCACTGAGGCGCGAGGCGGGGGCGGCCACTCACTCGGTCACGCGGACGACACGTGGGAGAGCGCATCCCCTCCTCCCACCCCGTCCTCCTCCCACCCCGTCCACCTCCCACCCGTCCTCTTCCCACCCGTCCTCCTCCCACCCGTTCTCCTCACCACCATTTCCACGTTCTCAATCTGCTCCACGCTCAACTCTCATTGAGACATTGACAATAACACATAGATGGTGCCAAACACCGATGTTCAAAATTAAAGCATTGATGTTAATCGCCCCAAAACCATCTACGTTTTTAAACATCGATGTTTTCAGGCTGGTTTAATAACTTCGAACATTAAATTTGTTCGCAACAAAATTTAATTTGACAGTGGCCATGCACATTTACTTCTTATTAAAATTTAACCGTAAACAAACTCAGAAAACCCCTCTCCACGAGCGAAATACGATAAAAGACGAAAGAAATACCAGAATGCCTGGATCATCTCGAACGAGGGTCTGGTGCGTCTGCTCGATGAAGGACTGCGTTCGTTTGATTCAAACACGTAAACAGAGTCACCATCATTTATCATTTCATCGACAATATAAAAGCATTTATAACAAAACATCGATGTTCAAAAAAATAGAAGTCAATAATCGATGTTTAAAACATCGCAGTTTTTATATAAATATTGGCAAAGATGTCGCAGCCCACATCCAGTTTCTTCCAACGATGCTAATAGTGAAGATTGTATAAACTTTCTTTGCTTGTAGTCGAAAAAAAATATTCCATTTAAATTTACTAATTGACTAAGCTTACACCCGCCACCGTCACATGTAAATTATTTACCGACGTAATATTCGCAGAAATCTCCTCCAGACAGAAGCCAAACCCTCCTATCCAGCTAGTGCCGAAAATCGTTTCACCGTCGGGACTCGAAACCTAGGATCTCCCTGTCAGAGACACAGCTGTGATATCACTTGATGCTCTGAAGCATCACTTCATCACTTTATCCTCTGCCGATTTCATCACTCAGCCCAAGGATAGTTTAATCTAATATTGAAACTACAGTCACGTCGTAGTTGAGGTCACGAAGTTCAATTAGACAGATAAATGAGTCGCCAGTGAAATGAATGAGTCGCGAGAAAATTCGGCTGCCATAAACCTCCGTTCGTCACGAATTGCAAAACAGACACGTCGTACAACATGCGAACCCGGTGACGATAGATGAAATCGTAGTAGATCGCTGTCTCAGAAGACGGGAGAAAAATCCACTGCTTGGGATCAAACAAGTTCTCAAGCTTACGCGACAACACGTTCACAAAAACGAATCGTCTCGAATTTTGTAATATTTATTTAATATAGTGAATAGTTAAACAGGTTTCATTTTGTGGAACCATGAAAACATAAATCAAAATACGTCCCTAAGCTGGTCATGCAAGCAATACATTTTCCCCAGACGCTTCATCTTAATTGTGTTTCCGTCTGCTATGGCAACTTGTACAACAGGAATCCATATAAAGGAGGATGGGTCATAAGATCCCTTTAGACGCCTGCAATGACACTTGACAGATTATGAAAGAAAATGAAGCAATACGAAGGATTTTTCACCCGTGACAATAGCGCCTCTGAAGGCAAGTCTCTATTCGCCTTTTTTTGTTGTGAAAATAATGTTTTGACATGTTGAAATTCTGTAGACAAATATACGTCATATCAAAACAATTTTTGAACCAGATTTGTCGAAAATTTCCTGTGATTAAAATGAAATTGTGCCATTCGAATTTTAAATACCGATACACGACACCTCTGAACAGCCAAAATGCTGTCCCGTTAAAATTGACAAGAAGTCAGAGAGAACCTTGTCTATCGGGGGCCGTCATATTTATGATACCGCTCTGTCATCCGCCTACAATGGTTTGGAGGAAGGCAGTGCAACAACCGACAACTGCAGTGTCCGTCTCTCTCTCTCTTTCTCTGCCATCTCTCTCGCTCTGCTCCTCTTTCTGTCTGTCTGTCTGTTTCGCTCTGCTCCTCTTTCTGTCTGTCTATCTCTCTGACCCACTGTCTCTCTCTACTTGTCTCCCCCTTTGACTTTCTCTGCCCCCTCTGTCTGTCTCTCTGTCTCCATCCCCCTATTCCTCTTTCTGACCCTCTGTGTTTCCCTTCTCCTCTCTCACTCTGACCCACCCTCTTCTTCTCCCCCTCTATACCCCTCCCCCCGTTTTCCACTCCTCCTCCCCTCCTTTCCTCTCTCTCTCTCTCTCTCTTTCAATTCTCAGCCACGCAGCGACAGCGCGAGTCCCGTCTTCCGGCGGGGCGTCGAAACTCGGCATCGCCGCCGGCCCGCGCCGTTGTCGAGCCTCGAACCCGGGACCGCCCGGCCTCCGCGGCAGCGCGCGCGGTAAAGTACCACACGCAAACCCGTTCCCGGAGCGGCTGCGCCGTTCCCGAAACTGAGAAAAAGCGGGTTGGGGCGAGCGCAACCAGCGGCGGCGCGCCGCGATAAGGCGGACGACAGCATAGCAGCGGCGCGCCGCTCGCCGCCGCCGCCGCCGCCGCCGCCGCCTCGGAGCAACGACCGCCCGACGGGCGGCCGCCCATTCAGCCCATTGAGTGACGTCACGCGGGGCGGGGGCGGGGCGCGGCGCGGCGCCCGGGGTCGCGGGGGCCGCCGGCGACGCCGCCGTCGTCGTCGTCGCCGTCGCCCGCGGGCAGAGCTAGCCAGCGAGCGTCGCGACGCTGCGACGCGGCAGCGCGACGCACGAAGGTCGCGATCGAGCTGGGCGGAAAGCGGCCCGTGCGATCCGATGCGTTCGGATGCGATCCCATGCGAATCCGATGCGATGCCATGAAAATTCCGATGCGATCCCATGCGAATCCGATGCGACCCCATGCGAATCCGATGCGACCCCATGCGAATCCGATGCGACCCCATGCGAATCCGATGCGACCCCATGCGAATCCGATGCGACCCCATGCGAATCCGATGCGACCCCATGCGAATCCGATGCGACCCCATGCGAATCCGATGCGACCCCATGCGATCTGATGCGATCCCATGCGAATCCGATGCGATCCGATGCGAATCCGATGCGATCCGATGCGAATCCGATGCGACCCCATGCGATCTGATGCGAGGCGATGCGAGCCGCTGGACCCGAGGACTCCAGGAGCTAGCCAAAAACGACGCCCAACCCACTGCGTTGGCGGCGGCGGCAGCGCCTTTGTTGGTTTTTTAGGTGGATGCTTCGTCTCGCTTGAACCCTTTGAGCTCTATAAATCTTTCCCTGACAACATAGAATCCAAATCTTATATTTAATCTCTATACAGCCTCTCTGAGAACTTCGGATTTCCTTGATAATTATAGGATTCGAAAACGTCGAGAGATGCGAGAACTTTCAGTATTTTTGTACTTTTGATTCCACAACTGAAGTTCTGGGGACGTGAGGTTGAACCCCGACATCGGCGAATATTTTACCTCAACGATGAGGCTGGGTCGAAGCCGATCACTCAAGGGACATGTAAAGGTGGGAGGATCGTTTCAGGCGACTGCCAGATCAGTGCCCCGGAACAATGTCCTCCGGCCCGCGCGTAGCGTGCGCCGCCTGACCTCATTCCCATCTTTTTCTTTCCCATCTTCCCATCTTTCCCATCTTCAGGAGATGAGTTGATTCTGACACGGGCGGTTCGATTTCTGAATGCTCCGGCAGAAGTGAGGAAAACTAAGGCTAAAGCATGACCCGGGCTGCAGCACAAAGGGAGAGAAGGAGAAAGAAAGAGAGAGAGAGAAGGAGAAAGAAAGAGAGAGAGAGAAGGAGAAAGAAAGAGAGAAGGAGAAAGAAAGAGAGAGAGAAGGAGAAAAAAAGAGAGAGAAGGAGAAAGAAAGAGAGAGAGAGAAGGAGAAAGAAAGGGAGAGAGAGAAGGAGAAAGAAAGGGAGAGAGAAGGAGAAAGAAAGAGAGAGAGAAGGAGAAAGAAAGAGAGAGAGAAGGAGAAAGAAAGAGAGAGAGAAGGAGAAAGAGAGAGGTTGGCAAAGAGATCAAATAAAACTTGTTTTGATTCAAATTCTTCAGGTACTTCCATGGCACCTCAATTTAACATTGAAGATAAGAACTTTTAGAGATAAAATTAATAACGAGTTATGTGGTGCTTAAAGGTACGTAAACATGTAAATATATTACAGAAAGGCGTACAAATTAGGATAAAATCACATTCCTTTATTTTTTAATTAATTTGTGTATTTTAGTAACAACTTGTGATTAGTATAATAAGATTTGACTATTTAGAGTTGATTTCTTACTGCCGTTAGTATAACAGATTTAGGAGAATCAACATATTTTACAAGGATATATCGAGTGTTCGGACACTGTACTTCCTTTGTTTTTTAATCAAAAAGTACTTCACCAGCTGCGTTAACAGGCAACTATCCTGCACTATCCGCGCACCCAAACGTCCGGCCTAGGCAACCGAGGCGTTGTTGACGGCTGTAAGAGGCCTGCCTGCTTCAGAGCTAACGTGTTATTGACTCGGTATCTACATTTCCGGAATCCCTTTCCACTTCCTGTGACGTCGGAATGAGAAAAAGAATTATGCTTTGAATTATTCGCGCTCTCCATTGTCCACGAGTTGCATAGGAACTGCCGACTGATTTCAATCATTAAGAGGTTAGTGACTCTGGGAATGAAATAAACAACCAATATAGCTTTCGAGGGTAATGGAAAAAGCATATCGTCATTACTCAGACAGATAGGCGGGACCATTACGATAATATGGTTACAGTTTGTCGCATTTCATCATACATTTGCGGAGGACTCGTATCTCCATTCATAACAATCACGATAAATTGCGGTATTTTATTAACAGTTTCTCTGCATGGTGACCTTGCACGTTCGCAGTCAATTGATTTTGGGATTCTGAAAGCGAACAGTTATGTTCGAGACGACCGTGGCAATAATATAAGTTCAACAGAACTTCCATATTCAGAACCCTAATATATAGACCAGGCTAAAAAATTCTCATCTGAGTATTGAAAATTGATACAATGATTATATAAATAAAATTGAGAATAACGTATAGCATACTCACAAAATTTCAGGTTCATTAAATTTGTACGTTTAGCCATTTCAGCTCACCTGAAACAAGGAAAGAGAAAAATAGCCATTTTAAACACAATTATCTTGACAATTACATTTTGCTAAGGTAATATAATATTACATCAGGAATTCACTCTTAAATATACTGTACGGAACATATTGGAGCATGCAATATATTGTCAAAAGTTAAGATAATTCCTCGAATTATTCCTTTCATGGTCCTACAATTGTTTTAAAATTACAATTGTTTTACAAGTAAAAAGAAATTACGTAACATCGTACTGTTAATACATTGACTTCATGCAACCAGATGAACGCAGACCCACACTTAACGGCCGGCGTCCGTTACGTTTTTAACAGTCCACCGTTCATTATGAATAATCGAAACAAATGAGGGGTAGCTTAATTTGCGCACCTGTTGCAAGAAATGGTACTTCTTGTTTACACGATTCTTGTAAGTAGACGGTATTACGAAGTATACAATCCACAGTCGATAACACAAATGGCAGACTCTTTGTGATCATCTGCCTAATGACATTAATAACCGTAACACCGTTTAATAATTCAACGCTTTTTTTTAATAAAACGTTCGCGTTTCTGTATGCGTATGTGCGCGTATGCGAGTGTTTGAGCGTGTACGTGTAGGCAAGAGGGCGGGCGGGCTGCAGCAGGCTGCCGGCCGCGTGGACGCAGAGGGCGAGGGAAGGGCAGGGGCTCCCCACGGGGACGAGGCGCACTTTCGGCCACGCCACGCCACGCCACGCCGCGCCGCGCTAACGACTGCTGCACTTTCCGGTGGCCCCGCCCCCTCGCTCGGCCTGTCCCGCGCCGCCCCCGCCGGGCCCGTCTGCTCGGCTCCGTCCTACCCGCTCCGCCCAGCTCGCTCCGCAACCCGCGCACGTTCCTCGCCTCACTCCGCTCCGCCCCGCTCCGCTCCGCCTCGCTCCGCCTCGCTCCGCTCCGCCTCGCTCCGCCCCGCTCCGCCTCGCTCCGCCTCGCTCCGCCCCGCTCCGCCTCGCTCCGCCCCGCTCCGCCCCCTCGCTCCGCTCCGCCCCGCATCGACCCGCTCCGCCCCGCCCCGCTCCACCCCGCCCCGCTCCACCCCGCCCCGCTCCGACCACCCCGCCTGCTCCGTTCCGTCCCGGTCCGCTCCGTCGCGTTCCGCTTCGCCTCGCTTCGCAACCCACTCACAGCCCCTCTCCATGCCCCGTCCCGCTCCTCGCCACGTCCCACTCCGCACCTCGCCCTGCCCCGCCACGCTCTTCACACCGGCCCCGCCACACCACGTACAGCCCCGTTCCGCTATCCGCCCCGCACCCGAGCACCGCCCCTCTCCTCACCCCCCTCGCTTCGCACCTCGCCACACTCCACACACGGCACCTCAGCCCGCACCGGACTGCTTCTCGCCACGTCCCCGCTCCAAGCCACATGCCTCTCCGCCATGCTCCACGCCCTGCCCCGTTCCGCTACCCGCCCCGACCTGTCCCGCTCCTTTGGTCTCCTCCACCAGCCCCGCCCACCCCTGTCTTCGTGCCGCCCCGCCGCTTTCCTTTTACTGTCCCGCTTCTCTCCTCGTAACCCCGCTCCACGCCCCCGCACACCGCCTCGCTCATTTGCTCTCCTCTCTCCGCCCCGCTCCACTTCTCGCCTCCGCGTCACTCTCTCCTCGTCCCGCACACCGCTTCAGTCGAACTCTTCTCCGCCATCCCTCCCATCCACTCTCGTCTCTTCTCCGCTCCTTTCCGCCCCCGCTCCCCCGGCTCGGTCCAATCCGAACTCCTCCGAACCGCTCCGCACCCCACCAGTCCCACACCCCGCCCCGCCCCTCCACAACCCGCCGCGCGCCCCCCGCTCTTCCCCAGTCCCGCCCCCGGGCAACAAAGCTCTGACGGCGACGGCGGCGGCCGGAAGCGCTAATGACGGCCCTGAGTTCGACTCTCCGCTCCGCGCCGCGCCGCGCCGCGCCGCCCGGGTCTCGCCCGGCTCACGCAGGGGGCCCCCGGGCGCCTCCCACAGGACGAGCAGCGACAGCTCCCCGCCCCCACCCTCCTCTCCGCCGCGCGATGCAACTGCGCGCCCAGCCCTACGGATGCAGCTGCTGGTTAGAACAACGCCTGGCTGCGGGCGGCCCACAGCTCCGGCTGAAATAAAGGCTCCCGCAGGCCGGCGCGGAAAATCGGCAGCCTACGCGGAATGGCCGCAGCGGACCTTTCGTGTTGCCTAATGAGCACAATAATAATAATAATAATGATAATAATGATAATAATAATAATAATAATAATAATAATAATAATAATAATAATAATAATAATAATAATAATAATAATAATAATAATAATTTGAATACATGCCATATTGTCAGAAACCATCTGAACCTTCAGTAAAGCAACCACACACCTGGCCATCATTCCTGTGTGTGGTTGACATACCGACCAGTAGATACTGTGAATAATGTAAGATGATGATGATGATGATGATAATAATAATAATAATAATAATAATAATAATAATAATAATAATAATATGTATTTATTGATATGACGTGGCGTTCATACGTTGAGACCCGCGCGGCAGGCGAGTGTCTCAACACCGGATTGGCAGCGTTTGATCCGCGGCGGATTTTGTAACGCAGTCTGACGCTTTTTTTTTTTTCCGCTCCCGCTCGAGTTTCGAGGAAGTCCGACCGCCTTCGGAAGTCTTCGCTCCCCTTTCGGGTCGAGCTCCACAGCCTTTGTTTTTCGGACGAGGAAAACTGTCACCAAATGTTGAATCAGAATTTTCGCTGCGATGTGAACGGTCCCGCGGATTTCTTCGCCGCGTCCAGCGGCAACCGTTTCGCGCCGCACCCGTGCGGATATTCCGCGCCAGTTTGTGGGACCTTTAAAACAAACATTGATTCAAGCAGATAGGGATTTTTTGCACGGTCAAGCGTGACAGCAATTGCCGTCTTCTGCCCATGCGCAGTTCGAGTTTCGCATCACGTTTGAGCATCTGCGCATGCGCGGAAAATCAAGATTGCAGTCGGTAGCTATAGGCTAAGCCGGGCATAAACAGCCTGCTTACACAAGGTTTTTGAAACCTCCGTTGAACACGCGGATTTTTTGGGTGTAGAAAAAGAGTACTGCTCTTACCGTATCCACCGAGAAAAAATCGACTCCCAACTCCGAGAAAGCGAATAACGAACCACGCGAACCTATGTATCGAAAGAGCACATTAAATGGTACGAAATGAACTACATACGTTCACACATTTCTTCAAGAGTTCGTAGTATGTCAATTTGATTCGCTTTGACAACGCACTTCCAAGTTAGCGACGACTGTGACCCTGGTCCTTTGCGATTTACGTCAGCAATCTCGAATCTATGTAACGCTTAATTCCCGAGTCATTTTTTGCGAATTTGTGAAGGTGACCGTATTCTTCGCCCGGTGGACGCTGAAATTCAGCGCCGACCTTCACGTCGACTTTTGGAAGGAAGCACTCAAACTGGCGTCTTCCCAGCCGAGCACTTGTCCACTCGGGACAAGCTCTAAGCTCCCGACACGTGTGGTAATGTACTGCATGCGTGTGCGCGATGGAAGAGGGTAGGACAAGGAAGAGGAAGGAAATACCGCGCGCGGTCTGTGGACCGTTTCTTGTGTTACTGCTCTAGCGTGTCCGGTATTGATCGTAGAAACACGGAAAACTACCGATCAGAAAGCCGGACGATACAATTCTCGTACAGACAGTGGTTGAATTCGACCTAATGTTCTATAGTTCTATAGCGACCTAATGTCCTAATGGTCAATAGCTTTGTACGTATTGTCGAAAATCCGCTACCGTCGGGTCTTGAACCCACGGACCTCCCGATCAGCGTTGCTGCAGTGAGAGGTGATACTGACTCAGTCGGTTCGGGAGTAGATGCGAACGTTGAGTCCGTTAAGGGAATTCACACAGGAAGAAACACACCTATGTGTTCTGCCCAATGTGATTAACATCTGATCATTCACTGAAAAACTCCCATAATTCCCATAAGATTTCCCATAATTTCCCCTGCTTTGGTTTCTCTTCTTAAAAATGCTACAAAAGAATCACATTTCCTGACCATATTATGCACACAGAGGGTTGCTGCAAATAGAAAGTAACACTTCCTATGTGTTTTTTACTCCCGAAATGAGTCGCGCAGGATATATTTTCCAAATTTGAAATTTGCAAAATACGTTGTCTGATAAAAAATTGGGCGGAAAGTGGTAAGAAAAGAAGAATTTCGTAAAAAAAGTATGAGAAAAGTTAGAATCTCGTAATTTTAAATATAAAATCATGACATACCTTTAATTAATCCATTTAGTTGCTTAATGCCCCAGAAAGATAATTCAATTTAAAATCCAGAGAGTAAGAACAATTTGTTATTCATATTTTTGTACGTCCCATTCATCACAATTCCGCGAACTCGTCACGTTCCTTGATTTTTACCCGACATATTACGTCGACTTTCTCGTCACATTCCTTCCCATTGTTTTTTGCTGTCGTTATCATATCTTATTTGCAACCGCAAGTTACGTCATTAAATACTGATGCTGACACATATTTCACTTCGCGAAGGTGAATGCCCTGCCGGTAAACTGGGAACTAATCACTTCAGCACTTTCTTGCGCTTTGTCTCTCACGCTATCTTCTCTCCCAAGTTTATAGCTGACAATTTCCCTTTAACGGAATTTATGTTGCTTCACATACCGTAAATTAAATGTCTGACTCGCGTCGAATTTATCACGCTCCACGAACACGTTACTCTTAGGTTTACTGCGAAAATAGTCGTGCGAACTGCAATTGAACTGGAAATGTAGTGTTTATGTGCGATCTCCTGGTATCGATTCATAAAGGAGACACTTAATACGTCAAAACTATTCCAATTTCCTTCTTTAGAAAAGCCTAGAAATACGTCGATAAAAATATTTACTACTAATGAAATTACATTGAACAAGAACAATTGTATATTTTATACATATTTCATACACTCCTGTCATCCGATTATTAGCAAACCTCAAAACATTTTCCATTATTCAAAAAAATCCGTGATACGTCATCGAAATTTACATTTAAGTGCGAGTTGTCGTGTCAAATGTAAAGCATCGGATGTGAATAAGCCGGTTTCTTGTTAGTCATTTGGCAGGTGGTTCAAAGGCGATACACACTATGGCTAAGCGAATGAGCTACCACTTTAGAAAGTCCTAAATCCCACCGGTAAACTATTGGATATTACGGTGACATCTGATATTTTTTAATATGTTTCAATCAATTAAACACACTTCTCGAATTCAGTTATTTTTCACACTCGACATTTCACCTTTCACATGGCGTGTGTAGTAGGTGCGAACCGTTCTTGGAGAGAAAAAATACTGGCATTCTAGACAGATGGAATTAAGAAGTAGTGAAGTGGCACCAAATCAAAGTGATCTGTTTTTTATGACTCCCTCGAAAAAATTTTAATCAATATATCCTATGGTTCCTAGTTTTGCTCAGTCGTAAATGAACAGGTTTTCCCCTCCTCTTAACTGTTACAACTCACTATAACCGTATATTTTAGTGATTATGGTAAGAACAAACTCTACGGCCTGCGTATCGCCACTAAAAGAGACATTATTGTTCTTGTTCTTGTTATTATTATCATTGCGTTTATTCAATAACAAAACTAGATCGTGCAAAACCTCCTTAAACGTACACCTCTTATTAACGGACTGCCTGAATTCATGATTTTTCCGTACAAGTTTCACTGTCTAATAATTTTTTCTCATTATTGTCAAAGAAAAACGCTGGAGACACAAGAAAACTTTGAAAAAATATTATTGTAAACATGTTTTGATAAAGTACAAAGGAAGACGTACGATAACAGAGTCAAATAGATGGCACAGTGTGTGGGAGTGGAAGATAAAAGATCACTGAATACAGGAGAAGAAAAGCATAGCATGTAACTGCGGAGACTTGTTTCGAAATGAAAACAGTTCTGCAATGTATTATTAGATTATAAAATTCATAAAAAAGAGAAATGGAAGATCCAGAAAATTAGAAGATGCCGGAGAAGCGAAAAAGGAAGCGATGTAGGAGCAGACGTAGAAGTAGTGAAAAAATACAGAAACAGCAGTAATAACAAACTAATCGGATGAGTAACGAAGTACACGTTCACCTAAAACCAGCGACATCTGCATTTTGCTTCGCGGAACGACATCCCCCGAATCTACCCGCAGAGCCTGCAAAGCACGTTGGGCCGATGGGCGAAGGTGTGGTGGGGGCAGGGCACGGCAGGGAGTGGGGAGTGGGGAGGGGGGAGGGGGGAGGGGGCGTCGTCGAAATTTCTGCTGACGAAAGGGTCCACCAATCGCTGATCCCGCAGAACAACGTCGCAGGTGGTCGCTGTTGCTGAGGTTACGCCTTCGAAGCCGCACGTACAGAGGGGCACTCAGGAGCGCCCACTCAGCGACATGCACGTCGGTGACCCGGATAGGCGACGGAGCATACACAGGACGATTGTGCGGTCCCAAGCGATGCGGTGAGAAAGCACCGATTAAATGCTTGTTGCTTGGGGGAACATCTACTGCGCTGGTCAATAGTCCAGTTAGTGCAGAGAAGGTTTAATCGCGGTAGAAGGAGGTGCTCTGTCATCGCGAGATCCGGCGCCGACCTACACGTCGAATTGACGGAGGTTTCCCCTACTGATATCTCCCGACAGCGGGGCACTGCCCAGCCGGTACATGCTCGAAGCTCCCGACTAGTCTCCACTCATGGTAGGGCAGAGCATGTGAGTGTGTGTGTGTGTACGTAAGGGGTGAGGACACAAGGAAGAAGAAGGAAAGATCGCGCGCGGTCCGTGGCCCGTTTGCTAGGGTACTGCTCTGGCATTCACCTAGTGTTGATCGGAGAAACCACGGAAAACTACCGATCAGAGCAGCCGGCCACTGCCGATCAGAGCAGACGGCGGCTGAATTCGATCTAGCCTTGTAGCTTGTGTCAAAAATCTGCCACTGCTCTCGAACATTAGCACCTCCCTGTCAGAGGCCCTGCAGATGTAATTAGTTGATGCCCTGAGCCACCTCAGTCGGTAGAGGAACTCAAGAGTATTCCATTTAGCAATCCGCAGCGCGTTGATCGCCTGGATAGGCGACAGCCTGTTGACGGAGCATCCACTTCCAAGAAGGGCATGTGCATGCCTCCCATCAATGCTGTCAAGAAGTACTCCCGGTTCACAAAGAGATCATAACAGTGCAGTCAATACATGCCCACTGCTTTAAAGGCCAACTGCAGAACACCACCTGCCACCACTTTTATCAAAAAGCACCAAGGACTCATCAGCATACAAAGGGAAGAATTGTACATTCCATTTCTATATTAATGAGATGCAACAGACATGAGTATGAATCCTCTATTTCTGGGGGTAAAACCATTTTCAGGTCAATGAACTTACCAGTCATCTTTAAAACTAATAATGCAATTCAAAAAAGCTTTTAAATTCATTCTGTAATTCCATTGTAAACCGTGACGTGTATTTCCGAAACAATGGACCCCTTCTCCTTCATGTCATTTGGCTTTGTAGAGAAAGGTAGAGTTTATCCCTAATCGGGAAAACCTAGATATTCGCTAAACAAATGGAGAATGCTCTTTATTTCAAGACAATGTATATGGCAGGCAACTTCTGATGAGAAATGACAATTGTAGACAATGCTATCGTGGTACCCCAGCAGAGATGGCTAAGAGCAACAACTGTAACCGGAGGGTTTAGGGTTCGTGACACGGCGGTGCCAGATTCTCGATTTGATTTATAGCTGGGTCGAATTGAACAGTTACAACCGTTGTATGGAGATGAATTCTTGCCCCCTGCTGCTCAATCATGGCTTCTCTCATCAATATTAGGCGAATGCCGAAGCAGAAAACCCTAACACACAAACACACACAAACAAACACACACACATACACAAACACATACACACACAAACACACACAAACATACACACACAAACACACACAAACATAACACACAAACACACACAAACATACACACACAAACACACACAAACATACACAAACACACACAAACATACACAAACACACACAAACATACACAAACACACACACACACAAATACACATACAAACACACGCACAGGCCTCTCGCCATACATAACACACATTTGCATGTACTACACTACCACACATCCCGAGAGGCCAGTCGGCAGATTAAAGTCTATGAAGACGTAGGTCGGCGCCGGATCTCACCATCCATCCGGGGAGGGAGGTACAGCGCCACCTCCAGGTTAGAACATGAACTACACTTACGGAATTAGTGTCCAGGGCGATTGGCGCCCACGAAAGCCCGAAATGCTTCCTCACGTATCGTATTACAACGGTCCGAACGAAAGAATGCCACTGAGGGCGTCGCCCCGGGCGATCGAGCAACTCGCGTGAGAAATCCACAGGACGGCAAACATCGCGTCTGGTTTCGCTCGCCGCGCGTAAACATGACAGAGATATCGCTGAGGTCGAACTGACAGCTGACGGGTATCGATCGGCAGATTACGTTACGGCATTTGCAAAATGCAGCTTCGGGAGTTTTCGAAAATGTCCTGCAATTTGCTATCCACATTTTTGTGCGTTTTTTGTAGATAGAGGATATATCTGGAATCAAAATTCAACGATTCCCGGTATTAGGAAAGTGGATATTACGTAACAGCGAAATGTATCAATTACAGTGAATGTGATTTTCACGGCAAAATGAAATCCGTAAATTCGAAACTTGTCTATTCGTAAACCTAAATTGTATTGTATTTATGATCATTGCCAGGTTAAGCCTTGTAATTCTACTGATACTACGTACACTACAAAATCATTTAATATTACATTTTACAATTCACATTTTAGCACTAATTTTCTGCGTAGTATACACGTTGTCAAAATACAAAGGACTCCACTTTCATTGAATAAATAATTAAATAGGAAGAACTTGAAGTCTTTATTTACTAGATTAGGCTACACCCACTGAATGCAATGTCCAGCTATGTACAGTTGAATAAAGGTAACTGAATCCTAGTCAATTACAAACCTCAATTCGGAATAATATAACAATTTTCTCGAAGAATTTCTCGTAATAAAAGGAATACACATTTAACTCAAGGCCATTGAGGCAACTTGGAACAGGCAATGGCTTTCAAAAGAAAACTTTATAATTGGAAAATATTCAAATATCCGCTGTTGCTGGAGTTCCCGCCGAAATTACTGCAGTCACAGAAGAATATAAGCAGTCAGTGGGCATTGTCCGCATTTGATTTACAAATTTGTTTCCTAAATGAAGAAAGTAAATCAGATATTCGAATATCATTTTTTTCATCAAAAACTGGGCAATTCAAGATTTCTACTATTCAAATAAATCGGGACTTCTATTCATTATTATAAGAATAAATAGCAACTTTTACATTCAATTTCCAAACAAAACTTTTGACCGGCAATTTTTGACCGGAATAATCTTTCTAACCATCAGATTCCATTAAGTGAAACGCTAGAAACTATCAATCCAAATAATAGTCTACAGTATTTTTAGAGCTAGTCCCCTTACACAAATGTATTCGACATGAATTTAAAAAGTTCAAGTAGACGTTTGGAACATCACTTTTTCAGAGAAAGTGAGGCCGCCGTCAATTCGAGTGTCAAAGATCCGTTTTACACAGCATCGCGGGCCCGCGGAGGTTCCTCAGGTGTTCCCCAGGGGTTCGTCAGGCGGCCCCGGGGAGGCACGCGGCGCAAAATGTGCTTTTATTGCGAGTCCATCGGGAAGCCCCCGGCTGCGGTCGGCTCAATAATAAAAAGAAGGGCCCTCCGCCCCCGCCCCCGCCGCCGCCCCGCCCCCGCGCCGCTCGAGTGGATCCATCGATCCCCCGGGCGACCTTCAGCCGCGCGGCGGCCGACGAGGAGGAGGGGCGAAGGACAACAAGAAACCCAATGGAGGAGAGGAGAAGAAACAAGAGAAGTGGAGGAGTATGAGAAGGAAAGCAGAAGATGAACAGGAGCGAATAATAGAGGAGAGAATGTTGAGAAGATGAGAAAGTGAAGATTTAGGTCGTTAGAATGAGAAAAGGGGAAAGTGGAGAGGAAAAGAGTAGGTTGAAAAGGGGAAGAAGAAGGATGAAAGGGATGAAGGGTGAAGAATGAGTGGTAGAAAAGGTGAAGGATGAGGGGGAGGAAATGTGAAGGATGAGGGGGAGGAAATGTGAAAGATGAAGGGGAGGAAAGGTGAAGGATGAGGGGGAGGAAAGGTGAAGGATGAGGGGGAGGAAAGGTGAAGGATGAGGGGGAGGAAAGGTGAAGGATGAGGGGGAAGGAAAGGTGAAGGATAAGGGGGAGGAAAGGTGAAGGATAAGGGGGAGGAAAGGTGAAGGATGAGGGGGAGGAAAGGTGAAGGATGAGGGGGAGGAAAGGTGAAGGATGAGGGGTGGGAAAAATGAAGAATGAGGGAAATGAAAGGAGGGGGAAAAGGAAGTAGAAGTAGAAGGAAAGGTGTAGACACAAAAATGATGAAATTTTCAAACTTTATGTACTTGACTACCTTTCTTCTGCTCCACGCTAAGCTGCAAGACGTTTAAGCTATCAATTACATAAGAGACTACTATTTTCCAAACAATCGAAAATTAGCTATTATTCAATTCCTTCTGGATCATGCCAGTGTAGATAATTACATATCGGCATTTTCGAGGCGTAAATTTTTCTAAAATTCTGCTCTCTTCAATAGTATATTTAACTCGTTCTTGTCGAAATGTTCTGAAATTGAAAGTTTTTCGTCTTCGTTTTCTGTGTACCACCCAGAGATAATTTCGGGAATAACATATCACCTATTGAGCTAGTATGTGTCCCATTTCAAGAAACTCGTAATTTCATTTCACTCCGATAAATGTACGCAATAATTAACCGCTGAGTAGTGAATTCATTCAGCACGTTCTGTGTACTCGAACAGGAAAATACAAGAAGCGAAGTAGGTCGAATGTCGTGGAAGGAAGTGCCGCGACGTGGCATCCCGATTTAATCGCATTTCAGATAGCAGACTGCTTGAGCTTCCGTACGCAAGGAAACACAGGCCCAATCAGTTATGTTCGTTTCCTCAATTGAATTTAAATATTGGGTATGGGTTGTGCACAGAATACATTCAGGAATCAAAGAGACTACTAACTTACAAAAAATTCAAGACGGACAACATTCTTTGAAGAAATGTAACTTATTCCGTTTTGAAATAAGCAATAAACCATTTTCATAAAGTTTTGGGGGAGTCATCACAATCAGTACTAAACGTTTGGCCCTTGGCTCTTCATATAATATAATTATAATGTGATATCAACACATGTACATCTGTTCTAGCGACAATATGTGAAGTGAATATGTACACTGCCACACGAAAATGTAGCACTCCCGGGCAGATATGCTCATTTGTTTTGAATTTTTAATATCATTTTCTGGTATAACAATTGCAAAAATTATAATAATTAACAATAACGATAGCAATATATTAATAAAAATACATTCCACGTGATGCATGGAATGAAAAAAGCTAAAATTTCAGTCCGGAAGCAAACAAAGCATTCACTCTGACGGCTACAACAGCACATCTTATTATATATTCGAAAGTGATTTCACAAAATCTATTTATATGTAATTTCGTACAAACTCTTAATTTTCACGTCTCTTTTCTCTCTTCTGATGGTGTAGCGTAGGCCGCTTGCCCACGCCGCCACAGAAGCGCGCGAACGTCAATCATCAGGGCTCTTCACCGACGACGGACAAAGGGACCGAAGCAGGTACCTGCTGCGGTCCCTTTGTCCGTCGTCGCCGGAGGGTCGGCGAAGAGCCCTGATGATTGACGTTTGCGCGCTTCTGTGGCGGCGTGGGCAAGCGGCCTAAAACCACATTGTACTGTGTATTTTCAGTGTACACACAATACGCATCGGTGCAAACTAGTCGGCGGGCCTGAGAATGCCTAGGGCATCGTCAGGGCCGCTTCCGCCTCTACCCGTTTCCCTTCTTGCTAGCGGATCCTCGCTTAAGGCGAAGGGGGGGGGGAAGTTGGCTGGTGGATCGATGGAAATGAATTTGACTTCTGGCAAGTGAATTCGAGTAACATATCCACTGAGATTGGCGATTATCTGTATAACAAATCTTCATTTACGGTGCTAAACAAAATGTTCCGTAAAACTGATCTGGGTCAAAAAGAGCCAGGTTATCGAGATTCTACTGTACTCGTGTATATTTGCGGCAGCCCTTGTTTGTTCTCTATCCAACAGTATCACATTTACTGAGTGTTTTGCCGATGATTTTGTATGGTTCGTAAATGACATCACATTTCTGTAGAATATAGTACATAGCGTTTATATCTCGCATTATATACAGAGCATTATGTATAATGTACAGGGGTTGATTTTATACTGTGATCATGAACAACCTGTGTATTACAAAATATCGCGATGAACAATAAAGTTGGGAAAGCACTGCTGTCAGGTCCGCTCGACAGCCTTATCGTGGGTTTCCATCGGGCGACATCAAACGCGGAGCTCCGGAAGCCGCGCGGTTTAATGGCGAGGCGCGATACCCATTCGCGATCAGACGAGCAGGCGGCGGTGGCGCCTTCCACGCGCGGCGCGACGGGGCAAATACGAGCAAAATGCCTCGCCGAGAGACACAGGCAGAGACAGACAGACATAGAGAGAGAGACACAGACAGACACACACACACAGACAAACAGACATAGAGAGAGAAACACAGACAGACAGACAGACATACATAGAGACAGAAACAGACATACATAGAGAAAGAGACAGACAGACATACATACATAGAGACAGAAACAGACATACATAGAGAGAGAGAGAGACAGACATACATACATACATACATACATAGAGAGAGAGAGAGAGAGAGAGAGAGAGAGACATACAGACATACATACATAGCGAGAGAGACAGACAGACATAAATAGAGAGAGAGAGACACTCAGACATACATACATACATACATAGAGAGAGAGAAAGAGAGAGAGAGAGAGAGAGAGAGAGAGAGAGAGAGAGAGAGACTCAGACAGGCAGACATACATAGAGAGAGACACACAGTCACACACACAGACAAACAGACAGACAGACATAGAGAGAGAAACACAGACAGACAGACAGACAGAGAGAGAGAGACAGACATACATAGAGAGAGAGAGAGAGAGAGAGACAGACAGACTGACAGACAGATGCAGCGAGGGACACGCACATTTTAAAGAAAGCACGCACGCGCACACATACACCGGGGCAGGTATAGAAAAAATGTCTGGCCGAGAGACTAGTAAACAAGAGACAAGAGTCCTAGAAAGTCCAAGATGGAGGAATAAAGAGGAAACAAAAAAGAAATACGAAGACTGAATGAGAGACATGAGACAAAGATGTGCAGAGAGCGAGGGAGAAGTGAAGGAAAGAGAAGGCAGTGCGGCGAACACCAATTAGAAGAAGAGAGAGGGCCGAATGGGAGGAGGCGGCAGAGATAGTGGGAGATACCTGGTTGGAGAAAACCCCGCTAGCCGACAACAAGCTTGGCTCCAGATCTCGCCATCCAGCATCCTCCGGAGGAAGAATCATCTCGAACTACACTTACGGGCCAAATGACCCCAGCAGTGGACGCGCCCGGAATAATTAATCAATCAAAAGGATCAAAGAGGGAGAAAGGGGCAAAGAGAGATGAGGTGAAGAAAGAAGGGGAAAGAGAGAGAAGAGAGGGGCAAAAAGGAAGAGGGGTTTAGAGGGGGAAAGGGTGAGGGGAAAGAAAGGAGGCAAAAGAAAGAGGAAAGAGAGTATTATAGAAGCAGAGGGAAGGCTGAGTGGCAAAGGGGAGAAAGAATGGTGAGGGATGATGAGGGAGAGAGGTAAAGAGAGAAAGTTGCAAAAAGTGGGAGAGAATGGCTAAGAGGGAGAGAACAGAGATAGAAATAGGTAGGGAAAGGAGAGGGGGGAAAGAGAAAAAATGAATACACACGAACAGATGCAGAGGCAGAGGACTCAGAGAGAGAGAGGGAGGGAGGCAAGACGGACGCACGCGCTGTAGGTGGGAGTGGGGGCGGGAGGGGCGAGTGCGCGAGTCACGCTGTGGGACGGAAGGTGAAAGCGATGCGAGCGGCCGGGACGGCGGGGTGAGGAGGGGAAGGGCGGGACGGGGCGGAGCGAGGCGGGGCGGGGCGGGGCGAGGCGGGGCGAGGCGGAGCGGAGCGGGGCGGGGCGGGCCGGGCCGGTGGCGGGGCGGGACGGAGTGAGGCGGGACGTGGTGAAGCGGAGCGGGGCAGGACAGGGCGGGACGGGGCGGAGTGGGGCGGGGCGGGGCGTGGCGGGGCCGGGCGCGGCGGTATGAGCTGAGCGGGGCGGGATGGGGTTGGGTGGGGTGGGGCGGGGCGTGGCGAGGCAGGGCGGGGGGGCAGGGCGGGGCGGGGCGGAGAGGGTCGGGGCGGGGGGCGGGGCGGGGCGGAGAGGGGCGGGGCGGGGGGCGGGGCGTGGCGGGGGGCGTGGCGTGGCGGGGGGCGTGGCGGGGCGTGGCGGGGCGGGGCGGGGCGGGGCGTGGCGGGGCGGGGCAGGTGCGGCGACGAGCCACCGGCCGCGAGGAAACCTCCGATCAGCGTTTCAGTATTTGGGTCAATTCGCCAAGCGAACTGCGTCTCGCCTCCACTACGCAATGAGATCCGATCACATGCTCAGCCGCACACAACACACATCAAACTCGGAAGATCCTTCTAATCAACGACGACGAGGTAAAACCATCCACCTTCACTTGACCTCCTCAAATAAAACATGAGTTCCTAACACAGTCAGTGGATTTGACTCAAGTAGATCAATTAAATCCCGAGCAAAAAGTAGAAAATGCGCGCAAATACCACCAAATCAAGCCAAGTGCCTGCAGACATCAATTGCATCTTCTCTGCCCTTTTCAATTTTCAATGATTTCGGAGTTGGTGCAAAATTGCGTCGGGGTAAAATAGTTCATGCTTAAATTAGAGTCCTTAGTGAGAAAATACAGAAAGGCATAATCTATAGCACCTATGCTACAGCATTTATGTTTATTATTAATATTCGGAAATCATTTTGTCTACTATTTCTCGCTGTAATATTTTGTTAAGCGACATTCCAATGTTATCATCGTGAAAGTATCAAAGACTTCCCATTGCTTTTTCCTCATTTTCGTATTCTAAAAAAACTCAATAATGCTCGCGAAATGTAGTAATTGTTTAAATCACGCTCAAACTATATTGCAAGTAGAACAGTTAGTGGTGTTAAACACCTCCAAGTGTAAAGTGTATTTTTAATTAAAGAACATTACGCAACAGAACGTAAGTGGAACGATCCGAATCAGTACAGACCTATACAAAACAGTTTCTTTAATCATTTTCTCGAATGTTTCATTTGTTCTTCCAATCTGCACAAGTTCATAGTATATAGCTGTGGGGCGTACGCCTGTATGTGAACCCTGACTTCGGTTCAGTCGAATCACTGTGCGCAGTACTGTGTCCACATGCAGATAACAACATCCTGCTTCGAAAGAAAAGAAAAAGCCATCAAAATTTCTCCGCAGCACAGATTCCTCCACGCACCACGCCTCACAACTGCATTGTAGAGCACCGCTTCCTACCACATAATTAACCCACCGAGCACAAAGACGGGAGTCATAACAACCGCCGAGGCAGCGGGCCCGCGATACGCATAACCCCCCTTCCCCACCTCCAGTCACACGCGTGCGTAACCGAAGCATCCACGCACGCACGTTTACGACGCTATAACACGCCCTCGCCATCGCCACGCGAGCGTATTCCCGAAGCCAGCCGGCATAAAAAGGCCCGATGTTCGCAGGACGCGTAGTAGTGCCGTGCGCCGCCACCGCCGCCGCCACCGTCGCCTTCGTGTCGGCGAAAGCGCTTGCCGGGCGCCATTTTGAGTGCGAGGTTGTTGCCCTCTCGTGATGTCAGCCGCAGAGAGAGTGGCGGCGACGGCGGCGGCGGCGGCGGGGGCCGGAGTAGGGGTTCGCCGTTCGCGCGGTGCGGCGGCGGAGGGGGGAGGGGTCGGTGGAGGGGGTCGACGGGAGGGGAAGAGGGGGGGGACGCGGACGCCGCGCGGGTGCGGGCGCGGCGGCGGCGGCAGGCTGCTAGCGAGAGTGTCGGCGAATATCGATTACTTTAGCGGGCGGGGCGGGCGGCGGCGGTGGCGGCGGCGGGCTGGTGGTCGCTGCGCAGCGGGACAAGGCGGGCGGCGGAGGCGGCGGCGGCGGCGGCGGCCGCTGCGAACGGCGGGCTGTGCTGACACAGATCTTGAAGTCCCTCGTGCCCGGGAGGTCGTCGTCCTCTTCTTGATAGCTCCTGCCCCCGCCCCCTCCCCCCAGGGGCCACAGCTCATTCGCTCGCATTTCGGACTCACAGGGACCCGGCCGGCCCGCCCGTCTGCTCGCTGCACCGCGACGCATCGCGGCGAGTGCGACGAGGCAGGCCTCCAGCGCCTGGCCCGTAGCCGCTGCGACCCCGCCCCCGCCCCCGCCCCCTCCCCCTCCGCACCGCCCCTCCGCTCAGGTGGGCCCGACAGCTTCGAATTGCAGATCGTTATTGTGGAGGTTTCCGCACGCCCCGATTTAGTACTCTGTCGTGCGGCAATAAGAGTGTTGCTGTACTGTCGATGTGACTCTGGTATCAAGGGTGTTTCTTTCGGTTTCGAATAGAGGCGATCGGCTGTGAATAATGGCGACAGACACAGTGCCATTTCGCAGGAAAATGCATTGTCTGTATGGGCGTTGTAATGTTGCCGGTATCGTTGCTGTTTATTTCGATGCCAGGTATTTCGGATGTGAGGCTTTGGGGTGTAATTAATGGTAACAGTACTTTCAATTTTCGCAGGAAAACGCATTCTGAAACCGCAGTTTTACACGTGACGAGGTACTTAATCCATGATGTACGAGAGGATTATCACTGACATTCGTTTCATGTTCTTGAAATAATTAGGTACAAAACGGAGCTATACCATCTTCTTCATAAAGAACAATATTTCATTTCAATTGAGATCAGTGATGTATGCAATGTTTTTACGTGGCGAGACTCAGGACATCAGGCCTGCTCTTCCGTCTGACGACCACGTAAAATTTCGCCACGCTCACCATATTATGGATTTTGTCGGAAATGTCGCACATTATTTACATCCGAACGCCTGAATTGACTGTAGTTTCGATTCCCATATTGTACCCAACTTATTTCTCCAATTTGATACACGTTCAATCGGATTATTCAATGTAGTAAATATCCCAACAGACAATAAATAATTATGATTTTGAAGGCAATGAGCTCATTGCTGGACAATGTATCCACTGATTACTCGCTTCCAAAGTCACGTTTTGTGCTACTATGCAGGTTTTTTCCGTCGACAACACAAGATTCTGCACCCAGGCAAGGGTATAATTTGGAATTGGCTCGTGGTGGTCAACTCAATGAATTAAAAGTATGAAATACAATCCCTGCGAGTAGTCTGAAGTAATACCGGCCACATCTGAAAACTAAACGAAGAATACGTAAGGCGAGAAAGTAAAACAACTCTGCCACATGGAAGAACTGGGTTGATGAAGTAAAACCCGTCTTGCATCCGTCATCGGGGGATTTCATTACGTTGCAAACCCACGAAGCGTACCTACTTGGAAAAGCGTGGGTCAGTTCACAATAGGTTGGATAGGTTACTCGTGCGGAAGTGCAGTGCTCGTAGCGCGCTGACGTTTGAAGGTCTCCGATTGGTTGCGGCGACGGGCAATTTGGAAACTTCCTAATTGTACTCCGCCGAGACAAATAAAGCACGCCTGCGCGGTAGTAAGATCAGTCGCAAATGAGAGAATATTACAGCGACCAAACACACGGGCCGCTCACGTCGCAAGAGGCGGCGAATCAGCTTTCCACCGCTGGGAATGGGGGCTAAAAGCCCGGCTATACATCGCGGAATTTGTGGTCGGTGCTAGATTTCCCCAAGACTCTCCTTCTACTCGTAATTCGCTCTAACTTCAATCATTTGTCCATCAAAATGCCCATTCCATGCTTTTGTATTCACTTACATGGTAGACAAGATAAAAAACAATAATAAGAATAATGATAATAAAACGGCTAAATGGGTGAGGTGTTTTAAAAGTGTTCCATCGTTACTTTGCCGATCGCAGAAGGGAGGTCATGGCCCCTTGAAAGTTTTGAAAGTGCACACGTAGCCTGTAATAAACCATTTTATTTCCGTCAATATGTTCAATCCCAGATTTTCTCCTCTTTTAACCGAACAAATTGGGGAGTTGTTACGCGACTAACCTCTTGGCAACAAGTAAACGGTTCGACATAAACTCAATAGTATTAATTAATTGTACCATTAATGTTAAAATTTCATTCTCGGTAATATTTTATTTATTTACTAGTAAAATGAAATAACTATAGACGTTGTCATTGCCAACAATAGGAATTCCTATTGTTGGTAATGACAACGTCTATAGTTATTTCATGAAAAATGCCAACGATAACACACCACAACACCTATTACTAGTAAAATATGCAAGTTGCCAAGCTGGGTAGCCGAGATCGCTAAGGCAGTAGTGACGTGGCGATCTCGGATCGAAGGATCGCGGGTTCGAATACCGCCTCGGGTATATTTGTGATCGTCCTTTCACCCCTCATCATCGTCCTATCACTTCATTAAAAAAAGTACTAATAATTCCCTGCTCAAGCAAGTGGCCCTTGCTCTTACTGGGATCTGCAGTTAACTAATATGAAAAAATGTAAGTAAAAAAGGTGAATAGAAAAAGGGGGCCAGAAATGTATTACTTTCCCCTCTTGTTTCAGGCTCCGCACGTATGTGGATAAGCATAGTACTCATTTCTCCCCTCACACACTAGTATAAACAATAACATCCTAGCGTAATGAAAATGATTGTACAGTAAAATAGTCCATCATGTAACCTGTAGAAGTCAGATTTATAACTTCTGTATTGGTCTACATATCGCCTATTTGTGCTACGTTGACGCCAGGAAAATATGCAAAGTACGTGTGGGAAGTACTTTTCACCCCATTAATGCAATTATTATAATAAGTTGCTTTTACGAGTTTCTTAACTTCTCCATAGTATCTCCAACAGACATTTTCTTGATAAAAGGCAATAAACTCCGCTGAATAATTAGGCGGGTAGTACGTCTGTCGTTCCTTCCATATCTCATTTAACAATTTTGCATATTTTTACAAAAGTACTCACAACATTCTATTGATATTCCTCTACATGGGCAACGACGGCTTATGAGATGAGGCCATGACAAACAGCCTTTGAGTCAATTTGTCGGTTCTCTAACCACGTTATTAACTTCTGACAGCTAGAAATAAGTCATTTCACTCACCCGTGCATTCGATTCGCGAGCCCACAGGAATGCAACCAGAAGTAAGCGTTGCAAATTACGTTATGAAACGAAACTCTCGTATCAAAACCCACGCGCGCTTGCAGAACAGGAGTAGTTCGACCAAACCGCTGTTTAGCAGTAATAAAAAGATACGTATGTAATTATCCGTTACGTCACGGCAAGACCGCGCGTTTGGTAAACCGAAACTAATGCACGCCTAGTCGGCTGGGAGGGTAACCTACATTAGTGTATGCAACGGGATCCCGGTTCCCCGTAAATAAAGCAAACGCGATCATTTACTGAATGAGAGGCGCTCCGTCGGTGCAAAACCGGCGGAACGAATCCGCGAGAATCGCGAATCGAGAGCGCCTCGCCGCGGGCGAGAGAGAAGAAAAAGAAACAGGCCAAAACAAAGGACGGCGGCGGCCGCGGCGGTTGTGGCGGCAGGTAAACAAACAGCGGCGCGAAAGCGGCGGTGCGACGGGTGGGTTATCGCGCGAAGTGCACCGGCGGCGATAAGGCCCTGCACGGCAGCTTCTAGCGGGCGCGCTGCCGCGTGGAGTTACGAGTGCGCAAGCGAAGCTTTGTAGCGCCGACAGGTCCCGCGTCCTTGGTGCGACAGATCCTGGGTCCACTGCCCTTTGTCAGACAGGTCCTCCTGCCCTTTGTCAGACAGGTCCCTCTGCCCTTTGTCAGACAGGACCCCTGCCCTTTGTCAGACAGGTCCCCTGCCCTTTGTCAGAGGACCCCCTGCCCTTTGTCAGACAGGTCCCCCTGCCCTTTGACAGACAGGTCCCCCTGCCCTTTGACAGACAGGTCCCCCTGCCCTTTGTCAGAGAGGTCCCCCTGCCCTTTGTCAGAGAGGTCCCCCTGCCCTTTGACAGACAGGTCCCCCTGCCCTTTGACAGACAGGTCCCCCTGCCCTTTGTCAGAGAGGCCCCCCTGCCCTTTGACAGACAGGTCCCCCTGCCCTTTGACAGACAGGTCCCCCTGCCCTTTGTCAGAGAGGTCCCCCTGCCCTTTGTCAGAGAGGCCCCCCTGCCCTTTGACAGACAGGTCCCCCTGCCCTTTGACAGACAGGTCCCCCTGCCCTTTGTCAGAGAGGTCCCCCTGCCCTTTGTCAGAGAGGCCCCCCTGCCCTTTGACAGACAGGTCCCCCTGCCCTTTGACAGACAGGTCCCCCTGCCCTTTGTCAGAGAAGCCCCCCCTGCCCTTTGACAGACAGGTCCCCCTGCCCTTTGACAGACAGGTCCCCCTGCCCTTTGTCAGAGAGGTCCCCCTGCCCTTTGTCAGAGAGGCCCCCCTGCCCTTTGACAGACAGGTCCCCCTGCCCTTTGTCAGACAGGCCCCCCTGCCCTTTGACAGACAGGTCCCCCTGCCCTTTGTCAGAGAAGCCCCCCCTGCCCTTTGACAGACAGGTCCCCCTGCCCTTTGACAGACAGGTCCCCCTGCCCTTTGTCAGAGAGGTCCCCCTGCCCTTTGTCAGAGAGGCCCCCTGCCCTTTGACAGACAGGTCCCCCTGCCCTTTGTCAGACAGGCCCCCCTGCCCTTTGACAGACAGGTCCCCCTGCCCTTTGTCAGAGAGGTCCCCCTGCCCTTTGTCAGAGAGGCCCCCCTGCCCTTTGACAGAGAGGTCCCCCTGCCCTTTGACAGACAGGTCCCCCTGCCCTTTGACAGACAGGTCCCCCTGCCCTTTGTCAGAGAGGCCCCCCTGCCCTTTGACAGACAGGTCCCCCTGCCCTTTGACAGACAGGTCCCCCTGCCCTTTGTCAGAGAGGTCCCCCTGCCCTTTGTCAGAGAGGCCCCCCTGCCCTTTGACAGACAGGTCCCCCTGCCCTTTGACAGACAGGTCCCCCTGCCCTTTGTCAGAGAGGTCCCCCTGCCCTTTGTCAGAGAGGCCCCCCCTGCCCTTTGACAGACAGGTCCCCCTGCCCTTTGACAGACAGGTCCCCCTGCCCTTTGTCAGAGAGGTCCCCCTGCCCTTTGTCAGAGAGGCCCCCCTGCCCTTTGACAGACAGGTCCCCCTGCCCTTTGACAGACAGGTCCCCCTGCCCTTTGACAGACAGGTCCCCCTGCCCTCTGTCAGAGAGGCCCCCTGCCCTTTGACAGACAGGCCCCCCTGCCCTTTGTCAGACAGGCCCCCTGCCCTTTGACAGACAGGTCCCCCTGCCCTTTGTCAGAGAGGCCCCCCTGCCCTTTGACAGACAGGTCCCCCTGCCCTTTGTCAGAGAGGTCCCCCTGCCCTTTGTCAGAGGCCCCCCTGCCCTTTGTCAGAGAGGCCCCCCTGCCCTTTGACAGACAGGTCCCCCTGCCCTTTGTCAGACAGGCCCCCCTGCCCTTTGACAGACAGGTCCCCCTGCCCTTTGTCAGACAGGTCCCCCTGCTCTTTGTCAGACAGGTCCCCCTGCCCTTTGTCAGACAGGTCCCGTGCCCTATGTTCCACAGGCCTCGTCTCCTTTGTCCGACAGGTCCCGTGCCCTTTGTCCGGCAGGTCGAAGGAGGCAACAGAAGTTTGCGTAGAAATTCGATTCCGGCAGGCGCGGCACAAACTCACCGATGTGTGAGACATCCAATAAATGTCTGGCGTCTTGCCGGAGTGGATTGGAACACTCGGGACGTAAGGCGTTGCCTTCACGCTCGCTGTTATCAGTGCTGTCGCTGCCTGCAATTTCAATTACGCTGAAACCCTTCATTAAGAAATGTTTCACGATTAGAAATTACTCCTCAAAACCCGATTTAAGTTCTTTTAGCAAAATAAAACAAATCGAAACCCAAAGTTTTGTCAATTCGTCAATAACAATTACAAATTTCACGTTACAAAACAATATACACCGAATGTTAACTCCGCCACTTCCAGAATTAGTGGAGGCAATTATTATTTTTGCCGTTGTCGGTTGCTGTTGTTTATAGTTTAACGATAGGACGTTTGAATCCTCGAATAGCAACTCGGAACTTCTCGTTTCACTCGACATTCAAATCTAAACGAAACCTACCTACCCACTCAGAATTTGTTCGTGATCAAGTTTCTACATATCCTACTACATATCCTGTCACGATCGGTAAGGGCTAATTAACACTAGCTTTAGATTTCAATATTCAATTAACACATTTTTTTCTCATACAGTCCAGTGAAACAGATACCCAAGAACGTCTTGCCTTGGTCGTAAGGTAGCCCATTCAAATAGCCGGTTGCGAAGTTTCCCCCCTGTAATTCCCAAGCGCTCGCAGAAAAGAAATTTCTTGGGAAGGACGCGGTAATTATGGAGAAAATGACAGCGGCGGGAGCGCTGCAAAGAGTCACGCGAATGGCCGACCCACCCGACCGATGCGCCCCTGGCGGACCACCCGCCCGGTCGGAGCACTGCAAGAGAAGCCTGCCGCCTGCCCTTGGCCAGGCACGCTGCACCGCCTCCGTCCTAGGGTTTGAATCCCGGCGGAGGTAGGATTTTAACATTAGTTACGTAGTAGGGTCGTATTCAGCCGCTGTCTGGAGGAGAATTCTAGCGACCGGCTGCTCTGATCGGGAGTTTTCCGTGGCTTCTCCGATTAACCCATTACCTGCCAAATTAATTTTGTGCGCTAAACGCTCGCCCATTGTCGTGCGCACACACTCGTTGTCGGAACCTTCTGGCAGCGTGTTTTTGGCAACGTTTAATGCTAATTGTTGTGTTACTGAATAATTGCTACTAGAGCGCCCCAAAGCGCAAAGCTTGGCCAGGCACGGTGCAGTGCATCTAGTTGGGAGGTCCTAGGGTTCGAATCGCGATGAAGGCAAGATTTTCAACATTTGTTACACGGCTGGGTCGAATTCAACTGATGTCTGGAGGGGAATTCTAGCGGCCGGCTGCTCTGATCGGGAGTTTTACGTGGCTTCTCCGATTAGCAACACGCGAATACCAAAGCAGTACCCTAACAAACGGGCCACAGACAGCGCGCAACTTTCCTTTCATCTTCCTCGTCCAATCCTCACCGCTTACTTACCTCCTTAGGTGGTTCAAGCCATCAATTTCGGTCATTGCAGCGCTTCTGACCGGGAGGTTCTAGAGTTCGAATCCCGATGGAGGCCGAATTTTCGTCGCTACCTACATAGGTTGGTCGAGACAGCTGCTGTCTGGAGGAGAATTCTGGCGGCCGGCTGCTCTGATCGGGAGTTTTCCGTGATTTCTCCTATCAACGCCGGAGCAGTACCCTAACAAACGGGCCACGGACCGCACGCGTTTTTTCTTTCATCTTCCATGTCTTATTCTTACTTATTTTCACACACGCACTGCACAACCACATATATCGGGAGACCATTTTTTTAAAAATTGAGAGCAATCAATTTGAGAATGAGCTTCTCATGTCGAGGGAAAAAGTTATTACAACATGATTCCGGAAATATATAGTTGCGGAGTTGAACTAATGTATGTGCTATGTGTCTGCTGTCACATCGCACGCTACAGTATCTAAAATAACTGGAGAGTTATCCGACCTCCAAGGAACGCTAGGGAGTCCGACACTCCCAACATTGGAATGTTGGAAGTATAAGTTCACGTTTCAGATGAAAGAGTTCCTAAAGACCCACTTCTAACTGAACATTCTGTTACGGTCGTTTTTGCATTGAGTGCCGAACATAATCAAAAATGCTTGATACATTGCATACTATTTGACGAGTTGTTAAATGCACGCATGTGAAAGTAGTTTATAGTAAACAGCGGAGGAACTCACCCACCCACACACTTTTAGATGTTTCCAAAGACTCAAATCCATGAATTTCTGGATCCATAATTCACCTTAATTACTGATCTAGCCATGAAAAGGCCATTTCTGAAAGTTAGTGGTTCATTTCGTATACATCCTGTTTATTATATTCACATTATCATAATTATGATACCTGTCGCGAACATGCAAATTATTTTGTAAGCAACATATTGTCAAAATGAAAGATGATTCGTTTCTTGGTCGATACACTACTACACTGGCAAAAGGTGTCAAAATAGTTTGGACGGGAACCAAAGTCGAACGATCAAAAATGACAACAGTAGCGAGATATACAGAGATATTTACGACCAAAAAAGCAAATGTTTGAGGATTATAATACAGGGTACGGAGCAACAGCAAATACAATACATTTTTCGAGATTTATCACTGCTGGGTTCCATTGTGGTCAGAAACGAGCACAAATTCGAAAGCTATGTAAAATTAAATTTAAGGACTAGTACATAAATAAATAATAAAATTAAATTTAAGGAATAAAGTAATCTTCCATGATAAAAATGATGAGTGTTTGATTTTCTGTGCAATTTAATACAACCGCTTGGCTATATTAAAAAGTTTACTGACGTAAAGTATTGGGCGTACAATGTTGTAACGCAGGTTGTTCAGGGCATGTTGGGTTCCAGTAGGAAGCAATTTTCAGTAATGATTTACGAAGGTTGGACATTTCGTACGAGTCCAGCTAATTTTATATAATTAATAAAATGTCAACAGTAAATATTAATATAGTCACTAAGTACAAATTACATATCTCAATAATTAATTACGTCAACACCTCCATCAATTCATTTCATGAGCATACAATGACGGTTACGCAGTTACGTAAATGCAACATTTTCAGCGGCATGTCGTGGCGGCGCCGGGCGCCTATGTTGGTCGCAGGCTGAGGCAACTGTTGCCGGCCGCCGATTCGCTTCCTGGTCGCCCGGGCCAGGCCCCGAACCCGCGACCCGCCCCACGCGAAGCGAGGGGGGCGGAACTGCGTCGCACGCCCAGCTGCGTTCAACCCCCCCGCCCCTCTCCGACTGCCCGTTCGCCCGCCCGCGATTCGGCTGGGGGCCCCGCGAGGCTGCGGTCGCAGTGCAGGCGAAATGTCGGCCGTTCGCTACCGAACGACCGTGCCAAATCGTCCGACTTCATTAACTGATTGAATGAATGATTGATTGAATGAATGATTGATTGAATGAATGATTGAATGATTGATTGAATGAATGATTGAATGATTGATTGATTGAATGATTGATTGATTGAATGATTGAACGCATGATTGATTGAATGAATGATTGATTGAATGAATGAATGAATGATTGATTGATTGAATGATTGATTGAATGATTAATTGGATGATTGAATTAATGATTGATTATTTCGTGTTGTCGGGCGCGTCAACTGCTCTGATCGTTTATCCCATTAGTGTAGTGCGTGTTTTTATGACAGGAGGAGGCAGTAGTCTTCTCCGGCTGAATGAAGAGATCTGAAGCCTTTCTACTACTGATCATCTTTCAACAGATGATGTTTTCAGGCGTCGTCGGAAGACATCGTGCGGGTTCACTATGACCATTTTTTGATATCTGTATGTATTTGAGCAGATCCGACCCTCTGACGGAATGGTCCGACTTCGGACGACCGAAATTTTGTCCAAAATCGGACCCACTATGACAGTCGGCTTAAGGCGGCTTCACACATGTGACATTCGCCGAGCAGTGAGGTAGTTACCGTGACGTAGTAGGGAGGAATGTTCGCTCCCTTGGATGTGTACAAAAGACCGACACGCGGTGGGTAGGACGTTTACCGAATGCTCTGCGCTCGGCGAATCGCAAGCAACCCGTCCACACCACTCGGGATTAGGCAAGCCGTTGCTCGGGATTCGCCTAATGCCGCATGTGTGGAGCGGCCTTTAGGCAGTGATCGAATTGTATCAGCGTTCTGCTGAACTCGCATTGGGGAGAATGGCCGTTAACCAAACCAGACGGTGACATCATAGCACTGCGTCCGACATGTTCTGGCAAACACGGTTGTCTTCCCCGTCGAAGTGAGGTATTCAAATTCTCCACTTCGTCCCTGGAGTCACAATCTCTCAGAAAATTTTGAAAGCGGGTTCCTGTAGGTTCACGTCATAAAACAATTCATTTCGGAAAAAAATAAGTTGAATTACTGATTTACCCCTTTTTTGACCTGACAATTTCGGGAATTGTAGTAAATTGAGGAAGAGGATTCCCAAGCTCTCTGGTAATTCTGTAGATAATTCAATGTAAAATCAACTGTATTATTATAGTTAGAATTTCTTTCTCATTGTAGTAAATTGTATTTATTTACTAATAATACGGAAATAAAGATTCAAAGAAAAAGTGAGCCGAAAAATGAACATGGACCCTCCTCTATTGTACGCTTTATTTAGTCGTGCACTTGACGTAAATCAGCTGTTTCATCCAATCGGGACCTTTAATGTCGCTACAGTGACGTCACTATGGGGACGTTCAAGCTCCCGATTGGATGAAACCATGAACAGCTGAACTACGTCAAGTGCGCTGTTAAATAAATCCTAGTGTAGCTCTAGACTACTCACGCCTACAATCACCCCACGTCACCTCACGTCACCATGCTTTACCACGCAGCACATTGCGTCACCACCTGTCGTCACACGTCGTCGCCTTCCTTCACACACACACACACACACACACACACACACACACACACACCAGTGTCCCCAACCTTGTAAACATTGCGACGACCTTGGCCTCGCTCTTGGTTTCCACGGGACATTTGAAGAACACACCTGTTTTGTGAAAAATATGAGCGCGCTCTGCCGCGCTGTCAACATGAAAGAGACTCTTTGGGGAGGCAGATTGTAATATTTTCTTTCCGCAAAAGTCATGGAAAAATTTTATTACCTTGACTATGTAGGCCTGAAATCAATCACCAACGTTTATAATTAGAAGTGTACCATAGAAGGCAGAAATTTATCTTTAAAAGTCAAAGTAAAGTATCTGGACAACACCTTTGCATATCGATCGTGTGTATACGTCAAAATATTTGAAGTTTGTTAGTGACATGCAATTAATTTTAGCGAAGACTTACGAAATGTTCGTAATTTCATTAAAATATGTTTATAATTGTACAAACCTTCTTTATTGAAGTTACAATAACGAACGTTAAAATATACGTATACAATTATCACCCCTTAGTTTGTACGCCGGGTTGCTTGGTATAGGCGCAGAGGATGCGTTGCTAGGTTCACATGATTAACGAGGTATTTAGACGGAAGTTCAGTGCAATGCAGTTCAGTGCAGTGCAGCGCGAGCAGCAAAACGAGGGAACAAGTGGTTAGGTAGGTTCAGTAAACAATGGGCGAGTGAGCGAGTATGTGAGTGTGTGTGTGTAGGCAGTGGCGGGGAGGTAACTGGGCAAGCTGGAAGGGGTTGTGAAGAAGTGGGCGTGTCGGATAGAGCGTGGGCGAGGACTCGGGGGGCGGGATGTAGCTGGCGGGGTAGAGTGGGGTAGAGGGGGAAGAGGTGGGGTTGGAAGAGAGGAAGGAGAAGGGAGGGTTGGCCTGAAACGAACCAGGGAGTAGGAGAGCGGCAATATGAACAGCAGTGGCAGGGTACAGTCCGCGAGGCGGGGCGGGGCGGGGCGGGGCGGGGCGGGGCGGGGAAGATTCGGGTAGAGTAGAGGAGGATGGGGAGGGGCGGGGTGGGTTGGAATAGGCTGGTGCGGGGTGAGGTGGGGTGGGTAGGGCTGGGGTGGGGTGGACTGGAGTGGGGTTGGGTACAGTGGTGTGCGATGTGGCGGTGATGGATGGAGCGGGGCGGGGGCGGAGCGAGGCGGGGTGGGGCTGAGTGGAGCGAAGTAGGATGTGGCGTGGCGGAGCGGGGTGGTGCGGGGCGGGGGGAGCGGTGAGGAGTTGAGTAGGATGGGGTGGAGCAGGTTGTGGCGGGGAGGGGCGGGGCGGGGCGGCGTGGAGAGGCGTTCACCCCGGGGCGGTGACGCACTCGCCAGCAGCAGAGGCGGAGGCGGCGGCGGCGGCGGCGGCGGCGGCGGCGGCGGGAGCGGGCACGGGGCCATGCGCGCAGCTGGGCGGAGCGATGCGACGGCGGCAGCAGCACCACAGCCCCGGCCCGCCCGCCCGCCGCCCGCCGCCCGGCTGGCTTCCAACGTTTCGCGGAAGGGAAGCACGCAACGCGGGCCGCCCCGACCTCGCGTTCTTTTCAATTTCGCTTCTCTACGCATTTCTTCCTTTTCCCCCCCATTTCCTCCTATTCCCCTGTCCTCCTTATTTCTCCCCATTCTTTTTTTCTTCATTTCCCTCTTCCCCTGAATCCTCCCATTTCCCGTTATCTTATTTCTTCCCATTTCACTCTTCCTCCCCCTATCGTTTCTCCTTTTCCCCTAATTTCTTCCCATTTCTCGTAATCTTTACTCATTTCCCTTTCCCCCATTGCCCCTTTTCTACTCACGTCTTTCCATTTTCCTCATCCTTTTCCCCATTTACTCTTTTCTCCTTGTTCCCCCTTCATCCCTTTCTATAATGCCCCATATCCTGCGCCTTCCGTTTTCCCTCAACCTATTTCATCACGCTTCCTTCTCCCCCTTCCGTGTCCTGCATTGTTGAGGTAATGATTGGGCATTCTCTTGGCAATATTCTGAGAACTAGAGAAACTGCCGATCAGGGCAGCCTGCGCTCCCGCAGACAGTGGTGGAATTGCACCCATCTGCGTAGCTGGTGTCGGATGGCCTCCAACCCTCGTATGCAACCAACGACGCTGCCGGGGCATCGGTGTTGCCTCTGAGCCACCGCGCGCAGCTGGCGTGACTTTTGTGTGGCTGCGCCCGGCGCAAGGAGCCTGCGTGGCGCGGGGGCGGGGGCGGGGGCGGGGGCGGGGGCGGGGACGGGGGCGGGCGACCACGTCGGCTGCATGCGGGTCCCGCACTCCGCGCACGCACTCACGCACACACGCGCGCGCGCACATGCACGCACGAGAGCGCGCGTCCTTGCACGCAGAGGGTTCCGGGACGCCGGCGGCGGCGGCGGGGCGCTTCCAAGGAGACTGCGCTGTCGGGGCGCGCGGCTGGCAAGCCTTGCTTCTTCATCTCCTCCCCCTTCCTCATACCCGTCCTGTGCCTCACTTCCTTCCCCGTTTCTCCTCTTCTTCCCTCCCCCTCTCTCCTCCTCTTCCCTCCCTCTCTCTCCTCCTCTTTCCTCCCTCTCTCTCCTCCTCTTTCCTCCCCCTCTCTCCTCCTCTTCCCTCCCCCTCTCTCCTCCTCTTCCCTCCCCCTGTCTCTCTCCGACTTAAGAGGCAGGCATACAGCAGCTAATCACAATTTTAGATGATGAATCGAACCGACACACGTCATGATTGCACCCCCCCCCCCCACCTAGCGCGTACAATGATTTAGCGATCCCTATAATAAATCGACATTTGGTATGCAGGAATTCAAACACTTGCTTATATATTTCCGAAATGTGCAAAGTATCTGTGCTCGAAATAAATTAAATCAAGCAATAAGAAGTATCAGGAGAAAAAAATCTTATCAATAAATAGATCGCTCGTTGTTAATGGGTTAATACAATTTTCCAAATACGTGTTATTTCTGCTTTCCTACTGTTGCTCACAAGTATTTAATGGCATCGAATGTCTTCATTAATCCTTAATATTACTGTTCCCAGTCCTCATAATTCTAACTTTCGACGTCCGTCTACAGTCCTGATCTTTACAACTAAGACCTCCGCACGACTTGCCATTCCAAACACAAATTCCTCTATCCAGAAAGCAAAGTCGCGCTCTTGTGTTCGGGCAGAATAACGAGGTTCGGGCCAAGTACAAATATATGTAAGAGTGGGCACCGATTTAATTACGGCAATCATTGGCTCTTCATTCAGCTTTCTGTTAAGTGCAGCAGCCGTTATTTCACTGACCACTGGCTGGTTTAGGGCGATGGGTGGACAAGAACCGCATATGCCTTTTAACCAAAATACGTGAACTTCAGAATCCTTTCAGAGTATTATTTTTATTTATTCTTGGAACAGTTTCTCGCATTGCTGGGCTAATGGAAGGAATGGATATTTTACGCCCTGTATTCTTAATTAACGTAAGATATGAGGGTTTAATTGGTTGGGAGAAAGTAATTTTTTTTTTACTTTATCTTTAGAGATTAATTTTGCCTCTGAACGTAAGAACTGAACAGAGCAAGGAATTTAAAATCGGCAATTTTAAAAACGCTGAAAGGAAAGACAAACGATATCGTCATTGCACTCATATTGCTAACTTTGCACTCTTGTTGCGACCGACTCCACAAATCACTTCAAAAGCATACTCACCAGAAAATGCATGTACAGGAGGTACAAATATTATTACTCAAGTTTTAATACAGTATTCTTAAAATTCTATACCTATACACGTGATTATTGATTATTATGGAAACAATGTTGTCCCCTTTATATCTTTCCACTACTTTGTACACAAATCTACTCCTTCCAGTTTTTCCGCTAACACAATACATCTTCCTATCTCCACAGTAAACACATTTTCGGATGAACTCTATTTAAGTGACCTGATTTTTTCGAGTGATCGTCTCTTCAGAAAGTTTCAATTAAGAATTTTTATGAGTTTTCGAAATGATTAACTACTTCGGTATGGGAAAATGACACCGTTTATGAAGGTAACTAGCATAACTTCTCTTTCAATTCCAATTTCTGAAGAAGCATCATACTCTGCCGTAGTAACTGTTTTCATATTCATATTGATTGGATGAATTATATCGTGTTTAGGTCAAGTCAACTGATATGATTATTAGTCCCGTAAATAAAGTGAATGTTCTTCCCCGGGTTGAATGGCGAGACCCAGTGTCAACCTACACTTCGGCTTGTGGTTGTCTCCAGCGAGGTACCTCCTACCAGCGCCTCAGATTAGGAGATACCTAGAAAGCCGCTGGGTCCAGCTCTTCCGTTCCCCAATTGTCTCTCAGCATGTGCGGCAGAGTAATGCATGTAAGTGGAGGTATGTACGTAAAGGGTGAGGATACGACAAGGAAGAGGGAGAGAAAGAAAAAAAAGACGCGCACGGTACGTAACCCGTTCGTTAAGATACTGCTTTTGGCATTCGCCTGATATTGATATGAGAAAAAACGGAAAACCATCGACCAGAGGAGCGAGCAGCTAGAATTCTCCTCGACACAGCAGATGAGTTTGTCCTCGCTACGTAGCTAGAGCCGAAAATCCTGCCACCATCGGGACTCGAACCCCAGGCCCTCCCGGACAGATGCACTGCAGTGACATGAGTTCGTACCCCGAGCCCCCTCATACGGTTGGATACAAGCTGCACCAACATCCCTAAATGAAGAGAATTGTGAATGGTTGCACTGAATAGCACAGCAGGACGGTTTCTTGCTTACGTTACGTTTCGCTGAATGGCGTTTAACGGGGAGTCGACGCTATCGTTCTTCTACCGTCCACGTGATCCGTGGCGAGCGGGGGCGGGGCGAAAAGGGGAGGGGAGGGGAGGGGCAGGTCGGGAAAGCCTGGCGTTTTTCGCGTGCAAGCGAGAATGCAGCACTGCCCCTGATGCTTCGGCTGAGTCATCGCAGGCCTTGGAAGTTCCATTGGGCACGCCCTCGCCAAATGACTTCGCCCACGCCGCCGACAGGGACTCCCTCAGTCGTAAGCGCATCAGCAGTTGCGGCGGTGAAAATTGAAAGAAACACTTCGCCGCTTATTCCAAGGACACAGAAAATGGTACGTACGCAAATGTTGAAACGACGTATTACGTTTATGAAGGTATGTCGGTTTGTAAAAGTTCACTCGTTTTCAAATTAATTATCACACATTAGGAATCCACACATTAGGACTATAACAGAATTGGGAAACATTAAATAAAATCCAAATTTTCTCACTTATGATTTCGTTATCCATAGATAATGTTTCTCACATGCCAGGTGGAAATGAGAAATTATTAATTTCAAAACTAAAAATAAAATTTGAAAACACAATGACATTTGAAAGTATCATTTGGCTCGTATGGCGTACGCTCCTTGTATAATACGTCTCCCTGGAAAGGTCTGGATGGGTTTGAAAATGGAACATTGGAATTGACAAACTGGGTGACGCCCAGTGACAACCCTAACAGTTTCAGCATATCTGACCGCGAGAGGTCCTAGGGTCGAGTGCCGATAGAGGCGGATTATGAACTACCTAAAAAAGAATACATTGTATACACCCGCAGCATATAGGTGAATTCTAGCTGCCGGCTACTGTATTTTCGTTGTCTTTCTAATTAATACAGGCAAGTATCGGAGTAGTACCTTAACAAACGGGCCACGGACCGAGCGCTGTATTTTCTTCCCCATACTTGTCCCAACCTCTACCGTTACATTACATGCACTAAAACTGACATACATGTCGGGAGACCAGCTGGGAGCCTCGAGTTCCCGTCTGGGAGATTTCGACGCTGGGGGAGGTACATGGAGGAGGGAAACCACGCAAACATAAGTAGGTCGGCGCAGGATGTCACGTTCCAGCGGGGGCGAACTACTGCCCCCTCCCGACTAGAACTAATACGCACCATACTCGCGGGATTAATGATCAGAGTACTTGGCGTTACAGAGAACATGAAACACTCACTCGTATACAACTGAGCTCATGAAAAGAGTATTTCAGTACATCTGAGCGTACAAAGGGTGGGAAATACTCTTCCAAATTAAAAAGAAGCCTTGGAATACACAAGGAAACTTCGCAACTTATTGTTAAATTTTTATCGCTATATTGATATAAAAAAATATCGATACATTGATATTTCGATATATTGAATATAGTATTCGATTTATTGGAATTTTATCGATATATTGATATTAAATCTCTTAAGGACTAGTTTATCTAAAGAGATAAGCTGAACCACCCCTATGTTCTGACAGGAGCCCCGCTTTTAGGGACTTAATGGGCTTATATTATCATCATCATAATAACCATCACATTGATATTATTTTTTATTGCTACATTGATACTAAACATTTCTCGGTGAATCGATTCTAAATTTGTAAGCATATTCACGTAGACGAAATTTTAGCGAAATATATTGACGTTGAAAATGTTTACATCCAGCGTAAATTTTGTCCTAGGGGAATTCGCGGGAGCTAGAATTTCCTTTCTCTCACCCCCGCGTGCGGCGCTGGCGCCCCTTCGGACAGCCGCGCTCCCACACTCTCGCCGCCGCGCTCTCCCGGCTCGCGGGCTCGGCTCGGGCTGGGCGGCGCGGCGCTGCGGCGCGTCACGTCAGGGGCTCCGTCGGGGCGCAGCACCTCAGCCAAGCCAGCGCCCCACGCGCGGGGAATCTCCCAGGCGGGAGATTCTTTTTTCTTTCTTTTTTCTTTTTCTTTTTTTGTTTTGTGTTGTTTTTGTTTTTCTTGGAAATGCTGACATCTTTCGTGCAATATATCGGTGCTTTCGTATCGAAAATAGTTTATAGCTGCGTGGGTATTCATTTTCATCCATACATCGATAATTCTAGGATGTTAGCGGGAAAAAAAGTGTAAGATAAAAAATGACATTTTTGAGAAAAGATCTATATATTTTGTTGGAACAAACAATAGGAAGAATTTTTTGTTCTTTGTTAGCGGCAATATTTTGAACTGATAATTGTCCGGAAGAGCTTAATTTAGGAAGTATGAAATGATCGAATTCGCTTCCAAGAATCAGAGCTTGGACTTTACTAATACGTTCGTTCTAGAGAAAGTACACTGTATGTCATTACGTTGAAATAAAAACTACTTTCTAGTTAAAAATTATTTTCAATAAAATTCAAATAAACTCGAAACAATACATTAGCTAGACAGTCGGTGTCTGGAGGAGAATTCTAGCGGTCGGCTGCTCTGATCGGTAGTTTTTCGCAGTTCTCTGACCAGGCGAATCCGATGCAGTACCCTGACAAACAGGACAAGGACCGCATGCGATCTTTCCGTCTACTTGTTTGTTCTATCCTCATCTCTTACTTACACGCACTTAAAAATTCAACCCTACAAACACAAGTTGGGAGACCATTTAGATCCTGGCCCGGCTGAGGCGGTGCCGCGATGGAGGTAGATACCTGGAGGAGGAATAACCTGCAAACAGCATGTAGGTCGTCGCCGGATTTCACCAGTCGTAGAGGGAGGAACCATGCCACCATCACCCCGCGAAAATAACATTCACTACACTAACGGGATCAATGACCATAGAAGTCGATATATTCGAAAATGTCAGATCAATCTATCGCATTATAGCCACGAAAAATTCTATTTTTTAGGACACTTCCTCATTTCTCCTGTTTTTTTAGACTCTCACTTATCTGCGACTCTGAAGAGAGCATAGACTTCCGGAGTAGAGTCAGAAAATTCTTGGCGTCCTAGGCACAGGTGGCAACGTTTCGGCCGCCAATCTGCGACCTTCCTCAGGGCGAAATGTCCGGAGATGTACTGCGCACGAGTTTCTATAGAGCGAGGTTCCCCTCCACACGTTTTTTTATTTTATTATATAATACTCTAAAAGCCCTCGGTAATTCGTTGGTTAGCGTTCACGCTTTCTACGACGCAGCACCGGGTTCGATGTCCGGCCAGAGCAAAATTATAACTGGGAGCTCTCCATGCAATGTCCCAGTATCTGTTACTGTGTGACGAAGAGAAAGCTCACTTCTCAGGTTGAGAATAGCAGAATACAGCATCAGGATGGCTATGTGCTAACCAGACGTACCCCTTAACCCATGGCCACAAGGCCGGGACTGCTGTTAGGCCTTAGCTCGTAAAGAGCTGTTGTGCCGAAGTACATACATACTTCTAATACTATATTTCTCTCATTGCTTGTCTACCCCTTTGGCGCCGACGGGGACTTCTCTGGGGCACTCGGGGGATCCACGTTCTCTAGAGTACATCACTTCACTCAGGATGCCCACCTACTCCCCCTCTCCATTTCTGAAGTACCTCTGAGCCCCTACTCAGAGAGTCCCTTTTCCTTGGAACCATCTCGTTACTTCCACCCTCGTAGAGGTCGAGAAGCAGGCCCCATCATCGCGATATTTGTGTCAGTGTTGTGCAGGTTTGTGTAAGTGAGAGGGGTGAGGATAGGACAAGGAAGAGGAAGGAAAGATCGCGGTCGAGGATACTGCTTCGTCATTCGCCTGATATTCATCTAAGAAAACTACCGATCAGAGCAGCCCGCTAACAGAATTCTCCTCCAGACAGCGACGGAATTCGACACAGCTGACAAGCCGGAGTCGAAAATCCTGCCACTGTCGGGACTGGAACTCTAGACCCTCCCGGCCACAGGCACTGCAGTGCCATCAATTGATTCCCTGAGCTACCTAAGCCGTATGTAAAAAAGGGGAATTTACAAGAAGCCGTTCCTTGCTTGTAAGTGTGGCGACCGCTGGTCGAGTCGATACAGGCGGGGCGTGCGCCGTGAGCGAGCGGTGTGGCGCCGCGCCGGGGCGTCCTGCCGGAGCGGCGTCGGGGCGTCTGGGGGCGCCCGTGCCCCTCAACCGGGCCCCGCGCAGCGCCGCCTGCGTAAATTTATGGCATCCTGATGCGCGACGCCGGGAAGGAGAGGGGGGCGGGGCGGGGCGGGGGCGCCCGCCTCCCACCGCCCGGCTCACCCGCCAACTAGGGGAATCATCTGAATCATTTTTCATTACGTCAATATACGAGCAGACGCTCATTGGCGGCCGCATCGCCGTAGAGCCAAAACGTGCCATTTGAAACATCAACTAAAGCTAGAAACGTGGCATTTAAAATTCGGTTTACATAACGATGTTTCTAAGCAGCAAGCGGTCGATGTGTGTCGTCACGCGTTCCCTCTTGGTGACAGTTGATGTCCCTCGACCAAGATTGCCCGACACGCGCACGGCCACTTCGTAGTCCCAATTGCTGTGGTTCCCCATCTCCCCAACTCCACCCTTTGTTGACGGGGTGGTCGGAAGGAGAGAAGTTGGACCGTTGGAAAAAGACTTCCCTCGAGCATCAACGCTTTTCACTATGCGGTACCGATACCTAGAGACCTACAAGCGTGCAGCCTGCCACCGGCTGTTGCGGTGTTGGTACGAATACCACTTACCGAGCAGCGACTTTCATATTTCCCTCCCAGAAGACAATGCAGCTAAACCGCAGTCATCCAAGTGCACCATGTGACGGACATGTCCTGTTTTCCTGATATCGTTAGTACGGTTTATTTATTTCTGTACTAAACAAGAAAATTCACAACAGATGTGTTCCGTTTCTATTATCAGCGTTATCGATCAACACTTCATTTTTTCAACAACTTCACAACGTCTAATTTCTGATAACATCTCTTTCTCTGGAGATTCCATTCTCGTAGAGAGCCGATTCTCAAGAGCATGTATTCGGCGAGGGATCCCGTCAAGTGTCAAATCAAACAGGAACTTTATTTAAAGGACTAAATTCCACCTTTCAAGAGAGACAATGGGTTCCGAAAGAAGGCAGGTCGGTTGTCCTAAAACCTTTATTGCTGGTCGTTTAAGAAAGGCAACACATGCCCAAACCTATTGAAACTGCAGAGATTCGAATTCAGAATGTTAGCTGACTGGTATCAAATTCCTTAAAGGATACTTGTTGGAAGTTGCAACCAAACATATTTTCTAAGACTTGCCGGCAAAGAAATGTATTGATCAAGAAATCGAAGAACAATATTAACGGAGTCCTATCGTATTGCCAGATATATTTAAGCACAACTTTCACTGTTTTAAGCGCTTGCTTCCATGCATTACTCTTGAAAATTCCTAGAAACGTGATGTTCACTATCAGGATCTCACACCGCCTCAAGACGGTGTTTACCATTCCGAAACTCGGGAACACCAATAGAGGGGCGGGGGAGGGACAGAGACAACGGTGGACATGGTGTAAATTGCAAAGTAATTGAAGGAAAATTTTACGTATTTAAAAATTAATGATGCACCCGTTTAGCAATATATTAAAATCATTTTCTCCACATTTTTGTTAAAATGTTTTATGTTCTTGATGAACGGCAAGGGCGTATATAGATTGAACAATTTCTGCACCACGTTCTATTTTTGAAGAAGAAGTTGTTCATAATCCAATGTTGCTTCTATTGCACACCACTTCTCTACATCGACAGATACTAAAATATGATTTCAACGAGATTGTGAGCAGGATCAACTGTAAGAGAACGCTGGAAGCGGTTACGCATGACAATTCCTACACTTTTTTATACACATCAGATAAGCGTTGAAAGTCGAAATAATCACTAAGGGCTCAGAAAGGTTCTAATAATAAAAATTCTCAAAATGAAAAATCAACGTCTTACCGAAACAAAGACCGTAAAAAACTACTTTTGCCCTATGTTGACCCCACAATGGGTAAGCAACTGTTTATGTGAAACTTGATCAAATTTATCTCAATGAAGCATAAGAATGGCTCTTAACTCAGGTAAGCTATCACAAGAATCAGTTTGTAATTTATTTAGAATGAGTCAATTCGGATGTGAGGAGGTACCGGCTTAGGTGTCTCAGGGCATCGTTGGTGCCCCTGTTGTGCCTTTGTTCGGGAGGTACAAGGGTTCGAGTTCCGAGAGTGGCAGGATTTCGGACACTGGCTAGATAGCTTGGTTGAATTCAGCTAACGTTTGGAGAATTCTAGAGGCCGGCTGCTCTGATCGGGAGTTTTCCGTGGTTTCTCCGATCAACCTCAGGCGAACACAAAATACGATGTAGAAAGCAAAGAACAGAAGTAGGCAAGTTCTCCTTTGTGAATCGCACTATAGTAGATTGGAATAAACTACCTGCAGAAGCACTAGAGGCTCTTCCTTCTAATGTAGCCAAATTTAAAAATATGCTTCATTCCATCTAGATCATCTCGAATAATACTGACTGAGACATTTATCTTTATTATTATTATTATTATTATTATTATTATTATTATTAGTAGTAGTAGTAGTAGTAGTAATATTATTATTACTTTTATTATTATTGTCATAATTATTATCGTCATGGCCCTTATACAGTGAAGTGATGTGAAGTGTAGTGTAGTTGGGGGGAGTGTAGTGTAGTGAAGGGGAGTGCAGTGTAGTGTAGCGTAGTGTAGTGTAGTGAAGTGTTATGTAAACTAAAAGTGAATTTAGAGTTAGCTAGAAATAAATTGGAACTATTATATCGACCCCCTAATTCTAATAGTAAACCCAATTGTAAATGTTGAAAATGTTTAGTAATTCTAATTTTAATTGTTATCATGTTTGCCACCGAGCATTAGCTCAAAGCGAACTTTAATAAATCTATCTATCTATCCATCTATCTAACACCGGAGCAGTACTCTATCTAGCAGACGGGGCTCCCCCGTCCTCTTTCTTGCCCTATACCCACCCCTTACTCACACACAAATACACTTACACGAACTACACTACCTCCCGCGTCGGCAGACCAGTCGAGAGCTCAGAGCTTATCCAGTGTGGGGCGTTGCCCCGCTGGTGGCAGATACCTGGTTGGGGGAAACCCTCATAAGCCGAGATTTAGATGGATTCCAGATCTCGCCATCTAGGGGCGAAGATTATCACCACCTCCCTCGAAAAAAACCTGCATTACACTTACGGGACTGATGACCATTTGACGCGTCCGGGAAGATTAATGTATTAGCCGGGTGCGAGGAAGCGAACTTAATATTTCATGACAGAACCAGTGATAGATAATTTAGAGATGCAAAAATGTCCGTGTAAGCGATCATATTCAAAAACGAAGTGGATCTTGTTATAAAAAATAACTTCACAAACTGCGAAGACACTTTAAATGGGAACTCGCTTTGTACGGTTGTTATTGGTTGAAAACCGGCAGCTCAGACACGGATAAACAAAGGAGAAGTTTTCCTTATTACTCCCAGACAACAAGATATGACGATCGTATTCGACACAGCCTTGTGCTTTGGGAGTCAAATATCAGTCAAACGTATTCACGTAACACCCCTACCTATAATATGGGCAACTGCGGCATGTATTATCATCCATTTAAAAGACTACGGTACTTTCTCTTTTTTCCTTATTTAATTGCCCAAAGCGTACGGTATATAATATAGGAAGTCTTTATCGTGGAATTATTAAGCGCCAGAACGACGTTTACAGACGTCCGCAAAGGCAGCAACGCAGTGCGAGCACAGCAACGTAGTAGCTGTGTGAAGCAGAACAAAATCGTGACCCCGCTGTTGACGAACGACTCGGGAAGAAGAGTGGAGGGGGGGGGGGAGGTAGAGGATAAACGCGCACGGTATTACCTACAGCTTCGGCAGAGGCCATTTCAAATTCTAAGTAGGTGAATTTTTAGGTGGGATATGCAACACGACGTCAAGGGGTATCTCTACTTCCCAGAAGTTACATCAAACCACTGGATTTCGGATTCATTCTGCAGGACGTTTCGGTAGAGGAGAAATCTAGCGCCTGGCTTTACTGATCGGTAGTTTTCCGTGATTTCTCTGATCAATACCAGACGAATGCCGGGCAGTACTCCAACGAACTGGCTACAGCCTAGTTCCGCCTCCTGCCTTTCTTTCTCTCTCTCTCTCTCTCTCTCTCTCTCTCTCTCTTTCTCTCTTACACACTCTTACACATATACACACAATCCACATTTATCCATACACTTCCACGCCTCTTACTACCGCCATGGTCAGCGTTAGATCTAATGTGCGAGTGGTTAAAGAAAACCCACCTCCCGAGATATAATATGCACTAGACATACGATACAAAGACCTCGATAATTGCCACATCTTGAATGAATACTCACTCACTCGACCTAAACAAGTTCCGACCCTTGATGTAATAACCATTGTCTTCTTTCCCTCAACATCTGGGATCTATTCCCTACGTTTCGCTGTTGAATTTTGATACATTCTATATCTCCATTACAGAACGTTTGTTTGCAAAGTACAACTTAATGTTAAATATGGAATAAAAATGTAATTAAAGAATGATACAAATGCTAAATTATGTCAGACAATCCAAGACACCATCATCAGACTTCTCACAAGCTTGACGAAACACAAAAACATTCCACAAAATACCCCAGGCAATAGTTTAGTATTTAAAGGAATACATGTAAAAGTTGAATTAGATTGTAATTGTAACACTTAATTCCAGGAAAAAATCAAGACGGCTATGTAACGTTATATGACCGAGAGGTTGGGATTACTGAACACTTAGTGATGTATCGAGTCTTCACCCTTTCTCATCAATAGGTCTGAGAATTTCACATTTTCCTCATGAGCCTGAATTTCTGTAACAGAAGGGATCTGTTCATTGGAGGACGGAGCGGAAAAGGCGGGCGGAAGGAGCGGTCCGAAGGAGCGGGCCGAAGGAGAGGGCTGAAAGAGCGGGCCGAAGGAGAGGGCCGAAGGAGAGGGCTGAAAGAGCGGGCCGAAGGAGAGGGCCGAAGGAGAGGGCCGAAAGGGCGGGCCGAAAGAGCGGGCCGAAAGTTCGGGCCGAAAGTTCGGGCCGAAAGAGCGGGCCGGAGCGGGTCGAAGGAGCGGGCGGAAGGAGCGGTCCGAAGGAGCGGTCCGAAGGAGCGGGCGGAAGGAGCGGGCGGAAGGAGCGGGCGGAAGGAGCGGGCGGAAGGAGCGGGCGGAAGGAGCGGGCGAAAGGAGCGGGAGGAAGGAGCGGGGCGGAAGGAGCGGGCGGAAGGAGCGGTCCGAAGGAGCGGGCAGAATGAAAAGCGGCAGCGTAGCGGCAAATAAAAATTCGGGCATCTCCGAATGTTTAGCAATATTTAAATAAATGCCAACATAATCTTTGATCTGTGTGAATAAACTTATCTTAGCAATATTTTACCTAACGCTCATCACTGCACAGCACTTCATCAGTTTAAATAACCCAAAAACCTAATGCGAATTCGGAAACAAGGAGAATTGGCTGATAAATAGTGAGGCTACACATAAAAGTCGCACGAGTCAAGCAACTGGGTTTTTGTAGACCGCATCCCGGCATAGCGCTATAAAGTATGGAGTTTGAAATTCGCAAGTGAAGCGTAGAGGTTTTAGATAAAGTATCGACGATCGCGGATTATCGACTCCAACTCGAAGGGAGTGGGAATCGAAGCTTTCGATCGGATGATTCTTTCAATCTAGATCAACAGATGACAGAACAAAACCTGGAGATCAGGCAACAGACCGTGCGAGTCGTTCCCACCTAATTCTGCGCCCATTATTAAGTTCTGATTTTTCTATAATGATGTAGAATTCCTGTATTCGAGATATTGTATATTTGTATTGTATTGTAACCTATTGTATTGTATATTTTGCTCGTATGGTGATATGCACCGATGTGTCTCGATTCTCAATAAAGTGAACGTAAATGCTGGTATTGAATTGAATTGAATTTGCCTTATTTTACGTGGCGAGACTCGGGCCATCAGGCCCGCTCTTCCGTCTGACCACGCAAATTTCGCTACGCTCCTTTCATCAACTAGCAGAGAAAGGAGGTCTTTCTTGGGCGAGAAACAGGCGTTTTGAATTTAGCTCAGAGGCGTCAGCCTCTGCCTTTCCCCTCCGAAGGAAGGCGTACGAAGGCATAAAAATCCACGGCTTCGATCGCGTTTGAACCCGCGAACTTGGGTACAACAGTCCGGTACGCTAACCGTTACACCATCGCCGCCGCCACGTATGCCGCCACGGATTTGTTACCAGAGGAGTTCAATGCTATGTGTTATTGCAAAATGAAATCTCTGTGACTGGAGTCCGCTAAGAAGTAAAAATTCCTCTGGGGAGTCACCGAACCATTTTTCTCAAAAATGAAGTGATACCATGCACCTGATACCATGCACATCCGCCCCATCTGCTTAAAATAATCGACCGCTACTGAGAGTAGAGGGCGGCCAGCCCAGGTTTCGAATTGGGCTCAAGTTTCGCGAGAGAAGATGATAAAAGAGAAAATCGACATTTCCAATCAAGTGACTTTGCGAGAAACTCAGAGTGGCGTCTCCGGCACTTTTCACTGTTTGGAAAGTATGTGATATTAATCAACTCCAGATTTTCCAACGAGATTAAAAGGTTAGCGGGAAATAGATACCCGATTATCGTAGGCGTGCTCAGAGGGAGGCAACGGGAACATTTTGAAGTGGGCCCGCAGTCTTTAATCAGTTATTTTATTTCCGTCCATACGTTCAATCCCACATTTACCACCTCTTTCAACCTGATTATTTGGGAAATTGTTACGCGACACGCCATCTGGCATACTATAAATGATTCAACATTAAATAAGTAAATAGTATTCGTAAATTGCATCGTTATAATTTCATTCTCCATAATCCATAATGTTTTATTTATTCAGAAAAATGTAACATATGTAAGGAATACTTTGAATGGAAAAGAGGGCTCTTGTTTCAGGCTGAGCACGCATATGTCTCTCGCTACTCTATATGTAAATAACAACAAGAACAGTAATAATAATAATAATAATAATAATAATAATAATAATAATAATAATAATAATAATAATAATAATAATAATAATAATAATAATAACAACAATAACCGAGCGAAGTGGCTCAGTGCGTAGCGCACTGACTTCGTAATCGGGAGGTCCGGGTTCGATTCCCGGGCTGGCCATCCTGACCGGGGTTTTTCGTGGTTTCCCTCGGTCATAAAGGCGAATGCTGGGATGGTTCCAAAAGTCCACGATCACCTATCGCCTCCTAATCCATTCCTATCATCTTTCATCTTCCATACCCCCGGGCTAACAACCATGGGGGATAAAAATCGGATCCAGCTAAATGCTGGTCCCCCCAAAGAATTGTTGCAAGCACCTGCTACCGCGATAATAAATAAAAACTGAGCCACGGTAAATGCAGGATGCTTGCTTGCGTGGTCCTAGTCGGCCGATTAACGGGAAAAAAAAGAAGAAAAAAAAATTATAATTTTATCGACGGATTCGAAAAAAAATGGCTACTTTCTCCCCAGCAGACCGATTCGCGTCGAAACGCACAGTTGCCGAAACGGTGATCCAGAAGGGGTTACGGCGAGCGACTGACTGACGGCCGGACGGGCGCACAGATCGCCCGATCGCTCACCGCAGAAGCCGCCGCCGCCGCCGCCGCCGCCGCCGCCGCCACCTCCCAGGGGCGGGCCCCTTGATTAGCGCGAGGTCGCAGACCCTCCCGAGGCGGCACGTTCGCGCTCTGACGTCAGCGCCGGCGCGGCGTCTGCACCGCCAATAAGCGGCCAATCAAGCCCTGTTTCGGCGGCGACTTTCTCAGGGTGCCGCCGCCACCTCCCTCGTCCCCGCCCCCGGGCGGCACGCACGCGCCCTTAACCTTCGCCGGAGGTGCGGCGGCCAATTGGCGCGGTCGACACGCGCGAAACCCAGACAGCGACCGCCGGAGCTAATGTCGTCTCGCGGACTTGTACTCCACGCTCTTCCGACGGCTTGGCACTATGTCCGAAACGGAGGAAACGTACCAACAAAGAAGAAGAAATAAAAAGGAGATAAAGACGGAAGGAATGAGAGCGAAAGCAACGCGGGCGAATTGATTGATTAGTGATTCCCGGCACGGCAACTAACAGGGTCCTTAGTCCAGTAATTGTAGTGCATGATTTTTGCTCGGGAGGTGGTGATCGTTCCCCCGCAGTAGGGCAAGATCCGGCACCGACCTACTGTCGGCTAGCGGAGCTTTCCCCAACCAGGTATCTCCCACTAGTGCGTCACCGCCCCAGCCGGGACAAGCTCTAAGCTCCCGACCGGTCTCTGGGAATGTGGGATAGTGTAGTGCATGTTAGTGTGAGCGCGTGTGTGTGTGTGTGTGTCTGTAAGGAGTAAGGAGAGAACAAGGAAGAGGAAGGTGCATGGTCCGTGGCCCGTTTGTTAGGGTATAGCTCCGGCATTCGCCTGGTATTGATCGAAAAAAACACGGAAAGCTACCGATCAGAGCATCCGGCTGCTAGAATTCTCCTCCAGACAGCGACTGAATTCGACCTAGCTAACAAGCCAGTCTCGAAAATCTTGCCACCATCGAGACTCGAACCTAGGACCTCCCCGTTAGAATACAGGCAAAGGAATCAAAATGAAAGCAAGACGGGCGAAGGAACCAAAAGCGAAAACAGAAAGGAGAAACAATGAAAGCAAAAAGAAATAACTAAGCAAAGAGGATAGCCACAACCAGAAGGAATACGAAACGAATAGGAAAATGAACGTGCGAGACAAATGAAAACAAAAGCAACAAGAGACAAGGGAAAAAACTAAAACAATTCAAAAAAAGGAATAAGGAAGAAACGGGAGATAGAACATCAAAAACAAAACCGGAGGAAAAAAGAAAGCCACGTCAGGAATAGAATGAAGAAATACTAAAGGGAGAAAGAAGGAAGACCAAAGGAGAAGGAAACAATGCCAACAAGAGGTAAGCAACAAGACCATCATGAGATGAAACATGTGAACTGAGCCCCTTTATAAGGCTGGCATTCGAAATCAAGGCACCGTGTTAAAAGACCCTGCAGATATTGCATTGACGTAGTCTTGTGTTGACCAACTCTGTTCGTGTGAAACTATCGTAAGGATAGCTCCCATGATATGGACTGTCTGGAACCTCTCACCAACTTTTATATTATTGAAGGACGATGATGTTATTGCGAAATGTGTTGCATCGAATATTAAGTGGCAGATTCGTAAGAACTTTGTTACATCGTACACAACATCATTTGAACGAGAATTATTTTAGTGCCCTTTGCAACCTCTTGAAATCCTCCTCCCATCTCAACTTATAAGGCCCAACTTACAAGGTGGAATAAGGTTCATAAACCTCAACGTTACCAACGACCAATAACAGAGAGCATTGTGCGTAATTCTCAGGTATTCTGTTTTCTAGCAAATACAATGCGTAATGTGTCCGGCGATCCCAATAAGAATACGTCATTGTTGCCAACGCAACAGTCATGTGATCTCGCTTCAAACAAGCTACGGTGACGCAAGTGAAGACATTCGGCAAAGACCTTGGTCCACTTCATCGTCTCATAGCAGAACAAGGAAACACGGGACGCACGTTACCTGGCCCGCAAGACTAAGAGAATAGTACACAGAAAAAGGAAGGGTAATAAACAGAGGTTGTAAAACCAGTACCTCCCTTGCCTTCCTTTATTGCAAACTGCCCCATTTCTTTCGTGGTGTATTGTTCCAAGGTGCGTGTCTACGACACTTGGTCATTAAGCCGAGTTGAAGTCAACCAGTACAGCGCTCGTATTGGTGCTTTCAACTTCATACGTTAGTGGGTGATTTATCACCACGCTGCTTCAAATAATTTCACTAATCATCTCACCAGTAATTATTAGCCTTTTATCACCATTTTCGAATCATTATCACCTTTCCATCATTCATCAAAGACAAACCACTACTAGATCAGTACCAGAGACATCCATGCAACCTGTATAGTCCAATGTGCATTTTCCATCAATTTTTGTTGTTGTAAGGTTACGATTATACAAGTTCCAAACTGTGGCGCCAGAGTGTACTACTAGCAATAAATCTCCAAAATGACGCATATACTGTTGATTCGTATTAGTTCATCTAGAGCTGTCCAGTCATGATGTGGCTTCTTGGGAATACCGTGTTGCGGCACACACTAGATCCACAGTTGAGAAAACATTACATCGTATTGTAATCATATGACCTGTACTGTACACGATAGAATTCACTTGATTACGCCTAGTAAATATGATGGAGTTTATGATGTAGTATGATGGAGTTCAGTTTTACGTCCGTGCTACGGAGAGAATAAAAAAGTTAGTAATGCTGTGCGGAAAAACCGAGACGGTTCGGCAGAAAAACTTATTACATGGCCCTCATAACGAAAATGTGGATAAACCTTGTAACTAAATTTTAATATATATATATATATATATATATATATATATATATATATATATATATATATATATATATATATATGACGTGATGTCGCCAAAATTCATGTTTTTTGGGTCCTTGGTAGTGTAGGGAAAAATCGATTGACGGTAAAACGTCTGTCGTCTATCTGTGAACAACGCTAGCGACTAACTCATTTGGAGCTTATTGTCTCCAAAATTGATATTCCTCTATCGATTTGGATGATGTCGTGGCCTCTTGAATTTGAAATAGATATATAATGTTGTAACTTTACATGAAGCCCACTGGGATATTTTCAAGTTTTCAAAAAAATGGCTCCTTCGCTTTTGATTAAATTTTTTTGTTGGATGGTATGACGGCAGTTTAAGAGAATGGCGCAGATGTTATTCGTTAAAAACCCTAATTTTTCGAAAATTGCAAAACAACTAAAATATTAAAGATAGAAAATTATCCTCTGAATGAAATCTGATCCTTAAAGATAGATTTTGAAATAAGGTCATGTACAATTTTTCGGAAATAATAGTACTTTTAGCGTAATTTTTCATGAAAATAAGGGCGAGAAAGTATGTACTGTTATAGCACCACCAGTTTCTTTATGACTTTAACGTAATTAAGTTCACACATGCACACAGGCTCAAAACTAGGTTCGTATCCCATTGGGTGCAGTGTTCTATTATCTGCAATTATATGAAGAATTATAGAAAAAAAGGTATTATGAGGAATCGCGTCAATAAAAGCCCTCGGGGCAAAATACATCGAACTTTTTGTCGCCTTGCGGTCATTAGAACCACTTAGCACACGTGATACACACACATGATTCATTTTTTACCTAATTTTAATCATTCCGATTTACTTATTTTCCAATTAGCTTGATATTAATACGACTCGGTTTGTAATATTTTGATTTTCATCTGGCTTTTCACATTTTCCTCCCGTAAGTCCTTCGGGTAATTCTCTTTATTAGAGAACGTGTAACCTCATTCAACTGCTTTCATATTGCCCTCCTAATCAGTGTCATCGCGACCTAGGTGAGTTATGAAGCTTACATCGAGCTTCGCATTGAAGGCAATAACAAGAAATGATGTATCAGTAAATAATTAAATCTATTATTTACCCTGAAAGAGAGAATCAGAAGATAGTTTAGTGTTTTTTGTCAAAATAATTAAAAATCTAAAATAGGGGAGCGTCCCCTCTCCCATCCCCCCCCCCATGGCGAACCACGTGGCCACCGCCGAAGCTGATTTCCAGAACGTAGGAGCTCCGCGAACATGGCTCCTCTAGGGATACATCGAAGTCGATGTTTTCAAAACATCGATGTTTTTGTGGAAACATCTATGTTTTAAACATCACTGATGTATTTACACCGATGTTTTTTTAACATATATGTTTAGCAATCAATGTTTCTTTCTTTTCCGACATTTTGTTGCTGAATGAAAAATTCCCATGATCATAATATTATAAAAGTTGAAATAATATGAAGTTAATGAATGAATATGAAGTATGAAATAATAACTGATAGTAACACTGTCTGGATAGAAATGCTGTTTGCACTACCTTCATCGGCCAAACTCTCTCGCTAGCTCCATGCCCTTGTACTTGCTCTTCCTTCATATTCATTTCACACATTGAGATAAGGTCAACAAGTACGCTGTGCGCGTAGGGTCTGCCCCTTCCTCTCGGCGAATTGATAAACACGAACACTGTCAAATTCAATTTTAATGCACACGAATTTAATGTTAGAGGTTACTAATCCAGTCGAAAAAAATCCATGTTGAAAAATATTAAATTTTTAAATTTGAACAACAAATTTTAATTTTGAACATCGATGTTTGCTACCATCGATGTTTTGTTATCGACGTCGCGTTACTAGGCTCCTCGCGGGGAGACTTGGCCGCGGAGGAAAAGCATCGACCTGTGGGACCCGTCCTCCCCCCCCCCCTCGCCCACTGCGGCGGAAGCGAAGGCGGCGGGCGCGGGCGCCAGGTCGCTTCCTGTGCCAGTTTCGGGCGGCGGGCCGTCGCGGGGTCGACGGCCCCGGGTTCGCGCCCCGCGCGGCGCCCGCACTGCGTAGCCCCTTCCGCCCCGCCCTCCTCCACCGCCGCGCGACGGTGCCACAACGGCAAGGCGGGGGGGGGGGTGGATCTGCGCCACCGCGCCCCCGTGAAGGCGGGGGGGGGAGGTGCGAAGCAACAGGGGTGAGGGGGGCGAACGACCCGCAAAGCCCCTACCCCAATTGCCGCACTGCGACTACCCACATTCGGCCGAGCGTTGGAATCTCTGCCGCTGGCCGGAAGGGGTGGGTTCAGGCGGATCACAGAGGGGTCAACAACACGTCCACCCAAAAACTGTAACCGGGAAAATGAGGAGCTTGAGTGTAAATGACGATGTGGCATTTAGGCTGGGGAGAGAGAGCGGGGTGAGAGAGAGTGGGGGTGAGAGAGAGTGGGGTGAGAGAGAGCGGGGTGAGAGAGAGCGGGGTGAGAGAGAGCGGGGTAAGAGAGAGCGGGGTGAGAGAGAGCGGGGTAAGAGAGAGAGCGGGGTGAGAGAGAGCGGGGTGAGAGAGAGAGCGGGGTAAGAGAGAGAGCGGGGTAAGAGAGAGCGAGGGAGAGAGAGCAAGGGAGAGAGAACGAGGGAGAGAGAGAGCGAGGGAGAGAGAGCCGGGGAGAGAGAGCGAGGGAGAGAGAGCCGGGGAGAGAGAGAGCCGGGGAGAGAGAGAGCGTGGGAGAGAGAGCCGGGGTGAGAGAGCGGGAGCAGAGGGAGAGAACGGGAACAGAGGGAGAGAGTGGAGGTGCGAGAGAGAGCGGGAGGAAAAGAGAGATTATGTCTACATTACAAGTGATTTCAAGTACGGGCAACATAAAGCAGTAACGGCACGACTTATACCGCTCATTACATGTAAAAGAGGTACATTACATGCAAAACAGTGACATCACAATGCATTTTCCTGTGGAACGTGAAATATCAGTTATCAACTCGTACTCGAATGGCTCAAATGACGAAAGTAGAAATAATTTCATATTCTTACGAATTCAGACTGGCGTCCTTTCAGGTTTTTTTTCTCCTTATTTGATTATCCCAAGGAATTTCTCGAGGGTTTAACAGCTTATCACTCGAACCTTGTCCTCCGACGCCGCTCAGCCTCCGAGTGTCTCAAAGGCGATTGGGCCATTTGAGGATACAGGACCAGGCCAAAGAGCCCACTACATCCTACTGATGATGTAATAAAGATGCGCACACATTCTCAATTGCCTTTACCACCAACGGACGGAATGATAAACGGACGGTGTCCCGTAAACCAATATTTCGATATTTAAGATCCAAAAAAAACGTAGATTCTGTCTACATAACGTGTTAGAGGAAGTAATTTATTGCATTTAAGACTATTTAGCCACTTGTTCAAACCCATGGCAACATAAGAGTTTTTCTGATGAAAAATCTTCGCTTTTCATTGCAGCATTAGAATACTTTCTCTCTTCCACGTTTTCCGTTGTAAAAGTTTTTTAAAAATATCACGTTTCACATACTTACTAAAAAAATTAATGATAATCTTAATTTTATACATTTTGTAACATCAGAAGATTCCTTTCTGAATCGCTCGTATACCCAGCACTCTCTAGCCCGATCGCTTCCCTACTTGGGCGACGAGCGACACTGAATAGGCCAGCTTGCGGCGAGAGCAGTTAGATTTCTCCGAGCACCCGCAAGGAGCGATAGCGCGATGACAGCCGGCGCGCCCGCCACGCCCCACACGGGCTCCCACACGGCGTTTAAAGGTGTAACAAGCCGCTAGACAGCAATTGGCGCCCTGAACGTCACCGGGGGCAAAGCAGAAAGAGTGACCGACAAGATGGTCCTTCCGCAACTGGCTGTTCTTGTCCACATTCCGGGTGGGAGAGAGAGTGAGGGAATGGACGAATGTGGATTTCGAGCACGTCAAGTAATTGGGTCATTGATTTCATGAGGGCTCGATATATCCTGAGATATGCCGGCGCTGCTTGTCCGCTCGATCGTGAGATGCGACACCGACCTACACGTCGGCTAGTGTTCTCCGGGGCACCGCTCCAGCCGAGACAAAGTCTAAGCTCTCTACCGGTCTCACGGCATGTGTGGTAGTGTAGTGCATGTTAGTGTAAGTGTGTGTGAGAGGAGAGGATAGGACAACGCAGAATTGAATCGCATTTGAATCGATGCCTTTGACGTCGCGAGACTCGACCGCTCTTCCGTCTGACCACGCAAACTTCCCTACTCTCTTCACCCATAGGTGGAGAAAGGAGCTATCACCGCGCGATTTGAATTCAGCTCAGAGGCTTTATTTAGGCTTCAGGATCGTTTACATACAGTACATCTACTAACATGGAACAGCCGGCTTTACTTCCCCTCCGAAGAAAGGCGCACGAAGGATATTTTAGACCCTAAAAATCCACAGCTTCGTTCGGAACCCGCGGACTTGGGAATGACAGACACGCTAATCGTTACACCATCGCCGCCGCAAAGGATAGATCGCGCGCGGTCCGTGGCCTGCTCTATCATTCTCCTGGTGATGAAACCACGGAAAACTACCGATCAGAGCAGCCGGCAGCTAGAATTCTCCACCAGTCAGCGGCTGAACTCGACTTAGCTAGTGTCGAAAATCCTTCCACCGTCGGGACTCGAACCATCGGACCTCCCAGGCGGAGGCACTGCGGCGACATCCACTGAGCCACCGCAGCCTGCAGGCGTACGCCTCATAGCCGGCGGCTGCGGCGGCGGCGGCGGCCACGTCGGTTTCCAGGACGAAAAATCTCCCCCGCCTGCAGCGCAGCGCCTGCCTGCCTGCCTGCCTGCACCGCCGCATTCGCCGCTGCCGCGGAAGGAGAAAGTGGTCGGACGGGGCTCGAACACGCGACGCTTGCGTCAGCGGCGGCGGCGGCGGCGGCGGAGGCGGCACTGCGTCGTGGCCCAGCCACTGGGGCATGGCGTCCTCGGGCTCCCGCACGTACAGCGCGTTGCACACGGCGGGGGGGAGGCTATGCGCAAGAGAAGGGGGAGATACCTCCCTGCGTCTGCCGGGGACGTTCAACTCACAATCTCGCAAGCCATTGCAACTGTGTTATCGAAGCTGGCGCTGTGCTTTTTTTTTACCCTTAATTATTAACATTTGTATTATCCATTATATGTCCCGTAAAGGGACACTGGCCTCGGTGCCGTTAGATACCGGGGTTCCCAGTCGGTCACCCAACCAGGAACCCGCGATGTCTAGAATTCGCTTACCCTTCGTGACTTTAGGAAGTTAACGACTTCGGCTAGTGACGCCGGTTTCGCGGTAGTGGCCTTTCAGTAGAACCATCCCAGCTTTTGCCTGGATGACCGAGGGAAACCACGAAAACTCCTGTCATGATGGCCGGCACAGGGTTAGAACCCGGTCCTCCCGGATGCGAAATCATCGCGTTTCGCCCTGAATCACTTAGTTAGAGGCCCGCAGCAGCAAAAGTGCTGCCAAACAAAACCACATAAAATGATTTTCCGAAATATAGCACCCACACTCCTTAAGAGCAATAAATATAATGCTCTCGTATAAAGTTGCTATAAATTAAATATTTTAACAAAAACACTCTTTAAGAACAATTGCATACTAAAGTACTACAACATTTCGTCGCATACCAAGAATATGAAAAAAAATCTTATCCATAACGCAACACTTAACAAATATTTAATTATGACTGTCTCGCCGTTGCAGCCTTGGTCTCGCAAGCGCCAGCTCTGTCATAAGTAGTTATGTATAGCGTTCGAGAAATCAGTCAGTTTGCGTAGTAGGCGGAATAACAAACAAATATTTGCTTTTTTTAGTCAAAATCGAAAGTCTTTAATGGTATTTGTATTTTTGTAGGCTGCATAGTTTTCGTTCAATTTCCGCGCGAATTAGAAATTAGCTATGATGGAAGTAAGCTTGACTTGCTATGCCATCCTTCCGCTTCCTGTAGAGCTTCTCTTCCTGTTCGTTGCCGCCTTCCGCCCCACCCCGCCACGCCCATTACTGACCTCGGGCACACGCCAGGTCAGCCCCGCCATGACATGATGCGTCCTTCCATGCTGTGCATTGCACTGCCACGTATACAGACTTGTTGTTCAACTTTCTGAATAATGAGATTAAAAAAAAAAATACGAAAAACCTCTGCTCAAATTGAGACGCATTAATTCAAGTGAGAATCTAAAAGAAACTGAAAAGGAGTATGATATTGCATATTGTTTTTATACACAAATTCCTTGAGAGATGCAAATCCAAAACAACATTGAAATCCATTCGGTAGTTCTCTTCTTTTTAGAGCATAAACACAGCGACCATCGGCGGAATTTTCTTTTATATATGAAAAAAGTATAGGGATCATTTTTTTTTTAAATGAACATCAACTCACCCCACCTATTTACAGTATTTCCTATTATTTACAGTACTTTTTCGAATTTTATCGCAAAATCAATAAAAATAATTTACGCAACTCCATTGAGCTTACTTGTGTCTCGAGAAAAAAATGAGCACATTTTGCACATAAAAAAAATAAAATCTCGATACTCAGCTGATATGGCTCACGATCATTTGCTTGGGTGAGAGAGTGAGAAATTGCATATTAAATAAATAAATAAATAAATAAATTGCGGACTTTTTGAGACAGCGCCAACGTCCGGAATTTGGATTCCGGTACCCAGCGGTGGAAAGCTTGCGCGCTGCCCGGTATGCGAGGTAGCCGGTTGCGCAGCGCTCTTCCTCCGCCCAATTAGCGCGGGCGGGCGCTTCTTCCCCTCCCCCCTCGCTTCACTCCCGCCCCGCGCCGCGCCACCGCCGCCTGAAATAGCTCAGCGCTGCAGCCTGGGCTGCGCGCCGCGCCGCCCCGCCCCGCCCCGCCCCGCCCCCTTCCAACCAAGCCCCGCCCGCCCCGCTCCACCTTCCCTCCCCGCCTCTCCCTGCCCCGCCCTCCCCGCTCCGCTCCGGCCTCCTTGCCCCGCCCCGCTCCACCCTCCCCGTCCCGCCCCGCCCCGCCCCCTTCCAACCACGTCCCGCCTCGCCCCGCCCCCTTCCAACCACGCCCCGCCCCGCCCCCTTCCAACCACGCCCCGCCCGCCCCGCTCCACCTTCCCTCCCCGCCTCGCTCTGCCCCGCCCTCCCCGCTCCGCTCCGGCCTCCTCGAACCGCCCCGCTCCACCCTCCCCGTCCCGCTCCCCTCCGCCCCGTCCCGTTTCTCCACGCCCGCGGGCTCCAGCCGCCACGCAGACACTTGCTTCAGAGAGTTCACCTGTGATGACTAGCTTCGTACTACGGATGCGACACCAACGTCGATGTTTTCAAAACATCCATGTTTCTAAAAATGTATCAGTTTTTTTAAAAACATCGGTGTATTGAAACCGATGGTTTTCTTTATTATCGATATTTTGGGATCGATGTTTTTAAGTTTTGGAGGGTTTGTTTGTGAATGAAAAATCACAAACTTGTAAAAATTTAACCACTGTGTTTGTGTTCGAACGAAACGATCGCGATCATTGAGCTGTCTACCATCCGTTGCCCGAAATGATTCTTACGCGATTCCGAAACAGTAATAGCTATATCGATATAAAAGTATTAAACTACTACGTAAATAGATTATATAATCAATTTCTGAGCACCTGATACATGTGTCTTGAATCATCATTGTACTTTTCTCAAGGAAAGACGTAAGAATCTTCCTTTTTAATTGACTCAACGTCTAAAAAACTCGATGTCCACTCTGATGATCTTTCAAATTTCGTTATTGGGTCAATTATAATATATTATAGTTTACAGACAATGTTAAATAAAAACATCACTAAATGCTTAATTAATTCCTCTAATATTTATAATAATCTAAAACTTCAGAAAACAAGTATCATGTTTTTTTAATTACTGTTAACACTTACCGAAGAAAAGTACACTTCAAGGCTCCACGATTTCACATAAATGTTGCTCACACTCACCTGAAAATAGAAAGTCAATAATTAGTATTTTGCTAAAATAATTTCAATGACAAATTGAGAATACACGTTCTATATGCACATTTCTTTTCTTACATTAACAAGTATACATGAAGAGTTTATTCAAATACGAGGGTTGCCTAAATGTTTATTTGAGAAAATTAGGTGTGTGGTTATGTGACATTTGTTTGTTTACTAGCAAGGCAAGAAATGTGTAAATGTTGTCAATACGAGTTCGTATTGTATAATTCAGATTCGTATAATAAATCAGATGGAAAGGGATGATCGAGTAACACCAGTTATTCGCAGTTTTTATTAATCCACACATCTTTTACAGTAATACAGACGTGTGATTGCATTATACGTATTAAACATAACAAAGGTTGATGATATACAATGTACAAAATATTGAGAAACGCGTGCATTTCTGTAAAAGATGCTTGACATAAATGAAATCTGTGTTGGTGTAAATCAAAGTTCGTTTTATTTGGTCGTCCCTTTATACTTGATATAGTATATTCGCATACATTATAAGGAGACTTGTGTAATGGAACATTCAACAAATAGCCTTAATGCGATATGTGCATATTATATGTTAAAAATAAAATGTTCAGCAGACTTAATTCTCATAATTCACTAAAGCACAAAACCAGTGTTAAGGTTGCTAGAAACAATGAAATATATGATCGTCTACACAGATAAAAAAAATTAATTTATGATCTCTAGTTCGGACGTGGGTAATGTCTTGTAATACCCCTCAACGGGTGTGGCAAAGAATAGCAACTGTTTAACTAATGTATTCTCTTAAATATAAACACGTGTGTGATACCGTACATGGAGATTAAATATAAATGTTATTCACTTGTTCCCATTATCGTCCTGAAAGTTCAGCGCGTAAACCAAGAAGCCTGGGATCGACTCACGGACGGGTTAACTAATCCTGTCAACAATTTGAATAATAATCGCCATCCACTAGATTTTTGCATTTTCGTAACAAATGAACTTTGTACCATCGCAAAATATTGCAGAGATAAATATACAAATCTTTCCATTTCCCTCCTGCATCTTCTAAAACCGCAAACTCCATTTCAACACCTCCCGCCCACCAACCACGAAACAAAACCATCAAAACCACGTGAACACGGTTGCGTCCATCACCAGCAGGTTGGGTTTGATGCGTTGTTAACTTTCATAAAGGGTCAAAGGGAAATAAAAAAAAAGGACTCCCTGCGAACTCCCCTTCGCACAATATGTACTCCGCTCGATCGACCACACCCTAAAACCAGCCATTCATCCCTTCTCCTCGCGCGCACGTGTCATCGCAGTCCATAACGCGATCCGCTCTCCCTCCCCCCATTCTCCCCCACGCGCTCTTTTTTTCGATTTTTTTTTTTAACGGAATTTCAACTGACAGGTGATGCGCGACTGTTCGTTCATGCGCAGTATCGCTTTACCCAATACTCAACCGCAGGGCGATCCCTGCTGTAGTAGTGGGCAGATCGCTCATATTAGACTGTGGGATTCAAATCCCTGTAGATCGTCGGGGAATTTGCGGGGACCAAAGAGGGTTTGCGGTAGCGTTTCCCGTTGTCCTCATTCCTCGTTTTACTAATGCTCCATCAACATTGATATCATATATATTACTAATTTGCAAATGCGCGCAGAAATTTAAAATTAACTAAGCAGCATTTATCCTTTCGAGTGGTTTCTGTAATTGCGTTAGATATTATCGAAACTCTAGAAAATTAAAAAAAAATATATATTATATTACTAATTTCCAACGATGCACTTTTTCGACTAAACTTCAGAGCCTCAGACGATTTGAGCTGTCTATGCCTTCGATAAGTACACAAGAACCTGGGACAAATAGAAAAACAATGAGACAGTTTCGGTTTTGTCTGAAAAATGCAAGAATTCGATTGCGTTATTCAGCTTATTTTGTTACTGTGCGTACCGACGTAATTATCATACTCAGTGTATCACTGATTCCGACACAGCTGACAGTGCGACAACAACTCTCCAAGGAAGAGGTTGTCCGCCGTTAAATATTTTTTATTCACGTGTTGCGTTACGGTACAGCAATTCTTTTAATATTCTCGGTATGTAACAAACTGATGTACTTTATACTTGGAATACGTAAACTATACAGCCGACAGCTAGAATTCTCCTCCAGACAACGACTCAACCCAGCTATGTGAAAATTCGCCACCGTCGGGACTCGAACCTAAGACATTCCGGTCAGAGGCACTGCAGTGACATCAGTTGATTCCTTTAGTACCCACCTCTCCCGGTACCCGCATCAAAACATCGATATTTAAAAAAAACATTGATTGCTTTCGTCATCGACGACTGGCAACATCGACGACCGGCAACATCGACGACCGGCAACATCGACGACCGGCGACATCGACGACCGGCAACATCGACGACCGGCAACATCGACGACCGGCAACATCGACGACCGGCAACATCGACGACCGGCAACATCGACGACCGGCAACATCGACGACCGGCAACATCGACGACCGGCAACATCGACGACCGGCAACATCGACGACCGGCAACATCGACGACCGGCAACATCGACGACCGGCAACATCGACGACCGGCAACATCGACGACCGACAACATCGACGACCGGCAACATCGACGACCGGCAACATCGACGACCGGCAACATCGACGACCGGCAACATCGACGACCGGCAACATCGACGACTGGCAACATCGACGTTCCGACTTCGCTCTTGCACCGCTAGTGCATACCCCGGGGGCGCGCATCACCCTTTCCGGGCAGCATCGCTGCGGAGACAGCGCGGGGGGCGGAGGCGGGCGGGGGGCTCATGTGCGATTTATCAGCGAGAGATTATTCTCCCCGCCAGCCTCCCCTCCTCCTCCTCGCCCGCGGCGTGGGCGGGGGCGCGCGGTCGACGACCCGCTATCGACCCGCCGCCGCCCCCGCGCCGCACCCGCGTCGCTCCCGGAGGCGTGTTGCAGGGAAAGCGCCCGCGCGCGCGCTGCTGTTGCCACAGGGAAATTCGCAGACGCATCCCGCCCACACCCACGCCCACGCGCACCGGCGGGGCGGGGCGGGGCGTCGAACCCAGGCCCCGGCGGCGGGCGTTTGCGAGTCGGTTGATTAAAAGGGTAATTAGTGCATGTCCTGAAAGAATTGAGGCTTCCGGTGAGAGAGCAAACCCACAAAATTCAAAGTATAGATTCAGGAATGTATTCGATTTCGAACACATGGAATACGTCAATACATCGATGTTTTGAATTTCGTGGGTGAGCTCCCTCACACTGGATGCCTCAATTCTTATCGACGGTACTTCCCCGCTCTCACCCCCCCCCCATGGGATAAAACGCCCACTGAGCTTGCAGCTGGGGGATGTTTCGAGTCAGGTGATAACGAAAAAGATAATTATTGTCGTAGTGTAAGAATACTTAAAGACAGTACGCACCTCCCCCGCCGCTACACACGGCATGGGTCAACTTACGAACCTGAGAATTTTTGGAGAATTATTCAAGTATGTTGCTGAGGTTGATTGGTTAGCGATTCCGGGAGGGTCAACAAACGATTTCATTGGTACCGTAAGTGTAGTGCATGTTTTGTCGCTGCGAGGTGGCGGTGATCTTCCCCTGTTGGATGACGAGATCTGACACCGACCTTCCCCTTCGGCATGCGGGGTTAGCCCCAAACAGGTTATCTCCCACCAACGGGGCATCGCCCCAGACGGGACAAGCTCTAAGCTCCCGACCTATCTCCCGGCATACGCGCTTGCGCAGTACATACAAGTGTGTGTCTGTGTGTAAGAAAGGGATAACGATAGGACAAGGAAGAAAAAAAATCGCACGCGGTCCGTTTTTTTAGGGTACCTCTCCGGCAATCGCCTGATGTTGGTCAGAGAAACAACAGAAAATCGCAGATCAGAGCAGCCGGCCGATTGAATTACCCATCAGATAACGACTGAACTCTAACTAGTGTCTAATACATTACCACCGTCGGGACTCGAACCCTAGAACCTCCCAGTCATGTGCACTTCAGTGACCTCAATTGATGCCCTGAGCCACCTAAGTGGGTTTGTCGTTTATGGAAAGGTTAACTATTGCCGTAATGAATTCTTAATTTTTCACTACACCCCTTCCTCGCCTGCACCCTTAATGGAATAAGAGACACCGAGTTGTCGAACCCTGGGCCGGTTCGAAGATTTGTCGAGTTGGTTGATTAGAGAAAAGATAGGTATTGTCGTAATTTGGTCTTAAATATCAGTTCGCCTCCCTCCCGCAGCCACAAAAAACATGGAATAACACGCTGAAGTGTCTCAGGGGGATTTTTTGAGTCTGCTGAGCCTATCTAACTACCTACCTATCAATCTATCTAACTACCTACCTACCTACCTAACTATCTACCTATCTAACTACCTATCTATCTACCTACCTACCTGTATATTGATTTTCACCTACATCAATCCATAAACATGTCGTTGGCAATTCCGTCTGAAGGTTTTAAAGGAATTCCGGCAAAGACTGAGCAACGCCAGGTCCTGTACTCACGGGAAAATCCATCACCTGCATATCAAAAGCAGTCGCCTCAGGTGTGCCCGAAAAGACTTGGGAACTGAGGCTCCTGATAAAGATTAAAGAGTTCGGCTAGAGTTGATCTGAAGAAACTACCGATCAGAGCAACCGACCTCCAATGAAGTCCCGTAAAGCGCTTCAGTCCAACTATTTAGTTGGTGTCGAAATTCTTGGAAGTTATTCAAATTTCTGTCACCAAACAGGTACACGAGCCAACTAGATTTTAAACGTTATGTTCATTAAAAAATAACAAAATACGGCAAATGTTTACACTGGAGGAAATCCACATAGCACATTGTTTGGGACAAAATAAGATATGATGGAGTAGGCAACATTGTTGTAAAATCACATGACAGTCCAAAAAGATGGTAACGCTGTATCAATATAAGAAGAGCAATGGTTTTTTGCATTCAAAAGGCTTTGAAGAATATCATTTTTGAATAGATGTCGTGGACAAGTGTTCGGTAGACAAGTGGCCAACGTTGAGTTTTTAATTTAGAAAATTTTAAAATATCTTTATATCTGGGTTCACTACAGTAAATAAGTACTAGAAAACAAGATTACTACATTTCTATCGATTTTTCATATCTTTGGTCGTTAGTGGGTTAAAATAGGTCAGCTAGGAATAATATTCTCAATCCAACCCGAAAATACACATTTACAAGCAGTATTTGAAATAGAGGAATTGTTTTTTAGGTGGCTCAGGGCATCAACTGATGCTACGGCAGTGCATCTGTACGGGAGGTCTTAGAATCGAGTCCCGCCGGTGGAAGGACTTTCGCCATTAGCTTGTCAGGTAGGTCGAATTCAGTCGCTGTCTGATTGGCAGTTTTCCGCGATTTCTCCGATCAATATCAGGCGAAAGCCGAAGTAGTACCCTAACACACGGGCCACAGACCGCGCGCGATCTTTCTTTCCTCTTCCTTATCCAATCCCACCCCCTTACGTACACACACTTACAACCACTATACTACCACACATGTCGTTAGGCCTGCCGGCCGCTCACAGTTTGTCTCGGCTGGGGCGGCGCCCCGCTGGTGGGAACTGATTGAGAAGCAGCCCGCAAGCCGAGGGGTATGTCGGCGACGGATCTCGTCATCCAGCTGGGGAATATCACCGCCGCCTACCGCGATAAAAGCACTTCCGGAACAAATGACAGCAGCTGTGAACGCGCCCGGGATCATCAATCTAAAATATCCTATGTGGATCACTATATCCTTACATTTTTTTCGCTCTCCGAAAAGTAAGTTCCCATCAAGTCAGCTGCATTACATCTGATTAGTGGTGATATATCTCGGCTCCCGCAGGACAGCTAAGAACCCAACACTATTAAAAGAGCTTTATTCTTTGTGTTACGAAGGCGATCAATGTTTGCAAGTAAAAACTGCTGTCAAATCGACCACAAAAGTACGGACTCAGAACAGTCGCTTTAAAATATAGAGTAGGTGAGGAGAGTAATTCATATAAGAGGCATTCCTTTACACGAAAGTGAAAGTGATTTATCGACACCCAATTACTTCCATTTCTTATCGAAGACAGACTGTCATGAATAATTGAAACATCGAAAGCTAACCGAGTGAAAGTGGTCGGTGCAATTCGCAATGGTCAGATTGACTCCCGCATTCCGGTCCAAACAATCTCAGTTCGACGGCCGTCGATTGCCGGAAGCTGGGAGCCGAATTCCTGAGACTCATTTGCGGTTTCGTAGCAATTCTAAAAAAAAAAACATATACACTGCGACGTTTATTGAATTCAATACAAAAACAATTCAACAACTCCTGATTGCAACGTACGTCTCATAGCTTGTCTCGATTTGGGCATGAACATTCATGCACATGCTGTTCCACTGAGTACTGAGGATTGTACGAGGTGGTTAAAATATGCAGAGCCCTGGGAAACAAGCAAGACATTTTACAGCCGCAAGCTACGCAAGAGTCAACGAGAAAACAGCGTAATGTGTATGTGCAACAGAATCATAATGCAAGCAAATTGCGTCTAAAACAGGTAATAAAACTGAATTCAACATGTAACCGACATCGTTACCACAAAACGTAGTGCGTGAATAGAAAAGGTGTTTTTACAGGCTCTTCTTCAGAGTTGTTGCAGTGTCCTTCCAAACTTTGATAAAGATTAATACAACACAAGTGCAGAAAATTTAAATAATACATTGGTAGATACACATTTTTCGCCTGTCTCTAAGAGCATATTGGTTCCTAATATATTTATCCAGAGGCCAGAAGCGGTGCCGCAGAACTTAAATCTAATAGCTTCGCAAGATGCCAGTAGCAGTGCGTAAGATAAACATTTTTAATTGAATAGCAATATACAGTCGAATCAAGTGAAAGAAAATTATAGTATTTTATTAAAATTTGAACCAATTCCATTAAAAATAATAATCATAATCATTGTGATTTACATAAAATTTATCTTTTTCGTCTTTCACAAGGATAGAATTGAAAAAAGGCCGGTAAACGCAGAATATTTTGCTAGCGCAGTATAAAAATCATATAACGTTCGTGAGAATACTCTATTTAATTTTTGTTCTTTTTGAAGGCAACCGTTCATTCTGCCAAACATGTTAACATATTTATGGCATTTTGGTGAAGCAAACTCCAGAGCAAGATTGTAAGTAACTTTTTTTAAATCTTGAATTTCATTTGTTCATTTTGTTATTTTGTCGCCCTGGGGGCGAGTGGTTTATTTTCAATTTCCATCCAAACCGTAACACAGAGAAACCCCATCTGTCAGGAGAAAAAAATCATTACTTCCACGATTTTCAACCAACATGAATGATCAATTTGATTTTGCTTTCCACTATTTTCTGGTTTTTTATTCGGGTATGTTCATTAAAAACAAATAATTCTCGGGAAAGGTTTGTGGTCTGTTGAGTGAAATATGAACAATAACAATGGATTTATGAGTCTGCGAACTTGAAAGTGGAGTATGATATTCATGCCAAGGCTTTAGAAAAAAACGGTGCAAATGAGAGAGAGAAACTTTAAAATGGAAGGGAAAAAAATCAATACGCTTTTTCCTCCTTCGTAACGGGAACGAAACTTTCGAGAACTAATAAGTGCAAAGACGAGAATCAAGGCGTTACTTGCCAGCTGTTTAATTGGTTTAGTTGAGGCTGCGATCTTACATGCAGCTTATGGAACTCGGCCGTCCTTCCAGGTCTGCAGAGTGGTATCGAATGAACTTCAATTGTACGGCCGAACTATGCCATTTAAAATGGGAACAGACAATGTACAAACTTATTTCGAGAGTTTATGAACGAAAATCGGCAGACCTCGATGATCGACGTGGCTAAGAGCGTGCGCCGACTCTGCGCTCCGGTCCGAAGGGTCGGCCTTTTCAACACAAGAGAGCCACCCAGAGTTTTAAAAAACACCCTTCATCTTGGAGACTCATCTCCAATTTCGCACCGACGAAGTGGTATTTTCGCTCCCCGCAGCTGCCTGCAGGAAATGTCATTTCGCTGTCATTTACACAAAACCAGCGTTTTCTCACGGCCGATTCGTGGTTGTGCCAGTTCCTTCTCCGGAACGAAAAACAAAACAAGGCTCCAACGCAGAAACAATGGCATGAGGCGAACTACGACTCAATGGAACAAGTAACGTGTCCTCGATCGCGCCAGACGATTACACAGCCCCCTTGGCACTCCTGTTAGAAGCATTAAGTTTCTTCTTATTATCGATGAATCACTAAATGAATAAAATAATAATATGAATAAAATTTCACTAAAATCACATTACAATGTCTTTTTTTGTCTAATTGAATGGATGAGTGGAAGAAACTCGGAATACAATTTATTTACGAATTTTTGTCCACAAAATGTTTTTAAAGGAAAACAAATTAACTAAATTAAATTGAAACACGTAGCGTATATTCATGGTACAAAGTGCACTAGGTATTCTAACATGCTGTGAGAATTTTTTTATTGTTATGTCGAAGGGGTATTTTCCAACTTGGATAAAGGAGGGCCGACCTTGCCTAGAAACTAGCGAACTTACGCAGTAAACTTTTTTTTCCTGTTCAAAAAGATCACTCATATGAAAATACTCTATATTTTCTCTTCAATCACTCTACCCCAAGATACGATGTAAAACCAGGTTTTGCTGAATGTTTTATTGTGTGCTCTAACTGAGTAATGATCTTCACAAATAATCTAGTATTTGGTGGGGTCTTTTTAATATCATAGGTTTGAAGTGCTTTGAAATTTGTTTTCTACAATTTTCTTCATTTCCAATTAATTATTATGGCTATCTTTATTAACCTTCGTTGAGACTTATATTTTATTTCGTTTCACATACGCAAAACACAAATTGTGTATATCGTGCAAGTACACGATATTGTACTTGTTTTGTTGTTATTATTATTAAATATTATATTATATTATTTTAGTATTATTATATTATTATTTTAATTAAATTAACTCAAGAAAACGCGCGTAGATAGTGCCAGAATACTACCTGGCAAAAGTGAATTCTATTTCAATATTAAATTTCTGTACCTACACCTTATAATCGTATCTGCAATGGATTAATGAATGAATTAATTAAATTTCATTGGTATGAAGATGTGATGCAAATGATGGCTGAGCAATGGTGTAATGAGAGGTAGGGAGAACGTGAGAACCCACGAAAGTAAGCCTCGAACCCCCTTAACCAACTCAAATCGTTCAAAGTTTCAATTGAGGTCACTGCTGTGCCTCCAACTGGGGAGGTCGAGGTTCGAGTCCTGGCGGTGGCGGAATGTTTTTACTATAGCTAATAGGGCGAATTTATCCGCTGTTCGGAGGAGAATTCGGCGATGGTGTGACGGTTAGCGTACCGGACTGTTATACCCAAGCTCGCGGGTTCAAACCCGATCGAAGCCGTGGATTTTTAGGGCGACAAAATCCTTCGTACGCCTTCCTTCGGAGTAGAAGTAAAGCCGGCTGTCCCATGTTAGTAGATTTACTTGCATGTAAAAGATCCTCAAGCCTAAATGACGCCTCTGAGCTAAATTCAAAATCGCCTGTTTCTCGCCCAAGAAATACCTCCTTTCTCTGCTAGTTGATAGGAGCGTAGCGAAATTTGCGTGGTCAGACGGAAGAGCGGGCCTGATGGCCCGAGTCTCGCCACGTAAAATAAGGCAAATTCAATTCAATTCTAGCAGTCGACTGATTTGATCGGTAGTTTTTCGTGGTTTCGCCGATCAGCACCAAGCGAATACCAGAGCAGCACACTAAAAAACGGGTACGGAGCACCCGAGATCATTCCTTCTTCTTCCTTGTCCTATCCTCACCCCTTACTTATACACACACACACACACTTACATCCACTACACTACCACACAAGTCGGGAGCTTAGAGCTCGTCCCAGCTGGGGCCCGCTCGTGGAAGATACCTGTTTGGGGACAACACCGCAAGATGAAGACATGTGTAGATCGTTGGCGACAAGCGTTGGATCTCGCCATCCAGCTTGAGAGGAAAATCGCAGGCACCTCCCGAGGTGGAAAACATGCACTACGCTTACGGGGCTAATGAGCTTAGCTGCTGCCCCTCCTGGAAACATACTCAACGAATCCACAGAACTCCGATCTCGACGATAGAAGGCGAGCGGTCCGCCAGCCACCCGTCTCGTCGCCCTCACCCCAAGACAATACTTCCTAATCCGCGTGTCACGCGGCAGACAGCCTGCCGGCCGAACCTTCGCTTCGCCCGTTACTCGGCCCGCAACGCGAAATGTCACTTCTCCCCGCTAAGAGACGCTCCGTCGCTCGCGACAGGGGCGCGGAGCTAACAAGGGTGTTGCCATTCGGCCACACGTTGACGTATGGATACACTTGGGATATCAGGCAGTTGTTGCACGGCGTAGCGTACGGCTGTCGACTACAATCTCGATCATGCAGACGCATGGAGAGATACGAAATTCTGAGGGTGAGGAAAAATCGTCAGTGATGTCGATTGCTGTAATGGTTTGCCGTGCAGAATCTCCCTACTGGTGGTGCCTTTATCGATAATGATCAATCGATGTTAACGTGTTACCGGTATATACATTTGCAGCAAATATAAATTAAAATATAATATAAATTGCCCCGTGTTGGAGTATTTCTCAGAACTTTCAATTTATAACAACAAAATATTTATGAAACGATAAACCTAAACAATTAGAAATATTTTTTAATGTAATAATTTACTTCGTGATGAGTTTTATTAATTACGTAATATTCATAAAGGAAATAGTTAAAGAAATGATGTTATAAAAAATAATTCAAACAATGTGAATTAAGAGTAAAAATATAAACTTTAATAAATGTCTTCGAGATTATTTTTTTTTCACTATTTCACTTCTGTATAGACGGTAGCGAAATAATTTGTTTCTTAATTGAAAACAAACGCTCTCAACAATTTATTTATCGTATCAGCGAGAATAACTGATAAAAGCTTATAGAAGAGTTTGGCCATCTAAGATTACCTCACTTATTAACATGAATTTGATTTTTTTTTTTTAATTTTTCAGCGTTGTCACTTATGTCTTCGTTAACTGTAGGCCGCATACCTACGCCGCATAGACCTTATTTATACGACATTGTTTTATTTTTTAAAAGGTCTTAACGAAAAAAACTCAAATGTAGACACGATAAACTATTAATATACGCGTAGGCTACACGTATACCTAGAGTAATATTTCGGTGGAACCAAAATATATTCTAAAATATTTTAATCGTTCGTTAGTTCCGGATAATATTTATAATCGTTCCGTAAATTTATATTCTTCATATATATATATATATATATATATATATATATATATATATATCATATTTTAAATATAATAAGTGAATAATTTCTAACAAATGCCAACCATACAAAACAACCACCCTATAAGACATACAGCCTAAATCGTAGACGACATAATTTAAGGAATAAGAGGCTCCTAAAGCATTCATTAAGAGATTAAAATAACTGCTCTCTAATAGACATCCGTATTTCATTAAATGTTCCTTATAAAAGCGGGTCGAGTGCTTTCATTAGTCACCGGAAAAGAGGTATTGAGTCAATTGCACCAGCTGTTTCGAGATTGAAAGATCACAGCGTATACACACTGTATTTTTGCAGTAAAAAGAGCGTTTAATTTGACTTCTGCGGTTTACAACGTATGATATAAGAGTAAGTGCCATGTAAGAGCGACAGTAGATATTCCGGAGCTTAAGAAAGCGTCCGCAGATAGCACTTATCGTCCGCTCGTAATTGTACACTTACAATGGATGTCTATGTTTCTGATTAACCTTTTCGTAGTACAAATGATGTGTTGCGCATAAAACTGGAAATGCAAAATCATTGCCACCGTTTTCTATGGCAGGAGTAACCGTCGTGTAAGAACGTAAGGGTTAAGAAAAGACGGAAAGAGGTAGCCTAAGGGTGCGGGCGACCACCCTTATACGAATGAGTTGCTATTCATTGTCCACTTATCGGAGATTAAGTTGTAAGTTTCTATTTGTAAGAATCGGTCACGCAAGAAACATTCTTAAGTGACCACTATACTTTTTGATTTGATGCATTTATTTAACGTCACAAGCAGTAAAGTAACTAAATTATGGCCGAGAACTGCAATCTACAGAAGTTTTCTTAAGCTCCGGAAGACCTACCGTGTCTCTTATATTGTACTGACTTACTCTTATATTATATATGGTAAGTAGAATATCAGACCCTCGGTGGCTCGTTCGTTAGCGTGCTCGCTTTTTCACGACGCAACCCCAGGTTCGATTCCCGGGCGGAGCAAATTTGAAACTGTGCTTTCCTTTCAAATGTTCCAGCATCTATTGCGGCGTGACGATGCAAAAACTCGCCCTAAAGTTATGAAGAGCAGGATATACGATGAAAGGATGTCTTGGTTCTAACCACACGAACCCCTTATTTCATGTCCGAGAGGCTGGGTCACCGCTGATCGGCCAAGGCCCGTAGCGGGCTGTCAAACAACAGGACAGGACAGAAATAATGAATAAATGTAGAAACAAGCTACTTCGGCAAAACCTGGTATCCAGAAATATTCGCTCCTTTGTATTAGAATCTGCTTGCAGCGCCAATCGAGCTTTGAAATTTGATATCTGGGCCCTTCTTTCTCGTGCACTACATGTAACAAGTAACTATTCACTACCGATAATAGAGTACGATCATTTGACGGAACTGTTCACAAAATAATTACAACCCTTACTTACACTCCAAAAGCTGAAGAAAACTGGCAAAGATAGTGAAGTTACAACAAAATGATTACTAACATTACTCATTTAAACAAAAGTATTATTTATTTTAAGTTCAGAAGCAAAAGAAAGGACCACAGTCGTGTGTGACGTACCGGGCTGTCTTTGTCATTTGTCTCTACATAGCAACATAGACCCTGTTCACATTAAAAGACCCTAGATGAACAAGCAGAATGCTACGCGAGGTCGCGAAGACTACATCAAAGGATTCTCGGTTGCACAGGCTGTGTGGATTTTATGCAAACGTATGCATGATTTTCTAAGGCCTTTAGCAGCGATTACTCGTGCATATAAAGAAGTGGAAATAAGTGAGACAAAAGTCTTGTCATTAAATTTGTTATTCGTGTCGTTGAGAAAGACTTTCCTTTCTGTTGAGAAGAAGCGATCACCGGGAAGTCAATGACTACGTATAGGCGACTCTGTATCAATCGAGACGTTACTCTTTGGAAACGGAACTGTGCTCGGCAGGGATGTGGAGTGCTACGTGCATTTCCGGCGACGCCGACGGCGGTGGCGACGGTGGCGACGGTGGCGACGGTGGCGGCAGGCAGGTGGCAGCCGATACCCTATCGCACGCTGTTTGCGTTCAGATACGCCGGCGCAGTCTCCGTCATCGCTGCCCCCCGTGAAAAACAGCTTCGCCGTTGACCCGGCGCAAAGCGAAAGCACTTTTTGCTCATCGTTTAACGAGTTGTTTACCGCGGGGTGGGTGTTGGTGAATGTAGTTGCGAGTTCACGATTTCAGCTTCGCAGATCGCCGGGTCCTCTATTGCGAGTCCCGACTGATCGATTTATTGACGATTCGAGGCACGTCGAATGCTGTGGTAATTATGAGTGCTCTTGGCTGTCCGAGGTGGCTGTCTTGGCTGTGGTAGTTTGTCCCATTAGTATAGTGAATGTTTTATGCCTCGAGGTGGTGGTGGTGGTAGTGTTCCGCCCCACCTGGACGCCGAGATGCGGCGCCGACCTACACGTCGACTTGACGGCGAATTCCCCCTCTACATGTTCTCTCACAGCAGAGCACCGCCCCAGTCAGGACAAACTAGGATGACTTATGGTATTCCGATTCGGTATTGTAGTGCACGTGTGTTAAGGGGTAAGGCTAGGACAAGGAAGGGAAACGAAAGATAGCACTCTGGAAGTGGCCTGTATGTTAGGGCTCTGCTCCGGCGTTCGCCTGGTGTTGATCGGAGAAAACACGGAAAACTACCCATGGAAGTAGACGGCCGCGAGACTATCTTCCATGACGCGGAAGAATTCGAGCTATTAAACTAGCTATGTGGCTAGGGTCGACAATGCGCTACTGCCGGGCCTCGAACTTTTTCATCTCCAGGTCATAATCGTTGTCTTCTGGCTCTGAGCTGAACTCAGTTTAAAAAACAATTTTAATATAATTTGAAATTAAGGTTAATTATTTTACTTCTCCCACACACCGTTTAATTATTGAATTTGCTACTGATATTACAATTTCGTTTATTTATCTATTGTAAGGGATTGTAATGGTTTCTACGATCTCTTGAAGAAGAAATAGATCTTTCTTACGACAGAGTACGAACTGGAGTGAGGGTTGAAATTGAACGAATGACACAAAATTTTGTACGTGTATTGGGAGCAATTTTGGTATGAAAATTAAAAATGGAAAGAATAATTACATTTGAAGAAAAATCAACAGCGCGAGGTCTCATACGAAAAATAAAATTCTGTAAGCATTTGTTGGAGAATTCGTTTTCAAAAAATTAAATGATAATTACATTAGAAAATTTGAAGAAGAAGAAGAAGAAGAAGAAAAAAAAAGAAGAAGAAGAAGAAGATGATGAAGAAGAAGAAAACGAAGAAAAAAATACAAAATCCGGAGGAGAAAACAAAATTGCAGAGCTCCCGCATAAAACGAACGCCTTTACGTATTTGTCCAACGCCGCCTTTACGAAAAGCAAACATGAAAATTATAATTAAGTCAGAAATTTTGAAGAAGTAAAATACGTCGCAGAGCCCTGGTTTAAAAACGGTAGGCATGCTGGTATCTGGCAGTTCAAAGGTGAGGGCGGGGGATGTTGGTGCAGAGCCGTGGTTGCGAGGTACCTGGGCGGCCCTCCGCACGCTGCCGCCGCCGCCGCCACCGTCGCCACCGTCGCCACCGCTGTCGGCATCGCCGGAAATCCACGTAGCACTGCACATCCCTGCCGAGCACAGTTCCGTTTCCAAGAGTAACGTCTCGATTGATACAGAGTCGCCTATACGTAGTCATTGACTTCCCGGTGATCGCTTCTTCTCAACAGAAAGGAAAGTCTTTCTCAACGACACGAATAACAAATTTAATGACAAGACTTTTGTCTCAGTTATTTCCACTTCTTTATATGCACGAGTAATCGCTGCTAAAGGCTGGAACGCTGGTATCTGGCAGTTCAAAGGTGAAGGCGGGGGATGTTGGTGCAGAGCCGTGGTTGCGAGGTACCTGGGCGGCCCTCCGCACGCTGCCGCCGCCGCCGCCGCCGCCGGCCCGCGACCTTGGCTGCCGGGCTAGTGACCGATGAATGGGTTACGTCATCGCGCGGCAATTGATTCATTTGGAGGAGCCCCGCGGGGCCCCTTCGACGCGGCCACCCGCCCTTCGCGCCGCAGCAGCAGCGCCGGCAGAGGCCCACTGCCCACCGCGCTACCCCGAACTTTCTTTTCAATTGAATTGAATTTGCCTTATTTTACGTGGCGAGACTCGGGCCATCAGGCCTGCTCTTCCGTCTGACCACGCAAATTTCGCCACGCTCCTTTCATCAACTAGCAGAGAAAGGAGGTATTTCTTGGGCGAGAAACAGACGATTTGAATTTAGCTCAGAGGCGTCATTTAGGCTTGAGGATCTTTTACATGCAAGTAAATCTACTAACCTGGGACAGCCGACTTTACTTCCCCTCCGAAGGAAGGCGTACGAAGGATTTTGTCGCCCTAAAAATCCACGGCTTCTATCGGGTTTGAACCCGCGAGCTTGGGTAACAGTCCGGTACTTATACTTGCGTATAACAGTCCGGTACACCATCGTCGCCGCCATTCTTCACACACCTCCTTTCGCAAGAAATATCGCTCGTGAGTACACGTTACCTCGGTTTTTTACGAATATCTCTAAATGATCAGAAAATTAAACAGGCACAAAAAAAATGTCTGACCGAAAGACTTGACACATGTTTCTCTACGTCGACGCCCTGAATCCGAAACCGAAGCCAGAAGTACGCCAGAAAGGAAAACATTGAGCACAAAGAGGAAAACATTGCGCCAGCTGAAAGCAACCGTATATTTGGAAGCTTTACTTTCATAAATTGTAATTCGTAATATTGTCAAATATGGACACAAGACCATAATATTTTAATAGAATGAAATTATTACAATTTATAAAATGCAGACTTCCAAATATAATGTTGCTTTCTGCTTGAGAAAAGCTTTCACCTTTTTCCATTGATTAAAGTCATGTATTCCTTTTTTGTATAAAATATTTATTATTTTAATTTTAATCTTATCCATAATACCTGAAGATGGAGCCGCAATGATCTCCAAAACGTATTTAAAGGCAAAATGTCGAAAATAAACTCGGTGTTATTTTACATTTTAATTTTAAATTAAGTGAGTAAAGTTTCACCAATAAAATCCTGATTGCCGATAAATAAATGGAACATTTTATCAATAAAAGTATGACAGACAATTATTCGTATTGTAATAAATATCTCAAAAACTGTTCCAATTTTTTTGGGACATCATGCACGTCCGGCAGCAGCGTACGGCGGGACAATCTACCCCACAGGGGCTATTCTAGTTTTACCCCCCAACATCCCCGATATTTGTATTCTTTGAACACACACAAGCGATGACAGCCACTAATGTGAAAAATACTTTTAGATCCTACGAAATGCATAATCGAACATAACACTTGCACCTGCTATTGAAATACCCATAATTATAACAACCAACGTAATAGAGGGGTTCCTCAGGTATCTACATCAACAGACCGCTCGATATACTTGTACCATACTTGATCCACACTTTTACACCATTTTCCAGGTGTTAAACGCGGAAACAAAATAAAAATTCAAATGACTCCTAAATACTAACTTATTAGTATTTATTCAATAATAACCCCATTGGTGTATTACTAAATCTAATTATCTTATCGTTATATCACTAAAAGTCTATAGCAAATCAGCAAAGTCCTTCTATGACTATGATTTCATCTTGGTGGAAGTTTTCTTCCAATTCTCATTGCAAGAATTATGAGGAGGTCCTTTGCTTCGTTTCTGAACACTAAATGTAGCTTTTCTCCTCTCAAACGTTACGTGGAGGTTTTGATAAATAATTAAAAACTGCCTACTCAACGACCGTTGCTGGATTACGACATACGGTCAGCATATTCGATACTGCAGCACAATAATTAAAAAGCCAGACAACACTCCTCCCGAAAACAAAGATTTTCCCTTCCCCAACTTTCGTGAAGAATCGGCAGAATTAATATTTTCTTTTTAAAGTTTCGATGAGCATCATCGATACATTCTTGGTTTGTACACCGAAAAAAACCCGTTGGAGTATACCAGATCCATGACACTGTAACAAGATTCCTTGTTACAGTATCATAGATCTGGTATATTCCAACGGTTCTTTTTTTCGGTGTATCCATAGTATATGAACACCCTATTCGCGTTATTCATTATTGCAAATTGTCCTCTCGCCAAGAGCAAATAGATCTTAAAATCAAAAGTAAATTATTGAAAGCAAAGACATTTTACGTGCAGTAAATTTTTCGTTACCATTTGACCAAAAGTGTCTCAAGGAAAATTTGACGTGAAGGCAATGTTCAACGCTTCATGCAGGTCATGCGTTTTGTTCCATTTTAATAACCAAAGTGCAATACACAAAAAATTATTCCTAACGTTTCAGGTCGAACAGTATATTATCAGTAATATAGTTGCAATTCATACATTATCCTTTTTAATACTTTAAAATATTTGAAACCTAACAAAAACCAATTCATTTAAAAAATAAATAAAATATTTCTGATTCATTGTATATCAAAATTCAGGTTAATTTATAACATGATCCATAAGTACGCAAGTTCTTTAAATCGTAATGTCCCCTGTCTTATGAAATGGGTGGGAAAATCGCCAATGTTGGCCCCTAACCCCCCCAATATTTGGTAAGGTTGTAATGAAAATTTCTAACTTGAAAATTTCTAATTTGATATATGGTGTTTGAACTTTGACAGTCTGCGGGTTTTGTTAACATGGCAAGAACTTTTTTTAAATTTCCTTTTATCTCTACAAAGTGTGAAATGTTGGCGATAAAAAACTCAATATTTTAAACATAAATTGAGAATTATATTAAAACAAGTAAGAAATTAATCACTATGTACAGTGCTTCAAACAATTTATGTTCTTTAATCAATATCGAGAGGTAAGATTTAAAGATTTATTATTCCTCTTGGAATTTAATTATTTATATGGAAGTTCATAGACTAGGAGAAAGTTTTTTCGAGCTTATATTACAGTTAGTTTTAAATCATTCTGAGGAAATAAATATTTTTCACAAAAAGTAAAGTTTCTATCTTCATGAACCTTTAAGTAACATAATATTGAAAATAAACTTATGTTTGAAATGCGAAAGGACTACATCTCTTCGCAAGTCCTTAACTCAAGAGGGGTCTAATAAATATTTCATAAATTTAAGTTGAGGGGAAAAATTCAATGTTGTAGCCACGACGTCTTATTTTGCAAATCTACCAAACTAATACATTTATATGTTTATCCAAGTTGTTCAAATTGCACTGTGTACTGCTCAAGACTTTTGCCCACTCCCCAAATCAGAAAATCATGTCCTTCTTGCCTTATAGAAAACCTCTCAACCTACTCATCACACAATACTTTTCATCATCTCTCAAGCAAAACCAGTTTTGCTGCCAGATACTTTACTCTCGTGGGTTGGCGCCACTTTCACCCGGGGCAGATCACTTCGCAGCCTAGCCAACACGCCGAGGCCTGAATCCGGCAGTGATGTTTCTGAACGCACTTTCAGTACCACATTAGAGAAAAGTGCAACATTGCATTGCTGACGCACACTTTTAACTTTACGTCAGAAAAAAAGGATCACACTCTATCTTGATTTCACTATCACTTTCCTTCGTCAGAAAGTATGGATCTCTAAGGTACTCAATGCAGTTTTTTTCAAAAGTAAAAGAAGAAAACAAAATTCTAACTTAATTGGCCATTTTCGTTTTTTATGCATCAATGTGGTTATTAAAATGTGAAGAGTACCCTACACTTATAATGACTTCAACTTTATGTGTCGTGTAATTTTCGAAAGTATTAATAAGAATCTCTGTTCTAAAACCACCACATCGCTCACAATTGTGGAGCCTAGAGATTTGAAAACCCAGTCTTAATGAAAATAAAATACCGAGATTCGGTTCGAACGAATAAAACCACAAAAATAACATTATTAAAAATGTTTCCTACTGTTTGACATGCTGCGCAGATTTCAAAAAGCAACAAAGAACGCTCCTATTGAATGTCAACTAAATGTATTTTCTTAAAAGGATAATGAATAAATTTGCACATCTAATTTACTTAGATCATTTCAGTCCTGCAAAAAATCAATTCTCAATTAAAAGTTCAAACCATTTCATTACCAAGAAACTAGTGTTTGCACGTTCATTGGTCCTCACTCATATGAAAATGACTTATAACATTTCCTTACTATACTCTTAGGTAATAAAGATTAAACATTGAGTCAGAAAGTGCATTTGATTAGTTATAATTTGTTACATATTCACAAATAACTAATAACTAATAATTCCTTCATTAAGACAATTGATAATAGTAATGGTAATAGTACAAAAGTGTACAATTACACTTCAATTGCAAATTTGAAAGTTTTGCCTCCGAGACAACTTCAACCGAAGGAGCAAGTTTTTTTACTGGTGAATATTTATTTCGAGCGTCATATTATTTTATTTGCTGTTTTTTTTTTTTTAATTTTCGCACATCCCCCCTGATTTCTCGCGGAACTCACAGCTTTTCGCTGCTTCCCGAACCTCCAACGTTTGTCGGATATTTTTAGATAAACGGGGAATAAACCATGTGAGGATGGAGGACTAGTTATCAGTGTTTTTCACCCGCTGCTATTCAAAAAACATTAGCGATAATATTTTCTTTAAATAACTAAACATGCCATGTTAAAACTAAAGGAACAAATGATGAGTGAAATAAAATTACCAGAAGTGAATTGATACGTTTACAACAGAATATAGTTCAATAGATAATAAAATCGTTGTTTATATTGAAAATAAATCAAAATGAAAGACAGTTTCTAAAACTGCGGTGAATAGACAAAGTCCGTTCTAGACTGTCTCCCAATCCATGCCACGGTCCCGGGCGACGTTGGACAGCCCTTTCAGTATGCGACGCACACGTGGCAACATGGCGAAACTCGACTCCGTTAAAAGTTGGGCGTTCACAGTGAGCTAAACGTTTTCCAGGCCTTCAATTCGCACTCAAAACTCGAAAGTTTCTTAAAACTAAGATTGCCACATTCAAAACAAATTTCTTAAAACCGCATGAAAGCGTGCATTCATTCTGAACTTTCCAGAAAGTAATGTTGTTCCATTTTCACTCCGCAACACTCAATTCAGCGAAAACGGATTTTCTTTCAACTACAGGCTTTAATTATTTTTCACAATATAGATTTATCTTATTTGAATTTGGACACAAACAATTTTTAAAAGTTGTGTGTTCTTAAACCTGACGGGAAAGGCAAGATACAAATTCAATATTACGCACTGAAAGGTACTTGTGCCGTAAGTAGTTATTTAGATAACGTAATTACATTAAAATCCCAGAATGCATTTTAAACACAAGTATTTTTGCAATCTCTCAGAATTTAAAGGCTTATCAAGTTCTGGATGAAGATTTCCAGCTTCCACGAGCTGTCATGATTCACCAAAAATGTTGCTTTCGTGGAAGAAATGTCAAGGTCTCTGCATTCTACCTCCCTCCTCATTGGCTTCACGAAGTCACTGGCGACCACACAGCAAGGCAGGTGCACAATATTTCAAGGGCGAGGTGTAACATTTTCGTGCTTGATTCCGCGAGAAAAACGTGTCAAAAGCTGTCCCCTGACAAACACACTTAGGAAGGAACTTCTAAACAGCAAATTAAACCGGAAACTACATCATATGTGTAGTTACCATGCATGTAGTTTCCTTATATTTTTTGCCTAATAATATTCATTGAGTTACTGATGATGTTTTATTACGACGGAATTTGATTTTAGCACACGTGGCGAAGATTTACAAAAATATTCACTCGTACTAATTATAAATCAGTCAGACAACAACAATAAAATATACGACGACAACAACATAAGAGAAACAGGAAATGGCACGTATTTGTTTCAACGGTGTCATCATAAACGTTGGTAATCATGAAGAACTGATTTCGATTCAAGCTCAGTTTGAGTTCAAATCGTACGTATTAAACTGATAAAATTCATAAATCCGTCCTTAGTTCCCTTAATGATTACAAAATGGTGCAAAATATTAATCACAACCGTTATTGACTGCGTCTTGAAAAATCGCAAATCACATTCTGGAAGCTACTTCTTTCCAAAGTACTACTAATATTGCAATTTATTCTTCCATGAAACACACAAAAAGAGGAGTTTTCAAAGACAATGACTCACCAAACTGACACACACAAAAACCAACCTGCCATTAAACGTTTTTTTCACAACCACGATCACACGGATAAATCTGCGATAAATTCCTTTTTACCAGTAACTTGATTTGGTTTGTCACTGGCAGTTGTACCACCGAAATCTGTACGTTCAAACCTGAGTGAACAAGACATTTCAATGAGAAACTAAAAACATTAAGAAATGTCAAAGAGAATGAAAAAAAATTAAATATTGGAATATTGATTTAAAAAAATTATTTTCACTTTTGAAAATAAGTTTCATTATTTTTCCACATTGTCACATTCTCTCATTTTGAGTGAACATAAATCGAAGTCTTTGATATGTATAAAGCGTTAATCCTCAGAGAAAATTAGGATAGTGTGATCTTTCGTAACGTTTATTTTAATCATCTTCTTTCCACGCGCAATTTTCTTGAATACATTAAATGAAACGTATGGCTGCCGCAAACAATGCAGACAATAGTAATTGCATCACTGATACAATTTTGTAAAAGTGCTTTTCATGTAGATTGTTTCTTCGCCAATAACCCGTTTTATTTGGACGGGTTTCCACGAAAATGTATAACAGTAAAGTTCGAATCTGCCCTAAAAGTAGACTGAAGCAAACGCTATGTACGACGATTGTTGCGTCCTTCGGACAATTGACAATCGCGACAATTGAGAGATTTACGTGTTTCCTTACAAAGGTGTGTTCAATGACTGGAACAAGCGATAATGTTCACCCGGTACCCCACAAGCACACCGCCTTCCTGAGACATTTGCGATGTCACTTGTGACACATATTTTAGGAGATTCAGAATGCAGTACACTACGGTATAAGAATAACATTCAACTGATAGAATCTCACAATGGTACAACAAGGAAACATAATTATGATGATTATGGTGCCGTAACGAATTTTTTTTCACTGATTTCTTTTAAAACGCACGTAAGGATGAGTGTTTCCAGCAAGAACATTCTGCGAGTAATGCAATAAGGAAGAAATATTAGTAGCAAAAATATTGTTATATCTTGTTTGTTAAACATCTCCAATTAATCCGATTAATTAATTTCTTTTTGAACGTCTTGGCATATCCTCGGCAGTTTAGCATTTATATTTCAATTTTTGACAATAAGACGGTCTTAAAACAAGATGGGTTCGCACTTTTCAATTGTCCCCTCCAAAACGAACTGTTCACTGAATGGAATGAGACAAACATACCACTTCGTGGGCTCCCAACATGGAAGAAGCACGGCTAACATTGAGAACTTGTCATATAGTAAGCAAAAATTGGAAGCTGAAGTTTTCGTAGATGAAGTGCGGGACTTTTATAGTGCACCATGTCATGAAAGTGAAAAGTGGAATTCTGCGTGGGCTGAGCATGTTGTTGAGGGACCAAAATCATTATACGTATTCGCTCAAAACGCCACACGAACAGAACAATAATGGGGCCTAGAATATCGCGGATGTTTAAAGTGGGAAAGGACCGGTTCACTTTTAATGCTTTATAATTATTCTGGAAAGAATCGGAAGATGGAGTCGTCGATTTCAAGAGCGCCACAACGGAGTTCGGATTTCAACAAGAGACGCTTTCGTTTCAGTCGGGGGGATTTGTACACTGAAGACGTCGGCTGCAGCCGGGGGTGGGGTGGGGACCAACCTGGGGTTGTTGGCTGCTGGGCGGACCATCGCTCGCTTCTCGTCCTTAGGCAGCCGCAAGTAGTCTTGATCGCCGAGCAGGAAAAGGTCCTTCGAGATGATCATCTCCGCAGAGGGGGGCTGCGGGGGGGGCCCTCCGCGCCGCCTCCGCCGCCGCCGCCGCCGCCGCTCCTCCCCCGCCTCCTCCTCCTCCTCCTCCGCCGCCCACCGCCTCCGCCCGCCGCCGCCGCCTCCCACACAGGACACCTCTTGGTCGCCGCTCGGTCAGGCCAGCGCCGCCCCGTCGGCCAGCACGCAGTCGGCACTTGTCGCCGTCGGTGGGGCCATACCGTCATCCACCGCCCCCAACCCCACCCTAGCTTCCTCCTCCTCCTCCGACACCCACTGGCGTCGCCACCACCGCCACCGCCGCCGCCACCCGCCGGCCTCCGCGCTCACCAACGCCGGCGACGGGACGGGACGGGACGGGACGGGCGCCGCAGAAACACACACGCGAGCCTACACGCTCACCCTGCCCGCCCGCGCCAGCAGACGTCGGCCACCAGCACTCCCGACCGAAATTCGCGCACTGAGACGGCCGTCACTGCAGCACGGGAGAGCCAACTCGCAGACACGAAGCAAACAAGAAGCAGAAGAGAGGTCGGCGAAACACTTTCACGACGCAACGCTCGCGGTCACACAACCAAAATAAAAATATATACAATAATTTTCTTTGTTTCCGAAAAAAAAAAAAAAATACGAGCACTGAGAGGAGCGCGACACGGTGACGTGCTAGTTGCGGATCGCACGCTGCCACTGCTCTTTGGGCTCCCCACGACCGACCGACCACGCTGCTCGATCTCTCCTCCGGGCGCGACTGCGGCCCGCCGCCGCCGCCGCCGCTGCCGCCGCCGCGCGCCGCCGGCCCGCGCACGCGCCCGGCGACGCCAGCGCCGCGCCGCGGACGCCCGCGCAGCCTTCGGCCCGCGCGCGCGCGACCGCGCCGCGCTCCGGCGGGCGCGCCGCGAAGCTCCACGCGGCGCGACGGGGCCTGCGGCAGGCGGGGAAGAGTTGCGCAGGGCCCGTGTTGGGGATGGTCATTTGCTTGTTCACGCAGTGAGGGCACAAAGAGCACTGTTTATCACTAGACGAATTAATTGTCATGTACATATTGTAAATAAAGTATTAATGTTGTGTGAATGAAAAATAATATGAATCATAAAAAAAAAAAATACGTACCACTGCAGGCCAGGGAAGGGAAATGAGGGAAATATCTGCCCCCCCCCCCCCCCAACTAAAATTTTTCAATAAATGTTAATTCCAGCCTGTTATCAAACTTTCAAGCAAAAATATGGTTTTGTATAATCATTAAAACGAATAAAATCGTATCGCATGAGCTCAGTGTAGCCTTCGACATATTACAAAATCTGTAATGACACATTGGACCAAAACATTTTGAATTTTCCCTTCAAAAATGTAGCTCTGCATCCTCCTCTGACTACTGTGAGCATTCCTTATTAATAGCCTTTGTAAAATACATTTATAACAAATTAGGTGGTCAAAGGCCGTATACCACTAGACTTTTCCACTACATTTTAGCTAGAATTACGCTACTTGTATAAAGTAATCTAAAAAAAGCCATCCCTAATTATTAAAGCAAAAACAAAAGGTAGTACGCCGCAAAACGAAATTATAAATTCTGGCCTCCACAGGACTACGTGAAATGAACGTAAATGAGATGTGAACAAAACATGCCATCGATGAAGCTAGAATTAGAATGTCCGAAAGCAAAACAAGCATCCATCTCAGCTTTTGCTCATGGATCAGGGAAACTGGATGAATAATGTGATCGAGATGAGAGTCATTGACCCAGATGCTGAACCTCATCTCTTGTTATATGCCAATTTAGTAGTAGTTTTTTTTTTTATTTTTTTTATTTTTTTTTATTATGCAGTACAAGTGCATAAAAAAATTAATTCTACATCGCAGCCAAATTTTAGTTTTCCTTTCTGCCTTTCAAAGCGACGTTGCAAAATCCAGCGTATTTTAATGCCGTTATTCCCACGAACCATTTGAAGCTTCACATTTCAGAGCCGGCGACAATTGATTGATTGATTGTTTAGTAATTCCGGGCACGTGAACTGATAAGGTCATTAGTCCCGTAAGTGTAATGCATGTTTTTTGCTCGGGAAGTGGCGGTGATCATTCCCCCGCTGTATGACGAGATCCGGCGCCGACCTACCGTCCGCTAACGGAGTTTTCTCCAACCAGGTATCTCCCACCGGTGGGGCACCGCCCCAGCCAACACAAGCTTTTGGCTCCCGACGGGTCGCCCGACATGTGTGGAAGTGTAGTGCGTGTTAGTGCAAGTGTGTGTGTAAGGGGTGAGGATAGGACAAGGAAGAGGAAGGAAAGATCGCGCGAGATTCTGGGACCGTTTGTTAGGGTATTGTTCCGACTTTCTTTTGATTATTGATCGGAGAAACCACAGAAAACTACTGATCGGAAATAGAATTCTCCAGACAGAGGGTGAACTCGACCTAGCTATCTACTTGGTCGTACCGTCGGGAGTAGAACCCTAGGATCTCTCGGTCCGAGACACTGCAGGGTCTTCAGTTGATGCCTTAAGCCACCTCTCCTGTTCTGGTTGGGAGAACTTGACATCTCGTAGGGCGGTAAAACGTCCGAAGGACTCAATTTTGCCGAACATGTGCCAGGGTCCTCCAGCAGATGCCATCCTTACGGCATGACGCACCTCAGACGGGATCAACCCTGCAACCTGGCGGCTGACGGGCTAGCAAACGAACTACTTCTTCACCGAGGCTCGCATTTTAAAGTATATGTGTATGACAAAATACCTTTAAGGCAGCGTTGACGCCTCTTTGCTACACATTTCCGACTTCACATGAAGGCTCCCAACTTCGGCCTAAGCAATTTACCTAAAAAAAATCCTTGAGTTTGGCAACGCATAATTTCCGAAATAGTTTAGATAAAAAATAAATTAGACGTAATTTTCGGACAAGTCACATACATACTCGTATCTTATTCGACGTAGTCGCGAATCGAACCAGCAAACATGGAGACAATAGGACAACACGTTACTACGAAACCACAAGTTTACTCTGCTAGAGCCATCCCGAGACATTAAAATTTATATAGAAATTGAATTTTGGTGGTGCATTGGGTCGGCAGTGAAAAAGTATGGAGGGAATAACTTAAAAAACCGAATGAAAAACATTTATTGGAAATTTATTTTTTATTGCATTAGATATTTCACTGATACATTACTCCTCCTTGTACAATAGTGAATAGAGGAAAACATTATTGTATAAATACTAAATTGACTTAGATTGAATACTTATTAGACTTCATTATTCATTATTTGTTGTGTAAGGTGTAAACAGTCTCTTGAAAACATTCCACATTTCCTCTTCGAGAAATGTATGACAATGAAATGTAATACAAAGATTTGTCAGTGTACGTAAACGCAATTGTCCACAAATCGCCTGATACGCACAGGTGTTCTTTCACAAAAAAAGGTTCAGTGGTTATAATTATGTAGTGCACGACGTTTTTAAGATATGGTGGACAGCAGAATTTCCTTGACATATTTCCCTGCAGCATACGTGTACAGATCTTGGTAAATATAAAAACATTTCCATTACATTTACAGAAAGATGTTGAACTCTGGGTTCACTGTCAAAAGTGATTGTATTTTTCAGGATGTGTTATACAGGCCTCCTTCCTTTAATTTGTCTTCGAGACTTAATATTGAACGACAAGAAACAATGTTTTGAGGATTTTCTATTTTCCATACAAAGAATATGTTGAACTTTTGTACTTTTCTGTAGTCAAATCCAAGACATACCTGATATTCAGCGAACATTCTTACAGCTCGATATTTCAAGACTTGTCAAGCTATATTTGAACCATATTGATTCTTGTGGCTTGGATGTTTTCCACATAACTTCGTTAAATTGTAGATCTTTAAATGATATCAAGCACTTTTTTCAAGCATGCGAGTAATTTTTTAGTAATAACTTTAAGAAGAGGAAACGTTTCCGAATTCGGTTTCTCATTCTCACTAGTTTATTTTAACATATAACCAGTTGTAAAAGAAATTATTCAAACATTGTTGGTTCCCGAAGTTGGCCTTTAGTACAGAAGTTTCAAATATGGGCTAGCTTTTGATTTTTGAATGTAGTTGGTACATTTTTGGACATATGGAGGAATTTAAACTTTAAGCCGTACCTTGGACTCACATCCTTCAATTCTGGAAAGTTTCGAAATAAAAAAAAAACAGTTTCATAAAAATTGTTTTTATTTAAAAAAAGTTGCAAAATGTCGCATTTTGATAACGCGGTCCAAATATGGGCTACTCCTAATTTTTTTTAGGAAAATGTAATGAAAAAAGTAATGACAGCAAAATTCATTTAAAAATAGTACAATAACACAAGCACATAATCGTAAATTCACTTACAAAAATCACATGTACACACATCTTCCTTCCAAGCAGAACATTCTGTGTCTGCCCATGACATATAACATACTGCACCATTACTGTCTTCGAGAAACAACCGTTGGCAAAACAGACAGAACCTCTACATACGGTAGCTCAATGGTGGTTGTGGAAATATGAAAAACGAATATTTGGACTACGTTTGCAGTTTGCAAATGACTATGTATGAGTACATTAACGATATTTCATTTACACTAAAACTTTTTTTTAAAAAAAAAGCTCACAGCATTCCTTTCAACATCTGTCTCTTAATTCATTTCATACACTTTCACATACTCATTCAACAATCATTCACGTTCTCCAATAACCCTATTCGTTTTGGAAACCTCTCTGATTAAAATAAATTAGTACCTTTTCTACAACAATGCTTGACGCGAATGACAATATGTTAGGAGAACGGCCTGTCCAGTGCCATGTAAGATTGTCATTAAGGTACGCGCGTATATCTCGATACTAATCTGGTGGTGGACCATCCTGTTGGAAATAAAATTTCTCATTTTAATTGATTGTACGAATGATGAGTACGACGGATGTGTATATTATGTTTACATTCAGACAGTTACTGTTCCAAAAAAGATCGGTACAATGAGACCTTTAGATGACAACCCACGCTAAACATTAAATCCAAGCAAATTGGCAGTCTTTTCCACAAAAACATATCTTGTTTTCACACCAGTAGTAACAGTTATCCCGATTTACAGTTCCGTTTTTATTCTGCTGTAGAACTGGACGCATGTGATAATATTGGATCAATTTCCTTTATTGGTGACCTGCTGTGCACCTTGGCAACATTTTATTCATTGTTGATTAATTTTCTCTGATTTGTTTGTTTCATACCTGCCGCGAATAGCAGAATAACTATTAAAATATCCGAAACATTCACGAAAAAAGAACAAAAAACAAAACTAAATATCCATGTTAATTGCAACCCGCAATGCTTGGCAAGACTTTTGTGTCTATTTCGTTAAATAACTCCTAAAAGAAGTTTTCTAGGGCATTACAAACCAAAACATTGCGGCCAACGACCTCAAAGAAATATTTCTCGCACCTTAATCTATGGATTAACTAATCTATGGACAGGATGCGATTTTTTTGAACATTCTATTGCGGAGATGGGGGGAGGGGGGCAGAGAAAAAGGGAGATGAAGGGCACGTCTGCCGGGTTCCGCTAGTGTTTAAAAACGTATATCCTGTTAAAGTGTGTGTACATGTCTTGGTAACCTCTTTATTATTAATTTATTCTGAAAAAGAAGTGCAATTTCGAAACGGCTGCAAGCATCATTCACAATGCATACTTAACGTAATGCCGTACACTTAACAGTAAAATTTACATGTAAAAACAAGCAATCACAATAGCGAACGTTAGTAGAAACCTAAGTTTCGCCTGAGCCAATTAGATTTGAGATTAATGAAGCTTGATCGATTGTTGATTCGTTTCTAGCATGAGGGAAAATCTTTCCACCATGGTTTCTAGCTTTTTCTTCGAATTTCCTATCGATTTGTCTTTATATATAAATGCGAGTAGCGATTGTATTAGTGATCGAATGTCCTTTATTTTTAAAACAAGGATTCTCTTGTACAAAATTCATGAGTAATTCGTTGAACGTAATTATTTTATTTGCCACGTCAAGTATGGATTCTGTAACTCAAGAAAACGTGCGCAGATGATCTTCTCCCCTCAGTCACAAACTGTTTTTGACTAAATAAATCTAAATATATGAATCTAAAGTCACAAGAAAATGGCCGAAATTCTTATGTTGAATTTACAACTCGCATCAAAACCGTTCGCAAACTAGTTCAGTACATAACAGAAATGAAATGACATAACCCCAAACTACCTGTACGCACACTGAAATCCACATATTTGTTTCTTTCGAGCTGCTCTCTGATTGGTCTTCGGTATAATTCCGACGTAAACTTAATTTAAAAGCTTGGGTATTGTGAACTCTTAAGTTTACGCGTTTACTTCTGCGGTTAGGTCGAGGCGATGCAAATGGTCTCGCTTAATAACTCATTTCTAAGTTTTGCGGCTACGTTTTGTTTACGTTCATGTTTGCATTGTGAATGAGGCTTTATGGGGTGGGGAGGGTCTTTGGTGGCTGGGGGGCGGGGGCCGGGGGGCGGGGGGGGGGGGCAAGCGACGTGCGAGCTGGGTGCCAGGCTGTGGGATGGGCGACGGGGCAAGTAGTCACAGAGGCGGATACAAAAAGTAATTTAAGGGTGGGAGCAATTTTATTTAAGACCTCGTTTACATCTTTGAATTTTTGTTTTTGATTGTTAGCTTGAAATAAAAAAAAACTAGTGATGCTAGAGAATGGCTCAGACTTTCCCGTATTACTTTCCTGTTTCCTTTGGTCTCGGCTTGCTATACGAACTTGCCACATGTTCTTGCCAGCTGAAATCTAACGCCGCCCAAAGTAAATTTTTTAAAAATTTTCTTAGTTTTTCGTTTTGTTTTTAAGATAAAGGCGTTTAAGCGCTGCTGTAAATTCAAAACTTAAAACTCTTTTTCACAGAAAAGTTTTGAGTTTTCGAAAAACCTCATTTGAAGCACATTAACTCACAAATACAATACTGTTTACAAGTTGCTAGAAATGTTCGTATTAACGGCGTGAGGGATCTTTCAAAAAAATGACATTAGAGTAATTTTTGAAAAATAATATCCCGCAATAAACTTTACGTCATACTAAAGAGTGAAATTAGCACTATCCGTTCAAGAAGTTTGAAGACAACATTTTGAGCAGTGTTTGAGAAAATGGCGTTTGAGTGTTTCTGAAAATGCGGAATTTTGAGCTAGTTTTCGCACAAAATCGTTGAGTTTTCTAGAAACTTTATATGACATTATTTAAAGTACATGTACTCGTAAATATAGTGTGAACAAATTGCCGCTAATGTAAATATTAATGGTAGAGACAAGTCGAATAAAAATTATATTTTTGCAATTTTTGAAAAAAACAAAAGAATTGAGCAATATGGCGTTTATGCCATATATAGAGTGCATTTATCACTATCTCTACCAAAAGGTTAAAGAAAAAATTTGAAGCCATGTTTGAGAAAATCTTGCTTTCGTAATTTTTTTTATTGCGCATATTGCTCGAAAATTATTAAACGTTACAAAAAAGGTACATGACATTACTGAAAGAACTAATTATGGACAACAAATTTCATTTCAAGGGAAAATATCTATCTTTAATTTTGTAGTTGTTGGAAGACTCCGAAAATAAAGTCAAATATTTGAAATTTTCGAAAAATTCAGAGTTAATAGTGGTAATCGTACCTATGCCAAGTTTATGTGTATTTTACTCTATTCTTACAATAAATGTTAGGAAAAATTTAAAGCGTTTATGAGAAAATTTTGAAAATGTCCAAGGGCTTCATGTGAAGTGCACTCAAATTTTAAAGAAAGTTTTTCAAAATTTCAATTTCTGAATGAACGTATTCCAACTGTATATGATTTTTGGAAATGAGATTAAAAAATCAGAACACGACACATCCTTAAAGTGTGTTTAAACAGTTACAGTATCAGTTATAGTTACAGCAAACATTACACCTGCTGTTTCTATGCTATTCCTCTCTTTGGGCCATAACGAATTCATCTGAGAAAAACCTCATTTTACAGATGCATTATATCCAGGGAGAGTGAGGCAGAAGTTTATAGTCAACTCTATATAATTCCACGTTCACAACCAAGTGACCATAACCTACAACGGTGAACTCACATATGGTGTTTGAATGAAAGCAGAAGTGCATCGCTCTTTCGGCTAACAGCGAACCAAACGGTAGCGAACTCTAAGGCACTACGAACTGTTCACAGAGCCCTACTGAACACAGCAATGTACATTATGAATCCAAACACAGAGGATGCAGCGGCAGAACCGAAAATCGGGACATTTGCAATCCAGAAATTTATTTGTCGGAACACCGGGACAGAAGTTAGAAAATCTTTGAAAATCGACACTGTCCCGGTAACCGTGACTTCTGGGACCCCTAAGCCTGTCAACAGCAATTTATGCTGAAATTTAATTTAATTAAATGATTTTTTACAATTAAGACGTGCCATTCTCTTTTGAGCTACGAAACAAAGACATCGCTCACCACTGATTCCGCGCTTTGCTTCACCGATATCGCGACGTCGGAGTCGATTCATTATGATACCAATACGACCCAAGTGATCTTGGTTCCTCTCAATTAAAGTTCAAGTTCCAAACGGCCTAACCTCCGAAAGTTATTTCAAAATACACACATTATTTTATTATACGAATGATATATTACTATTATTCGTTCACCCGAAGAAAAATCCTGATGTAAACAAATGCACGTGAGTTAGGATGATTCTCATTGGTTTGCAGTGTGAGCTCTGCTGTTGTAGGGATCCTGTTGTGAAAGTCAATAGTTCTCTGTATAAGAACTAATATATCTGCCATCGTTCGTTAAAATAACCTTGCGTCAAAACTATTGCAACGGTTTCGAGAAAGGAGACCCATTCTTTCCGTCCTCTTTTGTTTTATCCTCACCCCTTACACACACACTTACGTATACTACATTAACACATACCGAGATTCCGGTTGGGAGCTTAGAGCTTGTCCCGGCTAGAGCAGTACCCCGCTGACGAGAAATATCTGTTTGGGGAAAAGCCCACAAGCCGACGTGTAGGTCGACGCCGGATCTCGCCATCCAGCGGGGCAAGATCGCCGCCACCTCTCGCGATGAAACATGCACTACACTTACGGCACTCATATCTCAGTAGATGATGCGCCCGGAATAACTAATCAATCAGTGAAGGTGGTCAACATGTCAAAGGACCCGGGGAGGAGATCAGAGCCATGGGTGCTTTCGTTAATGCAGATTGAACCGCGGGCCGATGATAAGATTCCAGAGGACGGGATGAGCACATGTGGGCAAACTTCATGAGAAAAATGCAAATTGGACGCAGAAAACGCGTTGGTATATCATAAAGAGCTGTTGATTAAAGTTTACGAAGATTTTAGTATCGATTTGCATACAAATTGAAAAGAAAGATTAAAAAATGAATAGATATAGGTTTGTATGTATGTATGTAGGTAGGTACGAGTACCTGGCACGACTGCCCGTGAACAGGCTCAGGCCAACCGGCGACGTCCCTGCCTCGCGGGCATGGGTTAAGTGGATGCGTGTGGTTAGCACGTAGACATCCCCACGCCGTGTTCTGGTCTTCTCCACCTGAGAAGTGCACTTTCTCATCGTCACACAGCAACATATACTGGGGCATTGCGGATCAGGGACGTCCCGGCCAGACGCGCGGCTAAGAATCCCCGTGTAAAGGGCCCTATTGTCGAAAATCCTGCCACCGTCGAGACTCGACCCCAGGATCTCCCGGTCAGTGGCACTGCAGTGACGTCAGTTGATTCCCTGAGCCACCTCTTCCGGTCCGGAGTCACCCGGACACTCCGTTGGAAAAGGCGGGAAAGAATCGTAGTGAAACCTACCACTCAGTTGCCGGCACTAACTCATATCGCCTTGATATTTTGCGTAAGCAACGGTGGCAGCTAGTATCTCGATCAGCGCGACACTAAATAGACTCACGTTCGTTGAAATAATGTTTGATCAGCTGCCTGTAGTCGCGGCGTGCTCAAGGCGGCCCAGTCGGCCTGTCCCAGAGTACTCTAACGCAGGTTGCCAGTCTCAACCGTCTGCGATGTCCACTCTCCACGAAAATCTCAGCCGTTCTCTCCCTCGCTCAACCCCTCCCCATTCACGGCAGTAACCCTCCCGGCCACTAGCCCATTACGGCGGGACGCCTCTATGCAAGCTCTCTGGACTATCTGCTGGGCCACCGACTTCTCTCTGCGCGCGTGGAATCGGGCGCAAATCCAGTGTACGAAAACATCAAAAACAATGTTGCAAATCATCTTGGCTTTCCGAGTGATGCATGATATATTACAAAAAAATAAAGGAAATGGTATGCATTCACTTTAGGCTACAGCAAAGAGACAATCAACGCTCTAAAATACTCACATTGTCTTGTAATTTGGTCATCGTCAAGGCTCACAGAGTGTTTCCATTTAATGTTAATAATTCGATATGGGTAAACAGAAATCAACAAGAAATTTGGTTAATAAAATATAATTTCAATAAATCACATGTATTCTATAATTCAATTTTTTTACATTATAAATATTTTTACATTTATTATTAATTTCTTCATATTATAAATTAAATAAATACATAAATTAATATGCCGAGAAATATAGAATGTACGCATTTTTGCATTCCCCTTCTTGGTGTCTCAGAGATGCCTTTCTCTGGCCCGGTTGAGACTAGTTTCTCCTTCGCACATACTATTCATTGCTCACCACCCCTTGCACCGATTTGGCTCATGAGCCTGTATCGGTCTTTCTTTTTCTCACATTGTACACTGTGTATTTTATCAATGTACAAGTAAAGCTCGTGACTATAAAATCGAAATTTTCTCCAAAGTTGGTATTTTTTAATGTCCACTGGTCTGTCTGTCATCTGTGAACAATACTAGCACCTAAATTATGCGTGGGATGTTTCCAGAACTGAATTATCTCTGAACAATCTGGCCTCACTTGAAGCTCAGAGGTTTTGAGTGACATGCATTAATTTTTGGGGGTTCTTTACATGAAACCATTAAAACATTTTCTATATTTTCTCAAAAATTCGCTTCAAATTTTTTCTTTAAATTTCTTTTAAGAATAGTGTGAAATACACTTATCAAGGTGGACGATTTTCACTGTTAACTCAAAATTTTTCAAAATTGCAAATGTTTAATTAACATTATAATTTCTTGCATTGGAACTTTCCGATTTGCGAATTTATTGATATCAACATAAATTATTTGAAGTAAAATATCTTTTTCTACAGCTAAAATTGAAAGTGAATTTAATCTACTTTGCCCATTGTTGATCTTAAGTAGTGGTTGACACAGTTGAAAGCGAAAACTATCATTCAGTCGAACAATTAGAAATAGGTGTACACATACACAGGCGAAATCAACTTTTGGAAATAACATGTAAAGGTCAGTTGTTCAAAGAAATTCTGCAGCCAATTTAATATTCGATAAACAGTGTTTTAAAAAAAATGCACTGAAAACGGGCCACCCTAGGCATGTGCTTAGGTTAAGTCTATTCATAAATTTGCCATTGTATACATATATCTCTAAATAATCTTGTAAATTACATTCACATTCTTCCTGTTTTATATCTGTTCTATTGAAAATAAAAAGGATGAAGGAGAGACTGGGGACTTAGATATTTATCATCTGCCCTGCAAGATCTATCATTAACCATCTGAGTGCAGTATCAAATTCAGCAAAAGGCTGCTTCCACAGTGCTACTATTAGTAAATAAATCATAGCTAGTTACTTTGTGCTAAGGTACTCTACAAACTACTTAATTTCCAAAAAACTAGAAGAGAATGTAATGAAATAAATATAATTTAAGAAAAGAAAAGTTAAACTTCTGCCAATTCTTTATTAAAATAAATACAAGTACATAAATATATTTTTCATTTTCACTTAATTTTTTCAAGTAATTTTGTAAACAGGACTCAATTCATGTAAGAAGACAAAAGATAAAATATTCTTTCTGACCAAAGAAAAGCAAGAACACCATTTCAACATTGTTACTTGTGAACATAATTTGTAATTAACTTTTCATAGTGGAAAATTGTATTTTTGAAAACCAAATTTCAAAACTCACATCCCAAACATTGTTTAAATTTGATTATTTAATTGTCCTCTTGAAATACTGTAAAACAAACAATAATTATAACTTCTTTTTACATTATTCAGCACCTTTTTCTATCACAATTCAATTTTGCAAGCCATTTTTTACAATTCTTTCACACTTCTTCAATAATAATAACAATAATAATATTAAAAAAAATTTAATTTTTTTTAATGGTTTCACTTAAATTTAACAACACAATTTCAATTTTCAAATACTCAATTATCATTTATCAATTACACAGACATTCTCATACATACACAAAAGAACAAAGAATTCATTCAAAATGAAGCACCATAAATTAGAATAAAAGAATCATTACAAATGACATTCCAAACATAAAGCTTATGTTTCTACAACTGCAAAAAATTAAAGCATTTACAAAATAAAAGTATGCATATACCAAATTTGTAGAAAACATCTCAGGTGTCAAATCTGTGGAAACCCAAAGGCAACAGACAAAACCAGGTAAGAAAATAATGAAACTCTGATTGCAATTCATTATTTAGCATGTGTGTATTAGCAATTACACATTCTTTGCACTATATATGAAAAAAACTTATTATTAAAATGACTGGAAAAAAAAATTTGAGAACCTTATTCATTAAATTATTACTGGATTATTGCATTTTTCTAAATGACAAACAAGACTAAATGCACTCAGAAGACGATGTAAGCTATCAGAGAAAACAAGATACAGGAGGACTATTTTATCCTATAAAAATTCTGAATTCTAAGAATTTACATTACTTAGCAAATTGAAATAGAAATGTGTTGATTGAAAGAATCCTTTTGACATCTTTCTTAAATTTAGTCTCAAATCAAATTGGTAAAAGCAGTTGAAATGAAATACATTAGTATGTTAGTAGGTACTTATACAAAATTCAAACTTTTTTGTCATTCTTCAGTTATAATTTTGAATTGACATAGTGCACATTGGTCTCAATTATAAGACTTTAAAACATCCTTTACGCCAGAAGAAATTCCCAAAAATGTTAGATGCTGAGGATTTATTTTTTTCAATTACAACACAACTGAAATAGCTATCACACACAAAGCCAGAACCAAATTGATATTCCAAAAGACAAATTAAGTCTCGTTTGTACAGCTATCTCATAAACCAAATATTTTCTGAAATTATATAAAAACTTGTTTGATTTTAGTTTTAGCGTGACATATTAGAAAAGTTTCCAACATTTTTGACATCCCATGAGCTAATTTTTCTGGTGATCCCTTAAAATTCAAACAGATCATTGTGAACAATGTAAAGCACATTAGTTTTAATATGAATATTCTAAAATGTTCATATTTAATTCACTCGTTCAATTCTAATGAAAAATATTTTATCATCAGGAGAGAAATTACTTTAGATTATTTTCCACAATGCAATGATGTAAATTTTTGAAAAAGTGTAATTTTTCAAGCATCTTTATTTCCTCTTTTTAGCCCCTTCTTTAACATCATTCTCAGTCTTCTGTTGAGTAGTGTCTTCAGAAGTAATTAATTCCGCCGCTGCCCTGAAAAATTGATTTCACTATTAATATTAATATTTTGAATTCCATGAGCACAAAACGTGTCAGTAAAGTAAATGCTATTGGAAACTAAAACATATGTTTAGTTGCCCCAATTTCTGTAATGAACTAATCATCAAAGAACATTTTATAAATACAAGTTCTTCCTTAATCTTTTAGTGTCATTGTTTTTGTGATTTGGGGGACCAGATGATAACATAAAATGGAATCAGTCTTTCCACTTAAAAAATATAAAATTAAAATGATTATATAAAAAAAAAAGCAATTCCATATGAAGAAAAAGCTTGAATGGCTCCTACAGTAAAAGGCACTTTGTCCTGAACTAAAGTTGTAAGTTATAGTACAAATGAATGAAGGGTGATGACTGATGATGAATGAAATGAAATGACACAGAAATGGGAAGACAGTTGTAGGTTTTGGGGCGATTCCTGGGGAGAAAATTTAAAATGTGAGTATATCTTAACATAAAATGTTAAAAGTTTTGGAAAAAACAGGATTATTTAAGTTAAAAAAAACAAAATTTTGTAGATTGCTAATAGTTAGGTGGACAAGTGTGTTCAAGGCTCAAGTCTTGCCACATTAATAGTCATTGTATCTTGTAATTTGGACATCGTCAAGCTTCACAAAGTGTTTCCATTTATTGTTAATAATTCTATATGGGTAAACAGAAATCAACAATAAATTAGGTTAATAAAATATAATTTCAATAAATCACACAAATTGAATAATTCAATTTTTTACATTATAAATAACTTTACATTTATTATTAATTTGTTCATTCATAGATTAAATAAATATATAAATTAATATGCCGAGAAATATAGTATGTACATATTTTTACATTCCCCTTCTTGGCGCTTTTTGGTGTCTCAGAGATGCCCTTCTCTTCCCTGGTTGAAACTAGTTACTCCTTTGCACATACTATTCATTGCTCTCCATCAAATGCACCAATTTGGCTTGTGAGCCTGTATCGGTCTTTGAACGCTGTACACTGGAAATGTTATCAATGGACAGTAAAGCTTGTGATTTTGAACTGGAAATTTTCTCAAAAATGGCTCCAAATATTTTCTTTAACTTATTTACTTGAATATCACAGCAAAACTCTGATTTCCATTTTTGGCAATAGCAAAGTTACAATTTTTTTCCATGCCCTTTTGCAACTATGTTATAAAAACATTTTTTTAATGACATTTGTTCTTCAAAATTAAGCCATTAAGTTCTTTTTTTTATTTAAGAGAAGTTTTCTTGTAAATTCAATTGAAATAGTGACCATTTTTTAAAAAAAATATGTACTGTACATAACTTTCTAAAAACTGCTTGAATGTTTTTTCCCCCCAAATATTTTGTGTAATAATAAGGCACATATCTAATTTTCTGGAAAACCTCTGGAATTTCAAAAATTGCAAAAGTTTAATTACTTTTTGAATTAGTTCTACACCTTCAATATTGAAGCTATAGATTTCTTTCCTCAATGCTATCTATTCCCCAATATTCAATCTATAAAATAATTTCATGAACATAATTCTAACATATGGGTATTTACAGAGGAATTTTGAGTGACAACATAAGATTTTTGTTGAGATTTACAATCGATTGTATAGCGGTATCTCTTAGGATGCCCTCATTTACTGGCTAGATGGTTGAGGAAGAAGGGGTAGTGCATTAGCTTAAAAATGGAAAACCAGGATTCGATTCCACCATTTTCTGAGAATATTATTTTCTCACAATATTGTACTTTCTTGCCTACTGCTTATGCAGTAAAAAGCCCGATAGTATTGTGATGCTGGGGGGATGGGGGAGGGGGGATGCGAATTTTCAACATACAAACTCTTATTGCCAGGCTCTGGCAACAAAGAACTGGATAAATCTTGTATGTACAAACATTTAGTAAATTACTTACTCTTAACAGGTCAGAATTCACGTTTGGTGGGTCCTTGATAACAAAAACTCAACTGACAGAAAAATGTTGCATGATTCCATCAAAATTGATATGCCTCAATTGACCAGATTGATGTCACAGTCTTTTGAATTAGAAACAGATATTTTGTAGGAGACACTTTATTATGAAGCCTCATCATTTTCAAAATTTTCTCAAAACTAGCTCTTATATTTTTCTTAAAATATTTTCCTCTGAAAGACATAATGAAATGGCATAGATTGTGTTTCCAAAGCAATACCTGATTTTTTTTCCATAACTAAATCTGTTCATTAAGAACAGATTATGCTCAATAGTACTGAAAATATGAGTTTTTTCAAATTTGTTTCATAATTTATTATGGTATTCAAAAATTGAAAGCCTGCTTTAAAGGAATCAAGGCAAGCTTGTGTGAAATTATCCTAGTTTTTCTGTAAAATCTGTCACAAATACTGTAACAGTTGAATTCATTCATGCTTGTTTCATTTGTAGAAGAAAGCAATGAGGTCTATTCCTGACTATCAAAATAAATGCAGATATCCACCACAGGCACTTCGCTTGAATTGGACTTTTCCAAGTTATAGCCGAGGTGTTAGAACAGAAGAAATTGCAATATTTTGTAGCTGTTTTAATAATGTGAGAAAGTATGTGCTGTTGTAGCACCTCTAGAAGAGCAAAGTGCACCTATAAATATGAGGTAAGTCCAGTTTTCATTAAAAGCGGTGAACTTTCTTCTTCAACAAATTTTTGAAAATTGCAAATTTGGCAATACCACACTTTTTTTTATTGAACATTTCAAGAGATAGCTGAAGAATTAAGTGTTGTTTTGTGTTACAATGTGAGAATTTTGCTGGAACTTGCAAAGGTTTGTACACCAGAAACTCTTAGGATGATTTCATCTATTAGATGCATGGGTGAGGGAGTAATATAAATTACTCCCTCACCCATGCATCTAATAGATGTGATCATCCTAAAAGTTTCTTTCATGTCTGAAATAAATACAATTTACAATGTTGTATTGTGTATTTGTAGCAAAAAATATAAGGAAGTATGTGCTGATATGACACCACTAGTTTCTCTAGAACTTAGAAACTAACTAGCAATCCCAATCCACTTTTGTTTTTCAGAAGAATGGCTGATGATAAAATCTTATCAAGAAATCAAATCAAATAAAAAAGGCCAATTACATAATGATAACCACTAAAAAGTAATTCTTCTATACATAACGGACATATCCAATTTTGATCTATCATCAAAGCTGTACATTACATCAGCTCTACAATTGTGTCACGATATCTGAAGCATTACACCTGCCGCAAAACATTACCGACGTTCCATTACGAACCTGTCCACTTCCCGCTCCTCCACCTCCACCCCTGCCGCCCGGCCCTATCATCCCTTCCCGAATACCCCGCCTTCGCCGGCCGCGCCGCCACCAGCCCCTGTCTGTGCCACTGCAACGCCATCCCTTAATACATACACGCTGTGCGGGTTGCATCAAACAAGTGTATTGTAAACAGAGATAGGGGTGAGGGGGTGGGGTGGGGTGGAGAGGAGAGGAGAGAGGAGGGGAGAGGAGAGGAGAGGAGAGGAGAGGAGAGGAGAGAGGAGAGGAGAGAGGGGAGAGGAGAGGAGAGGAGAGGAGAGGAGAGGAGAGGAGAGGAGAGGAGAGAGAGAGAGAACGAAGGAGAAAGAACGAGAGAGAAAACAAGAGAATATGATGAGAGGAGTAATAGTTAGAATTGCAATTTCTTGCTATTTCAATTCTCGGCCGCAAATATCAAAATCGAGAGCCATAATTCCAGTTCGAAATTTTGTGTGCGTCTGTGTACTATGAACCACGGAAAACTCCGATCAAAGCAACGAAAGTATCGTTCATGAAGAGACATTACAATAAACCTAACGCTAGAATGATTTTTTGAATGATAACGTTTTTTTTACGACTAAATTGCATATTTGAATTTTGCGTCATGAGTGACTTCCTTTAGGAGTTGAGTTAAAAAAAAACATGTGAGTTGCAGGTTGCATTTGACATGAATATTTAGTTTTGTTCTTTGTTTTTTGTTGTTTTTTTTGTTTGTGTGTGTGTGTGTGTGTGTGTGTGAATTTTTCAGATATTTTAATACTTATTCTGCTATTCAGGGTAGAGATGAATTCAACAAAACAGAAATATTTAAAATTGGACGAGGCTTTCTATAGTTATAAATAGTGTACCTAACCCGACTTTGTTTTATATACATAGATTACTGAATTTTTATATTATTTATTTATTTAATTATTATATTATTTCCTTATTATTGATATGATTTCTGAGTTTTAGAAATTACAATCCCGTCATTCAATGGAGCTGCAACCCCCAGTTTGAGCACCAGCTGCCAATGATCCAATACACGGGGCACGCTGGTGCATACAACATAAATTTTTGTATGTACATATGTATATAACCAATGTTCCTATGACTATGAACCATCATTGTTACTTCTAAACTATTCAAAATATTTAAACCAGTTTTTGCCCAACTATACTGAATCTTGGAGCAAGTAATACATAGCAGAGATTTTGGTGGATTTTGGTTTAGTTTTGGAGAAACTCAATCAACTTTGATTTTTAAAATGGAACTACATAGGGGTTTTTTTCTGTCAAGATATGTCACAAAGAAAGGAATACAATGATGTATCATTTGTTAATGAGTTAAAATTTATTTTGAGTAAACAATATATTTTTGACACATGATTTGAAATTATACTCTGTACTCGATAAGAACGGTATTTTCTGTTAGCAGCCTTTCCAGCCTTTGGGCAGGTGACCTTCACAGTGAGACATGAAAAGGGGAGGCAGCAATGTAATGGATTCTTTACAGTTAACCTACTTGCTAGTTAGTTCTTCAATGTAACAAAGGTGGGGAGCTGACACAATGGCAAAGGTGGGGGGCACCCTGACACAATGAATGCTACCTGCCCCAAAGAAGGTTGCCGCAAGTGCTGCCAAAGGAAATATTATCTGCACCAACTACTGTGTGTAGTTTCAAATCACATGCCCAAAAATGTATTTTTTATTCACAATTAATTTTAACTCATTAACAAATCATCTATTAAACAGGCTCGCCTCTCGCCCACCCTGCACATTTCAACCATCTCCCCAGCAACCCCTATCCATCCTGCCCACACATGCGCCCAACCCATCTAGACTCTTTCACTTTATCTGTTCCCCCCGCTCAGTACATTTCTCCTGCTTCTTTTGCTCTTTCCTTTCCACCCATTCCTCTGCCCAGCCCGTTAATTCGGCCCGCCTCTACCTTCCACTCTGCGCTCTCTTTTCACTCTTCTAGCTTCTCTTTCTCTCTTTCGGCCCCATTCGCTGCGCTCCCCCTCCACTCTGGCAGCTCCATCCAATATTGGATGGCCCCACCCCCCCGTCAACCTCCAACAATGCCAAGCATTTGCAAACAAAGCAAACTTTAGGAATGGCATTTAACTATATATTGCAAAAGAACACATTTTGGGGCAAAAGAAACCTTTTGTATTCCTCTGTGCCCTTATTAATACTCAAAAGTATTCATGTTGATTTTGGAAGCTGTCACGTCAGCAGTCCTAAAGTTTTTATGGTTCATACAAACAAACATAATCACACTTTTTATTTCATAGAATATGAATGTATATACATACTTCCACTTTTATGGAAAATATTTTAAAAGAAGGCAACTAATTTCTGGCTTGTATCATAATCTAAAAACATTTCACTACTTACAGTATTTATAATTTTTTTTTTAAATAGTAAAAAAAAAGAAAAAATAAGTTCAGACCTTAGAATTTTTGTCTTCTGGTCATTACTTGCCCAGTCTACTGTGCCAGGCTCCATTACCAAAGTATCCAAAACCTTTTGAACTTCTTGTCTTAATTCCTGTAAGGATATAACAAATATTGACAATAATTGAAAATACTCAAAAATGGAAAAACTTGCATAATGTGAATCCTCCAGTGAAAATTTTCATGTTAAAAAGTTCCATTTCTTTTTCGCAAGTTCATAATAAAAATACATTTCAGATATATTATAGTTGTCGCAGTTGTCCATTTTTAGGCATAGAATGTACCTTATTTACCCGAATATACATCAACTCTGAATATGACAACCCCATCATTTTCAAGTGGCTCCCTGAGAATTTTTTAACAAATTCTTACTATTTAGCCAAAATAAAATTCCAAATTCTTATTGACTAGAAAATTGCCTTGTTAATTAGAACGTTAAGACTTAGTGCTGACCAATTATTTTCTTGTTCCTTAAAATCATCATAATCATGGTTTTGTCACTACCGTCATCATCTTCACATGTATCAATGTTTTCTTCTTTTTGGTCCTCCTTTCATGCTGCAAAGATCATTAAGACAATTTAGGACACTCTGAAAGTTTTGCGCAGTGAATTTGCATTGGTCTAAGTCTTTCATCAGATGCCACCTAAGAACATTCCCTTCTGGGTCACCAGATTTTCAATCTGTCTTGCACTTCTTGATGGCTTCTGTTTCTTTAACAGTTCAAAAAGCAGATTCGCACTCGCTGGGTGCCGAACCAAGATTCCACTCGGCCTCATTGAACGTTGAAAAAAACTCTCGCCTTATATTCGGGTAAATATGGTATATGAAAAATATTCAATATTAATTTGTTTATTTTTTTCACTGCAAAATTAGGATTAATATAATCTTCAATTTGATAAATCAAGTAATAATGATTTGTGTAAATTCTAGAAAGAGAGTAGAGTTAATTCACATTGTTTTATCAATATACTCATAAGTGTATTGAAACTATCAAAGACATACATTTTAAAATTCTTCTAGAATATCCTAAAGGGAACCAGCTATGAATTGTGTTGATTAATTTGTCTTGTTTAGAGGAAGAGAAAGCTAATCATATGTGCAAATCACTCATCGTTTCAGTTGCTAAAGAAATAAACATGTTTTACAGAAATTTCATAAAATTTCTCAGATGGATTCATAAAAAAAGATCAATTCCCTATAAGGACATAGCATTAAATGACGCTTCATTTGTCTTGATTGGTGAACTGAAGAAGTCTAATCATGAGTGATAAACAGACAGCCGAACACACGTTTCTCAATTATGATACAAAGATATTTGAAATTACAATTCAGAATTAATTAATTAAGAGTTAATACAGGTAAATTCATTTAAAGATAAACACTGTATTCTTATATTTATGAGTTTCTATATTCTCTTAAATTTAATTGATAAAACTTACTTGAACAAGGGTGGCAAGATCTTTGGCACAGTGGAATGCGATATCATCATTAACGCGAATCACTTTGCCAGTTGGATCATAATAAACTTTATGACTAAATAAAATGAGAGGTAAAGAAGACACCATTGTTGCATCATGAAGGAAAATATGTGAACTTTTCATTTTACTGTGATAAACCAAATATGGACTTTCAAATGATAGCTGACTCTCATTAATGGATGATCTATGCAGCTTCACATTCCCATCTTCAGGAGTCCTCACGACCACCTCCAGCTTTCCAGACAATGTAAAGCGTTGAACTCTTCTAAAACCAACAGAATGACATGCAATTAACTAATGTTTCAGTTGTAGAAAGTGAAATAATAACATGATTCAGATTATGTTCCCTTAATACTAACATTATTCAGAGCTTTCTACAATTTCACTGTTGCCACTTTTTTTCTGAAACAAATTTCCCTAATATCTTTTGATTTACAAGCCATTTTACTATCTAATTTATTAGTATATAAATACAGATAATAAAGAGTTACATAATGTTGTTCAAAAAAATGATTTTGAGATTTTGATGGAAACACATTTTGGGGATCCCTCAAACCATTGTTTTTAAAACAGTACTGCTGCTATGCTTGAGTCTGCAGACAAAAAAGCCTCTTCAGAGACATCACCCAGAAAAAAATGTTGGTGATCTCTGGGGTTGAAACCTGAGCCGCAATCACAGCGAGCTAAACCGTGTAAGCGATATCAAACAATCAATGTACTGTTATTTTACAAATTCAAAGTTGTATTGACTATTGACAGAAGTGCAATGCTAACTCTCTTCAGTGTCAAATCACCAAATTTCAAAGATACGTTTCAAATTTGAGGGTCCATGACATTAGCCAGATTGGGAACATTTATTTTGGTGCAAATCATATTTATTGCCTAGGTGCTAGTGTTATTCACAAACAGACACAAGGACAGACACAGTTTCAAACTAGTGGTGTTACAACAGCACATACTTTCTTAAATTGTTTGTAAATGTATGTAAAATTATAATATTAATAGAATTTGTTTAAGTGTTTTCACCCTGCAAAAATATTTGGCAAAGCTGAGGCATGAACCTGGTTTCTCAGGTGAGTTACAACCAACTCAGTTAACATTTCTGAAGCTAGTGTAAAAGTTATGGAATAACTTGTGGCACAATTTTTAAGAAAATTTTTAAAATGTCATTGGGGCTTGATGTTAAGTACTCCCAGAGACTGAAATATTATTTTCAAATTCAAAGAATCACAAATCAGCTAGATCAATATATATAGAATAACAAAGTTGGTAAAAATCCTGTGTAGTTTAGGTACGAGCATAGCATTAATCACAGAAACTCAGCATAGGCACACATTTTGTCAAAAACAAACAAACAAAACAAAAAGCATATACCAAGGACCCATAAAACATAGATTCTGACTACACAATGTATTAGCAAAAGGTAATTCACTATACAAAGGAGTTAGAAAATTCTACATTTACAATATCAGAGATCTACAATACAAGGTTTCTGTCAAAAGATCAGGCCATTAGTGCATTACATTACTTCTCAATACTATGTAGCAAGAGTAAAAGAAAAGAAAAGCACATTTTCCATACCAGAGACCCCCAAAAAATGTTTCCATCAAAATCTCCTCTTTGATTTTTGCAAAACTTTCCCCATCTATGTGTATAAGAAATTAAAAAAGGAACTTTTCTCAGATTTAACATTATCATGCAAACTTACTCAACAATAGCCACATTTGGGTACAATCCAGCACAAATCACAGCTTTCAGAACACTGAAGTTTTTTGAGTTTGTGTTGGCACTTTCATCTTTGGAATTTTTAGATTTCAAAAATCCCATTTCGTGCAAATATTCTGCAAATTCAATCTTCAGTTTTCTGAAATAAAAACATTCTGTAAGTGAATGGCAAATACCGCTGAGAACTTGTTTGACATCTACAAAATTGGTTTCAGGTAGTTTGATCAAAAATGAAATTCGCCAACAGCAAATAAAGACTAAATGGAACTCTCTGTGTTTCAGGTAGAATATGATAAACATTACCACCATAAACCATTCTCTATTATCTTAATGAATTAATTTTACCAAAAAGAAAAATATTTCTTCCTAGAAATCAAATAACCCTGACTAAATGCCCAGCAAAATTAAATCCTTGTACGATTCCCACTTCAATCAAATTTTGTTCGGCAACAGAAACATAGGAGGCACTGGTTCCCCACCAGTAGTACGCAAGAAACATTTATTTATAACAATAATAACAATAGAAACTTTCCACGAGTAGTTAAAGAATACAATAGCAAATATCCTTTCAACATATCCACATTCCGTCTGTACTTCAAGATGTGTACCTCTCGTCTATACTTCAAGATGTCAAACTTTCATCTGTACTCTGAGAAATCTACCTCTTTTCTGTTCTTCTTTGTACCTTCACAGTCTCCATAGTATCTGAACCGCTGCTAACCTGTGTTTCATCCCAAGAAGGCCATGTATAAAAAGCCAAGTTGATACCAAGTATACACTGAATCTTGCTTATTACAATATTATTTTCATGTTGTCTCATATGAAATTTTTTTTTTTTAATTTCGAAAATCAAAAATCCTTACTTTTAAGATCTAAAGAATTAGAAACGAACTTGAAAAACCAAAGTAGGATGTGGTGCCAAAAGATTAGGAACCACTGATCAAAGTGACGGATAAACGTGACAGATGGCAGCAAATATCGGGGTCATTAAAAACTCAAGAAATCTGAGGGCCTGAAAAGCAATAGTTGGCTGAAGTGTTGGCCATGTAAGGAGCAACATAGGGTTATCTTCTCTTTCCAGCCTTCTTGAGCACTGTCAGGGACAGCGGGAGAAAACATGCAACACAGTATCTATATGTAGGTACAGCTATTTATCATTTAACTTCTTAACAAAAATTTAATCTGATATTAAATTCTTGTAATGCCAAACTTTTTTCCAGCCATCCCATTTGACAAAACTGTGTACACACCCTCCACAGAAATGCTCTGAAGATTGACACAACGCAGCCAAAAATCGCTGTTAGTGAAATTAAACTATTATTATGAAACTAAGCCAGATATTTTAATTTCTAGTTCATCAATTTATTCTATCTATCTATCTATCTATCTATCTATCTATCTATCTATCTATCTATCTATCTATCTATCTATATATATATATATATATATATATATATATATATATATATATATATATAATTATAAATGATTTCCATCTTCCTAAAAATATAGGAAAATTATTGATGAAATACAATAAGTTACAAACAAACCTTGGCCTATTTTCATCCCAGGCATTGAAGATATAACTCAAATAAAGAACACAATCCAAGAAGTTTTGTAAATAGAACACTACACCTACAAATTACTTAATAATCAACAATGTAAAATAATGCCAGCTTCATCCAATGCATTTCGTTCTCTTGTCAAACACTTAAAAAATGAGAACACTATGTTTCATATGTATCAGATGAAAGAAGATTGAGCATTCAGAGTAGTTTTGAAACACAACAATTGTAGTCAACAGTCAACAGATGTAGTTATGTTACACGAAGAAATAGAAAAATCAAGACATAGTATGACCAATCTATAATGCAAAACACTGAGTTACTAAGGCACCAATATCCAAATTTTTTGTCGACCTAGAACAAGCCAGCAACAATAAAAACATTTATGGCATCACTTCAATAACTGCATTGTTTCATTTGAACCTGTTCGCGATAAAAAAAAATAGTGCAATGTGAAAACTGCTTGTCATATGGTCACATAAAAGTTATTGCTTAAAACCAAAGCACTGCATTCGGTGTGAAGTAGGTCACATAATAGAAGATAGTGACAAAGCAAAAGATAGCATGCCAATGTGCGACGTATGTGAAAGAAACCATTGTCCAACACACAAAGGATGGGGCATTTACCAATCTCTTAAGAAGAAGAGATTCTCGGAACCACAAGAAAAAATGCTACGAAAGAACTCAAATATTCCCAATGGAAAATGACTTTCCACAAACACTACCTCAAGGAAATGCAGTACAATCTTCCACCAACAAACGAAGGTCACATGCAAATTATTACTAACAAACGCCATCAGAAAAAAGTGAACTTGCAGGAATTGTTAAAGAATAGTTTCAGAAATTTGAAAATCTTCTTGTTAAGTAAGCGGAAATAATAAGCATGCTACTAAAGCACATGTCCAAACTTCTAGCAAAATGACAAATCAACTTTTCATCACAGCTTGGAATGCAAACAGTCTTGAATCAAGAAGATGAGAAGTCGAATATTTTCTGATTAATAATGAAGTAGATATTAGTGTCTGTTCACGCTTGATGCCTATGAGCCACATAAGATTCCTGAAATATACTAATAATAATATTTATTTATCAAACAGGCAAAAAACAAAAAACAAAAAAAAAAAAAATAAATAAATAAATAAAAAAATAAAAACAAAACAAAAACACACACACACACACACACACACCAACAACAAAACAAGCGTGTGTAGCAATGTGTAGCATACAAATCGTATCAAAAACAATAGGTTGATATAATACACTAATTATAATCAAATAATATACTATTTTTTGCTAGAGTTTTAAAGTTATTGATAGGTAACGATGTATCAACGTTATATTCATTAGAAATTCGGCACATTCTCCATAATGGCGCATGATAATACAAATTTTTTCTCGCAGTAGGTATAAAAAACATAGATAATTCTGAATTATTTCGCAAATTTCCAACAGGAATCTTCCATAATAATTTAGACAGAAGTTCACCACTATCTAATTTATAATTAATCAATTTATACAAAAAAACATAATCATTATATTTTCTAAATGAATTTAGAGAGCTTATGTCCATAATAGTGGCAATTTGATGGTAATCATGAGATACTCTCGGAGATGGTAATTGAAGCATCCATGCCATGTAATTTAAAAATTTATGCTGTATGGATTCAAGTCTTCTAATGTGAATCTGATAATAAGGAGACCATATTTGAGATACATACAATAAATTAGATCGGACTAAAGAATTATACAAGAGCTTAAGTACATACGGATTTGAAAATTCGGAAGTCATCCTTCTAATAAAATCGAGCATTTGATTTGATTTTGCAAGAATATAGTCAATAGGATGATTAAATTTCAGCTTATGATCAAATATTACACCCAAATCCTTGAATAAAGTAACAGATTCAAGACTATGACCATTTATATTATATAAAAACAAAACTGGATTTTTCAATCTGGAGTAACTCATGCTTTTACATTTCATTATATTTAATGGTAATTGATTCAAATTACACCAAGAATACAGTATATCAAGATACATTTGTAGAATTCTACAGTCCTCAATTGAATTAATTTTGATAAATAACTTCAGATCATCCGCATATAGCAAAAAGAAACATTTTGGAATCATAATCTTTAAATCATTTATAAATAGTAAGAATAATAACGGGCCTAGATGGGAACCTTGAGGTATTATATAATCTAGTAACTAAGTTATAACACAAGGTTTAGATATAGGCCTATATAACTATTTAATATTGGAGCGATTATCGGATTTAAATACGGGGGTTACAAAACTTATTTTCCAATTGTCCGGAATAGAACCTTCTTGCATAGATTTAACAAATAAAAAATGAAGAATAGGTGTTATATTCGATTTACAATTTTTCAAAAAGAGGGGTGGAATACCGTCTGCTCCTGAGGTATAACTATTATCAAGTTTACCTAATGCATTAAACACATCGCATTGGGATATTGAAATATATCCTATATTAGTCAAACCATCAGTAAAACAATTCGCATGATTATCATCAAAGCTCATTATGGAAGATTCTGTTGAATAAACCGATGAAAAATAATCAGCAAATAAATCAACGATCGTTTGACCAGATTCAGCTGTTTTATCATCCATAAACATAACATTTGGTAATCCATTCCGCCTCGCATTGAATTAGTAAATTTCCAAAACGAATTAACATTATGGTAAATTGAGTATTCATTTTTACTAATGAAATTAGCATAATCTTCAAGGGCTTTATTTTTACAATGTTTTCGAAGATTTGAAAATTCTAAGTAGAGGCTATCAGAGGGCATTAATTTATATTGATTATGAGCAATGGACTTCAATTTAAGTAATTGTTTTAATTGAGGGGAATACCATATGGGATATGAAGATGAATTTAACAATCGTTTCGGAACATATTTTTCAATTAAATCATTCATTTTAGTATAAAAGTAATACGTTGATTGTTCAAGTGAATGATTTATAAAATACTGTAACCATTCAAAAGCAATTAGTTCATTATTTATATTTTCGAAATCAGCCCGGGCAAAATTATAACTAACCTCATGAGTATCAACAATAAACAAATCTTCATTCACAGATAAGTTCACATATAAGGCTGGATGATAATTATCACAGGGTACTATTTGACTATATACTACGTATATAACAAATTATCCTAGTGGAAAGCCTGAACTCACATGGGCCCTTAAGTATATCTGTTATATATTGTCCGCCTAAGCACAAAGTGAGACAGAATGATTTCACGAAGTTTTTTAAATCCCTTGGAATGAGAGTCATCATTGGCGGAGATTATAATGCAAAACATTGAGTGTGGGTTCCAGGTTATACAACTAGAGATGAATAACTGAATAAAACTCTTATATCCATGAACCTATCATACTATTCAACAGGGCAACCAACTTACTGGCCATCAGACACATGCAAATTTCCTGACCTCGTAGACTTCTTTATTGTGAAGGGCATTTCCTCCAACTTCATACAAATTGAAACTTCATTAGATGTCAGCTCAAGCCACAGTCCCATTGTTTTTGAAATTAGTTCATACTTTTACTTCAGAAGAAGAAGTTAACTCAACCAATTCAAAAACTGACTGGGAAGAATTTCAGATGTATACCGAAGAGAATCTAATTGTTCAAATTGCACTGATGAAGTAGATGACACAGTTGATTACATAACAAGATGTATTCAAGACACAGCATGGCATTCCTCTCCAAATTTTAACACTAAAAACAATAATGTATATTATCCTAAATATAGCAAAGAAAAAGTGTCTATCAAATGAAAATTTAAAAAAATCTATCAAGAATCAAGGCATCCACTTTGTCAAAAGAAATCTGAATAAAGCAACAAAGGATTTGAGATTGACACTTCAAGAACTGAAGAATGTTGAAATAAATATCTTAAGACTCTATCCACGTGTAAAGAATCAGATTATTCAAGTGGAAGGCAACAAGAAGGTTTAAAAGACCAATTCAACCAATCCCTCCTGTACGCAAAGATGATGGTTTGTGGGCAAGAAGTAATACAGAGAAGGCAACAACATTAGCACAACATCTTGCAAAAGTGTTCTAGCCATATCCACCCACTAACCCAGAAGCGGAACAAATAGAAACATATCTTCAAACACCCTTTCAAATGTCACTGTCTTTGAAGTCATTCACAACATACAAAGTAGAAAGAGTAATACAAAACTTGCCATCACACAAAACCCCAAGTTAGGACTTAATAAAAGGCGAAGTGCTGAAGAAATTACTTAAGAAGGCCAAAGTAACATCAATATTCAACAATATATTAAGAACTGGGCATTACCCTTCTCAATAAAAGGTAACTCAGGCAAATCTTATACCACAACCTGGTAAACCTACACGCGACGTCTCATCATATAGACCTACCATTCTATTACCTACAATCTCGAAGGCTTTTGAGAAACTGTTTTTGCAACACTTAAACGTCCACTCAAATGAAAATGATCTTATGCCTCGTTATCACTTTGGATTCAAGACATCTCACTCCATAATCGAACAAGTATATTGTAGCGATACAGATTTCGTCATACGTTTTGAAACGAAATTCAGCGGACTAAAAAATTTAAACAAACTGACTCGGCCACCCTGAGTTCTACTGGGAACAGATTGCGACACAGCGTTGCGCGCGCAACCCCGCTTATCGGACAGCCGTCTCCGCCCCCGGCACATTAAGAAAGTCGTTACAAGGGTCAGTCGTCGACAGATTCACTGCGAGACGCACGTGTTCGCATGGCCAGCTGCGCGAACCTTCTAGATCGCTCTTGAAATCAACATCCAGGGAATCCCAGAGCGATAAATTCTTTCACGGACAACGCCTGTCCTGTGCAAGCATGTTCTAGAAGGAATAGGAAAATTCTGGACGCTCACAGTGATACAAAGAGTCGAAACTTCATTCACTACTCCTGTCACGATTGGTTGAAATAACGTAATGTGACATTTCTTTTGGCCAATAGCGACGCACCTATCATAAGGAGCTAGAACATACGAAAAAATTGGGTGGGGGCAAAAGTTAACCTCATACGATTCGACTTATAAGAATATCAGAAGAGCTGGGGCATCAGACGGGGCCAGACGTGAGAAGGGCCAGAGCAGCCAGAAGGGCCAGAGCATCAGACGGGGCCAGATCATTTAGACGGGGAGCAGTCGGGAGAGAATCTTCTCTGAGGGCGTAACTATTCGTCGGAGAGAGAGACCAGTGTGCCTCTGAAAAACTTATAATTATTCGTCGGAAGGAGCGTGAGTTCTAGGCTGAGGATAGTTAGGAGAAAAACTTATCTGGGGTGGGAATTATTCGGGCGAATGTGCCTATGTGGGATTTTATTATTTTGCTGCGAGTTTTGAGCATTGAGCCGGCTGCAGTAGACAGAGAAAATTCTCTGGGGTGGGAATTCGTCGTGAGGCGAATGTTTCTCCGAAGGATTGCTAAACTGTCCGAAGTTGTAATCGACAATCATTATAATGAGAACCAGAGGTACGCATAGTTAATTACTACGTTCCTGAGATTGACATCGCCCGGCCGCTCCAAGTCTACCAGTCCCGCTTCGAGTTACTACCAGATCAACCAGACTACCAGACGCCGTTTCAACGCAGCCACGCGTCACCGCCCTTTGGGTGACGCCATCAGACGACCCGACCGCCAGCTGACGGCCCGGGGGGCCATTGACCTCCGCCGAATTCTTCTGAAGGACGGCAGCCGTTTCCTCGCCCCGGCCGCGCCCCCCTGTGAAGGTTGCCGCCGCCCTCTCGGCCGCAACGCGCCCGCCTAGGGCCCACAGAAAAAACTTTACCAAGGCAATGTAATTCAGGGTATTCATCCCTGCGTAAATTCTGTAATGCGGTGTCACGCTATGACACATTGATCTGTAATATTTTTACCATTGTAATTATAAGTCTTCCTAATTTTAAGCTTTATTCTAAATACTAACCTTTTCATCTTCTTTTTCTTTCCACCTAATTTTCAGATTTCTTCTCCTATTTACAAGTGTAACTTCCCTGGGGCATTTTAAATTATTTTGCCCAGGAATAAAAGTGATTTTTGCCAGTGATCCAAGTGTTTCTTTCATGTTACCAGTATCTGTTTAACGATTCCTTCCATCACCGACTGAGCTATTTCAGGGCCGCTTACCGGGCGTTCTCACGAGACGACCGGGAGTGTTACAATATGTAATAGTAAACAAAATAAATAAAAACTTGGAAGAAAACAAATACTCTTCAGCTGCCTTCATTGATGTCACCCAAGCTTTTGATAAGGTGTCATGCAGGTCTTTTTATACAAAATCAAAAGCTCGTTACCATCAGAATACATCATTTTAAAATCATACTTCTCTAAAAGATTTTTCTAAGTCAAACATCAAGAGGCATACAGCACAATATTTCCTGTTGTGTCTGGCATGCCACAAGGAAGTGTGCTGGATCCTGTCCTGTATTTACTATATACAGCAGATCTTCCAAAGTTTGAAAATATCACCACTGCAACTTATGCAGACAACACGACAGTTCTAACTTCTCATGAAGATCATGAAAAAGCCTCAGAATTGCTCGAGTAACATTTAAACAAATAATCAACAGAATTCAAAATGTGGAGAATTTAAATTTATGAAACAAAATCATCTCATGTGACTTACCCACACAAAAAGAAAACTTGTCCCCAAATTACAATAAATAATAAATTATTGCCACAGGCAGATACCATTAAATACTTAGGAATGCACCTTGACAGGCAACTAATGTGGAAAAAGCACATAATCACAAAAAGAAAAGAAATGGAACTCAACTTTAAAACAATGTACTGTACTGGCTACTGAGGCGCAAATCAACTATGACTCTTAAAAACAAGATTTTGCTATACAAAGTACAGTTGATGCCAATTTGGGCATATGGTAACAAATTATGGGGTACTGCAAGCCAGTCAAACATCCTACAAAGATTTAAATCTAAATAGCTACGTACTGTCGCAAATGCCCCTTGATATATCCCTAATACAATCCTTCACGATGACCTACAAATAAAACCTTTAAAGAAAGAATAAACAGTTGAAGTTGGCATACCATCGCAGGCTTGAGAACCACCCTAACTACCTGGTGCTCAACCTACTAGAAACAAAGAAATCAGACGACTGGCAAGATACTCACCACTTGATCTCACATCCAGATTCAGTTGAGTTGCCACTGGGCAACATCACAAATTAATTTTTTTTGTTTTTGTATATTATTAAAATTCACCAAAAGTTCAAATTGTAGAACTAATTGTGAGTAAACTAGAATGTAAAAAAAAAGTAACAAAAATTCACTGAGCTAAAAAACATCACAATTGTTTGTAATGAAAATATATTTCTTCTTGTTATTTTCATTTAATTTCAAACAACACTTATTATAAAACAGAAAAGTTATGTACTTCATTGGAAAAATGAATTTTCAGAGTAAGAATTTCTGCTGAAGAGATTTTTAAGATCTGTTGCAGGATATAAGCTTCTAGATCACATAAGAAGCGGAGACATCAGAAGAGGGCTGAAAATTTTCAACTTCAATACAAGAATCCAAGTATGAAAAGAGATGTGGTTCCATCATATCTAGCGAATGACTCATAAGAGACAACCAAATAAGCTCCTCCACAAATTACCGGAAGGAACTCAAGATCCAGGAAGACCAAGAAGAAGATGGAGACATGATTTTCTTGGAGACGGAACAGGCCATTCAGCCTAGTCTTTGATGATGATGATGATGATGATGAGAATTTCTGCTTAGCAGTCTTTGCCAACATATATCATAAATTTGTACTGCTACTGTGCATTAATGTGATTCAATATCTTGTGGGTATATTGCATTATTACCATAGCCCATAAACAAATACAGAATCACTGTTGAAGGTTCGCTGTAGCTTTATCTCACTTAGCCTGTCATCCCCCAGTTCTGGCTATAGTGACTTGATGATGGAGGAGTTACACCTGCACACGCTCATCTTTTGCTTTAATTTTCTGATGGTTTTTGCATTTGTAATGTGTTGAACTGAATGGCCCTGCTATTCACACTCAACACTATAAAAGCATTGTCCTAGATATACGAAAACAAAAATCGAATATTATGGTATTGCCAGAATAATAGTATGATCTCATCAATCCCACTTCAATCTGAACTTTGTATCATCAATGTAATCATGAATGGGTAGTCTGTACTAAAACCTCAATATTTTTACACCGTCATTTTCTCAGTTGTTTTTTTTAGCAATATCTACTGCTTTATTGCCACTATCCCTAACAACTTTTAAAATGTTTATTTTATTTGATATTGAACGGGGTTGCCCTTTCCTACCACTCTTTTTTGTTTAATATCATGAATGCAAAACCAGATAAAAGATGAATTATATTTTAATTTAAACACAGAGCAACAAATTACAATGCTGGTCAGCTTGGAAAAAATATTGTTCATCATCGAAAAAGTATTCCCTGCAGTAGAAGTAGCGGACATGCAATGGGCACCTTACTGATAATCTTGTGCAACTCAGTTTCACTGCGAAAACGAAGTCTGTGTCTTGCGTGGACTACAACTGGCGGCGGTTACCTGTGGCTGGTTGCTTTACAGGTTTCAAGCTTTAGATTCCACAGTGTTCTACGTGGGTAACAGGAAGCACACTACTGCCACATCCCCACATCTTCACGAGACATGTTGCACTGTGCAAAAAATCAATCAGTTTCATTTGTTGCTTGTGCCATACTGCTACTGAAAGGATCTCGTATGATATTATGGTAAACTTCACTTATTGGTCATCTACATCTTTTTCTTCTCCGGGGACGCCGTTCACCTCCCCTCAGAGCTAGTTGTCGCCTCCTGAGATCTTCAAAGATCTCCCTTACACACCCAACTCTGAAATTTTTCAAAGTTATGCTGCCGGAGGTGGCTTCAAGGTGCCGGGAGTCGACTTAGTGCTACCACTCCGCGGGCTCGCGCCTCAGCTAGGCTGAGTTAAGCTTCTATATTACAAGTTTCATTAGCGGGGAAATTGCTTCAGAGGCCGAGCAACAGGTTGCTCCTCAGGAGAACTTTGGAGCGAGCCAATTCAAGTTTTGGGCTCTTGGAGCAGATCACCCCGGGCCTCACTAGGATTATTTGAATGTTATACGGTCTTAAAGGGACTTTTATTACGAATGTATAAGGGTGGAACATATATAAAAGTAAAATGAATAACTGAAATAATTTAGCAAGGGAATTATAGGAATTTATCTAGGACCTTCCAAAGAAAATGTAGAAATTGAAAAAAACATATACGTGAGAAATGTGTAAATGGAGTTTCACTTTACTATTTGCTAGTGCAAAAATTTCCACCAGCCAAAAAGTTTTGCATCAGTCAGTTTTCAGAATTATATTCTACTGATTTCTCTTTTGCACCAGATAACCAAAGGGAAGTACGGGATTGCCAATTGGCATGTTGCAACAAATGGAAATAAGAATGACAGGAACCTTTTCACATAATTCACAAAATTCCCATCTCTCTTGTTGTTTGCATTATCCTTAGTACACAAATATTAACAATATACTGGGAAGCAAGGTAACTTCCTGCTCTTGCCACATCAAGATATCCGCATGAAAAATCAACAAATATAGGAAAAAGCTAAGACACTTTGTGTGGCTTTAGTAAGTGACAAAATAGTGTGATCAGGTGAACAAAGATTACGAATAAAAGTTCAAAATATCATCATTCCTACCTAAGATCTCGAAAAGTAGCCATTGATAGAAAATTATCCCAACAAAACTTTCGAGCCTCTTTTTTATTTTTAACTTCTTCCCATAACCGGAAGGCTTCAGCTAGAACTAAATGGTCACTTTTATTTCCCTTTGAAATTATGATTTTCTTTGCCATTACTTCTTTATCTTGGCCCTGAAATAATAATAACAATAATAAATAATATACAGACAGTACAAAGAACACAGTCAGTGAAGCAATGACATTTTTTTAAAATGAACATACAGTGGAAAATTGCCTATAACAATAGAGAACATAGGCTTCTGTGGCCAGAGTTAGTAATTGCTTGGCTGTTATGGATCTTCAACTTTCCAATTTTGTGTTGTTACCCCTGATTTTTGGGCAACCCCTTATTCTCCAATGTTTGACAGAGACACGAAATCTTGACAGCATCAAAATGTGAGCTGGTGAACATCTGTGCACTGTTATAAGCAATTTCTTGTTGCCCCAGAAGTTAGTAACATTTATTCTGGGGTAAACTGTATCTTTTACCGTACATACTTGAATAAACCCAGCCCTCAAATAACTTTACAGATAAGAATCTCGGACCCCCCCACCTTTAATGAAACAAATGACACCATTAAATTTATTAAATTTTCAGCCACCAATTTTTGACAAAAATACACAGAGATTATTTGAGTATATACAGTACTTCTCAAATTATTATTACTACCATCTATTTTAATCTTAATTCAATGTGTAATTTAGCATTAGAATTGAAATATAGAGTCAGAGTCCAAGAATTGGAGCCTTAATACCCTGTTAAATAAGTTTCATACAAATTCTACATGGTTGAAGAAAATCCATTGCTCTAGAGTAAGAAATATAATTATTAACAAACCGTTTCTAAAATTCACATAAAAAAAATGAAACCTTATGAATATTAACTTACCAGAGGCATGAAGAACGGTTCTTTGAAACTCAAACAAGCAGCCAGTGATAAAATAGGATCCACACAACTGAAGATAGCACCTAAAATTATCATTTTGGCAATGTGAGGTTCCAGAGGTAGTTTTGCCAAGTGAAAGCCAAGAGGTGTCAAATTTTCATCACCATCCAAAGCGCGAAGTGTCTCTAAAAGCTAAGAAATTAGTTATTAATAGTTTATCAAGAATATTCACAGGTAAATTCAATCACCCTTCAGGCCGCCAGTTGCATATATTTTGTGAGTGAACATTCCTGCCAGAGATATGGGCTAATATTCTAGAAATTCTTATAGTACCCAGACTTTTAGATTGCAGTACGAAATTGTATTATATGAAAGCATTGCAATAATATGCAAATTTCATCCACATGATTCCTGTAAAACTCTCTTCATCGAAGTTGGAATCTTATCATCAAACAAAAGGAAATTAAGTTAACAAACTGCCTCCTCTAGATGTAAGTCGCAACCCCTAATCACTATTCACCAATACTGATGATTGAGACGATGGCCATTATTTGAGCTCGGAAGTGTGTCAAAATACCTTTTTATTATTGTTACCATTTTATTACTTTTAACAAAAGGAATACTTCATTGTACTTCTGGAGTTGTTGTAGTAGATTTTCATTTTGCCTATTTTAGCCCATGGCGGGACTCGAACCTGCAACTCTTAAGATCGAAGTGCTGAGTCGGTACCCGCTCTTAGCCACCGCAGTCTACCAAGAACTAATAAGTAATAATTCTGAAGTTGTTATGAACAGAACAAAAAGCAAAAACCTCCTATCAAGTAAGATATAAACATTTTTAATAAAATCTAACATAAATGAAAAATACCTTGAGAGATAAGTTGACTGTCTTGGGATTGGGACTGTCCATTATGCGATTCAGAATAGTAGCAACTTTCCCAAGCTCCAAGAGTTTGATGGTAAGGATTAACTCTTCAAGTCGAGTCCTGAGAATCTCAGGTGTGGGAAAATCATCAAATAAACGTTCCCGGGCTTTAGTATACATGTGATAGCATTTGCCACGTTGCACCCTAAACATAAAAATTTAAAAGGATTTTAAAAATCAGTTGAAATGATTTACCTCATAAATTAAAAAATTAATTCATGTTTCACTAAAGAATATCCACCAGTCGCATCAATCTGTTTTCTGTGCCTTCAGCACACATATACCCCAAAAAGATGGTAAAAAATGCCTGTACCAAAATAAAAAATGTTTTGAATAATAATTCTCCTCCAAAACAAGAATTTCTCAAGTGTTTTTCCAATTTTCTAATATCATTCAACACTCCTATGCAATAAAAAATACATCTTTTATAATTTTTATTGTTCAATGTCTTTACGTTTTGAATTGGAGTGGAGGAAATTGTAGGTTTAAAGTGTTGTAATACATTATTGTTTTCCAATTTCGAATTTAAAAAAACAAAACAAAAAGTCTATTGGTTTTTAGAAATTCCTAAGGCCATTGAATCTATGAACAAAAACACAATTGTAAGTAGAACATTTTCTTTTAACTGTAGTTTTATTGAAAATTTTCAAAACAGCATGGTTTCATCACAGTTAAAAACGTCCATCTTGTTGTACCCAGATGTGATGTCTAGAATTCTTTCCAGACACTCATCTGGTGTGTTGTGATCACTGCCCTTTGCTTCACCATATTAAGTCTTGCAAGATACTCGATGTTTCTTCTTGAACGATTCCAAGCATCCATTTGAAACCTAAAAATTACTCTTGTCTAACCGAAGAGCGATTTCAATTACCTTGACTTGTAAAATGGGCCCTCAAATCAGCATGTTCTTTGACTGTATAGTGACCACCTCCATATGACTTCATTACCTCTTTCATTCCACTCTTGCAAATTTTCACGAATTGCATGGACTGTCATTCTTCCTTTACAGTAATGCTTCCACATGTTCTTGCAATGTCAAGTTTACTTTTCCCTGAACTCATCATACCCCAAATCACTACATTAAAGACACTGTAATTAGTTAATTAAAGACTTGTAACAGTTCAACTGCTGTGATTATTCAAACTGACATTTTTCACATAAGCGTCTTGGACTGGAAGAGGAAGGACAGAAAGGATGTCATCAGAATCAGCTTCCCCTCTGGGAATCTGACGTCTAGCAGATCTTGCTGTGTGTCCCAAGCAGTTGTGAAGGAATTCCTTCGTCTGATGTCTCCCCTTTCTGGAAGTGCCAGGTTGCCAGCTCAAAATAAACTGACAAAGGCTGTCCGTTTTCACATTCACTCGGTTCCATTAACAGCAGGTAAAATTACATGCATCTTATATAGCAAACACTTGGGACTGTCATATTTTTCCGTTGAAGGCAGTTTTCCATAATTACCAGGTTCCATTTTTGATAGGTTCTTTTTTGTACACATTGTTTCTTTAATTTTTCTTTTCTTAACTGCCACTAAGCAGACACTCATTAGTAATCAATTATTATTAATATTATAAATAAAAAGTAACTCCACAACATATGTTGTAATTGGAAGACAACCACATGTTTTTTGGTGGTAAATTGAGGAAAAATGTATTGTCTTGGATTGGGAGATCTAAATTAACTACCCTAATTGCATGGTTAATTATTGATTATTCTTCTTCAGTACAAGCAAGAAAAACACTCAAAAGCAATCTGACAAACCTTTTTAACAGTGATAAGCACAATTCTGAGGCCTCAAGCCCTGTTGAGAAGGACATTTGTGAATAATTAAAAAGATTCATTTTATAAGGCAGGAGGTGTAACAATGACCTAATGCCAGTCCGGATGGCCGAGATCATTAAGGCAGTAGTCTTGTAGCGATCTCCGACTGAAGAATCGCAGGTTCAAATCCTGCTTCGGACATGGTTGCGTTTGTGTTTGTCCTTTCACCCCTTTAACATCACCATATCATGTCATCTTCTAAGTCACTATACCGTTAAATGCAAGAGTGGTCACTAATGATCTAGATGTTGATGCGACCTTTAAAAAAAATTTAAAAAATAAAAAGAAGACCTCTCAGGTTCAGCCACTTCAAAAAAATCGAAGTACAGATAATTTTGTATCTGGGTTTCCATGGGTGTCATCTACATTTGAAATATTATCTCAGTGTGGAGCAAGTAGTGGTAGTACACACAGACTTGAATTTCTCATACCAGGAACTGTTGGCAATGGAATTTCTCATAGCCCTCTTACACAACTGAGACCACCTTCTGAGAGACAAGCAACAAATCCACACTCTAGTGAGTGAAAATGTGATGGGCTCTACTTTATCAAGCAGAGCTACAGTTATATCTGGTTGCAGAGAACTTCCGGATTTTAATATTTTTGGTTCACTATATATGATGATGTCGAAATTAAATACAATTTCTCCATAACCATTGATTTTATTAATATAAAGATAGGGCAATATACATTAACAGGACAAATTTCAATATCTTTATTTGTCCTTAAAAATAAATTCAATTGTTTACTTTTTCATTAGTAAAATCTCTAGATCCCTCTGCAGAGTTGCTCTCCACACTTGATTCTGAAAAGTTTTTGTGTGTCATAATGCAGTCTTGACGCCCTTCAATGCCTCCCGAACTGTTGGAGCACTGTCCCACTCTCTGAAGGCCCTTTTACACACCTAATAACATATGAGATGCTTTTGGTAGCGGGATGGCATAAGCAATTAATGAAACTGATCACTTTCCCAAATGCGGTAGTGCGTATACCGCCAGGCTTTGGCAGTTGCATCTTCCTGTCATCTACATAGAACTCGACGCGCTTTGTCCCATGGAATATCAAGTAACATCAAGTTGGACACTGAGCAAGAAGTCACACATTGCCGCTACCAGTTGTAGCCCACGCAGGACTCGACTTTTGTTTCCGCAATGAAACTGAGTGGCATACGGTCATCAGAAGACATCGGATATTTAGGAAAATGCCTATTTTATTCTAATGAAAATATTTAAAGGCATTTAATATACTACATTTTTTTTCAATAAACGGGATAAATCCTTAAATTAAAAAAAATAATATAAAAAAATGCACAAAGACAAAATGTACAAGTACAAAAATCAAAACATAGTTAAAATCATAAAAAGATAAGAATGATTATTTATATCTTTTATTAATAGAAAATAACAGTCATTTAAAACACACATATTTAACTCATATGATTGGCGCTTATAATTTCATTCATAATGCATGATATGAACTTTTGCCAATATACTGAATGTATAACAATCTGTATGAAACGTGGATATATAACATGAATTCCATAATTTATACATTCTATTTAGTAGATTGTTGACAGTATAAATGCTATTGTACATAGTTTGTACAACACGAAATAGATCTCTGTTTCTGGTAGTAGTTTGAGGAACTTTATACTGAATCTGATTTAATAATAATATACAATCAATATGTGAGTTGATGAGTTTGTACAAGAATATAAAATTTATCATAAAATTAAAAATCAAAATAAAAAATTTCTGAGAGTCGCAAGAGATGGAATGTTCAAAGCAGTCCCAATATCACTGTAATTATGAATAATGAACAGGTCTGGCAATCCTAGACATCTAAATGACATCTTAAAGAACCTGTGTTGAACTGTTTCAAGTTGGTGAATGAGAACCTGAAAGGCAGGAGACCACACTACAGAAGCAAACAGAAGGATAGGTCCCACTATCACGGTGTATAGAGTTTTCAAGGTGAGAACAGTTTTAAAGCCAACACAAGTTCTTCGAATGAAACCCACTAGTTAGCTCGATTTATTTTCAATGAACTCAATGTGCTCCGAAAATGAACTTTTAGAGTAATAACAACTCCAAGATCTCGAATATTTAACCCTTTGTGGTCCTTTGTTTCGCATAGCTGGACGCATCGCTTTCCTCGTTGCAGACCCTTTTAATCTCCAGGTACCTGGTTGCACCGTGGTGATATGCCATGGCGTAAGAAACTGTACTCACAGATTCTAAACTATTTTTTGTATTGTTACAAAAGAAACATTTCAATTTATCAGCCTCATTCATAATACATAATTATGTAAGTTAATGTTTGGTGCGGGGAGCTTCACCCAATTACCATTAATGTTTGTAGATTGCATTTAATCAACGGAGTTTAAGTTATCATTTCTGTCACTTTCTCCATGTTCTTCAGTCACTCGATAACATTTTTTCAAATTCTTAGTTTTCTGAAGATTGTTCACACAGATAATTGTTTACTAATTCACTCAGTTTAGAATGTGACAATCTTAAACACTTACGGTACTTCTCGATGTCATTATAAGTACAACTGCAGCCTACAAAACAAACTGTTTTTAAACAACAAAAAATGGCCGAAATCTGGGGACAATGAAGAAAATTATTGCCTAACCTCTTCTGAAGAAAATTAGTGGTAACCTGTGTGACTAACCTGAGTGAAATAATGCAGAGTAAAAATTAGTCCCGCCCCATGGGACAAAAGACCAAAACCAAGAAAAGAGAAAGTTCTGTGATGCGGGACACAGAACCACCGGACGAACAAAACATAAAAGTGAAAGGATAGCAAAGGGTTAAAACACGCTCTATTTTAATAGTTTTAATTTCGTAGTTAAACAATACCGTGATCTATTGAAAGTAATACACTTACACATATCAGTATTTAAATTAAGATAATTATTTGAACTCCACACAGTCAACTTGTAAGAGGGCATTTTGTGAACAAAAGAACATCACTTGAACTGCTATCCGACTTAAAAAGTTTCCAATCATCTGCGAAAATCAGGAACTCAACCTCATTATCAAGAACAAGATATAAATCATCAATAAACATTAAAAATAGCAAAGGACCCAAGTGTGAGCCCTGAGGTACCCGAGAAAAAACAGAGGAAGAGTTAGATATAGAATCTCACATATTACATTTCACATATTGCTTTCTATCTGTCAGGTAGTTAAGACCAGACCAATCTAGTAACTTATTATTCCAAGACTTAGTTTCAGTAACATTGTCTTGTGATTCAATGAATCAAAGGTCTTGCTAAAATCTGTGTGGATGCTATCAACTTGCCAATTCTTTTCAAATGACTCCAAGATGTATTGAGTATAGTATACAAGGTTCGCATCAATACTTATTTTGCTTATAAAAACAAATTGTCTTATGGACAGAAAAGGACAGATTAACAGATTCAAGTTGTCAGAAACAATGGATTCATAAAGTTTTGGTATAGTACTTAAAATTGAAATCGGATGGTATTTAACAATATCGCTTGTCACAAGACTTAAAGATTGGAAAAATATAGGAGGACTTCCATTCCTCAGTAAAGAAGCCTTCCAATAACGATTAGTCAAACAAAACTTTTACAATTTGGGATGAAATTAAACTAGTATTTTTCAGAAAAACTGATGGGATTCCATTGAGACCAGAACCCCTACCCACAACCAACCCAAGATTTTAACACTAATTTCAGAAACAGAAATCGCAGACTATGTTGGAATTCTGAAATGGGACAGCAAAATTACCAACTTGGGCTCTGGGAACTTGGTCGAGTGGTATTCGCAGATTTCAGAATCATGACATAATCAAAGCACTCGTCTCAGAAGTTAAGGTGATGATCCTGACTTCTGCCATTGATGCCTTTTTGGGCCACATGTTCTTCTGGGAAGTGCATGCAAATGCGAATGGAAGTGTAGGCAAATTTTTAGGAACTATATCTCTCCCTGGCATGAGATGCGTCTTCGTTCTCCTTGCGGTTTTCCTATTGTTCACCATGCCAAGTACCTCTTTAAGTATAGTAACTGAATCTCACAGTGCCTCTTAAATCTAGTACCTGAGGTTAATTGTGTGAAGATATCAAAGTGACTCACTCAGTAAAAGCTCATTGATATTCTTTCATGTTATATTGTTTTTTGATATTGACAAATTTTAGGTGCAAGTGAAGTGAAATAATTGGGGCTTTTTTCCTCCAATTTTGTTTTTATTGCCATTCTTGGTGCCTATTTAAATTGTCTGGTTCGTTGCCTTCATTTCAGGGGAGACTTCTTCATTTATGATCTTTGGCCGATAATGCTTTTTTCAAGCTGCCTAATGTTGGAATTTGTGGCACTGAGGCAATGTATTCTCTTCCAGGAGGGAATTAATTTCCAGGAGGTTATATTTCCTATGTTCACTATACCAGACTCTTCTTATGCTCGTTTGAAATGAAAGTGAAATGGGACCAATGGCTTAAGTTTACTATAACCAAGGGTTCACTATTTCCAGAGTCAACTGTACATACATAAGAAAGTTAAAAGAATAGTAACTATATATTCTCACCTTCCAGCACGACCTCTGCGTTGCACAGCGTTTGCTTTACTAACCCACTGGTCTTGTAAAACAGAAACATTTTTCTCTGCATCATAGCTTTTCACTTTCATCTTACCACTGTCTATAATATAGACAACATCATTGATAGTAATGGACGTTTCTGCTATATTAGTAGAAATGATAATTTTTCGAACTCCTGAAAAGTTTAATAATTTAAATCCATAACACATCATTCATAGCAAAACAACTATTGTTTCATGACATACTTGTGTTTAATGATTTTGTATTACTATTGTACGTTATTGTATTATATTAATCATATTGCATTCTCTTTTAACTAAGATATTTGTTGATAGTTTATTTTTAAATTTTATTTGTACTTTATCTATGGTATTCACTATTCCTTGATTTCTTTTACATTTTAGATCATGAGAGCAAATTACGTAATCAAATTTGTCAGTGACTCTGATGTATACCACTATTATTCTGGGATACTCTATTTGATTTATGAATTGTATACTTATGTACACTTATTTACTTACTACAACCATTGTAAGGGATATTCCCATACAAAAATTCAATAAATGAATCTTCCTTCAGGAAAAACATACAATACTAGCGCATATTATTTGCACCTATTTTTTTCTAAATTTCACAACAAATAATATTACAACACACAAAACGGTTAATCAAAGATGCATTGTTTAAATTTGAAATACATTTATTTAATTTAAGATGCATTGTTTAAATTTGAAATACATTTATTTAAAATTAAAGAGATCATTTGTCATAAAAATACAAGAGAAAACAAATTTCTATCACATACCTGGTGGTGGGGGATCAAAGACTTGTGACTGATTAACAGTAGGCATTTTCGAGTGTAGAGGAAGTATTAGAAATTGTCGATCTAATAAAAATGGCAACAGTCATTAGTCTAACTTGACACTAGTGAGCATAGAATGTATATTTGAAAGAAAAGAAAAAAAAAAGAAGAAAAAAAAATTAGAAGATTCTCAACAACCTTTATTTCCTGTCAAGATTTTTATCTCACGTTTCTCTGCCTCTTCATCATTCTCAAATTCCAACTCGTCTCTGTCTTCTGAAGCTTGTTTGGGCACTGAAATAGAAAATTGAATTAGCAAAGAGTACAATGACATGACAATTTTTAAAAGTAGGAAAATTACATATTTTTGGCCCACTGTCAACCTGTATCTAAGTACACACAAGAGAACACATCACTCACAAAAATATATATAAAGAAGAAGCGAAGAAAAAAAGTGAGGGAATGATTTTCAAGTTTCTTTTTCTCCAGTTAAATGAATGTACAATTTTAAATATTATAATGTATGGTTTAGAATACTTTTGCTGTGTACAGACACTATGCATTCATGTACTTTAAAAGACACTCAAAGCAGTAAGTTCTTATATCACATTGTGCATTGCCAAACACTGCATCAAAGAGCAAAATTATATCTTTGACACCCAGAAGAGGTGAAGTGTCAGCAGTCAACGCATGGAGACCACTGGTCACCTAAATCTTTTTCCCCACACTTCCCCTGTATTCTCTTTCTTAAAGCATCTACAGAGCCAAATCAGAATGTAACTAGTGGTGCTACAGAATGGCACAGATGTTCCTGTATTAGTTTTCTATTTACTTTGGCCTCGGCTAGCTATTTGAACTTGCCACATACCATCTATCGCCACCAACAAAAAAATCATCTATTATATTAAATCCGACTTGTGAAGTCTCCAGCGCACTATGCTGACAGTCTGTGACACTTTTATTATATCGTTGCAGTTGGGGTTCCTAAAACTCATGATTTAAAAGAAAACTAAAAAATTCAATTTAAATAATTGTTGAATGATGTGTTTTTAAATTTCAATAATTCTTATCTCTTTCCTTCCATAATAACAATTAACAAAGGGACAGATTTGAAGGTTTAAATTACACTTAAATATATAACAGTAGACAAGAATGTCAAAACAGCATGAACTTATCCATCCTTTCATACTATCTTTCAGAATACAAAAAATCTATTATAACAGAATAGACGATTCAAAACATATTCATCTGGCAGACACATATCACATATTGCATATCATTATGCAAATTTGTCCAAAAACATGCTGTGTTTTGTTTTTTTAGGGCAATTAAAATGAGTTTTGAGTGACTTACAGAGGTGATGAATACCTCATTTGATTCCTCTCAATGAGGCAAACGCATTGTTTTCAGGCAGATCCTTTTATATACTTTCAAAAAAACTAGAGGTTTCAAGGCACTTACAGTGGTGAAACACAGTGAATGACTACAATTATTGCATTTCCGACATAACATGAATTCTTAGGTCATTATCGAATAAGATTAACAATTTTGAAAATATTTTTAGCACTTCTTTCAATGAATTATATACACTGAAAAATAAGACATCTTTCAATATTTTCAAATGGTAAATGAAGATTTATTTATTACATGTCATAAAACCAGCTAACCCAAACATTGCATTAAACATTTGTGTGAATTGTAAGTTTCCTATAGATTGTTTAATAATGAGATGTATTTTATAGAGGTTTGTACTATATTTCCTGAAAATTTTCTTTGTTAGTGTATATTTGATATGCAGGTAGGGAGTGCCAGCTGATAATCAAGATGTCAAAATTAAAAATGCCAGTGACGCCATTTCAAAATATGATCCATATATTTCTCTTACCACCAATAATGCTGAAAAATGATGAGCTTGACAGCATTCTGCACAGATTAGATATCTGATCCCAACCAGGAAGAAATACTAGAATTGCTCCAGGTCCTTCGTTCTCACAAATATGTTCAATTAACTCTTGATATAATTCTAAGTTTAATGCCTCACTATCAGGTTGTAATAACTGGTCAATAACCACTTCTCCAAACTTATGGCGAAGAGAGCTACATAAAGAAGAAAACGATAAGTTACCATTTACAATGCAAAAGTAAATTATTTAAAATGCATTAAATAAATGCTCATTAGCTATTATTCTGAAATATCTCCTTTCAAGCATTCATAAATATTATCAACATGCAGAGTGATTAAAATTTCAAATTGATATAGGGGTTCTGGCATACTTACAGAACGTATGGAACAATCATATCAGAAAACTGATTATAAGATGCATCTTGTCTAGGTCGTGGTTTTCTTTGTTTCATTTTCACATACCTAGAATCAATGTAGAACAATACAAGATAATAAATTATGATAATTACAACAAGTTTTTAAAAAAATTTCAAAAGTAATTAAAAAATTGACACATCTCAAAACAGTAGAGTTCAATTTAAGTTGAATTAGTGGGGGTTGTGAAAAAAAGTCTTAATCATTTATTCAATATTGCTTTTTGCAAAGAAAATTTATTATTTTGTTGAATAGTTCTACCCACCTACAAATTGAAAGTCTGGCTACATTTTGTGTATGTCATGTAAATAAACAAAATATTATTTAAACAACACAGATGAAATAGTTCAGAGATATTTAAACAATTCACAAGAGAAAAAATAAGGTCTAAAGATTTTGGAAGTAAAATATCTAGCCATTAAGACCTCCATTAAGATATAATACATATCACATATTACAACGTACAAAGGAAAAGCAAAATTCTTTCTTCCATTCAGGCGATCATTGAGGACTGTGCAACTAATACAGATATGTGTGGTAGGCCAATGTAAGTGGGAAAAATTGTCAGCAGTTTGACGAGAAAAATATGAGACATTACATGTCCTAGCAGGAGAACCTCTACCCAGTCATGACAAGATGGAATATTGATTACAGTCATTAATGAAATTCAGAATGTTATCATCAAATCCCTGAAACCAAAAAACTTGATAAATCAATATCAACCTTTCAAAAGCATACATACCCAGTCATTGAAATAATATCTTCCAAGTAATATTTCTCCACTGGATACAGTTTTCCAGGTACTGTAATAATTGGGCATTTGTAAAAATAATCTGCGAACTGCTCAGCATTGAGAGTAGCACTCATTAAAATTACTTTCAAATCCTTTCTCTGAAAACAATCCATTAAATCAAATATTTAATAATTAAACAGTATAAAGAAAATATATTTTAAATTGAAAAAGATGCTCAAAATTTCATTCACATCACGATTATATATGTTATGACACAAATAAATTACATACGATATCATTCTTACAATATTTGACGTCATTCAATAGTTAAAGAGAAAAATTATTCTAGAACCACAATCAATCGTTTAATCAATAAGACATTTTTTCACTTATTAACACATTTGTTTAATCTCAGCTCGTTAACCAATTGCTTTACTACAATCAGTGAAATCATACAAGTTAAGCAACTCAAGACATCAAAAATTCCTGGGTGGGTGACTGCCTAGGAACTCCAGTTACTAAAATTTTTGTTCCTAGGCATCTCTTAGCCAGGTTAGACTGCAGTCAGATTTCCTACTAAGCAGGGAGCAATAGAACTGAATTTGCTTGTGCACGTGTTCACAAAGTAAAAAATCATTAACTCTAAGGATTTTCAATCTTACTTTATTAGTATATCCAAGGAAATGGACAAGATTAAGTAAAATAAAGAAAGAAGAATGACGCCTTGGCAAGTACAAAAGAGCACACAAGTATCATAAATCTCAGAGAAAAAATACTTCTTCTTTCACTTTTCTCAAATTCTCAAACTGAAGGCAATTCAGTTTTACCTGTTTAGGAGTCACCCAAAACTCCCATTTTCCAGTTCTATCACTCATTCAGGCAAGATATGCAAATTCTATTAATTAAATTGTCATATTGTCATTTTACAAACCATAAAGATGCAATACCACTGGCTTTGTCCCATTTCTCACCTGTGGTAACACTTCCCGAATGACAGTCATCACAAAATCAGTATCCATATTGCGCTCATGAATTTCATCAATGAGTACATGAGTAACATGAGAGAGACCTGGATCAGAATGAAGCCACTGGAGAAGGATACCAGTGGTACAAAACAAGATACTCCCCTGTTTCCGAGGGAGCTGCCTTTAAAACAACAAGATAAATATATGTATATACACTGAACATTATTACACCACAACATTTCACCTATCATAAGAGTAAAGAGCAATAGATGGAATTAAGTTCAAAGAACGCAAGAAAATACTTTTTAAAAAAAAGTTTTTTAGATTTTTTTCGATTGTTGCAAAACTATCTTTAATGTTTTGGATAGAAACTTTATATGAATGTGGATATTTGCTTTTGTTTGAGCAGACTAGAAATAATGATTACAGTATGTTCCTAATAGAACAACATACTGACAAAATTGTATTCTCTTAATTATTTTATGCTGGGTTTGCTTTCACCAAATGAGTCACCAAGCCAGATGATAATTATTAGTGTTACTCCAGATCAAAGCCGACATGATTTGTTTGAAAGGGAATTGGAGAAGCAGGCATGCTCTTTCAGAATGAATTAATATTTTCATTTATCATTTCATCATGGATAAAAAGCTAACAATCATACCTTTCGGAATGAAACTACGTTTTTTTACCCATGAAGAACACATAACTCCAGAAACATACAATTAAAAAATCTTTAAAAAGAGAGAAGAAGGAAGAAGTGGAGGAGAGGGAGATCAATTTTTAATTTGCAGGCCTTTCAGTTTGGCCTGATTGATAAGGGAATATCTGATTTGGAGAAAATCCTATGTTTCATGCATTATGTCTTCACAAACAGAATATATACAGAAAATACAGAAAAAAACACAACTTTTTCACCAATAAGGAATTTACCTCTAGGATTGAAAATATTTTCATGTGTGAACCATAGAGAATTGGACCTTTCATGATATTTCCAAAAGCAAATCACTGTTTCTGTGTTCTTCAACCTTAAATGACTAAAAACCAAAATTCTAATTGTTCTGAAAAAGTAATATAAATACAACATTCAAGAACATTCGCCACTAGGATTTAAACTATTTTCACATGTGAACGATAGAGAATTTTGATCTTTTATGATATTTCTGATGGCATATAACTGTTTCTGTCGGACCTTTGACTTCAAAGGGAGAGAGAGGAGAAAGAGACACAGAGAGAGAGAGAGAGAGAGAGAGAGAGAGAGAGAGAGAGACAGAGAGAGAGAGACAGAGAGAGAGACACAGAGAGAGAGACAGAGAGAGAGACAGAGAGAGAGACAGAGAGAGAGACAGAGAGAGAGAGAGACAGAGAGAGAGAGACAGAGAGAGAGAGACAGAGAGAGAGAGAGAGAGAGACAGAGAGAGAGACAGAGAGAGAGACAGAGAGAGAGAGACAGAGAGAGAGACAGAGAGAGAGACAGAGAGAGACAGAGAGAGAGACAGAGAGAGAGAGAGAGACAGAGAATATGTGCTCTTGTGAGTGCCCTTTGCTATTCAGTCGACACTGAGAAAACCACGAGAAGTTGGATTTAATTAATCACAATCTTTGTGGCGGCACAACCTGGACAGACAAGAGCAATCACAAATTACATTTACTTGTCAAGCCGAATTTGGTATCCCACGCTTTCACCACATCTTTCACCCCGTTCATCAGCTACTCGCTGGGCTACAGAAACAGCACTGATTCTTCGAGGCTGGGTGCACACAATATGACAAACAGATCCCCGATTATTTAAGATAAAATCATCCAAAATGTATTGTGCCACCTGTGTAGTCTTGCCACTACCTGCCAAAACACCACAAAACAAGAATTTCAATAGGACTAAGAGTAATGAAAGACTAAGTACTTAAATTTAATAATTAACATATGACAGAAATTAAAATATTTTATATTTAATTTTACTGAACTTTCAAAACAAAGGATACAATTTCTAAATGAACCCTTTACAAGAACAAAATCATTCCATGGGCATATGGTAGGCTTGTGTAGACCTGATGTTAGGCAAAATGCCTATACTTCATTGTTAGAGAACAAAATAACTTAGTGTAAGTTCAGATCAAGGTTGTGTACAGCAAAATTAATGTTGCCTAATTCTACTAATTTTTTGGAGTAATGTCAATAAATGCCTATTTAACTGATTTTTTCTATTAACTTCCTAATCTCCCTCTGCCTGAATTAGTTTCAGTATCCCTCTTGAGAATATGAAACCCTAATTTTGAGATACTAAATTGAGATTAATTAGCATAGGAATAACGGTCATATACATTCTTTATTAAAAATTATTGAGAAAATGTCATAGAATCAACAAAATTCCAAAAATATTCTTTCTCCATTTCTTGAAGTAAGAAATTACAATGAAGTTTAAGGTGAAATTATATTATTTAGGAGAAAAAACAGAAAATGAATTAAAACAAAATTGGTAAAACACCATTCACTGCATCTACAATAATTCAGAGTTGTGAACAACATCTTTAAGAAAATGGTCCACTCATTCTGTGCTTAAGGGCTGTCAATAAATTACCTAACGCAAATTTGAAGTATTTTGAATGCCCCCTCTCCCCCCTGTAATGCACCCTAAAGCACGCTTGAACCTCCCTCAATACTTCCATAATCCTAGCAATACCCTCTCCCCCCTTTGTAAACACAAAAAATGAAAATAAATTATAGCATAGTAATAACACATTTTATTAATTTTACTTATGTTTTAAAATTAATGATGAAGTAGACATTTGGGGATGCTGACTGCACCTAACAATAAGATTATTATGTAATTTATGGATGACATCTTAACAGAGATGTAAGTTGAATACTGCTGATAAAATGTAATTTCAACTGTTAACAAGCAGGGATGATTTGTAAGGAACAAAATAACGCTTAAACAGATATCGATCCACACATTGTAGCATTAAAAGTATGTCTGAACAAAGTCTGTTGATAGGTACATTTTCATTTTACGTAGACTGGGTTATAAAAGAGAGAAAACACAACAAGAAAATTTGAAGAACTACCACATTCTTATGTGCAATCAATTACTATTGTTTAATAACTGCATAGATATGTTAGTTTGCTGAGAGTAATGAAGTGATATAATCACAAAGTGAAATTTTAGGAAGGTCTGTTTCATTAGCATTTGGTCCTGTTACATAAAGTGAGAAAAAACATGCAATTAAATGTGTTTTTTGGATATGTAGGTAGTTCTAAATAAGTTAAGAATAACTCAAAGACTTTTTTTCATAGCAAATTTAAATACAATGTTAAATTTAAGCAAACTGAGCCCTCAAAAGGCTTTTGTTTGAAAATCATGATTACTAAAATTTGAGGGTTTTTAGAGCTTACTTTTAGTGCCTACTTGCCTATCTACTCTGGATCTTGTTTTGTGGTTAACAAGGGATCCTAGTCATATGTAGAATATGTCTCTAGTCACATTAATCATGTATATGACTAATAATTAGTTAGTTTTATCATATATATATATATATATATATATATATATATATATATATATATATATATATATATATATATATATATATATATAGTATAATAATAGTCTTAAAATCAACAGCTCAAATGAGGGAATAACACATGCTCTGAAACATTAGCTAACACGGAAGTTTCATTGACAGACATTCCTTGAAATACTGATTAAAGATTACTCATTGTCATTGAAGTGAGAAGCATAAAACCATATTTACAATATTTCAAACAACAGTTCCCCAAGGCTTTAACAACTTCAACATGATGTTTGAGGGAAATTTGCCACTCAAAAATAATTCCTTCATAAAATAGACTAGTCTGTCCTAATGAAGTGTTTTGTATGAGAGTTGGGTGGGAGAAAAAAGAGAGGATGGAAGAAAAATTAATGTGGATATTTCAATAATCACCCACCTGTTTCACCACTGATCACAACAACTTGATTTTCCTTGATCATATCTAAAATATAATCCTTGCTCTCAAAAACTGGCAATTGAGAACGAACTTGCATCATCCTCTTGTAGCCTGGAGAATTTTGCATTTGATCAGTAAGTTTTGTTTTGAGGTTAAAATCTAATGTGGCATTCCTTTCAAGGGCACATGGAATGTCCCTTGGAATTCCTTTGCTGGCTCTAAAGTTTCCCACAATATTCTGTAAAAATTTTCGCTTGAAAACACTGTCAGGAATATGTTGATATTTATCTTCCAGCACTTTCTCATGTTCTCTATTTTTCTCTTCCTCAGTGAGTTCATCATCTGAAGACACATCATCTTCATAATCATCATATTCGTGTTCTTGAATAACACCTTGTTTTTCATTTGGTATGTACGATCTCAAAAATTGTCGTAACTCTTTTTGCTTCTCAGAATCCAAACCAACTTTCACACTCTGCAAACACAATATGGTACATTAAATTTTGAAGCAAAATACAATAAGCAAAAAATTATTGATTCCAATTTAATAATTTCATCTGGAGTGTTTACAATTAATAATTTAATACTCAGATGTCAACTACCCATGAACTGACAGCCCACTAATCATCCCAATTGAGAAATAATACACACAAAAATATATTAATAAAAGTTCAAATTTCTGTCATCTAATTAATTTACAACAAAATTAAAACCTAGATACTTCATTTTAACTCCATTTTTTACTCAGTAATAATGGACATAATAATTTATGGCACTTGAGAGTAAAAATATTTTATTTCCTTGGTTATTGAAAGTCAAAATTTACGAAACTAAGATCAATTTCATAAAAAGAGTTACTAAAATATGTGTTCTAATAACCCATAGCTATTAACAATAATGATGAGTGTAAATTAAGTAATTTTATAACCAATCTGTAACCTCCTATTAACTAATTTCAACATCAGTAGTATGTCACCATTATTAAGACAAAGTTAAATTTATACAAAAATTACGGAAAAGATTGGAATTATCATAAAACAACTCAATCTTCTGAGCGTTACTTGTAAGTCCAGTTGACTGCCCACCAGTTGGTGGGCTTCGAACACCTTTGTCACATAATACCTTACTCCCAACAAATAACTTATTTGTTATAACAGACCCCTCATCTTACATTTTGCATATCTACTCAAAATTACTAAAACATTCCACTGCTCTCTGAAACTTTAACATATTACATCTAATCTACTGCTCATAGATTTGAGAACCTAAGCCTATTCTATCTAGGTAACTTAACTTCTGAAAGTGTTCTGATTGATTATTCAGTCTTCTACCAAACGTACCACATGACTAGGTGGAAAACAGATGTCTAAGTTACAGTTAGAAAGTGGATAATATGTATGACATTTGTATTGTAACTCTTTTTTATAAAACATGCACTACAAACTTCATTTGATAATTCTCCAATCTCAATATATGAAGTCTTACAATACTTATTTTGTAAATAACTATTATTCACACATGATAAAAAAATTTTATTTTACTATATCATAACACAACTTTCTATTAAAACAAGTGAACAAATAATTACTCATTTACTTCGAAAAGAATAATAAATCAAAATTTAACTTACACTTGATGGCTTTTTTGAGATTTCCAATTCGGAAAACAGTTCCTGAATTACTGTAAAAAAAAAAAAAAAAAAGAAAGAAAAAGAATGTAATTAATCTTGACAATTGCACATGACAATAAGCAAATTCTCATAAGCTTAACTTGAAAATCATTAGGAATTGTAACATGATAATATCCCTCCATGCATATCATGACAATTTCAAAAATTTAATTATTTTTAACTAAGAATGAAATGTAGAAAAATTAAAATGTTAGCTCCCAATACATATAATGCATAACTAGGAAAAATTAAAAATTATATGATGGCATGCCCTGGCTACATTATTCTTTTAAATAACACACGGTGAATTTGTTATTTAATTTAATCTTTCCTATTCTGTTAATAGATTGCTATTTTCACTTTGCTCATGTATAAATAAATAAAACATTGTTTGTGATATTTTGCAGTAATTTTCCCTGGGCCAAGCTTTCTTTTGGAGAGTACAAAGAATGTAAAGTACGAATTTTCAAGGTTAAACTGACAATTCTTTAAATAACACTTCATACAATTCTGTTATGAAACAATTGTCATATTTTCCTCTCTATGGTACGGAAAATCTGGATACAATTCTAGTCATAAAAATATAACATGATAGTGAATCTCTTTAATGTGAATGTTGTCTGTTCTGTATGTAGTGAGAAAGGAGGCTTGCCCCTTTAGGTTAACCTCTTTCCTGGGTGGATAACAATAATAGCGGTTTTCATTTCTTCCTCTTGGTGAATTATAGTAAAGGTGATAATGGGTAGTAATGATAATAGATACTTAAGGTTAGATGAGATAAGGGTGGTATGAGGAAACCAACCAAGACAATCTTGTTACTTAATTTTTAACTAGTAAGATTATTTACAATGTAAATTTGTCAATCCAATTCATTTTGAGAATCCATACAAATTATATTATTTTATTTAGAACTACTTTACTTTTTATATAATGGATAAAAAATTAAAAATATATCAAGGTATTTGGCATTTTAGGGTTGTATTAATACGACTTTTGTGAGACAGCAGGGTTTGCAGGCCAGGGCATTGGTTTTACTTAGGCCACACCTGGGGGTAAGGGAAAGGTTGGCGAGCGCAACATATTACCATTACCATATTTATTATATTTGGTCAGCATGAGCTTTTCATTTGTCACTTCAGTATCAAAACTCAGACAATTGTATTAGAGATATAACTTTACTTTTGCTCTGATGGGGAATCAAACCCAGGTTTGCATCATGGAAAACTACCACGCTGTCCATCAGCCCCCTGAGGGGCTAAGAATAATAAGTAGGGCTTAATATTTTAATGGACATATTTCCTAGTAAAATCTGTGCTATCATTAGAACCTTTAAGTTCAGATGGGTTCTTTATTAATGAGTTAGAAGTACTGATGATTATAATGAAAATTATTTGTCACCTAGTAATACAGGAAAATATTACATTCTGTTGAATTTGTCTTTGGATAATTCAAAGAAAAACTCATTATCCTTAAATTGTGTAATTAATTTAATATAAGGAATTTGTATTTTATTCGTATTTTAGAAACTTGCATTTGCATAATTTAATTATAATATTTTTAAGATTTCAAAATTGACAAATTCTGAAAATGATCTCCCAAAGCAAGCAACTACTGGAAAAAAATAGAAAAATGGAACATATCAACTAAAAAAAAAAAGAGAAGAAGAAGAGCAAGGGGAATCAGCACACAAGATACTAGTCTATTTTAATGTCAAGTTTACTGTATATTGAACATGCATCTTAACTTGTTTTATGTGCTTTTAATTAAAAAAACTTATTCACATGATTGACTGATTGACAAGTGATTCCAGGCAAGTCAACTGTGAAGGTCAATAGTCCCATTAGTGCAGTATATGTTTTCTTATCACGGAAGGTGGTGGTAATTTTCCCGTTGGATGGTGAGATCCAGCACCAACCTATGTCTGCTTGCAAAGGAATTTCCCAACTAGGTATTTCTCTCAAGTAAGGCACCGCCCCGGGTGGGACAAGCTCTAAGCTCCTGACTAATGTGGTAGTGTAGTGCTAGCAAGTGTAAGTGTGTGTAAGTAAGAGATGAGGATAGGACATGGAAGAGGAAGGAAAGATCACACATGATTTATGGCCTATTTCTTAGAGTACAGCGCTGGCATTCACCTGGTAATGATTGGACAAACCCCGGAAAACTGATCCAGGCAGCCGGTTGCTAGAATTCCTCTCCACACAGCAGATGAACTCGACCTAGCTATCTAGTTAGTGTCGAAAATCTAGCCGCTGTCAGGACTTGAACCCCAGGGCCTCCTGTTTTTTTGACCTAGCTCTCCATTTAGAGTTAAAAATCCTCCCACCAGTGAGATTCGAACCCTAGGATGACCTGGTCAAATGCACTGCAGTGACATCAATTGATGCCCTTAGCCACCAGTCTGTCAATAAAGGAAAGGTTAACTATTGTCATAATGTATTCTTTATTCTTCACTTCACCTGTCCCTCACCTCCGCACACTTGATGGGATAAGATTCATTGACTTGTCGAACCCTGGGCCGATTGGAGAATTTTTCGAGTCTGTTGTTAAGGACAAGGAAGAAGAAGGAAAAATTGCACATGGTCCGTGGGGGCCTGTTTGTTAGGGAACAGCACCTGGTGTTCATTAGAGAAACCACAGAAAACTACCAATCACAGCAACCGGTCACTAGCATTCTCCTTCACATAAGAGGCTGAATTTGACCTAGCTCTCCAGTTAGAGTTAAACATCGTCCCACCCGTGAGATTCAAACCCTAGGGCACCCTGGTCAAAGGCACTGCAGTAACATCAGTTGATATCCAGCGCTACTTTTGCAGGTGTTATCCTGATCTTGCATAGCAGTTGTATGCTGATATGACTGGCCACTTATATTTAATAAATGTATTTATATCAATACTTTTAAGAAAGCATTTTACTAACAACTAAAATTTATTTGAACTCCCAACCCCCAAAATTTGAAAGTTCTCTGTAAAGAATGCATTAGTCCTTTCAGCAGACTCTTTGTCATTTGCCCATCTTAAGGCCACAAGTTAATCTATACATTCAATTTGCTGCGGTGGATCATAACCATGATTCAATGATACTTATTTTAAATAATTTATTCTAATTAATAACAAATGAAATGGTAGATCAATGCTTATTTCAATCTTGAATTACTCTGAATCATAATCCACCTCTAACTTATATGCATATATTCAGTTTTTGTATGTTATCACTGTTTTGTTGTATTTATTTATTTTATAACCATTGAAGGAAGAAAGCATAGTCACCCCCCGATCTCTCTTGCTAGGCCATGGCCATAAATTATAATTATTTTCATCTAAGAATTTTGTTTCTAATTGGGATTTGTGACACAATAAATAATACATGATGATGAAGCTTGCAAAATAATTTCCACAATGCAATATCATTAACAGATTTAAGAAATTAAGCATGATAATAGATAGTAATAGAAATTGCTTAAGCAATAATCAAAGTTTTATCACTTTCTGGAGCAAAGAACATTTACTATTAAAAAAATATTCACTTTGCCTTAAAGTATTTTTCATCTGTATAGTATCAGAGCTCGCTTGATCCTTTTTTTGATCATTCCTTCACATTCAGAAAAAATGTCAAAAGAAAACACCTCATTTGTATTATGCCTATACATTTAAAATTTTCACTGATGAAAAATAAATTTGAGAACACACTAATACATCTTGCAGATGCACCAATTTCTTTTTAAAAAAGTGGTTAAATCTATTAAAACAAAAAAATTAACATTAATTGAATTATGAATTGTCAACGTTGTAAGAACTGGCAGCAAACAGCAATCCTTTATCAAAAAAATCTGACGATGTAACAACTCACATGTAATCTGAACTTGTTCGGAATTGTTAGGTATTTTAAACGTACGATGCTACAAAAACACATTTTCCGTACTATTAGATAATACAACTAAATATCGGTACCAGTTATATTTCATATCATGTAGCACAATCAATCTGTGCACTTACTATCAGGTTTATCGATAATGTGTGAGAATTTGCACCTAGCACCAAATCTACAAAATCCAGTCTTTTTGAAATTATTACACTCCGGAATTCTTTTAGGTCTGTCACCCATCTCTTCATAAATTTCGCACTTTTGACGTATACAATAAGGTTATCGGCACACGAGAATTATCAAGAAGCAGCTGAAACTTTACAATAGTAAACGATTATAATTTGAGCACGCTACGTCAGCATTCTTCTCCCCACTATCTTCTACACCGCATCCCCTCGGCAGCAAAAAGAAAGCTGACGTGGGGAAACCCCTAATTCAATCCATCACTATGATAATACGAAACGCATCAAGGTTAGGAGACGGAGCCCTAATATCGAATGCAAATTCGACAACTTGTACATGTTACATTTCTTGATTAAAAATCGTGAAATGTCACTAAAATGCACATTTGTGACAACGGAGATTATAATTACATTTAAAAGATTTAAGAATAATAGTAATTGTTTAAATTCATTGGGGAAATCGTCCAATACAGTTTCATTTTTCATTTTTACAGATTTGCAACCTGGAGTCGATTCGGGATACGATGTACAAACTATTTACCGCACTAATCAAAACCCATCCATTTGACACCACCAATAACAAAAAAATCATTTTTGTCCCTGAACATACAACTTTCAACATTTTTACGTATATTGTGCTAATAAGTCAATTGGGGCAAACTATTTTTCTCACAAAATACGTAAATGTAACACCCAAATTCATGGTGAAATTACAATTATTCTTGTATTTCTAACATACAAGCGTAATTTAGATTCTCTTTTTCAACAAAATTAAAAATTGGATGCGATAAAATTAAATGTCGGCAAATGGAATACACCATTGCAGGGGGAATAGCTGAAATAATATTGTCGACTATGATAGCAGTGCGTTCAGATAACTGTACGCATTGTACGTACAAGGTTGTATACTGTTGAATAGAGAGTAGTGTCCGTAAGCCAAAAGTAACGTCATAGTTTTACCAGTGCAATTTTTCTACAAAAAATGGTGCTGTGATACTTTTATCTTGGGTAAATTATTCAACATCGTTGGAAGTTTTTGCATGTTTATAAAACTAAACAAACTGGATTTTCGTAAAGAAATATCTTAGTCTATATGTTTTTTTGAAGAACCTTGTTCTGAAAGAATACTAACAATAGGACCGGCTGAGTTAACTTAAAGCCAGCATTGCCGATGGCGTTGCAGTGGCTATGAGGGGGGGGGGGGGGGGGGGGGCTAAGGTTCGAGTCCCGTCAGTGGCGGATTTTCGACACTAACTATAGAGCAAGGTCGAATTTTTCTGCAGTCTGAAGGAGAAATCTAGCGGTAGTCTGTTCTGATAGGAAGTTTTCCGTGGTTTCTCCGATCAACGCCCTGCAAATGTCAGATGTTTATGTGCATAAATGTCGGTAGACCAGTCGGGAGCTTGGAGCCTGTTTCTGCGGGGCGGTGACCTGCTAGAGGAGATACTTGGAGAGGGAAATTCCCCGGGCGCAGACGTGTAAGTTCTCACCATTCAGCGGGCTGGGGGGGGGGGGGGGAGATATCACTACCTGAGATAAAATATTCACTACACTAACCGGACCAATGACCAAATCAGTTAACATATCTGGGAACATTAACCAATTCAACAATATGACTTGTCTAATTATTTTATTACAGACCATTTTTGAGAAGTAAAAGCAGTATTTCATGAAATGTGTATGCTTCTCTTTGAAATAGTATTTAGAGTCTACAGCCCACTAGCACTGTTTGGTCTTGGAGAGTCAGGATCATTTTTATATTATACAAATTCGGGCCTTCTAACATTTATTGTGGATTGAGAATGTGACTCACTTTAAATAATGTTAATACCTTGGTACAACTGAAAATCGTTTCATGAAAAGGCTCATGGAATAAGTTTTGCAAGGGAAACATCAGTCATAGTTACACCATTGTGAGTACCTTCCATAATTCATTTTGAAAGTTTAATTCTACAATGATTCATATTTTTCAATTAAAAATATAAAATTTTGCTGTCCCAAAAATACTAATATATATTTCCAGATGCAATTTGATTTGCAAAACTGGAGAATTTACTTTCACAAATCTCTTGTGGCAGCATCTGTACCAAATATATTATTTTCACTGATTTTTGTGAGAAACATTTGATGTGCTATTGCGAGATTTCTTTTAATTTTAATAGAAATAATTTAAATAATAATTTTTAGTGTTTACAAAAATTTGACATATTGTAATTACTTAGAAACAATAAAAATCTAATTGTTTGCTTGTGAATATTAGCAATTTGTTTAGAAGCCTTTCAAAAGAGATGTTTTATTGAGGACAGTAATTCTGTCCAGCCTCTTGTAACAACATATAACCATAGGTGTGTGCTAAGGGGGATCAAGAGCATCATGGCCCCCACTGAAAATTTTGAAATTGGTCCCCTAGATTTACATAATTTTATTTCCTTCAATAAGTAAGTTCAATCCCTAATTTTCCTCTTCTGAACCTAACAATTTGGGATATTGATCTAGAACATTTGGCAGAAAGGCTCTCCAAGCCATCTGGAGATTATGGTTCAACATAGAGTAAAATGTATCTATTATTTCCATCATTAAAGTTATTGTTCAATCTCCTTGAATTATGTTTTATTTATTTAATGGTAAAATATAGTATTTATTTAATTTAAAATAATTATTGGAAAAATGTGTCCAGAAAATAATGGAGTTTGCCTCCTTCCTCTAGGCTGCACATGCCTATGCTAATTCGGAACTATTATAAACAGTTCCAATACTAAACTACCACTAATTTGTTTTTACTGTCAACAAAATGATTTTTATTGTCACTTAAACTCTTCCTTTGTTTCTTGCTACTTGCTATTGTATTTTTAACATATTTAGCGTGCACAATTTGCATTTCATTATTGAAAGTTGTTTCTGTAGGGTTAACTTCAGGAAGTTAGCAGATTTGTGCAGATAGCGACCAAAGCAAGATTTGGTTGAACGTTGCACAGGACATTATATTAATTTTCTGGTGAAGTCACACCTGGACTTCATGCGTACAAAATGAAGATGGTGAGCATAACAACAAGAAATATCAGTAGGTGAATATTATGTGTTCATGAAGATTTTGTTTACAATATCCATCTTGGCATAAAAAATGCAAAATAAAAAAAACATTACCATGAATTATACAAGAGTAATTAAATAAGATGTAATCTGATTATGTAAGTAGTTAATATTAATTTTCCGATAGCTTTAGTTTCCAATTAGTAAAATTTTGGAATAGTTACAGTATTTTTCTCTGTGTTTTGTTGTTACTGATTTGGGGTAATTGATTTCCACAGTAAGTCATTTTTTCTCCCCAGTTATTGTATTAATTAGTTGACATGATTTTTGAATAAATTATGTTATTATTGGGAATAACTTTTTTCCAACATTTTTAAAACTAATTTTTCCTAAAACATATTGTTTATTTCAGTTAAGATTTTGGAGCAACATCACTTTTTTTATTTCTTGATAAAATCACAGGCCACAGTTTAAGAACAGCTTTTTGATTTGCCAATCCTGAACGGGTAATTGGAGAGGACAGATATTACAAATATTTACATGAGTTAGGAAAATTAAGTTAGAAAACCATCAGTTCAATACTGCTGACAAAAAATATAATGTTTACGATCAGAAATTTAAAGCAAAAATGTCAGTGATAAAAATAATACTAAATCTGCAGCCATGACTTTCTGTGTTCCAATAGTTTTCCTAGTATTTCCAAGAACACATTTTAAAAAATGCTAAAGAATATTTAAAGTATCTTACAGCAGTCAAAAAACATTCAATTTAAGAAAGCTAACTTTTCAAGGAATCTGTCCTCAAGAAATATTCTAATTAGACATGAAATTAAAATAAAATCAGTAATTAGGAAATTATGTTCACAGGATTTGCATATCCCATAAACTACATTTCCTAATTCTACATCATGGTCATTCTACAATGGTTAAAATCAGAAATGTTTCAACAGCATACACTTTTTCATATCGATGGTGGTTACAAAATATTATGTTACTTAACTTCCCACCAATACATCACTGTAAAAACTCCTAACCAAATAGTATCAGAGTACATATCTTTATTTTTTACATTCAAGAGTTTGAATGAAAATGGCTACCTGCCATTAAATACAGTGGATTGCATTTCTTAAAGAAAAAACAAAGGTTCACTAAAAATACAAGCACAGACATTCAGCTTGGCTAGAATTTGAACCTGGGCTCTCTGGGTGGAAGTTGAATTTTTCCTGAGCCACCACTGAGTTTCACACTGGACACTGGCATGCTGTAATTATAATGTTCATGTAATGTACAGAAATATTTTTCGTAACACATGATCATTGACATTTAAACTCTAAATTATATTAAATGAATAACCATTATCCAAAAACTGATCATGAAATGATTTGAAGATCTAATATTGAGAAATGCTTTGCATTTTACATACAGATTTTAGCTTCAATAATAAAGCTGTAGGATATTTTCAGATTCCAAAAATTCTATTTAACTGTTGACATAAACAAAACTCAATTAACTTTTCATTGAATCTTGTTTGTGTCAAAAAAACAACTAATATTAAGGGTCGCCTATAAATTATATAATGCTTAAAAAAGGAAAGAGTGGAGGCAAGATTACTCTGCATTTCATAGGGTTAGGGGATGTTAGTTTAGTATTATGTAATGCCAATACATTTTCTTTTTCAATACCTTCAGAAATCATTCCTTTTATTCAATCTAATACTAAGGCAGCAAAATATTAAAAAATAAATTAAAAATTATAATATATATAAAGTGTAATAAAATGGAAATATTTTTTCTTCGACGACATGTTTTTTAAATCTGTTAGATTATGCCAAAAATATTCAAAACTGACCAATTCATTTGAAAATTAAATTAAATTATACTGGGGACTACTACCCATTCATCAACCATGATAGCATCTCCACACTTATTGGCACAAATTGTCTCCCCTATGCGTCCTTCCTCTTCTCAAAAAGTCTTTTTTGTTTGCAGCTACCATCACCAACTAATTTTAATAGCATGTAATGTTTAAGTTTAATTTGGCAGGCGTAATTATGTTAAAACTTCATTTTTTAATAGCATGAAACTGCAAACAAATTGTATTTTAAAAAAATCAGAAGTTACTAACCTCTATTGCTATGTGCTCTTTGTAGCGCATCCTAAGTGCCACCCACCACTCTGCTTTTGCTGATAAAGCCTTTGAGTGGGGTGATCTTTTTTGTTTTTTTGAAGATGCCAGCAAAAGGGAAGAAAGCAGATCATTACCACCTCTCCAAATTCAGTTGAAAACTGCATGTGTAAACCCACTGTTCATGCACAATTTGTGGTTCTCCTCAGGAATCAATGCCTATGTTTTAAGACATAGTTTTTTTGTACTAAATCTGCGACTGGCACTTCAGCAAATAACCTATTTTCTCTCCTCACTTCTTTATTCACTCAGTGCTAAACACAAAACTAAATTCAGTCGCTTCAGAAAGTGAAGTCGGCTAGTGGAAAGTTAAAGAAAATTAGTTTTAAGTGCACAAAAGAAGATATTTGTTTCTAATTTATACACACAAAAATTGAACTTTGTTATCATAAACTAATTTCCCTGCAATTACACTGAACACAAGAAATTTAAAAACGTTACAATGGAAATCTACAACACATGTACTACAAGGAAAATTAAAAATCTCAAAATATTGTTTCATGTTATTTAGTGCTTATTCTCCAAGACTAATGAAATGAGAGACTTTTACAAATTCTCTATCACTATTCACTGAGAAAATAAGATTTAAACAAGTTTCTGAAAATGTAATTGAAGCGTTTTATGTTTAACAAGATCTGTACATGCAGTGAATTGTAGCAGAGAATTCTGCTATCCACCTTAACATAAAAATGGAAACATAATTATGAATACTAAAAATTTTTAAGGAAGGAACATATGTGTGAAACAGTTGCTGGACATTACATTTATATTCCTTCATGAATCTTCATTTAAAAACACTAACTCAAAAATGTCTATCATTGCTTTTGCCAACTACAACCTCATGAAATGTCTACTGCTTTTGTTAGATCAATTGCATCTTGCACAATACAGAAAAATATTCATTTCAACTATCAATAAAGTTAGTCTTCAATTCAAAGTAATGAAGAATGAAGGTAAATTAGCATCCATTTTATCAATGTTAAGATATTAACTTTTAGTGTTTATACTATAAACCCTGTTAATAAGAGCAAATGATAACAAATCTATGAGGTACTATCTTACAATAAAAAACTCGAGAATTTTGAGTAGAAAGTTCAATCTTCTTTCTAAGTGAAAACTCTTTAGTTTTCAAAAAATTAAGATTTTAATACGTGAAATTAATGAAATCTGTTCACTTTGTTTTTACCGTAAAATAATTTAATTTTACTTTCAATAAATAGAAAGGATTAACACAAGAGTTACATAAATTTTAGAGTGTGTGTCATGGTTGCATTATTGATGCGTAATACAGGGAGGAGAGGAGGAATCTAAAATACTCCAAATTTGTTACAAAATTTATGGATGACCCCTTATCTAAAATTGTAATGAAATTAGATGGGTTAATAAAAAGAAGAACTTTATTTCAAAATAACTGCCACTGTTTTTTTCTTTTTTGCTGGTATCATCTAAACAAACTTCATAAATTATTTTTTAGTCAGGATAAGGGAAGGAACATCTTAAAAAATCTAAGATTAAATTTTCTTTCACTACTTCATTCTTACAATATACATTTAGTTTAATAACATTAATTTTCCTTGTTATATACACTGATATTTTATTAAACCAAATAAAAAAATATCATAATATTTGCATACGTAAATTAGGTATCTCTGCATAGTTCTTACAGATAAATAAGATTTAGGAATTTTAAATGAAATAAATGATGATTGTGGGATGAAGATGAGATTTGTTCTTTTTAACAAAAGGGATAACATACAATAAAGTGAACACTCTTTCAATCAGATACATCACAATCATCACCATCTTGGGCAATCATCTCCATTTGTCTGTCTTCATAAGATATCAACTCGATGATAGCCCTGCAACAGAAAACATTTTTCAAAAGTGAATTTTTGGCAACAGGGAAACATACAGAGAATGTAGAAAAAGTATGATGAGAAATAAAAATTAAAGACAAAATTGTTTTTCCTTCACCTTAGAACAACTTGTAGTATTAAGGTGATGGAATATCATAAATGTGTCTCATTTTCAAACCATAAAAATTTTATGAATTTGTAGTCTACAACTACATCGAATTTTTATGGTTTTAAATTATCTAGCATACAATTAACAACAGATAACACAAAACTTAAAATAAAGGTACCATGGAAACAACACCATTTTTTAAATTGGAAAGAGTGGGGATGAATCTTGTCAGATTGCCATACCAAAAGTTCATACACAATTCCTTGCAGGTGGAGAAGAAATTTAACATTGTAGTTTTGCCATATCTTAAAATGAGTTATTAATAGTAATTTGTGGAGGCAACTAATAGTAACTGCTTTGCAATGATTTTGACGTTTGCAAAATAGGAATTTATATCACAAGAAATAAAAAAATTAATGTCAAGTGGGGCGAAAATGGGACAATGTTGCGACATCGTATATACATAAATTCCAAGATTTTTATTGCCCCAACAACATGTGGGACAATTTGGCAGTGCCATTTACTTGAGAAATTTAATCAGATTAATGTTATGATTTGGTGACTAGTTGTGTGTGCGTTTGGATTTAGTGATGTTCGTCAAAACAGTTTTTGTTGCAATTAAACTTTTTGTTATTAGACATAAGTCAGTAATCTATATCATTCCTGTATACTATATTATTATATTAATAGTGTTCTGTTTTTTAAAAATTATTTTGTGTATTGATGGTAATATGTTAATAAGAGAATTTCATATGGTAAAAATCAGACTGATTTTTATTGAGTTTTTTTGTTTGAAATAGGTACATCTCAGAGGTACATAAAAAGGTGGTGTAACACATATAGAAATTATACAAATGAACTATTAAATGCTGCTTTAAGTTACATGAAATATAAAAGAAAATCTGTTTATATGTTCAGTGGCAGAGAAGTAATTTTAATTTAACCACAACTCTTTTCATTTTACAATTTATTTAATAGATATTTGTTCAGTAACAAATGAAAGCACTGGAGAAATATAGGAAGTATTGAAAAAGGCCTCAGAGAGAAGTTCATTGTAGTACAAAGTGAAAGACATAGAGAAGAGTCTGCCTATTTCTATAAGAGTTGATAAAAGAATAATTTCCAGGTTTGACATGAAAAGGTAAAATGATAAAAACTTCTCTTTATTATTTTGTTTCAAGTAAGTAAATTGTTACATCTTGCTTAATTTTTTTCTTTTGCTGTAAATGTGCAAATTTGTTAAAAATATACCACAACAAATGTACAAAGTGATTTCGAATGTTATATTTTCTTTTATCTTCTACCACAATTAACATTTTTTTCAAATATCCACCCAGAAGTAGATATTTACCATCCTGTAATTATTCTACAGGGGGTGAGAATAGAACAACATATTATTAGTTGAAAAATGTATGTCCCGTTTTCACCCCATTTGATGGAGTTCCATTTGGGATACAAAAAACGTATTTCAAACAAAGGGATCATTATATTATTCCTGATACTGAGGTTGAAAGAAAAAGGTAAGAACGACAATTTGATATTAATTTGTGCCTTCCAAGCACATTTTACAATTTATTTACAAAACGATGAACATTTGTCCCATTTTCACATCATTTGTCGGTTTCTTACATACAGTGTACCATTAAGCATGATTTCCTTTAATATATTTCAAACAATACAAAACATCAATTAATGATGACAAAACAAGAAGGGTGAGGAGAGGTGAGAAACAAGCCATCCTAAACTTGTATATTTCCTAAAAGCCTTCAATCAAAAAGAGCATTTTTGATATACTCTTCCAATTCTCATTGAAAAGTGTAACAAGATCCAAGAACCGCTTTCCCAATTCTTAAGCCAAAGGATATTCATACCCCAAAAATGACAATTTATAAAGGATTACAGTAAAATAAGGATTTACAGCTACTTGCAAAAGAAACCATTTTCTTGAAGCTTCCTGGCCATAAAGAGAGGAAAAATTATAACAGGAGAATATATTTTCTCCATGAAATTATTACATCAATTCTTTATTACAGTGAAGAAATATTAAACAATGTTCTTTATGGATGAATTCCAAATTTATATGAAAATCACAATGACAACGGAACACAAAATATTGAGTGATCTCTGATATAGTTTTCTTCTTGTTGTTTTTGTAAATAATAAATAAATAAGCCAGAAATACACCTTACCTCAATAGAGCTCCTTCTTTGGCATCGTGACTCCAGTCGATTGTCCCAGGATGGCTTATTTTGTACTCGAGTAATTTCACCATTCGTTCTCGTAATTCCTAATTAAAAAGTTAATTGCAGTTTGCACAATTATTAGCCTTACATTAGTCATATTCATAATGGTATTTATAACAACTTGAAAATAGGAGTGACAGTACCTGTATTATCTCAGTAGTTCGTGACCGACAACGAAACTGAATGGCATTGCTAATTTTGATAGTGTAGTAGTCGCCCTTTTCTTTCTCTGGCCAGAAGTACTGCCCAAAGAAAAGGAGGGGCATTGGGTGCACCATAGTAGTGTCATGAAGATTAATCGATGTACTTTTCAACTTGGTGTGATAGACCAGGAAAGGGCTTTCGAAATGGGTTTGTCGCTCATTTATGGAACGTGGATGAATCTGCACCCGACCATCTTCCGGAGTTATAATCTTCATTCGTACCATACCATTACGAATCTTTTTCACAGAACTGTAAAATATAGCAAAATTAATATTGCCTGTAAGAGGAAAATATTTCATAATAAAACTAGGATAAATGACTAATAATGACAAATAGCATTTTGAAATGATTAAAGTAATTAATTCTGCAAAATAAGTTCTTTAAAAAGTTATGATCTTGTTAAAAGTAAAAGCAAAAGTTGTGAGGTTAGAAAGTGTGTAAGAAAAAGTCAAATTTCTAACACATTCAAGGAACTGAATATATATATTAAATCTATTTGTATGTTTCTTATATTTGGTAACGTTTAAAAGTAGTGAAATATTAAATTGAAACTATCCCCAAAAAAACTAATCTCAATAACAAACAATTTATTAATTCTGCTTGTAGAGAAAGAAGTTTTTAAACAAGCGTTACTTGAAAATCCATAGTACTAAAGGGTATCTTTTAATACCCTATTTATAGTCACTAAACATACCCAAACTATTCATTTATCTGTATTTCATTTTACAAAACACACATTACAGTACATTAATATAAATTGTTATCAATAAATGCCTTCTAATTGTTATAAATTCAAGAAGTACTTGACATTATAATTATAACTTTCAATGAATCAATTAATTTTATGTCACAAACACTATTATTCCTAGAATCACAACAAAAACAATTTATTAAAAGAGAAATAAAGCAGAAAATAATAAACTTTTTAAGATCAAATTTCAGATTTTGCCTCAAACAGAAGAAGAAAAGAAGAAGACGAAGAAGAGGAAAAGAAGACGAAGAAGAGGAAAAGAAGACGAAGAAGAGGAAAAGAAGACGAAGAAGAGGAAAAGAAGACGAAGAAGAAGAAGAAGAAGAAAAGAAGAAGAAGAAGAAGAAGAAAAGAAGAAGAAGAAGAAGAAGAAAAGAAGAAGAAGAAGAAGAAGAAAAGAAGAAGAAGAAGAAAAGAAGAAGAAGAAGAAGAAAAGATGAAGAAGAAAAGAAGAAGAAGAAAAGAAGAAGAAGAAAAGATGAAGAAGAAGAAGAAAAGAAAGAAAAAAGAAGAAAGTAAGAAGAAAAATGAAAGAGGAATAAAGAAAGAAAAACGAAAGAAGAAAAAAATCAAGGAGGGGACAATGCAGGAAGAATAAAGAATGAACTACAGTAAAACCTGTCCAAGGCAGAACCTGAAGAAGGCGGAAACCTGCCTTCAGAAAAATATCCCACAACATACTATTTTCCAATGCAAATTACACTGGATAAGCCTGAAACAGCCAGATAAGCCTTCCTAACATAGAAACAGAAAGGAATTTTTAGAACGACGGTATTACAAATTCTGGATAAGCCGGGGTAAAAATTGTTTTAAATTTAAACCTCCGAGTACTATGGGGTTGTTGATGACCCCAGTCCCTTGGAAATTTAATGAAAATTCATTAAGAGTCCGCCAAGGTTGTGTTGAAGAAATTTAAATTTGGAAAAACTCGTGAATGATACCTTAAAAAAAATCAAGCATGAGTGTGGTAAAAATAAATTTTCTGTAGGTGGTTGCCACAATATTCACGAGGACTGAGGCGAGGCAAATAGCCGAAGCCTAAATCATCAGATGAATTCATCTGCTCCAACAAATATTGAAGAAAATAATATTTCTTTTACTTTCTATGGAGTTCTTTGGTTCATTATACTTCGTGTTGCGTTTCTGTATATCATTTTCTTTGTTTCTTCTGAGATGTCTTCATTTTTTGAAATTATGTTTTAAGGTGAGGTAAACTACTCACACAACCTATTCCATTTTTGTATGATTGCATTTTCTGAATTGACAGTTTTCATTGCAAACTTGAATAAGTCAAAAACTGTACAAGATGGAAGAAAAGGACCCAAACAATTCTGTTTACACAGGTTTTACTGTTTAAAATTTAAAATCATAATTTGATTCATCCCTTTAAAAACCTTGTACTTTGAAAAACGAAAATTATACTCACATCTGAGTAAATGTATTTCCTATATGTATTATGTTAAATACCTTGTTTAAGCTTCAATTGCTCATAAAGGATAAATAATAAAAACTATAAATAATAATAATAATAATAATAATAATGTAAAGATATACATATTATTTATTACACATAGAATTATGTAAATATAGTAAGCATAGCCATCCCCCCTCATTCACTCCCCCAAACTAATTCTTATTTCTGAAAATAATTACCAATCACATAGTTCAACGCAGTATGCCTCTCAAGGTCAACCAACAGTCCTCAGACAACGGGAAATTTAAATGTCAGCATTTATTAGATTTGCTACATCTGGCTTGGAAATAAAATAATATATTGGGAAGGTAAAGAACAAAAAGTAACGTACCGAATAATGGCAACATTAGGGTACAGTCCAGCACAAATAATGGCCTTTACAAGCCCAATGTTGTGAGAATTCAAATTAGCTTGAGAGTCTTTTGGGTTTGGTGCATTCATGAAGTTCATCTGATATAAATTTTCTGCAAACTGCCTCTTCATATCCCTGAAATAAAAAGTAATACTTTAATTTCTAACGACACAATTAGTGTCATAGATTTAAATTTCCTAAATATACAAGGTCATTTCCTAAGTTGTGGTATCTGTACAATATTGAACATGGTAATACTGTGGTGGGAATAATCTGTGATTAAAGGCCTTTGGAATGTGCTTCGCAATGCTAGTACGAAACTGTTTCCAGTACAAGAGCCAAAGAGAAGCAGAAATAGTAAAGATGTGTATACAGAAATCATTATTTTATTGAGCAAAAAAGAAAAGTACAACACACAACTCACTACGAACACCAAATTAACCTCATGCCGTTCCCACATGTCTTTGACAAAGATGAGGAACGCACAGAATATAACATTGTGTCTGATTCATCTAAGCACACAACCTTTCATCCACTTCACACCAGAGCAGCAGTTACTTGCTTATTATGGAAGGTTTTCCATCCAATGTGCAGTACTAAGAATAAACACACAAATACTTGTACTATCGCACATGATTCTTGTGGCTCTCCATGACAATGCTGAGGATTCCTACCACAAAAACTGCAATTTCCATGCATGACTAGTGTTCCTGTTTATTTAAAGAGCCTTAAAAATTTTAATGATCAGCCAAGATCAGCACACAGGAGTTTTTGAAAATGTATTGCACCAAATAGAAGAAACTGAAGAGCATGATTAAGGGACACAAAGTCTAATTTAGATGAAAACACAGCAATGACCAATGGAGATAATTATCAAAAAAGAACTGCAGTGCTGACACAAGAAAATGATTCTGAACACTGTTAATCTAACAAGTCCTTAAAATTAGATCAACTTTAAAGAAAAAGAAGAAACTGCTTTTGTATACCAAAGTGTGATAAATGTTAAAAGCGATCTGTACACCTATATTTGCAAAGGAACCGATAGTACAGACATCAGACCACTAGAAACGGCTGAAGTGATTTGCGGTATGTTCAATAACAATGTTGTAGGTAGCATTTCATTGGTCAGTCCCCTGATTCAGTTGTAGTAGGTATCATAATGAAAGATAGTGATCTTAAAATCTTAGTTAAAAATATTTAAATAACTATGACAAAATTTATAAGACCAGTATTATCAAAATCCAATTACGATATTAAATTTCTACCAATCTTAGAAAACACGAATGGGTTATTACAAATTAAATCTAATGTTCATGTTGTACATTTAAAATGGTATCCTCATAAGAGAGTTGTATATTCTTTACTTGATGGCACAAAATATAATACACATAAAGATGTAAAAACAGTTAAACACAGCACAGAAAAGGGATGTAAAGAAAATCCCTCAAAGAGAGATGAAAAAGCTGAAGAAACTCGCAATACAAATTTGTCAGTAACAACTGCCAATGATTCATTAGAAGCTCAAAGACCAAGTGATGAAGACCCCCAACATTCAGAAGGAGGGAATCTAAGGTCCATTGATTCTTCCCAAAATGATTCTTTTATTGAAAATAAAACAATTTTTCTGTTTCTCCACAATTTTCTGAAATTCAAACATCTAGTAATTTGAAATCACCTGTCTTTCTTTTTATTAAGAAACTAATCACAAATACCGCCAACGAATAATGATAGTGGATGTTCATGAAAATGTGTTTGTTTTAAAAGGATATCTTTCTAAGAAGTGTTGGGTATTGAAACCAAACAAAATATAATATTTAGCTTACTTCTTAAATTTTGTCTACATAATTTACATTTTAGGCACTACAAATGAGAGAAAGATAATTCATTTTTTAATACTATTCTTAACATAGATGGTGAGATTACATATTCTGTTAACAAATCCAGAGAAAGATGAAGTGGATCAATAACATGCTTTTGTTACATTTATTTTATAATAATGAACTACTTACTTCTTTGTTGGAGCTCAGTCTCTAGCATAGCAACTTTTTCATGTAAGGGTGTTTTTTTTTTAGAGTAACAGAACTTTGAATTGAAATGAAACTCACACAAAATTAAGTTTCAAGACAATTCTGTTTTTCATTGAAAGATAACCTTCTGACATTTAATTTTTGGAAATAATTTCTGGCATACGTCCACCACAACTAGCTTGCATGAACCAGATTCGCTTGTTCAATTTCATACCACAGTTTCAAGTAATTGGAGACATTTCGTTGATAACATGAGTTATGTTGGCATCCAAATAAGTCAATTGTTGCTGGTTTATCAGAATAAACTAAAGATTGAACATATCCCAAAGAAAATAATCCAGTGGTGTTAGGTCACACAACCAGGTGGCCAATTCACATGACCATTTCATGAAGTAATACTGTTGTGAAATTGGTCTTTCAATAAGTTGATAGTCGCTGAAGAACAATGAGGTGTAGCACCATCTAATTGAAACCAAAACAGTTGCAGGTTGATGTTATGCAAGTTGGGAAACACATAATCCATGATCATTAACCTGTCATGATTACTATTGACAGTTACAAATGCTCCGGTCTCATTTTTGAAGAAATAAGGACCGACGTTGTCTCCACCATGATGTCTCCACACTGTACCTACCACTCCACCCTACCATGATCTTATTCTAATTATTCAATAATCAGGTTTGTTGATGTAACTATTTAACCAGAAGTGAGCTTCATCACTAAACAAAATTTGTTGATAAAAAATTGGATCAGTTTCCAATTGATTTATGCACCATTGACTAAACAAACAGCACTTATTATGGTCCTGCAGCATCAATTGGAGAATTAATTGAATCTTGTATGAGCAGAAACGAAGTTCTTTTCATAAAATTTTCGATATAGTGGATGAACAAAATCCTCGTTTTTGTACAGTGACGAATAGACAGATTTGGATCTTCCTCAACCCTATCATTAACAGTACTGATATTTTCTTCCGTACACACAGTTTTTTGTTGTGATGTTAGTTTTTCATTGACATTCAAAATTTAAAACAAGTTCAACAAATAAGTTGCTCTAATGGACAATATGTGCAACCATAAAAATTCCTAAGAACTCTGAACGTCTGGCAAACAAAATATTGATTTTGGAAATATATTTCTACAATTTGTAAATGTTGTAAATACTTTTGTGTAATGTCATAATTTGTAAAATTTGTACATTCCAAAAAGCTCTGTACATCTGGTGAACAAAACATTGATTTTGGAAATATATTTCTACAATTTGTAAATGTTGCGGCATCAATTTTTCTATTATCATTTGCCAAAGCCTATTAATCTAAAATGACAAAACAAAATATCATCAAACAATTGACAGCTATGCCTCTTGAAAGTTCTATCACTCTAAAAAACATTCTTTACTATTTGTATACAGTAATAGTATACAATATACATAACATACTAGTTACCAAAGCACACTGAGATGATTCAGTGAGGGTATCTTGGACCAGATTATCACTGTACATTCTGAACTAACAACATTTCTGTTACATATTTCAAAGATCTACCATAGCTGCCGTGACTTATGGAATGAACTTCATGTTTTCCTGATTTGTTGTTTCTTAGGTACACTTACAATGTGCTTCTTCAATGAAGTGTTCAAAACAATCTTTCAAAGATAATGGGTGAAATATGATCTGATAAAATTTAAAACTTTCCCAACCAACCCAATCACTGGTGATTTATTAACATACTATTATTGCAACAATTTTACCAATTTTCTTTTCTTGCCTCAATATGCCAAAGAATATGAATTAAATAAATATAAAAAATTATGCTGAATTAAGAATAAATTGTTTTGTACAGTTATACTAGTACTAGGAAATTCCTAGGCAGATTCACTTGCCATTACACTGCTCCAAATTTCTAAAGGACTTGTATTACTGTGGAGAGATCTGAGTACATAACTTGCATTTTATTTTTAAAGAATTCACGATACTGAATTAGAAAATGAAGATAAATCCAATTCCAAAAACCAAGTACATACTTTCATCGAAAACATTTACGACATTTATTTTGTTCAGTGATTTATTTAGAATTACTATTTGTTAACATATTAATTTTAAGTTTGCAGATGGCAGAATCTGGATATATTATTATTTATTTCACAACACAACCTAAATCATCATAACTTGTGTATACAAGTGTGTAGAGTAGGAAGCAACTTCAAAAGAGATTAACAATATTGTTTTGGTACTATTGTTATTACAGTACACATCAAATCTCATAATCAATGCTTCCCAAAAATTCCCCAAAATTATCATTATTCATTCATTTTTTTCTTCACACACAATGTATATAGTATTTTTTGTACTGCTTTACTGTAAATCACAGACCCTTACTCTCTCTCTCTCTCTCTCTGAAGAGGCATGCATGGAATGTGGGTTAAAAGATGGTACCTTATGTAAACAGACAGTAATGATTTTATCACTGTCTGTTTACACCTGACTTTAACAAGTAATAAGAATTCATGTTTCATCATTTGGAATAGATGTTTCATTTTAAACCTACAACTTCACATTTATGTAGCACCAAATGATTTAATTTTTGTGTGAATATTATCCATTAAAAATAATATGTCTAAATAGCTACAGTTGTAGTCACTGGCCAAAAAATATATAACAGTATCTTTTAATCAATCAAACAAATTGACATTTGTTTTTAATTTTAAAACATGAACTTTTTAAGAGAGACACTACAGACCTGAGTAGCACCAAGGTGCCTGAAGAAAGGTAATTCTTCCAGCAGAAGTTGCGTCCATTCCCATATCGTTCAGCTTCTTCCCAGAGCTTGAACGCTTGAGCTATCACCCAGTGATCGCTTTTCATTCCTTCAGACATTTCATCTTTCTTGCGGTTAACTTCATCCTCTTGACCCTAACAAGAAACTAATTTCAGTTCAAGGTGACACAATCAAAATGAATAAATGGAGGGCAGTTTCTGGTAAAAAAATATTATGAAAAAAACAGAAAAAAAGCAAGAAAGAAGAAAAGAGAGATTTAAATTTAAAAGCGTAAGAAAAAAAAGAATTAGTCATAGGTTTCCTAAAGTGGGCAATAATGCCTCCTACTAGGACTGCTGTTTCGAAGTTCCAGTAACAAGTATTCTGTGGGCAGGAGCAGACAAAGATCAATCCTCAAAGGTGGGATGGGGACACAATTTCAGTTTCGACTCCCAAAAGATATTTGAAGTAATAAAAAAATTAATTGTTAGAGTGAAAAAAAAGGGGGGGGGAATGCAATCAACATATGGTAAAGTTTTGAAGAAATAGAGTCAATTTAGAAATGAAGAATGTTGACCCAAGGATGAGATGGTTTCCTTGACACCATGAATCCACCACTGTCTGTATGAAACATGAAAATACATCTTGTGATGAAAAATGACCCCCCCAAAAATCATACAAAACATGTTTTGAAGTCAATATAAGTAAAACTGATGTGTATAGTTATATTAATGTATTGTACTATTGTAAGAGTACAATACAATATTCTTACAATTGAAAAATGTAGTTTTCCTGTTATGAATCAGGTAATGGTAGCTTCTCGTCAGAATAATTACACAGAGAATTTTTTATACAACAATATTAATCAAAGAAAAATAAAAGGAACAAACTAAATTGCCACCTCTCATAGCTTTTGAAAAGTCAAAAAATTGCTCCCAGCATTAGTTTTTTAAAATATGTATAGTATATTGGTGCCTGACTACACATTTGTACAAAAATTATGGGTGGTCGAGACTGCTGAGCCTAATTACCACACTACGGAAAATTGATAAATATATATATATATATATATATATATATATATATATATATATATATATATATATATATATATATATATATATATATATATATATATATATATATATATATATATATATTTTTATTGTGTAGCAAAATATCATAATGATATTATATGTATTGATATATATCTAAATACCTGTATAAAAAAATATAATTATTACATACACATTTATACAGTCACAATCTCAGCATTTTTTTTAACAATTGTTCTGCCTGAATTGATGCAATGTGTCTCCAAGCCCCAGGGGTGCTGAGTGCTTTGCGCTGGGGAGTAATCCTCCATTAATATTATCTGTCATTTAATGTCACGTGTCATCGCAGTTAGTTGTCAAGAGAATTGACAGGTAGCATATTCGCGTATGTGCCTCCTAGTATGCACTCCTGCGTCACTAACCAGCGGCCAGAATTGGGAAGGAATTAGGATAGAGGCAGGGTTTAGGACACTTCACAGGGGTTGGACTAGGCCTTGTGATACAGTTAAACTCATTTTGAAACAAATTTAGAAATTTGGAACAAATTTCGCATGAGATTGTCCAGGAATCGAACCCGGACCTCCTTGGCGAAAGGTGAGCGAATTCGCTCTGAGCCACTGAGTCAGTCATCCTTTTCCTGTAGTGAATGCAGCGAACACTTCTGAACCTGTTTCAGATTAAAAATGAAAAGAAATGACCTCTGCAAAACGTCTTGGGTGCTCATCTCACAATTCGCACTGAGGAACACAAAATGCCTCAGAAGGCTTTCATGAAAAAATAATAAAAGAAGAAAAAGGAGGAGGAGAAGGATGAGAAGGAGAAGAGGAAGGAGGAGAAAAATAAAAAGAAGAAGAAGAAGAAGAAAAGAAGAAGAAGAAGAAGAAGAAGAAGAAGAAAAGAAGAAGAAAAGAAGAAGAAGAAAAGAAGAAGAAGAAGAAAAGAAGAAGAAGAAGAAAAGAAGAAGAAAAGAAGAAGAAGAAGAAGAAGAAGAAGAAGAAGAAGAAGAAGAAGAAGAAGAAGAAGAAAAGAAGAAGAAAAGAAGAAGAAAAGAAGAAGAAGAAAAGAAGAAGAAAAGAAGAAGAAGAAGAAGAAGAAGAAGAAAAGAAGAAAAGAAGAAGAAGAAGAAGAAGAAGAAGAAAAGAAGAAGAAGAAAAGAAGAAGAAAAGAAGAAGAAGAAAAGAAGAAGAAGAAGAAAATGAAGCAGCAGCAGCATAGATAGTGAAGTACCGTGAACTTCTGTGTGTCTTCAGTGGTTAGCGAGCATTTGAATTTGTTGCTACTATGTGAAAGTGGGTGCTGTTCTCACCATCTGCGAAAGACTTTTTCTTGCATGGCACCCGTAATTTTTAGTTTGCAAACTTTCTAGCTTTGAACAAATGAAATTACTTAATTAGTTTGTTATTACTGAAACTGAATACTACCTTTCTTCAGAATACCCATCTTGTTTAATCTTTCCTTTTCAGGTTTTTATAAAAAAAATTAAAACCACAGCATTTTCTTCTTCTCTGGACACAGTGTAATTTCTATTCCATTTGCACATGGTAGTCAGAAGAAACCCAACTTTGTTTTTAGGCACACACAACATCTCAACTGCAATACCCTCAAAACCAAGCATATTATTACATTGTAGATTATTCTGAGGCAAAGAAAACTGCTTAATACCGCAGGCCTTTCTCTAAGATCTAATTTTATAGTAGATGATACTCAATGTCAGAATACAGAGTCACTGTGTAATGTTTGTATTCAAAGGAAAAGAACGGAAGAACATTTGGCATGTACCTAGCAGCTGTCAGATGCATCCTCATTGCAAACATCGTTCATCACATATGTCTCAATACACCCATAGACATAAAGACAGACTTGGTGACAGTACTGCTTTATGAGAAAAGAAAATTGAAGTGACTCCTCATCTCGAACCTTATCAAAGGAGGCGCTGACTAATGAGTCCACGTAAGAGTAGCAGCGATATAAGGGGTTAGTAGGTTTACATTTCATGTTTCATTAAATTGCGATTCTTTCTTTTTTGACTTATATCTGCATGAGTGCCTTTTCAATGCTCTGTAAAATGATACTATATGTTTTCACGTTTAGATGTGTCTTGATAAGCGATATACATCAATCACAACCAATACAAAATCAAACAACTAAAAGTGCCTTCTGTTTCAAGAAAAAATGACAACGTGCACTGGGATCACTTTGTGGAAGACTTACTGTTCTGTTTGTAATAGGGAAAATTGTTTAGTTAATTGTGAGAACTCATTAAAAATATTCAGATATACAGGATTTTAAAAAATATTTACTATTTTCATCGTATTAATTTTTTATTAATTTTTAAAATATTATTTGCAATGGAAAAATATAGGGTAGAAAGAAGGAAGAAGAAGAAATAAAATGATTAAACATTAAATATGCCAAATTAAGTGAAATACTTCAGTGAGTGCTAGACACACTATTGACCAATGGTGTCTGTCTCGGAGGAGCAGACTAAAGGATTATTATAAAAATTAACATTATAAAAATCACCCTTCTCTTGACATGGATGATTATTTTGTTGGATAGATTGCTTTGGTGGATGATATGAATTTTAAGTTTAATATTTTGGGAAACTCACTTATTGCAATTATTATTAATTAAAAAAGTCATTTTTGGGCGAGACCAATAAAATTTTAACGTCACTAAAATAACAATCATCCTAAAGTAAATATAGACACTTTTATTATGAATTGTTTATATTTTTATTCATAGTAACCAGTAAGAGAAAATATTATCTCGTGTCATTAACATGAATGAAAGGCTGCAATACCAAGAACAATAGATATCGGTTGTAAATGAAATTGTAAATCCTATCAGTGAAAATTGCTTATTCATGAATTAATAACTACAAAGTTAAGAAAAAGTCCATTACTTGTGTACTTACCAGGGGGACCAAAAACGCATCTTTAAAACTCAAAGAAGCAGCCACTGAGAAAACAGGGTCCACACAGCTGAACATAGCACCCATGAGGATCATCTTACCAGTCTGTGGATCCATGGGCAGTTTGGCCAGATGGTATCCCAGAGGAGTTAAGTTTTCCTCATCATCCAGAGCATTCATTCTTTCCAAAAGCTAGGAAACATCCAAAAGCAGTGGTCAATATGTTGTCATTCACTTTTAATCTTATAACTATTTTGCTTCAATAGATGTAGGGGTATTCTCCATGCCTTGTACTGGTAGATGCACTATAATTTCAAGTGTCATTGGTTGCAAAAGACTGAGAGCCCACATGTAATTAAAAGTGTTATAAAAAATTAAGGTCTGTTCATTAAGTTCAAAAACCATTACAATAAAATTTGCAATAAAGTTAGTTAGATTTAAATAAATGTATTATCATTATTTTCTTGCTTTATTTATCAATTCTATGTAATTCAACATGCAGAATGTTTCCTGAAAACAAAGAACAAATACTGTATTTACCCAAATATAAGACTACCTCCTAATTTTGAAGAGGACTCCTGAGAATTTTTAAAATTTAACTAATTCTTCTTATTTTGTCAAAATAAAATTACAAAATGTCATATTGACTAGAAAATTGGCTTGTTGATGAGAATGTTAAGAGTTACCGCTGAACTATTATTTTCTTGTTCCTTAATATCATCATAAGCATGTTTTTTGGCACTATCCTCATAATCACATGTATCAAATGTTTTTTTCCTTTTTGGACCTCCTTCCATGCTGTGATATTTTCAAACACAAATTCGTATTCGCTGGGCATAGAACAGAAATTCCACGCAGCCTCGGCGAACACGCATTGTGTAACAAAGTTCTCAGCATTCGTTTCATGTTACGTATCATTTGATACAAAACGATTCGGTTAGATATTTTCTTTACCGGCCCATTCAATAATATCGGTTTGAATTGCCCGACCAAATAGGGGTGTATGCCGAGAATACGAACATGAATATAAGAAAATTGTTATGCGCAAAATTTTTAACATCTGTGCAGTTTATTGTTACGTCAACATTTATGAGTTTCGTGACATGGAATGGCAATGTCAAAACTTCAATCATAACCGACTAGGCTTAATCTGCGAATGTAAGACAAACCCGCATTTTTCGACCGAGATATAAAAAAAAAAACTTGTCTTTATTCAGGTAAATCAGGTATTTCTTTGACAGAAACAAAAATATTCGAAATAATTTTTGTTCATTTATAACCTTTCTTTTTGTGACATAAATAATTACAATTACAAAAATAATACATCAAACTAACCCTGGGTTCTGAACAGGTTAATACATAACTCAATAGCGTAGATCTGTTGACACAAAATACCAGTGTTTGTTGAACCAAAATAATAATAATAATAATAATAATAATAATAATAATAATAACAGCAATAAAAATATTTTTAAAAACCTGTCACTATTTAAATTCAAAGTTACTTGAAAACTACTATCCATTGAAAAAAATTGGAATAATTTTTGAGAAAATATTTGTTTAAATAATAATAAATATTTAAGGAGCATCCAATGGACGTTAATATGTTTGTAAACTTCTGTATTTATACATTGTTTTGTTCCTGGTAATACTTCTGCAATTGTAATTGTTTAAAGACTTATTAAAAATTGCCTTTATTTCATGCACAATTATGTAAAAACTACTCACATTTTTGAAAAATTGCACATGACCTTTTTTAAAGATATGTTTTTTAGAGCATATTCCATCGAAGACAAAAGTGTCAATTTTCAAATTTGTAGTTTTGCATTATTAACTTTTTTGTGATCTTTGAGAAGGAAAAGAGAAGAAAAAAGGAAATGGAAATGAGACTTGCACCCCTCCTTTTACTGTCCTTTAACATACACATGGAGAAAATTATTTCAAGGAAAAAAATGTCAGCTGTTTTTGAGAAAAAATTGTATAACATTTTTTAATAATTGCCTATATTTCACACAAAATTATCCAAGAACTACTCATTTCAGAAACATTGTACATAACCTTATTTTAAGATGTGTCTTTGAACAACAAATTTCATTTATGAAAAAAATCTCTATCTTCAATTTTATAGTTGTAGGAAGACACCATAAAAAAAATTGGAATTTATACAATTTTTGAAAAGACAGGGATTTTAATGAACGGACACTTGCACCTTTCTTTTAATTGCCCAAGGGCAAATTGTAATAAAAAAAATTGGAGCCTTTTTGAGAAAAAAAATTGAAAATGTAATTGAGGCTTCACGTAATGTACCTCCAAAAAACAAAATATCAGTTTCAAACACACAGGGCCTCGAGTTCCTTTAAATCAATTCAATATCAATTTTGGAGGAAATAGATTTTAGGTACTATTGTTAGCCACAGACAGACACTCAATGAGAAAGGTGTAAAAACTGAGGAAGAATTAAACAACTCTCAAGATTAAATTAAAATTGAATAAGCTTGGTTAAAAATTGTTATATTTCAAAGGAATTCAGCTGTATAAAATCTCCATGCTAGCTATAAAATCACATGGCATCTACATACCTTCAAAGAGAGATCCACAGCTTTGCTGTTGGGAGGGTCCAGTACCCGCTCCAGAAATGGCTGCACCTTCCCTAATTGCAGAATTTTGATTTGAAGAATCACTTCTTCCAATCGTGTCCGTAACATCTCAGGTAGAGCATAATTCATTAAAGTTTGTTCTCTGGCACGAGTGTAGGTATGATAACATTTTCCAGGCTGTACTCTACAAAAAAAGGGGCAAATAATCTTATTTCTTGTCCTAATTTCAGGGAATTTAGAGAGTGTAGAAATTTAAGTCACATTGAGGAAGATCTGAAATACACTGCCTGACAAAAAAAGTGATGTACCCAGAAAGAGTGGTTGGAAGTGAATGAAACTACAAATGCTGAAAGACCATATGACTTAATTGAACTGATTACATTATGGGATGAGAGGCAAGGCCGTTGACAGTTACACATGGAAAGTTGACACCAGTAGTCAGTAGGGTGCCACACTTCCTCTGGCTGCAAACGCATGCTCTTATGTGTTTCGGAATGGTGTCCAACAGCCTTTGGATTCTCTCGAGGCAAGTTCATCCACAGTCGTGCTGGCTGTTCCTCCAGATAGATCCTGCAGGTTGATTCTGCAAGGGAGTCCCCTTCCAATGGCATCCAACACATATTCAATTATGGAGAAGTTTTGTGATCTTGCTGGCCACGGGAGGACCTCTACATTCTCTAGGCAGTCCTTAGACACACATGCTGTGTGTGGGCATGCATTAGCTTGTTGGAATACTGTCCCAGAGTGCCGGGCCATAAGGGGTAGGATGTGCGGAAGCAGAATGTCTGTGATCCTCTGCAGCCAAAGACTGACAAAGTACTATCAGAGGTGATTTGAATGCTTATCCGATGACTCCCCACACCATGATGCCCGGAGTTACACCTGTGTCTCTCCACATTTTGGGCAGCATGTGCCCTCTATCCTTCATGCCTCCACACTCAAACACAATGGAATTCGAGGTTATGACAAAGCGAGACTCATCACTGACCATGATGTGACGTCATTTGTCTGCTATCCATGCCTCCCGGGCATGGCACCAAATCCAAATGCAGACAGTGTTCTGGTGTCAATGGCAACAATGCTTGGGGCACTTGGACACCAATTCGGCAGACGCGAGCCGTTTAGCCATTGTGCGGGAACTCAACAGGATGTTGTAGTCGCCGGTACATGTTCATGGATGGCAGGTGTACACGTCATGGGATTCCGCACTACTTTGCGCACCATCCGATGGTTCTCCCTTGAGGTTGTGTTTCTTGGTTGACCTGAGCTTCGCACAACATGCATGGGTGCCCTCATGTACCCATTGATTCCAACATCTGCCACTGTGACATCTGCCTCACACGGCTGATAATTGCATGATGATCAACCAGGCTCTTGTCCCAAAACACTGCCTCTGTCAAATGTGGACAATTAGTGGACAGGTTATCGAACACATCTGCATAGCATCATGGGTGCTTCTTACTGTAGGTAAAAGTCATTCTTCACTGTCTGACTCAAATCAGTTGACTGATAACAACTGCACAACAACAGGGCGGTGATATCACAAATGCACTCTGGTGGACGTTCTACACATTGCAGACTGGTGTGAATCTAATCATTTACTCACACATCAATGGTATGCATGTATATCAAAATGGGATAATATTGGAGCACTCCTCCAGGGTGTATACCTTTTTTTGTCCAGCAGTTTAAAAAGTTTTTTGGTTTTATCTCTAAAAGCAATACCACTGCTACCCAGAAGGAAAGATAACTGATTAGGTACAAGAACAGCATCGCAATAGGAAAATGTTATGTAACAAGTATTTGAGAATATCAGAGTTTGAACACCTTGATTTACTTTTTAAAAACTTATTTCAACTGACAACTTAATATTGCAAAATAAAGAAATAAAACATACAATTGTAACAAGCGCAGCAGTAAGAGTTTAAAGACGTATAGTATAATGCTGTTACAACTGTCAAAAATATTTACCTTCCAGCACGACCTCGTCTTTGACGTGCATTAGCCAAGCTGATCCATTCAGGTTTCAATGTAGAAATATTAGCTTCCACATCAAAATTTTGTAGTTTGGTTTTGCCACAATTTATGACATAAACAACATCATCTATGGTAATGGATGTTTCAGCAATACTGGTAGAAAGAACAATTTTACGAACACCTGCAAATCAAAAACCTTTTTACTTTACTACAAACAAAAAAACACAGAAGCAAATATAGCAAATAAATATTAAAAGGTCAACAATGGTATACAAATTTTAAGCTACAATAATAATCATAATTAAGTTTACAAATCTCCTATTTTCTTCTGTCATGTTTTAGACAATATTTTCTAATAAATTTCTTGACCTTTCAAATCAGAGAGTTAACATTAATTATTTGAGTCAGTGGTGCAATTAGGATATACTTTTTTGTTTTTAAAACAAGTATATAATACTATACATTGTATTCTAAGGATACCCCAACTTCAAAGAATCACTTCATTAAATGAGAAACAGAGAGAGAGGGAAAATGAGAGAGAGAGGGAAAAAGAGAGAGGGAAAGAGAGAGAGAGAGAGGGAAAGAGAGAGAGGGAAAGAGAGAGAGAGGGAAAGAGAGAGAGAGGGAAAGAGAGAGAGAGGGAAAGAGAGAGAGAGAGGGAAAGAGAGAGAGAGGGAAAGAGGGAGAGAGAGGGAAAGAGGGAGAGAGGGAAAGAGAGAGGGGCGAGGGGGGAAAGAGAGAGAATTTAAAAACTTGATTCAGTTCTATAACTGCACATAAAACGTGTAAATTTTCTTACTGTTTGTTAAAATTTTAAAATGCAAGTTTACTTATTAATAAAAAACAAAACATTACATTTATTATTTCTTCACTTTGTCCCCTAATAATTGTATTGTTCAGACCGGGTCTCTAAGGCCCAAAAGAGGAAAGTTGAAAATCAGAGTTCTGTCCATCAAAAGGTTAATCTTTGTAAAAATGTTGCGACACTGAATATTACTTTATTAGCTTTTTAACAATATAAAATACTAGTATTATTCAATTAAGTAAAATTTCTTTCATGCCCAAGTTTGTTCAAATATTTTCTTTCAGTATCAGGCATTGGACTTACCAATGAATTGTAGTAACTGATAATGTTATACTCCCATTCAAAAGGCCCAACACCCAATGGCATTGTGTTTCCTCCATATAGGATATGAACTGGTCTTATTGCATTTTCAAAATTATAATGGCCATAACAAATACTTGCAGGTTGTGATGCTAATAGTTGAATTTTAGTACAGCGACATTTTTAAGCTTTTTTGCTAATATGCACAAAATGTACATAGCACATTTTCATGAGCACAAATGCAGATCATTCCCAATTAGTTCCGAAAATTCTGTTGTAACATGTTTTACAACTAAATTTCATTCTTCGCCGGATTTCCTCAACACTTCCATATATTTTTCCCCTAATTTTTGAAGAGATTGAAACTTCACAAAGTTATTTGCATTCACTTCTACTTCTGCAATTGCTCTATTAATTGTTTTGTATGCGAATCTAGCGTTGCATGCAAATCTAACATTAAAAGGCGACTGTTTTGTATGTTTATGTGAATAAGGTGTTAGTTAATTTGAATAAGAATAAGTTGTGGGTCACATTAATTTGAAAAGTGGTATTTCCACACTTATGTAAGAACGTAAAATTGAGAAGTTGAGCATAACGTTCATTCATTCTCTAGCATTACTCACAGTTTTGTTTTCACCGAATTCACTTCAAATTCAAGTTTAATTAATTTCAAGGCAATACTGTTCATTGGTTTTCGCAAATTTATTTTAAAAAATACGTTAATTTGAATCTAAATTCAAATTAATCTGCAGTGCGATTTACTTGGTAATTCACTTGGTGGTTCACTTAAACACAATAAGTGTTGAACGTAGTGAAAAAAAATTATGGTGTATTTTGCTAAAAATTTGAGTATGGGTGTTTAATCAATGCCACCTACATAAATTGAGTTAGGAGGCGTTGGCTTAATTCCTGGCATTATTGTTAAGATCGCAGCGCCAAAACACATCCGCATTCTCAAGAGTTTTACTTGAATACTGTACACTGACATGGTATCCCATTTGAAATCTTCAATACTTAAAATTTCAAGGACCATCATAACAATAAATTACATCAGTACACTCATACCATTAAGATAAGGAAATTTAAGACAGGTTTTCTCCACTATTCATGATGGAGCACTTGGTATCATATACAGGGATTAGCCATCTCATAGTGCAACATTGAATTGCATCCAGGTACATTTGACGTTGGGCTGGTCAGTGGATTAGAACAAAACTTTGTGACATGAACAAACATCACAAAATGTTAATCCACAATGGGGAGCATGCCTCTAATGTGGAAGATGTACAAAATTTGGTCTTGGAAGGATTCCACTGGTAACTGTCCTTCTAGACAACTTTCAGTTTCCAATTCTAACACATAATATCTGGTTTTCAAGAAAGGCTTGGATCCAGGAAAGATGTTTTCCCTTTTTTCTCAAGTGCTGAAGTTTGTGTAGATATCTGTGAATTGGAATTTTATCAAAAGTCTTAAGAGAAGTCGAGATAAATAAATTGATGAGGATGTTGTTCAGGGCTGCACTCCAGCCCTGAAGACAAGCAAGTATGTTTGTTTTAATTGACCTTGCAGGAGTGAAACCTTCTTGGCTTAGCAGGATACATCTAGTTCCTATAGCATGACCCAGTACAAATTTAGCTATAATTCTCTCCTGAATTTTACATATTGAACTGGCCAAACTAATTGGCCTGTAGTCGCTGGGGACAATTTCACTTTCGTTCTTGAAAATAGGTATAATATTAACAGTTTTCCCATTACCTGGCAGGATCCGAAGACTGACAATAAATCTGAAGTGAATTGGAGCAATTTCCAATAGCACTTTATCAGGAAGAGAGTGGGGATTTTATTGGCTCCAAGCAGTGACATTAGATCCAGACTGTTGAGAAGGTCTCACATCTCAGATTCTTGCAAGGTAATGTCTTCTAAACATTCATCAGTTATTGAATCAAAGGTAGGCAAGTTCTATAGTAAAATATTTCACAAACATATCTGCAAAGATATCAGCGATTACTTGAGGAACAGCTGCAGCTTCATCATTGATGAAACTCAGACTGCAGGATAGATGTCGTAGAACAGTTTTGTCTTTGAATGTATAAATAAAATTGACTGCCCTCAGTTGGGCTATTTTGTGTTCTATGTTCATTCTATGGATCCTGATCTCCTTATGCGATTATGTTGTCTTATAATGATTGTCTGTAATTTAGCAAGTTGGTGAGTTGTCCATAATCTTTAAGGGCAAATGAGGTGTAAAATGTGGTTAATTCAGGGTTTGGTCCTCATTGTGGGTTTATGCTCTTGTGAATGTGTATTTAAAACATCAACAATGTTTGTATTCAGATTCCTCCAATTGTGATTAACATCATGACTATGGTGGAAATGCATTGCTGATGTAAGGTGACGAATATCTCTGTTAATGGCTTCAAAAATGTCTTGCAAAAAACTTCTTTTATTGGAGGATTGATGGTGATCTTGCAAATTGATTTGCAGGCTAAGAAAGAAGTCGGTAGGGTCATTGCTGCCAATGGGGCTCATTGTAGAGGCAATAGAAAGTACTTATTCATTGTGAGTAAAGATGAGGACTATGGTTGATGGGCACTGTCCCTCACTGATTCTTGCCGCATCTGTGACCAGTTGAACAAAGGAAGTATCTTCGAATACCTCAAGGATTTCCGTGATGACTAGTGGTTAAATTGATGTATGGCATCTGATGTCGTAAGCGACCATTGGAGAGTTATATTGCATGTTATTGAACCACATGAGAGTTTGGACCATTGGAGAGTTATGATCGAATTACTAATTGTTTTAACAACCCGCCTGTGTTTACAGTGATTGATCCTTCACCTGCAGCTCTCGTGAAAGCAAAGTGTGCACGTTGGGCACAGAACAAACTTATTTACTGCTCTTCAGCTACAATTATGTCTGATTAAATTCCCCATTTTACCCATGTGTTAGTATTACTGATGTACATGAGAACCATTGGCAAAAAAGAGCTGTACTAAGGTTGATGAGTGAATAAATTTGTTTAGGAGTAAGAATTCTAAATAGTTAATTTAGTGGAGTATTCAACGGAAAAATGTCTCGCCCACAACATGTACTCTGCACCTCCACAAACACTCCAAGCCATCAAGAATGTGTCAATATGCTCAAGCTGGTTTGTGATAAAAAATTACACGAGACTCACTCAAGCATCTAATCTCTACCATTGTTTGTCTGAAAAAATTGTATGTTTATCAGTAATTACCTTTCTACATCACAAGAAATAAGAGGAGCATATTAATAGGAGCCTAATTGCATAATAGGAGCGTAATCATTTTGCATGGTATCTGAGCAACTTGCAATTGCTATTGTGGCAATGTGTACCCAGTTTATCCACATACTTGTCTGTAGATGGTTGGCTAGCCAGAATGCAAATGACTGCTATGACTCTTTCACTTCCTGCTGTAATGCAACCACATATTGTTCAGTTACCATTAGCTATGAACACAAAGGAAATATTTTGAATGTGTATTTCACTTTACAAAATAGTCAATTTGTGGTTGTTTTTCTTCCAAACTCTTGAGAAATTCAGAACTCACAACTTATCAATAAAAAGAAGACATATCTGTCCTTTTTAAGATTCTAATGTTTAATTAATATGCATTATATTATTAATATGCATTAATTTTAATGCTAACATAATTTAGTCAATAATCTTAACAAAAATTAGTACTTTATATGCTAGATGAAAGTCTAAATATGTAATATTAGAAATAAATCAACAGGTATTGGACATAAATTTCTTCGCAGAAAATCACTCGAATGTGTGCAGAAAAAGAATCCATTTATTATTTGAGCTTGCTATAAAACACAGTTTCGATGTTGAAGAGTTGTAGCAAGCTTACGCAGAAACCAGCACAAAAAAAACAACTCTTTATTAATAAACATATGCTTGGTATAAAAATAGACATGTTGATACTCCTGATAATCTGCAGTTCATATCTTTTGTATGACCTTGTAATTAAAATTACAACAAAATCTTTAAAAAAATAAAAGATCGAAGAATAAAAGATCTAACTCACCTGGGGGTGGCCTGTTGAAAACAGATTTCTGAGAGGAGGTTGGCATCAAGGAATGCAATGGAATAATCAGGTAACGAGCTGAAACAAAAGAATAATCTTTAAAATGTGCTAATCCGAACAACTAATGAACTTCTTTGCACAGTTATCTCCACAGTTATCAACAACAACAACAACAACAACAACAACAAAACATTAGTAAATGTTTTTTTCAATTTTGACACCTAACTTCAAGTTAATTTAAAGTAATGAGGTTTATTTTGAAATATTAATGGTAAAGACACATTCCACTATAATATTAAATAAGTTTTTTTTTAATTAATTTGCTCTTCAACCTTTTACCGCTACATTTTAGTGCCGTACAACCACAAATATAATAGAAAGTTTACTAGAGGTCAATTGTTGCAACAGTGTGAACTTGAGTTAAGAATATCAGCAATATTAATAGCAGTTACTATAATAATCTACACAATCCACAAGATAACGATTTCTTAAACCCTCTTTTCTTCCTAATACAACAAACAATTATTGTTGTTTTGCAATTTATTCTTCATAATATTCAATTTCCTTGAATAAATGTTGTTAATTTTTAAAATATTGAATTTTAATTGTTTCAAATGCAATACAATCTAAGTGCTGATCATATATTACTCTGTTTATGGTAACTACTGCAATACAAGTTATTTTTTATTTATGTACGAAAAACATAAAGAGCAATACTATTTTTTATTAAAAATTGCTGTCACTAATCTCTTATTGTTCACAAATAGTTCAATTTCAATAACATCGCAGACTAATCTGGATGCGCAAGGGGATTTCAGAAGTTTCCTGTCACAAAGAAAGCATTCTATTTTAAGCATGTGAATGGGTACAACAGATTTTCTTTCCTTAGAGGGAAGGTTAAGAAGCTGTTGAAAGGTACTCTAGGTTTTCTCTGGCAATTGAGCAACAATATGCAATCTGAACTGACATTCTTTTTGTCCTTCTGATAGAGCAAAATTTTAGTATGAATAAAATCATATTATTTATACTTAATTTTGAAAAGAATGCTATACTGGAACAACCATTCAAACCCTTTGTGCCCCTAGGGCAAGAGGGGCTTAACATTGAAAAATTGGTCTTCCACTCCTATGGCCAGCCAAATTTGAAACTTATCTTTTGTCCCTTTCTGTGAGAAGATGGATAGAGTGCACATGATTCTATAATATACAATCTGTATATGGCTATGGTATATGCATTAGGATATTAACTGGTAAATGGTACTGTTGATGTAAATTCATTGGATGCCTTTCACCATGTGTAATGAATGACAGATCAGTGCATAGAGCACCTTCGATGCAAAAGGCATCCCTCATTTGATTCCCAGCTCTTTCAGAATTTTTATAGAATGCAAAGGATGGGGCAGGGTGAGATCCGTGATTTTAGAATTTATTCCAGTCTAATAGATGGTTGTGATAAATAAATACCGAATTTTCCCGATTGTATGCCGACCTTTTTTATCTTCTTTTGGACTTCAAAAATCGACCCTCGGCTTGGAATTGGTGTCACCGTGTTGCTATAACGTAGTTGACACCAGACATACGTAAAGATATCTATTTCTCGTCAACCACACATACAACACACTAGAACTTCCTCCATTTGTTGTGATCAAACACAAGTCACTCCCAAAATCAGAATCATTTTCTAAGAGCGTTATTGCACACGCAAATGAAAAAAGTTGGTTTACCAAAGTCATGATGTTACAATGGTTTCAGTTGGTGTGGCATAGTCGCCCTGGCTCTTTGTTGAGGTTACATAGCCTCCTGGTTTTAGGCTTTTACGCGGCCCACACTACCGAGGCAGTGAAGGAGTTGAAAGATCAGGGAACCGATGTGGCAATTATACCAAGGAGACTAACGTCAATACTTCAACCCTTGGATATGCTTTTAAAAAGTGTTCAATCTCAAATGCCCTTGACGACACTGAAGATGACTTCCTTTTCATGGACAAAAGTGACAAAGAGTCAAGTGAGGAATCTGAGTCATCCGATGACAGCGCCTGAGTCAATGATCTCTAAAATGTATAGAAATCAGTGGTCTGAGTGCATTAGGCATCAAATGTACTTCTTATGTTTAAATATACTTCCTTTTTTTTCTTTCTTTCGCTACTTTGTTATGTCATTCATAATTTCTTCGGGTCGACTTACAATCAGTGTCGGCTTATAATAGAGTAAATACGGTATTCAGGCAACTTGGGGGTACTTCAGCTAGTGAATCCTAAGAAAGTTTTTCTTTGTTGTTCAGTTTCTCAAGTATTATAAATAACACACCTGACACATGGAATATTTGGACACATGGATATTTGTACAGCAGTCAGCAGACAGAATTTTATATTTTCATTTTATTTCTTTATTTTGATTGTTTGATTGAACAAACAAACACTGATAGGGTTATAGGGTTCTTATAATATATGTAACATATCAATAAGCAAAATTTTTAAATACATATATCTCACTATGTATAAATTCAGGTTGTATATAAAGAAAATGTGCAAATAAAATAAAGTTAATAACAATATTATTGCAGATGATCACAACAAGAGGTTCTTATCCCTTTGTTGGTTTGACTTAAGTAGTTACTCAAGTAGACCCTAAATGATTAATTAATTAAGTACATTCCACATGATTAATTAATTAAGTACATTCCAAGTGATTAATTAACTTCACCAGTTGGAGAAGGTGGCTACTGCATTCCATCTTCACATTAGGGTTCTTGATTAAGTCACAAGGAAAGCTAGAGACTTGTCTCCAACAGATTTTGATGAATTTTGTATAATGAAGGAGATAAAGAAATAAAAATTGATTTTGTTTTGTTTTCATAGTAAAAGCATTGAAAAAAGGAAAAATCACTCAACAATTTTTCTACAAACAAAATACAACCTGTCAATATCTTAACGGAAAAAATGTTTTGCTCCCTTATTTCTTCTTTCATCTTCTGAGGCACTTACAGGAATGATTGATTCTACCGCTTTTATATCCATAATTTTGCAATTTTATCTCTAATTCACCTTTAGGAGCAGCATTAATTAGTTGAACTGCAAAACCAGCAGCAACACATCAACTGGCAGGGTAAAGTGCTGATGCATATACAATGTACTTCATAAGAATCTACTTGTCCTTAATCCTTTTCAAATTGATTTTGAAAAGAGGTCACACAATCCATTGTGTACATTTTTGTTTGCTTGTTTGTTTGTTTGTTCATTCATGACAACATATACTCAAAAGTAACCCCAAATTATTTTTTAAACATTTAGTATAGAGGGAGAACTGTGCCCTGACTTATATCGTAAAAGTAATACTTTCCTTCAAACCTTTTTAATTATCAAAAATTGCACAAAACACAACACAAAATGTAGCTGTCTGTTCTTTCAAGGAGTAAAGACAGTCATTGCCGGAAGAAAACAATATTTATTTTTGCACCAATGCCATCGGAAAGTTAAAAATAAAAAATTAATTTTTTAAAATGTAAAACTGACTTCAAATTATAAATAAGTAAGCAGGCAAAAGTAAATAAAAAGTTTGTACATAAATTTAGGCTTACGGTCCATTAATATCTTTATTTAATAAAAAAAATTGACATGTGAATGAGCTGAATCAAAAGTCTAAATGTTTCTTCAAAATTATTATTTTTAATTTAAAGAGCATTTTTATATTTTGAAATCAGTTTCACATATTTTTTTTAAAGTTACATGAACAATTTTTTTTAGCTAAGCACACCTGATTCTCAAAGTATAAAATGATACAACTGCATGAACTAAAAACAACCAACTCGTTAAAATAACCAATGAGCTAACTGAAAGAAGTCATTGAATACAAATATATGCACAAAAATAAAAATACATAATACAAATACAGTAGAATCCTGGTAATCCAAACTCTGGTCTGTTCAGATTAGGAAATGTTCAGATTATCTGAAAAAATTACACATGTAATATCCACGATAGTTACCAGTGCAATAAACGTTTCATTTTAAGAACTAGTGTTTCAGTAATTAGTTGTAAGTTCTACAGTAATTACAAATCCTTTCTTTACGCTACAAATAAGCATTTTATTGATTTTGTTTATTTTTCCTCCAACTCAAATTTAGTTTGGGTTATCCGAAATTTTGGATTTGAGGGGTTCGGATTAGTGAGGTTCTACTGTAATTCATACAAATTTTGTAGCATTGAAACATTTGAAAAAAATAGCTAAAAGAATATTAACTGAAGATGTGCTGATGAAGACAAAACAACAACAACAATAAAAAAAAAAAATAAAAAAAATAAAAGTCCACAGTTTCTATGTCGGTATACACGTATTTACCCGAATATAAGACTAGCTTTTTTCCTAAATATCTTAGTCGAAAAATTCGCGGTCGTCTTATATTTGAGATTAAGCTTGGTTGGTTACGGTCTAAGTTTTTACATTGCTTTTCCATGACACAAAACTCAAATGTAGGTGTAACAATAAACTGCTTAGATGGTAAAAATATTGCACATATCTATAATACATAATTATATTCACGGTCGTATTGCCGGCATCCACCGCGACTTTGCCAGGCAATTCTGGCTGATATTTTTGAAAGAGAGAATCTCAAATGAATGGCGTTGTATCAAATGAAACATAATGTGAAAATTAATGCCAAGATTGTTACACAATGAAGGTTCTACGAGGTTGTGCGAAATCTCACTTTGGCATGGTGAATGCATATCTGCATTTTGAACTGTTAAAGGAAGAGGCCATCAACAAGTGCGGGACAGCAGAACAGAATGTTCTTAGGTGGCATCTGATGAAAGATTAAGAACAATGTAAATTTTATGCGCAAAACTTTCAGAGGGTCATAAAGTCCAAAGATGTCGCATCATGGAAAGAGGACCAACAAGAAAGAAACATTGATGTATGTGAAGCTGTTGAGGGTATCGACAAAAACATGATTATGACTTTAAGCAACACAAAAATAATAAATCTGAAATAAGTCATTTTATTCTCATTAACAAATTTTCTTGTTAATAAGACAGTTTGTAATTTTATTTTGACTAAACAGTAAGAATCAATTAAAAATTTTAAAAATTCTAAAGAGGCCTCTTGAAAACTTCAGGGGTTGTCTTATTCAGAGTCGACTTATATTCAGGTAAATACATTATTTTGGACCTCACTATGCATTAAGTGCATAATTAATAAATTATCTATTATTTTTATTTCACAACAAGCAAATGTATCCTAGCTTTCTTTTAAAATATGCTTTCTGTCTTTCTCAAATTCATGTTTATAATCTAGCACCATCATCTACACACCTTCTCATTCGTATAAAGCAATTCAGGAAGGAAACTTACAAGAAGGGAAATTTCCACAATCCGACAGCATTCGGTTCATTTGTGAAATTTTATCCCAACCTGGAAGAAATACTAAAATGGCTCCATCATCTTCCTGACGACAGATGTAACAGATCAATTCAAATATTAAGTCGAGATTAACATCCTCACTCTCAGGATTTGCAAGAGTAGTTAAAACCCACTCTGGATAGTCGCCTGAACTACGCAAATGCCTATGAAAAGGAACACAAAAATTATCAATTTTAACATGAAACAGTTCCAAGGATATGGTTCAGAAAACCATTCTTTTTTACTTATCTAAAATATCTATTATTTATAATAATTTTCTCGTTTTTGATTTTTTGTATTTATTAGCATTTATATATCTATCAAAGAAATGACATTTCAATATTAAATTACGTAACACAATTTTAAATAACTGTATATTACTATCACTATGATATATTACTGCCACCACCTATATTCCACTCCTGTTTACTGAATGATATAACAGTAGTATCAAACCTCTTTTTATTTCAAATGTATGAATAAAAATATTTACCTGATGTAAGGCTCAATGAGATCATTAAACTCCACTGTTTTTCTCATCTTCAATTTGCCAGATTTTGTGTACCTTCTCCATTTTGGCTGTGACACAGCATTTAACCGAAAGCTACAAAACAACAAAATATTTTACACTTAGTAACAACTTGTACAGATTAAGGGCAGAAAAATAATTTTTACTGAGTCTAAAAGTGTAGAAATATGATGAAATAATATTTGTAATTTAAAAAAAAATAAAAGTCACAGCAAATTCTGTGATCCATCAATTCTTTTAACAAAGATAAAAATGTTAAAACAAATATTCAGTAGCTTCAGAATAATACAAAACTTTCAAGAATTTTCTAATTAGTTCTTAACAATTGCACATAGGGGAGGAGGATAGTTAGACACACCCCAGCATAGAATTGGGAGGGTGGGGGTAAGGTAAGTAGTTCTTGTTTCATCATTTAGAACTTTTATTATTAAAACCATTCTCCAAAAAGATAGTTATCTTTGAATGTTTAACAGAGGTTTACATAACAATTTGAAATCATTGCTGTACATTATTGTTTTGTAGAGAAACTTCATAGTGTTCTTATAGTCAGACCTGCTTGCAAACATGTCACAATCTTATTTAAGATTGTTTAGTTTAAATTAAATTTAGTTTCTGTCAATATACACTTCAGTTGTGCATTGAACATGGTGAATGTTGAACCAGTTTCTCAAAATAGGACATGGTCGTCTGCATACCCTCAGAAAGCACCACAGTACATTAAAATAATATAGCATGTTCAAAATATATATATATGTCCTTGCCATACCTCAAACACTGAAAATAGTTTAATGTTAGCTTGTAGAAAGAGTGCATAATAAACTGCTATTTTTAAAAATAAAAATAAAATTATACACTTTTCATACATTTTTAAATGTGTAAACACTTTTCATTAAATTATTCTGTAATTTATTGTGGGGTCCAACAGGTACCCCAGCTGCAATGGCATTCCCATGCAAATGTTAAATGGAAAAGTGTCACATAAAAATAAAAGATCTTCACAGTATTTTTGGACAAATAAAACATTAATGTTTGTGTATTGTGTTAATTCTTAACATGATACAAGAGCACAAAATAACCTCTTCCACATAACATCAACATGACTGACTTTTTGTGAAACTGTCAGCACATTTTTCAAAGCAAGGATTTGGATTAATGATATGAAAAGGAAATTGTTTTATTGGCAATTCAACTGCTGGATTTGGGCATAATTCATTCTTTTAAATGGAAGTACAGAAAAATGCTGGTTGAAAAAGCTTTTTTTATGAATGATAATGGTATGGATTCAAAGTTGATGAACATATAAATTATTGATGCCAAGCATTATGTGGCCAAAGCATGGTTAAGTGTGATTCCCGAAACAATTTCGAACTGCATTCATAAGGCTGGTGTCAAGTTTGTAGAAGACAAGAATTTTGAACAGGAACATTTGGCGGAGCCTAATCACTGGTCAGTGATGGCAGGATCTTCATTTGAAGATTATGTAAATGTTGATGCTGAAATTACGACTTCATATTACCTACTGTGGAGGAGATAATTTCCAACCACCTGGAACAAGAAGTTAGCGAAGACACAGATCCAGAACCTGTTGTCCCGACAATTGACAAAGCAATGGATGCAATCACTACTTTGAGGCAATTCATTGAGAGTGGTGAGGATGCATTCAAAGCATTGTATATAGTGGAGAGGCAAGTAGCAGAAAATCATTTACATAAAAAACAAAAACAAATGACAATTTTTGATTTTTTAAAATAGTTTAAGAGTAATTTGTAAATTATTAAAAGTGTAATATGAGTCATTTAATTATGTAAACAAGTCCTTGTAATAAATAATGTAAGTACTCGCTTATCCTATCGTTTTTTAACTTTCCTGCATTTTACACTTTTTTCCATCGGTCCCCTGAAAAGTGTAAAAAAGGGGTTTTACTGTAACAATAAAAACATGATTTTCTCATAAACAGCTCCAATATTTTTCTTTAAACTGTTTCTACAGATAATACTAAATGCACTGAATGAAATGAAATAAACATTAATTTTGATGTACTAATTTGATTTTCAAAAAATATTTTTTTTTTTAAAAAAATACCTTTCATGTCATAAACATTTACAAGACGGGCATTTTTTATCCATAACTGCATTTTTAAGAAGAAAAGCTTTAAATGATTTCTGAGCAAGTACCTCAAAAACTCAAAAAGTCTTCTGTGAAAATGAGCATATTATTGTGCATGGTCAGAAATGTTCAAATGCAACTTTCTTGAAAAAGTCTCCAGTCTTTTCTTTAAATGTTTTGTATGCATAGTGCTAAATGCACTAAAAAACATACATGAATGACACCTTAATAAATTCTTTTGTTTTTTCAAAAATTCCACAAATGAATTTTTTTTAAATATCTTCCTTTTTTTTATTTTTTTTTTTTACTTCAATACACAAGACAAACCCATTACAAAAAAGAAAAATTGCAAACATAATTACGAGAATATATAGGTAGAAAATATCAAAACTACAAAAATTGAAATAAATTTATTGTCATAAAAATGATAAAGGTTTTCAAAAAAGTATACTTGTTATCAAAAGTGTTTAAATAAAACATTTCTAAGCCAGTCTGGATGGCCGAGATTGTTAAGGCAGTAGTGCCATAGTGATCTCAGACTGAAGAATTGCAGGTTCGAGTCCTGCCTCGGGCATGGTTGTATATGTGTTTGTCTTTTCACCCCTTATTATTTGAAATTGCTTACTGTCATTTTGTTACTATTTACATTAAGGGAATTTCTTATACATTATCACATTTTTTAATACAACTGCTTCAAAAATGTCTCGATAACAAGGAAGTTTTTGGTGAAAATGAGCTTCAAAGTTTTCAATGAAAATTTGTAAATACAACCAAGTTTTACCCATCTATAAAATACTTGAAGCCATGTATTAATTCTACTATTAAGGTTACATGGGACACTTTATTCCCGACATTTGACACTGGAGTGTCGGACACAAATGTCACTGATGCTCACATGAGCACAATAATTGGAATGAAATAAATTGCAGACACCTTGTCCACAAATGTCTAGGAAAAGTCTGGATTGTTCACACAAAGACACACAAACCTTGCGAAACACAGGTTACTTGGTAAGCGTGTGTAGTTTGATCATGGCTCCTTATCATGTCACAGCAGTAATTGCTCTTGCATTTATATCAGAAAGAAGGAAAAAAACAGATTTCAGTGTGAACAAACGAATGGATAGATAGATGTGAGCAACTCAGTGCTTATCTTTCTTTACTGAATGAATGGTGAATGGAAGATCCACTGCAATATAGAAATTTCCTATGATTTGATTTTTTACAAATAGAAAAATTAGCATTGTGGATTAGTTTTGCTGTCTCCAACAAGACACAGAAATTAGGCAAGCTATTCTTGTCCAAGAAAAGTTGGTTGCGACACTTCCTTGCATCAGGTGTGTCAGTGAGGTTAGATTCTCCAGTTGAGGTTAATAACAAGAAAACAATGCTTTAGAAAACTCAAATCAGGATTCATGGTAAAAAGAAAAAAAAATTGATTCAACGGTACATAATTGTTTGTTATACTGAATATTTTTTAAAGTTTATTAAGTATATGTAACTATAATTATTACTGCTATATATGTTAGAAATTATAATTAATATTGCTAGCTTTATTGATTAATAATGCAATGTATAAATGATAACCTTACCCATAAACAAATATTATGAATGTATGTAAATAATGATATGTGATGCATGTAAATAATGATATAAGAGGCAAGTAAATAATTATGTAATGAATGAAGTAAATAATGAAAACTGTAGATGTGGTTTAAGGATAAGAACTTGCATTGCATGTCAAATTATGTAATATTATTGAGGTTGCTGATGACTATTGTAGTTATAAAGCGACCTAAAATAAATAAATTAAAAGAAAATATTATGAACAAATTTGTCTATGTAACTACAACACTATCTTTATTTTATTTGATTTTTGGCCTCTTTGCAGTGAATATCCCACAAAATCAGGTTATTCTCATATAAAGAAATTAATTTTAGTAGCTCTTCTTGGCTCCAAAGCTTGATCGACTGGCTCGTGATGAAACAAGCTCAAAAAATTGCTAGACACTCATAAAAAGTTTCAGTGACTCCGAACTCCAGACACTGAATTTCGGAAAGTCGAGTGTCAAGTGTCACAAAACTTCAATAAGTGTCCTGCAATGTATTCTGTGACACGAGGATTCTTCATTCGGTTCTCAATGAATGAAAGACATTTATTTTTTGAAAAAAGTGTCCCATGTGAATGCACCAAAGGAAAAGTTGAGGAAATGTGAAAAACTGCTTTAAGTGACAATACATGACAGCTGAGAAGAAGGTGGAACAAACCCGAAAAGATAGCCTAGACTAAAGAGATAAGGAAACTGTCTAGCATAAGAAAGTTTGTGCCAATCTGTAGCACCATGAGTTTTTATGTTGCAATACTGATGGTTGTCAATATTTACAGCACTGACATACTATTATATATGCAATTCTGACTTACTTGAGTAACTTGACGATGTCTTCTAAATAATATTCATCCACTGGATAAGTGAAGCCAGGAATGTTCAGAGATGGGCAATTATCATAGTACTTAGAGAATTGCTCAGCATCCAGAGTAGCACTCATTAACACTACTCTCAAATCTGGCCTCTGGAACAAGATATTTTTGCAATTACAAAATACTAAGAGTTAAAATATTTGTAAATGTGCTTAAATGCTACGAGTTACTGTTTCACTTGAAGCATAGTATTAAACAGCATTTAACTTTAAGCGTAGCATTAAATGCTATATAATACTATGCTTCAAGAGAGAACATGAAGATTAAATATTCTTCTGTTTTGAATCTGTACCAGATCCAGTTTTGACAATGAAAAGGCATTCCAAAAAGCTCATTAAAAAACCAATAACCCTGACTAATACACTGATCTAAAAGTTTGAACGAAATACATATTCTCATAAGGAAAGAACATGAAGAGTACAGAAAACTGTTTACATAAATGTCAACACTCAAACCAGGAACTACACAAACTTTCAAATATTTCAAAAATAGTTTTCCCAGCATTTTATTTTAGTATAATTTTCCCAGTTTTTATTACATATCTTGCATGCAATTTCTTATCAATTATCAAAACAATTAATATCTGATTGTTCTATTTGGCCATTTAGTTTACATTAGTTTAGTTTAATTAATATCTGATTAATAATATCTAATTATATCCGATTAATATCCATTTATTTCCGATATTCTTACAAAATGTTGTGATATCAGTTGGAAAGATATAAACTTCTTCAAAAGAACGAAAAACAAATAATGACTTCCATATTGGAAAAAGGATTATAAAATAAATCATTAAAATAACACACACACACACACAAATCCATAATAAAATAACATTAAAGGAATCTGTTGTTCATAATCCGAATTTGGGTGTAAGTAATTGGAACAAATAAATATAATTTTGAAAAAAATCAGTTTTTAAACTTTTAACACAAGTTAAAGAGTTCAGAATAAAAATAAAGTTAGAAATGAAATTAGGAATATGAGATTCAAATTGTTATTTTTTAAGGGTGAATCCCCTAATACTGAAATTAGTTTTGGATGAAGAATATCTGAAATAAATGTAATCAAAATACAGATGGCAGTCAATTTTACTGATCAAGTCTTTCACACACAATATCATCTCTGTACGGATGCAAGGATTATTTATCAATTTAAGCTCAACTCTACTATTACAAAACATTAAGCATAAAAGGGTACATAAAATCATTAAATCATGTTGAAAACTTTGGATGTTATCAGTATCATGTGTTACTTACCCTAGGAATGACATCTTTGAGAATTGTTAGGACAAAGTCAGAAATGGTATCTCGTTCATGAATTTCATCTAAGATCAAGTGAGACACTTCAGTTAAAGCAGGATTTGATTGTAACTGTTGCAGCAAAACTCCTGTAGTGCAAAACAATATGGAACCTTGTCTCCGAGGTAGTTTTCTAGAAACAAATGTCATATTAATAATACCTTGTCTCAAAAGAAAGCTCAAAGTGACATTCACAGAATAGATGAAAAGTGGCTAATTCAGTTCAAGAGTTCAAGACCAGTATTTCTCATTCATATACCAAAATGGTACACATTCATTAAAAAATTTTAAATATTAAATTTTGGTAATGAAATCATTAGTGAGGCTCAATTGAAAGTTCTCATGAAGACTTAAATTCTAGGCCATTTAGAAGTAGTAGTGTTAGGCATTTAGAAATAGAAACAAAATTAAACATGTTTTTTATAAAGTATTTATACAAGCTCATAATATAAATTTAAATTATGTATCTTCAATACACAGATTACGAAGATATCGATTTACATTACTTGAAATTTTAAGAATTATATCATTTGGGTTGCAATAAAATTTACTATAATCCCTTTGTTTAAAGAGTGGCTTTCAGAAAGTACCAGTCAATTTATTAATTAACTTCCTCAAGAACAAAATATCTACATACCTTTCCAATCGTATTTGGTAGCCTACACTTCTACCACATTTTTCATCTCTTTCATCAGCCACACGCTCTGCCACTGATATTGCACTTATCCTACGAGGCTGAGTGCAAACCACATGGCATACAGAGCCGCGACCAGAAAGTATGTATTCATCAAGGAGAAATTGTACAACTTGAGTTGTTTTACCACATCCTGGTAAATTAAGCAAATAAAGAGAGAATAATAAATTATCATTCACACAAATAAAAGTACTCGCAGCAAATGTTAAATGCCTAGAGCAAAAATTATTTACATAAGAGAAAAATACAAATGTTTTCTTTTAATCTGTTACCAATCTCTTCAAAATATTTTAATATGCAATAAGACAAGAAGATGGTAACTTAGAAATATATGACAGGAGCTGAGATATGATAGGTAAAGAATACTGGAATAAGGCTAAGGAGATTATTATTAATTCTTTAATTCTATTTCACAATTATTAGGTCACTAGGGTAAATATTTAAATTTCTTTAAAAGTTGTATTATTTAAGAAACAAAAATGAAAATTATATTTAGATAATCTTGGAGATTACAAACACTAATAATTTCCCATTCATTACAAATTTATTTCCTACTTCAAATATATTTGAAATATTAAAATTATTGGATGAACCCAGCAAGAGTTCTGGAATTTTGGGTCCAGTTTGTTGACTGCTAAAAATTTGGAAATCTCTTTTTGAACTTAAATTAAAATATTTTTTGGTATTTTTGTTAAAAATATATTTTTCCATGAAAAGAAACTTGTTTTCATTAAATAGTTTTACTAGAGTATTGATTGTGTTCTTTTGATTCCTTTATTTAATATGACATTTTTCATCTAATATGAAGATCAGCATCCCCTACTGCTTTCACAATACTCATCATTCTTAGTATCAGCTTGATAAATGCTTTGGCGAGTTCCATTTCTGTAGAACGATACATTTTCATTTTGACAATCAAAAACACATGTATACAGTTCCTTACTAGAAAGCATTATTTTGACAGGTCACAGAACAGTTCAGAATAAGAGATGGTTCATTCCTTTGAAAGTCATGGCTCTTTTGCCAGCAACTATACCTCAGCTGTTCACGTAACTATCCAACAGCATTCTGAAGAATAGTATATGAAGATTCACAGGGTAAGTATAAAGAGGGGGTACTCAAAAAATTAAGAATTTTTACATGTTATCATTATTTGCCTCAATACGGTCTTTCAAAAGGCATAAAGTTGAATGTTATTCATATTGACATCACAAGCATTACAGTATGTAATAAAAATCTCCTTTAAAACAATGGCAGCTTGGGCTTAGGTTGTACAACCTCCAGATAATGGAAACAATTCTTATACTATGTTAGGAATGAAGATGCATTTTCCATTTAATAACATTCAATATTCAAGATTTGCAGCAATATCACTGTACATGCAATCTTTTTGAAATCATAGAATGGCCCCCTCCAGCATCTTGTGCACTCCCAGGCAGTACAACAATTTCCGGCTCGTAAGATCTAATGGACTTAAGCTTCCTGTGTTTACTCTTTGGCCGCGCCTCCCTATGCTTCCACATTGGACTCTTTTTTGTTGCACTCCGCAACATTCTAGGTAGAGTCAGCACATCAGTATAGGTCCTGCAACGCAGGGGGAGGGTAACCCTTGCCACACAGTGGAGTGGGGGAATTTGCCGACCCTGAAGGTCTCTGATAGGAAAACGAATTTTCTGTCTTCGTCTGAAACTAGTTACATCTTAATTTTATGAGTTTCGCATGTTATTGGAAGTACAAGTTCAGTCAATTCTTGACAGTATTGAATGCATTATGATGTTTGGGGATTTTTTTTTTTTTTTTTTGATATGAGGTTTGTTTCAAAATACGCATTTGACGAGTCCTTCGTGTAAAGTTGACTGTTCTGGAAGAAATTATCTCTTTCGGTCCCGGTTCTTTCACATGGGTTCTGTTCACCAGTTATTTCGCAAGCACCATGAACAAGCGTGTATGTGGAAGATTTCTGAAGATAGTTATAACATACATGATGTTTTGTTGTTGTTGCAGACAAATCATCTTTTTCAAGAAAGTTAAGCATCTCTGAGTTTATTGGTGGGATGGGGGAGCCTCCTGCCATAATCTTAAAGTAGTTCTACATCATAACACTATTTTTCCATATTATTTGTAATGATTATGTAAAATTATAATTGTATTGCAAGTTGTATACTTCTACTGGAAGCAACTTTTCTTGCCCAAACTGTTTGAAATGCATCAGACAATGTCTATTTTCTACACTTCAATAACTTACTTCATAAGTAAAACTGAGCATTTAGTTGCTTTCATGGTCAATAATGTGGTTACCATGTTAAATCTAGTTTCCTCGATGATATTCAACAGGATTCATTGACATAGCACAAATGCTTGAAAGTTTCATCAGCTGTAAAAACTTTTATCCTCCCACTCTTTATTAAACACATTTTTCAAAATTAACAAACCCTACAGAAAATGATACGTATAACATAACATTCAGATATTCTCTCAATTAACGTGATGGTTAAATTAACATATTTACATCTACTCTTGACTGTATGAAACAAAGTCAAAATGGAACTATCGATACCCCACTCCCCCAATCTCCTGAAGCAGTGTTATTCAAACTGTGAGGCACACCTTCCTAGGGAGATGCGAAAGGTTCAGGGGAAGGCGCGAGAACGTCATAATAATGGAATGAAATAATGCTCTAATTATTTCTATATGAATAAATTACTATTGAATTGAATTGAATTTGCCTTATTTTACGTGGCGAGACTCGGGCCATCAGGCCCGCTCTTCCGTCTGAGCACGCAAATTTCGCTACACTCCTTTCATCTAGCAGAGAAAGAAGGTATTTCTTGGGTGAGAAATAGGTGATTTGAATTTAGCTCAGAGGCGTCATTTAGGCTTGAGGATCTTTTACATGCAAGTAAATCTACGAACATGGGACAGCCGGCTTTACTTCCCCTCCAAAGGAAGGCATACGAAGGATTTTTTCGCCCTTAAAAATCCACGGCTTCGATCGGGAAACTTGGGTACAACAATCCAGTACGCTAACCGTTACACCATCACCGCCGCTCAGACTATCAGACTAACTATGCGGGTTCATTAATTTTAACAAATGACAGACGAAACATTTGTAGAATATGTGATCGTAGAGCTTCAATGAAACTAGCATTGACAACAATCAGTTATTTTAAAAGAACTGTGGCTGTTGGCGCAACAGAATGTGGCTCGCTTTGTTGTGGAGTGATTCATTCAGTAATTACAGCAGTGAATAGCAAATCACTTACAACAATTATTTTGGACACTAAAAGAATATAATTAAAAAGTATACATGATGGCCTTACTTTCAGGAAAAGTATTTATTTGTTATAAACAATTTAATTTTAATAAGGAGAGGTGTGTGCAGAATTTTTTCTCTGAAGGGAGCCACATTAGCAACGAGTTCGAAAACAACTTGACAATCAAGCTTGGCCAAACGTCAGAGAATCATAAACAGAAAGTAAACATACAATATCATTGATAGGTGGAAGAGAATTTTATTAAAAATATGTAAGCTTACCTATAAACCAATTAAAGAGAGACAAAACTTAAAGTAATGATAGAGATAACTTTTCCGCGTCTGTTGCACAAAATGCCTACTGGGCGGAAAACAAAATGTAAAAACCAAAAGAGAACAGCTGAAGGAATGAAAAAATGACAGTGATAGAGTCTGTTGGAGAGAAGTATCCCCAAGGAGAGTTTCACTAAATTATTTTTACATTATTTTATTGTAATATTCTACTTGTAATAATAAATAGGTCTTCAAACTATCATTTAGCTACAATCTTAAAACTCAACTAGTAAGTAATAAACAAACATGTTTGAGTAATTTGTGAAGAAAACAAAACAACAACAAAAATTCTGCACAAGACGTTTTTCTCAAAACATCTCATGCATATTTGAAGCACTACCACTTATAAATCTGAATTAATTTTATAATCATGTTTACTTTTCTAAAGGCAAAATGACCAGGAGGTACTTTACTATAAATCTCATACCCACTATATATCGCATATTATCATGTAAACCACACACACATGAAAGGATTAAAGGAAAATGAGGATTAAAAATTAGATAATGAAATTTCAAATGAGACTCACCAGTTTCACCATTTATTACACAGACTTGATTAGAATCAATGATTCTCACTATTTCTTTGCGTTGGCTGTATGATGGAAGTTTCTGTCTGAAAGCCAACATTTTCTGATAGTAACGACTTGATGATTCCTTGTCTAGAAGCTCTTCTCTTAGTGTGTCATCTAATGCACGATTTCTTGTTAAACAGTACCGATTTGAGAGCGATCGCTCCAAGTTGTCTTGCATGCTACCCGTTATGCTTCGCAGGAAATTGTGCTTAAATGCACTTTCACCAATATGCCGGTATTTGACTACTGGATTCATCTTTGATTTGCTGTCTGTATCATCCGAGTCAGACCCTCTGTCATCTCTTCTCATGTATGTATCCTTGTAATCATAATCATCTACTTCCCTTTTTATGGATTCCCTTCTCATACGGGCACAAGGAGGAATATATTTTTCAACTGAAGGGGTAAATTTCTCTTCTTTTGGCAGTTTGCCCGACTGCTTCATTCTCTGATAAAATGAATTATTTTTACTGTTAACCACCTCCTCCAGTCTTTCAGTGACACTGCACTTGTGGGCACTTCGTGATGGTCCTGCACTTTCATGTGAGTTTGTGAAGTACTTTACGTCAATATCCCTTAGAAACCTGTAGATCTCAAACTCTCTTTGACCATCCAATGACACTTCTTGACAAGTCAGGGCTTTCTGCAGAAATAAGAAAAATATTACCAGAATTCAATGAAAAATTATGCAAAAAGAAGAAAAACAACTTACTGCTTGTTTGTCCTTTTGTTTGCCTTTTCTTCCCTGAAGGTTTTTAAAATACAGCCCTGTGTGCAAATAAAAACAGTCAATACAAGATAAAATTTATATATAAACCATTGACAATGAACAAATAAGTAGTATCAACCTACCAATTTCTGCTCCCTTTAGGCCTGCAGGGTAAGAACTTTTTCCTGGACCAGACCCAATGTGACTGAAGTTTCCTGAATAAACAATCACAAACAATGATTCTTATATTCAATGTAGTTTAAAAAAATTGTGATTATCTTAATTGTTCTAAGAAGCCAATACTCTAAAACAGTTGTATTGCTTCTGTCCTTATTTACATATGCAAAACACAAATTTTATTACTCCGGTTTGTTTTTTATTCATTTCCTATTTACTTGGCGTTAATTCCAAAATAATTTTTCTATACAATACCAATTGTGTTATTTAATTTAAATTCACATATTTTGTATTAGTCAAGACAATCTGGGTGTACAAGAGGTGAATTTCTGATCTATTTTAGAGTGTACCTATTCTCAGATGATCTTATTGCATAAAAAAATCACCGGGACAAAAATTCAACCAATTTCCGTACATGTAGAACAATGAACTTCTTACACACAAAGATAAAAGTTTCTGTACAAAAGAACAAAAATAAATCTCTCAGAATACTATAAAACTTAACCAAATTATAATTTCCTAATAAACAAACATAAATGTTAACACATGCATATTTCATTATTAAAAACTTTTACAATAACTGAAACTAAGAAACTATTACTGGGTGAAAATTATGTAATTCCTATCTTAGGTTCGATACAGGTTTGATTTTTCAAACTCCCATTTTAACAAAACTATGTGTGAGATGTGTATCCTCCAAAAATATTGTTTTGGACTTTCGACATTTTTCCTCATAATGAATTGCTTAAATATTTGTTTATTTATAATGAACAAGCGTATGACAATGAAACAATGCTTTCTGTTTTGCAATTCAATAACTAGTTTCAAATCAAAGCTGCATGTACAAATATCCTTGGCTCTTGCTTCACAACAGATGATTTAACCTAAATGGTAGTCGGGTATGACATCAGAAGTTACCACTTATTTCTATAGTAATGGATTAATTAAATTTTTTTTTTTTTTTGGATTGCGTGATAGAAACTTCTTCAATGATTGGTCTAGATGAAACATTTCCCTGGAGTTTGCAAAAGTGTTCTTTGGAGTTTTCTTCTACACTGAAAATTCAGTTCCTGTTTATGACTTTTTTTGTAGAGTATGTAAGGAACAAAATTAAACTGCATAGTAGATTCTGAATTTAATGAAAACAGTTTCAGAAACATGGCTTCTACAATAATTTTTGAAAAGCATAATTTGTCAAATCTTAAGGAACTTCTCCCTCTTAAAAAGAGACACATTTGAATAGGCCTTTCCTGCTACCTTACTTCACAGCCAAATTACCTATTGCAACAGGCCTTGTCGTGATAGTTTCAGATACTCCAAATACAGAGGGGGGAAAAAAGGAATAACTAATGGAGATCTTCAGAAGAAAACTTACGTAATCCTTAGGCTGACAATGATAAAATATTAAATCCTGAGCATAATGTCCATTGATATCATAGGCCCAATCTTGTAGTCATTCAAAAACTATTTTTATCATCAATTCATGAAATCAATTAAAATAGTTTCAAAGCATCAGGGATTTTTAAAGTGTAGGTTGCCACGCACTAATTTGATGTGGGTAATCAAAAATTTTAATATTTGCATAATCAAGATTTATTATTACTTGATTCAATAATCATACTGCATAATGTTTAAAAATTGTATAAATCTTACAATTGTTAAAAAGCTTATAAAACAACGGTTTTAAATAAATATATAAAATTCACTTGGATTTTAATTTCTTCCAGTTATGCTTGATTTTTTTTCACGAGTGGGCTGTGAAAATAAACCACTGTTCATAATAGTATCAAATCATAAAAGATTGGGATCCTATGGTCTAGCCAAAGCAGTGAACATGAGTGACTCTAATATCACAAGGTTTCCTTTTCAATCCATACCTAATTAAAATTAATTTTATTTTCAGACAGCCACTAGTAAAAGCAGTTCTTTTTGGGTATGAATAGCATGCTAAAAGAACAATTTTTACTACTAGTTCTTAAAGTAAAATGATGCTTAGGTGTTCAGACAATTCTGTGAATGCAAGAAATAAAACAATACTTTCGTCTGACCACATCAGCTACTACTGATTTTAATCCATCAAGTGATTTGTATGCTTGAATGAAAATAAAATGAAAATTGGTAAGGCTGTCTAAAAAGTAATGTATTAAACATATGGTTGAAGATTTTATTTTGCTTGTAGGATTGTGCCCCTAGGCCTCCCATGTTACCTACTCTCACAATAAAACATCAAATGTAGTTTTGTAGACATAAAGTGAAATCAAAAGTTTAAACATTTTATAATTCAACACAAACTCAGAAATGTTTAATCTCTTTATTACCTTACTATGCATTCAATTTGTACGCAATCATAAATTGACAATAAATGAGAAAAGTGTCAGTTTCCATCATTGATTATTTTATTTTCCCAATAATATGTCATACTGAAGTGAGACCAATTTTAGGAGTGCATTTAGATGAAGGTTCTATATTCCAGTGTCTTAAGATTTAAATTTAATTAAAAATGGAAATGGGAAGAACAAACCAAAACAACAAAAAATTCAAAGTAAACATTTTAAAGGATTGTTAACGCATAAGAGGACAGGAATAATAAGGGAGGTAAAATCACAAAAATATTTAATTCTTTTGGCATGCCAACAAGAAGCAACATATGGTTCAAGTTTGAATATTTTTACTGAGGGATTCTTTGTCCTTAGCATTTTTGGAAAACAGTAGAATAATGCTAGGGTAAAGATTCTTTTTTTGAAAATTATTTTTGTACCATCATTGAAAGATTCGTCACTGCGTTTTGATACTGCAGCATCTATTACTCCAGAACTTTTCAGACGTTCATCCAATAAAATTTTCTGGTGTTCTAATGGCATATTCTCATCAGCTTTCACAATTACCTGCAAAAAAGGACAATGTAAGTTTTATAAAAAATGAAAGATAGTTATTAAAACAACTAGAAATATTCTCGGTTTCTGGTTACCAATAACCGTGAAGCAGAAATAACCAAATTAACCAAATAACCAAATTGATTGAAACATATTAGACAAACATTAAAATATACATACTAATATATTGCAAACACATTTATTCTATTTTTCTTTACCTTTTTTTAATTAATTGATAAGTTAAATTTAGTTGATTCGTTCATAATGGATTTTTTAACTACATGTATTTTATGGATTTTGAAATAACAACATATCGCAAGGTATTGTACTAATGATTTACTTTTTTTTAATCTTCAGCTATAAAAATGGCTGTGTTTTCAATGAAATCATTTTGTTGTTGTTTTTCTATAGACACTTGAAAATCTCACAAACATTTATCAAAAACATCATGATGTAAAGTGTTTTATTATTGTCTGTTAATAAATATTTATCATTTGAACTAATTATTTTATAGTACTAACAGATAAAAATATTAACAATTTAATAAAATTATAAAAAATGAATGGCATTCTACAAGAACTCCATTTCATAAATTGTTGTTCTTCTTCCTTAACACTACCTCACAACTCTTTCTCATTTAAATTAACAGACAAATGTGAGAAGAATGAGAACAAATAAGTCTACAATCTAGATCATACACAGACACACCCATTTCTGTGTTAAATATTGATTGTTCATGTAGCATAGTCTAAAATATACACGGTTCATTCTTTATCTATTTTAAAATAGTTTAATACAATAAGAAAAATAGAAGTAATTATAACTATGCATGATTTATCAGGGTATTCAATGTTATCCACCTGAATACCACAAACTTTCAAGCACAAAAGACAAGAACCACTTTATTGCTCTCGATTCAAAACGTTTAAACAGAAAGTACAGACTTTGTCAATATTTTTAACCACAAAAACTAGCAGAATAGGGTGGGTAGATGGGGGGGGGGGGGGGGGGGGGGGCATTTATATAATAGCGTGTTAGTTTAAACTGAAAAATTGCTTACAGAGGTATTTGTAGTTGCCATTCTCTCTTCTGCTGCCATTCTTTCTTCGGCAGATTTTCTGCTTTTTTCTCTAAAATACATACCTGAAACAAATTATTCTCCAATAAGTGACACTTACATTAAATTTATCTGACACTGCTTATGACCCAAACATTTTTTTCCTTCAAGAATAAATATTCTTCCATTACAAGTATTTTATGATTTTAAAAGGTATGTTCACAAACAGTTTACTCTGACAAGTTAAGCAAGAACTGTAACCTGTAATAAATATGATGTATCTTTATCTTGTAATTCTGAAGTTGTGATGGGTAACTGCAAATCTCAAATACCTTTCAAACAAAAGCTACTGGGATGTAAAAATGATCAGTTGCATTCTGGTAAGTAAACTGCTGATTCCGTTAAAATTATAATCACATGTGGGGTCAGAGTAAACCCTACAGATCTGTTATTGTTAGCGGTAGTAGTGGCAACAGTATTGCACTGTTGATACTGCACTAGGCAGATGAAAAGTTTGGAGGACAAGTGTTTTTTTAAAGAGATGAACTTTTATTTTTTTTAATCAGTTAATGCTTATAAAAGTGTTTAGAGTTTTGGACAATTTTGAGTAAAATTAGTTATAAGTTTTAAAGGCTTTCCAGGATCCAAAAATATGAAAAACAATCTAATATTTTGAAGAATTTAAATTATAAAATTCTTATTTTTCATTTCCAGATAAAGTTTTCCTTATAAGTTCCTTATTAAAGTTTCCTTATTCCTAATACGTTCAAAGTTTTGTTCTTTAAATTCATTATTTGAATTTAATGTACCAGACCTCTTGAAATATAACTAGCTATTGAACCCGTACTTTTTTCAATTGCATTTTACTACCTAATCAATCTAAATTTCAGCACATTACCTTAGGATCTTAGAGATCTCACTATACTGATTTAGTGACATAATATATGACATCCTGATTTCAAAAATCTTTGCTGAAAATATTACTCAAACATTACATGATTCATTCCAGATAATTTTTTATTAATTTATTTTTTCTTATCATTCATCTCTTACAAAACAAATGCCTTAACTGATATAGTTTTTCTTTTGTGGCTTTAAAAATCAATACTTTCAAATCAAATCATGACGGGTATTTTGGTTTGTCAACAGGTTGGTTAAACATGTTTTTGACTCGCTTTTATAATTTATTCAAACCATTCAATTATTTCAGGTAAATATTCTCAGTAATTGAAAAAGAAATAATTTCTTTGTTAGTTAAATATGTCTTGCTATATTTTTCACTTCTACAGAATCATTGTGAAACTGTACTTTAATGCCTCAAGAAACCCATTCAGTTGCTCATAATTTTTTCCATTTCTAAATTAATTTTAATTACCAAATTTATGAATGCTATTGAGTATTATGTTTTGGTCATTCAAAAATTAGTAATACAAGTCAAACATCTTTACTGAGATAATTACATTCAAGCATTTGATGCTGAATCAAATACGACCGTAGTTAGAAATGATAGATGATCACCTAATAAAAACCACCAAGACCTTTTATAAATGACTATACACGACTAAAAGCAAAAGATACAAAAGGTAGAAAAATTACCACTATCAACAAAGACATTAAAACAATATCTTCTTTCTCTATCTCTTGTTAATAAATTACCAATGCAGCCATTAAAAATGAAATGAATTCTAACTAGAAGAAAAAAAACGTAATTGGTGCACATCTTCTACAGTTACAATAGTGTTATTCAAATTATTGTTCGCCGTGTTATTGAGGCAGAAGTATATTACTTCATGAAGGACATCATGAAGGTAAAGAACCCAAATCAACATCTGATTTGCCTTTGAAAACAGATTGTATTACAGTAGAAAATTCTTGCTAAAAACACTCATTTCTATCTGCATTCAGAATTCAACTCACACATAGTGTAGAATAGAAATCCCAGAATTAAGAAAGCGTGCACACAATATACTTCTCCCTGTAGCGTGTCACACACAGTTTAAAACTGTTTTTGGTGTAAAATAAAAATAAAATAATCTCAAATAGCTTTATTTTATGCAGAAACACAAGAGTTTCGGTGAAATAAAAGAAAGAACATGAGACAGTCTCTTGATTATTAGTGTAGCAAAGGAGCTATTTAATTTAATAACATCTCTAGATGATACAAGTCTTATTATTCACAAGTTTATATCACAAATGCGTTCAAGCTCAAGTGTATTGGGAGGCTTACATCTTTATGCCCTCTTTCCTGAGCATATCACCATGGTGGTGATATAAATTTGCCTTCCACTCTACTATGGTAAAGGGGTTATGAGGCGCAAATTATTATGAATGGCATGTTGATTCAAATGGGAAATGTGATGGTACAATAACACAGTAAAACCTGTCCAAGCCGGAATCATTAGGATCAAACATATTCATCTAAAAACTACATTTCAATGAAACAAAGATGCCCAGGGAGTGACAAAGAAAATGACATACAGAAATGCAACACAAAGTCCAATGAAACAAAGCCAATCTCTGGAGAATCAGTCATGTCTTCGCAACATTCTCAATAATTTGCGTTCTAACTTTCTCAGAAGTTCGTGGTATCTCCTGTGATAGATCTTTACTTGCTTCAGCCATTTCTTTAGATATTTTGGAGAGAAAAACGGGTAGAAGTTGTTGTCTTCAAAAGAAAATGGCTTCTATTTAGCGCCAGTGAAGATGTGTTTGGAATGTTATCAGTGCTCGCTGTGAGCTTTTGCCTTCATCTGTTTCTTGTGTCAGAGAGACAGAAGCAAGGTCATAGTCCAAGAAAAGTTGTTTGAGTAATAACAACGGCATTCTGAAACTACAGATGAACAAACTTTGGAAACAGAGGGAAATTTAGAAAGGGACATGAAAACAACAATATTACCACAAAAAACAAAAATGTTTCATACATAAAAGGTTGAGAATTCACCATTCTAGAAGTGATTTAAAGAAAAATATTTATTACTATAAAAACTGTGTGTACTCAGGGATAGTCTTTGGATTATTTGTGTCTAGGGTGTAATATAATTAAACATGGCTCAATAGCAACCCCACGACAACATAATTCTACATTCTACATAATTCTATATAATTTCTCGATGGTTCTGAATTTCACAACTTCCAACGAGTGCCCAGCATCACCAGTGTTTACCTTACTCACAGATCAGTACGAGTACTCACCAATCTCTCTCCCTTTGAGCCCATGAGGAATTCTCTTTCCTCGACTAGATGACCTATTGCGGGAAAATTTTCCTGAAACAAATAAATAAATAAATTTTATACACACACACACACACACACACACATTTTTTAAAATAAAAAATGCAAATGTGACACGACATATGAACTGAATGACTGTATTACTATTTGAAACAAATATTGTAAACTATGTTGGGATCAATTAACTACCCCTCATCTCAATTTGGTGAATCCCTTGATACTTAGGGCTAATGCTGCAAAGATTCCTTGCCTTTGCTTCTAAACAAAAAATACAGCATTTATCACTACCCCCACCTTCCCAAACATACACACAAAATATCATTTACGAAGAGTACTGCCTTTAGACAAGTAGATAAATGAATTTAAAAAAATAAAATAACCTCTAGATAACAAAGTTAAATTATTTAATTTTAAAAAATTGCATTGTTAATCAAAAAAATTTGAAAAAAAAAGTGAACGAAATGCTGAACTTCAACATTAATTACAAAATGTATTTGAAAACAAATAGTTTTAAGTGTCTAGGAAATAAAAAGTACAACGATATTGAAAATATTGAGATCACAATGTTTTGCAAAGGAATCCACTAAAAAAGATCAGATAAAATATTCCTGTTAACAGACGAAATGCACAAAAATGAATAACAATGAACAGCAGAAGATCCACTAACATTTGACACTTGATCACACTATTTACACTTGGCATTCTCTTAATGGCTATGAGAAAGGATTAATCTTGAATTTTTCCAGGGAAACCCTTTTAAATAATAATAGTATGTGACATTCTTCATTTCGACCTCTAAGGTCCCCAAAACAACATTTCAGCAATAACATCCATTTCTGATAAGTGGTTCTCAAATGAGTTGTATGTAAAACTACATTAATTTAAATAAAAATGGAAGGTTCAGATTATCAACCCTCCCTTAATAATTCTGCTTCATTTGAATGAATATTTACTACCATTAATTGGCCAATAAATAACTTAACACAAACATGACCTTATTCTTTTACATTAAAATTAGTTTTCAGTTTTTAGTATCAGAATTGCCATTAATCAACATAATAAAAGCTGCACTGACTTCCAATTATTTTTTTTATTAAGTTTCTTTGAATCAAATTAACAAATATGTAATACTCAATATCTTTGTTTACAAACAATGATCCTCACAAATTTCACTGGATATGTAAATTGTGAGCAAGTAATAGGTATATTTCATTTGTTAGTTGTCAAACTTTCTCAGATCCTGTTAACTTCATTCCCAGAATTTCTTAAAGAACAACTATCCTCAAATCCCAGCCACTCACTGACACTTGACATATCATAACAAGAATTGTTTACACATGATGAACCAATATGCTGTCACTCTTGATATCAATTAACCGTTAAAAGATATATTTTGTTTATACAAAACTCAACTTGGTTCAATTCCTGAAATGTACATTGAGCAATTGTGTTAAATACCCTCAGCAACTTGACTTCCATTCTTTCTAGAATAACCTATCAGCCACCATAAACAACCAATAATAGAAACATAGGCTCACCATCTTCTCTTGAAAATCTGTCACGACTTCGCTCATTTCTGTTCGTCCTCCAATGAGGTTGACTAAATGCACCCCCTTGTCCCGACATAGTCTGCCCGTCGCTACGATGAAAGGTAAATAACACTTCAAAAATTATGCAGTACGAAACCACTTGAGGCCCTTTCGCAGGGCGTGTATACGCGTTGCGTTATTAACTACATCATCAGCACTAAAAAAGCTTAAAAAGAGCAAACGATGACAGAAAACGAATTAATACTTCACAGTTCACACGTGAAACAATCCAAGACCACTTGATCCGACGCAAAATACGTGTGTTGGCCAACCTGATATGTCAAGAGAACTCCAAAAGTCTCAAAATTTACAAATATACTGATTGTTTGCAAACAATTTGGACGGAGAATTACTTTCTACCACACTAGCAACACATTATGTTGATTCACTTGACTAATCATCCTCTACACAGTATTTATTGTTTGCTGTTTTGATCTCTTCTCAAATCACAAAGTTATGGCAAACCTGTAAATTTTGAAGAATCAAAAGAAGTCCTGATCCAGAATTATTTTTCATTTAAAAAAAGCATGAATTGAGAACAGTTAACGTATTCATAATGATAGCTAATAATTTATACACAGAAAGTATACATTTACTTTATTTTTTATTAACTTTGTGAAATCGTTTTATATGATCGATATAGTAGTTTCCTGGCTTCTGCACACTCTTCAACTGTTTTTGCTTTCATACTTTTCATCTGGAGGCGCTGGTGACTCTTCCGGTTCGTCGCAAACAAGCGTGTGTGGCAGTAGTTTACGTTAAAAATGGTGAGTGAAATTAAATCCATAATAATCTTCTTTTTAAGTTGGGAAAATGATTTATCTAGAATAAAAACGATTATTTCCATAGATAAAGTATATTTGCCCAGCGTTTTGGGTTCTTACCGTCGCCAATTTTATGAGATTTCCACATTGTGTGTCGCATATTTAGATGTAACCTTTAAAAGACATTGCGTTTTCTTTTAATTATATAAGAATTTTATTATTCATCTTTAGTTTAAAATGTTTATTTACTAATCATTTATGAGAAACTTTTAGCTCAATTGAGTACTTCTACATTGTATGTTATGTCCATTATTAATACAATAATACGACCTTCTAAAAAAAATTGTAATAGAAAATGAAGAAACATTAATGGTAAACAAATACTTCTTGCGTATCTAATTGGAAACAAAATTTTAGCTCCGTGTTAAATTGTTTTCCATAATTGATATTTAATTTTCTCTTCTTATGCTTTTAAGGCGAAGAGGACAAAGAAGGTAGGAATCACCGGGAAGTATGGTACCCGATATGGTGCTTCCCTTCGTAAGATGGTGAAGAAAATTGAAATAACCCAGCATTCCAAGTACACCTGCACTTTTTGTGGCAAGGTAATACATGGGTTTATATTACATCAGATTGACTGTTTTGCTACTGTGTGTATGTACCTGTGACAATGTAAAGATTGTATATACGTTGCCTCCAGTTTACTAGATTATCCTGTACATATTCTGAAATTTCTTAAAACATTTTGCTAAGTAAGCGTTGGGAAAATTAACAGTGTTACCTTCGCCATGGTTGATTAAAAATTCTTTAAGGCCATTAGGGTCTCACCAAGACCTTAATTTCTTACCAGTTTTATTTGTGAAATGGCAGTTAAACTGTGATTTTGCCACTGGTAGGTATCAGCTGTTGGTTATATCCAATCAGGAGCTTGAATGCCACCATAGTGACATCGCTATGTGGATGTTAAAGCTCCTTATTGGTTGCAACCATCAACAGCTGATACCTGCCATGGGCAGAGTTGGATAAATCGCAGCTTGGTGTAATTAGATTATGTTTAGCTCTGGATGTCAACGGGACTGAAATTTGATATAATGAACTGGATAAAAGAAAGCAGTTTTTCCTTATTTAATCTTTACTGTGACATTCATTAGCCATTGTTTTTAGTTATACTATGAATTAATTCTATTCTTATCCTTTGTTTTACTGGTTTATATTATAATAGCTTTTTATCTGTTTATTACTGCTGAGTGAGTATTGTGTGGAGATGAATACTGAGAAAACCTTTCAAGTGGTTTTCTGGGGGAAAATTGGCCATTAGTATAGATAGCTACTGGTCCAAGGCTAATTAAATTTGGGAAGTGTTGATGTGAACTAATTTTGCTCCCTTGTAGTTGTGGTCATACTAGTTTATCTATGAAATGAGACTGGTCGTAGAGACAGGTTAGTTAAAGAAATTCTATACATGTCTTACGGGTAAATGAATCAGTTCCATGAAAAAATGACCATGAAGGGAAGTGAACAATTGAGACTGTCTTGGCAGATTTCATTGCGCTAGTTATGGCATTCTCCATTTTATTAGGTAATATGTTAGGACAGGTGGCTGATAATTTAAATGCAAATTCTCAGACGAGTAGTGGACAGTTTTAATATGTTATAACGTACAATAGTTGATAGTTCCTCAGTTGGAAATTAATAAGGGGTTTGATCAAATCAGTTTTCCTAAGTTAAAAATTAGTCAGGATAAATATAAGCAATGTAAAAATACACTACTGGTTGCCAGAGAGGGATCCATTTTATTAGATAGAATTCTAGTCCTTGGTCACCACCACATTTCCAGAAAAAACAAAGGCGGTCTTTGATCCCAGAAATTTCCAAATACTAGCCCTCGGCCCCACCTGATATTTTTAAAGACGTATAAATCTGATGGAAAATATAATGTAAATCTCAAATTTCCAGTTCTTCGCTTGACTTTCCAGCTCTTACAGAACAATTACGTATATTGTGGTATCAGTCCTGAGAACCCATAAAGCATGGCGTGTAAGATTGATATTAGAAGTAATTTGGCCCTCAAACCAAATTTTCTATTTATTTGAAACCACATTTATGAAAAAATATTTAAAAGGTGACATTTTCCTAATTAGTAGGACACTTGTATTTGAACCCAGGGCAAGATACTTTCGCATTTGAAAAATCAATATTAATCAAAAATTGCTACAAAGCTCTTGTATTGTCAACAAAACTAGAGGCGACCATAAGCTCAGCAAGAAAACATACCACACTAGAGGATATGTTACTTTCCAAGCAGCTCAGTATTTTTTGGGGATATAATTACTGGACATTAACAAAGTTCTTCGAACATTGGACTCGCTTCATACATTCCAATATAGATTCTATGAGGGGATAGGAGTGTCAGGGTCGAGTGGTGTGAACAACACTTAATTTAATTCAAGACAATGTGAGCAGTAAGTTTCGCAAGTTGCTTAAAATTCCCCCTCTCATAATCTCTACCACCTTGATTCTGGTGAAATTTAACAAATCCTACCAATTTGGCCAACCAAGTTTTGGCATTAAGTTGTATACACTTAAAAAGTTTGTAATAGTACTATCTCAATTCATTTCATTTGCCTGGTCCATAGGGCATACTGTAATCTGTTTAGCACAAAGAAACTGATTTTGTTTGGAGCAATCACACAATCATTCAGTAAAATATTTAATAAGCACCTTGCCTAGTTTAATTGTAAAAGATTGCACATGTTGGTTCTCTAATACTTTAATTTTTTTATTTTTGCAGGATGCTATGAAGCGCTCCTGTGTAGGCATTTGGTCGTGTAAGCGATGCAAGCGCACTGTGGCTGGAGGTGCATGGGTGTACAGCACGACTGCTGCTGCTTCTGTACGATCTGCTGTTAGGAGATTGCGTGAAGTTAAGGAGCAGTAAAATGATTGTATCATAATTCTAATAAACTATTGTCATACCATCAATTTGTTTTGTCTTTTCTTGAAACAAGGGTTCAAATCATAGAAAAATATTGTAACAATAATTCAGTGTATTTTGTTAGACTTCAAAGAAGCAAGAAACAGTGCTGTAAAACATTAGCAACATATGGAATGCATAAAAAACAGGCACATTCCACTGACATTAAAATGAAATAGAAAAATACTTATGCAACCAAATTCAGTGGAATATACACGATTAATTTTCAACACTAGACTGTATTAACAAAAAATAATACTGTTATTGCAATATCCAATCTCATTCAGAGTTACCTAGAATAAACCATTTTTTCCAATGAGCAAATTTCTGCTAGCTTGTAAAGGTGCTCTATCTACAATGCAGTTTCATTTCAGGGGAGTAGACTTAATCATATATATACATAGTATATCTAACATTGAGCATTAAGCAACTTTGAATTTTCGCCACTTAAAAGCATTCAAACTTCCTAACCTCGATAAATCAATAAGTGATCTTGGCACAACTGGAAACAGCACAGAAAATAAAACAGCTACTAGTAATTTTGATAATGGAAATTACATGCAGTAACCCTGAATGTGATTATGTAATTAGACAAATAAAAATCCCAACAATTATAAAATAAACAAATTGCAGTCTCAATAAGAGGAACATACAACAAAGATAAAAAGACTGCACAAAGCACCGTCACCCTCAAATTATTTGTTCTAACAATGATATTGCAATGATCATGGTCTTCAACTGTGTATCAATAGCATTTAAAAATACATAGTTCATTTCTACTGATCTAATTGATCACACTTTTATACAGTGGAATGAATCTGTACAATACAAAAAGGCTTCTGCTCTTAGACAAGTGAAAAAAACATCTATAGTCACTTCACTAATAGTTCATTACAGAAAAAGGGTTCTTTGACAGAACAGGGTTGCCTGGAATTGATATCAATATGTAAAAACATACGCAGATGTGAGAGGTAGCATACTGTCATGCCTCAAGTTCCACGAAATATTACCAATACCTTCACATTCAACCTTTAAGGCAACCATACAGGTAAATGCACTCTGAAGGTAGGGTGCTTTCTCACTCACTGAGACTGGGACCAAGCGGATTAAGTACAATCGATGCAGGAAACTATTGCTACAAACATGGTCCCATTTCTCAGAACTAAATATAAAGTAACACTGTCCAGTCTTTGATATGACAATGTTTTTTAAACATCCTGACATTAAGTAAGAAATTGATATAAAATGAAACAAGAGGTAATACGTTATGAGGATCATTAAAATTCAACCTCAAAATTATACAACTGACAGCTAAAGAAAACTTCCTGACTCTCATATTTATGTTTGTACCATGAAATATAGAAAACTTGGAACGAATTAGTACTCTTGATTACACACTTGATAATTATAACCTAAAATGTGGAACAAAATTTATACCTTGCACTTGGAAGATAATTTCAGTACAGTTGTCTCAAACCTAATGGCTGGACAAATTTTTGCATAACAAAAGGGTAGCTTATAATACTTTTAACAGATTAAAACATTAAGTAGAAATATGTTTTCTTCGATAACCATTAGTGTTTCCAGCACTTGAATTTGGCAAATGAGCATTTAGCCCATGAGCTTTAATTGGTCACCCACTAAAATGTAAAATACATCCTTTAGATGTTAATTTGTAGTCACACAGGATCAACAATGATATGCTTTAAGAAATGATGAGAGGTGATCAACACCTACACTCAAGGGAAGTTAAAATACTACCCCCATCCTTGTATTGTTTGTTAAAAAGAACAATGAACAGCATTTTAATGATGCCCAGTGCAAGCTTTTAGATTACATGTGACTCATGCAATCAGTTAGCTTGCAGTTGCCTGCCATCGAAACTTGCTCTTCATGACCCATTTTTGACCTTTGCTGCCGTCACAATTTCGTAAGAGAGGCTGCGACATATCATGAGGATCTGGCATCTGAAGACATTGGCCTGTGTTCACGTGCTTGATAATACCATCCTGCATAAAGAAAACACATTACTTAGATGTCCTTATAATGATTATCATAATTTAAGTAAACCTCTAGTAAGGTGGCCACTTTTTCGGGAACAAATTTCACCAACTTCCTTCTTTTCCAGATCAAATTTTTATCAAGAAGCCAGGATGATTGTCAGCATCTTTGTTTTGTCACCAATTCATGGATTTCATCACCAAATTCCACTACAATTTGGGTGGGCCACAAGATACAACAGGTTAGGAGAATCCTGAAGTGAACTCAATAATTAAATGTGGGTTACTTAGAAAAGACAATGACCAGTGTCCTGTTCAATATTTGCGAATTTAAAATTATACCTTCATATCCCTTAGATCCTGGATGGAAAATTACCTAACATCTTTGTATTCAATTAAATATTTTTACACTTAACCCAAAATCAACTTACAAAAAATATACACCATTCTGAAAATTTTCACAATAAGGAATTTCATAAGGAACAATGAACCAAAAAGGGTAGTGTGTAAGTTTTTGGAAGATGAGTATCTTAAAACTCCTGGACTGAATAATGGTCTTATATTAACTACGAACTAAATAGCACATACTTTCACACAAAATTACGAGAAAAGTTCAACTCCAAGTTTCCAAAAAATTGTACATGACCTTATTTCAAAATCTATCTAAGAAACAAATTTCATTCACCATTCTCTTAAATGTCCTTCACATTATCCAACAACAAAATTTAATAAAAAACAATAGAGCCATTTTTTTCAAAAAGGCCCATGGGTTTCATGTAAAGTCCCAAAATATCAGCCAGATTGATTACAGAATATCAATTTAGGAAAACTTCGGCTGAACTGTTTAGCTGTTAGCATCGTTCACGGACAGACAGACTTTAGTCATCACTCAATTTTTTGGTATCAAGGAGTCACAAAACGGATTCTGGCTACACCACATGTGAGACGATTCCTCCTCCCCCCCTCCCCCCAATTTAGCAACTGGATTTATCCACTTTTTCGTTACCAGGGTCCCGTAATGAGTTTTTCTGCCGAGAATTCCCTGTTTTATCGCACAACATTACATAGCTTTCTTTCTTCTGCATAAGCGGTAGCGAGAAAGTATAAAAAATTACTATTTTCAATACTGAAAATGAAGGACAGATTTCAAAATTTCAGAGTTCTTAATGGAAATTAAATTTATACCGCATTATTAAGCAATTGAAATTTTACAGTATATAATAGAAATGAAATACAAAAACCTAGTGCTAAAAATATGAGAGTATCCATGTATCTCATAATATAATAGTGTTTTGCCTAAATCTTAGAACCAACTCCCACTGAAACTAATTCAAACTAATAAAACAGTGGGCTTTTTTTAAGCCATTTTCGGTGGCACCCACCTGCTACCTCTTAATTGGCATACATTTTTTATTCTTCTTCTTCTTCAGTGAATATCCTATTTTTGCCAACAGTTTAGTTTACAACTACATGTAATTAATTTGCTAAATATTTTTCTAACTGTACCATGTTATAATGAGGAATTCACTGGTTTTCACTACAGTATAATTAGTATTTTTGATTACTTGAGTTAACATAAGACAAATATCCTAACAATGTTAGAAATTTAATAGTAATGACAATTTTTCAAAAAAGGTTACAAAGCTGCTTACCTCAGAATTGTATACCCAAGCCTGATTGCCACCCATTCCGTGGCAGCGCACTAGCTTTACAGGCCCCCCTGGACTTGAAGCATCTAAACAATTGTCATCAGACATGATCTGCTCTCGCTTGGTGTGGGCAAAAACCTGTGCACAATACAGCTGTATCAGAAAAGGCTTTTTCATGTAAACTCTAATTTTCATAAAACAATATGAATTTTTAAAAAAAGGGATAAATGAAGAGGCAAAATAAAACTACAGAGTCCATGACATTACACAGACTTCTGACCTTCCAAAATTCCTCGACTTTTTCATGTTTCTGTCTTTTGACATCTTGGAGATGCGAGTGTGTTGGGTTCATTGCACGGCATGTGACAACAGTGGCCAGTTATAGTGAACTTCTGGGGACTAACAATTTTGGTTCACTATATTCGAAGATAACAAAATTAAGTAGAATTCCTTCACAATTGATTTTATTAATATGGTGATATAACACGAAATACATTAACAGCATGAAATGAAAATTTCAATATCTTAATTGGTCCATTAAAAGAAATCAATTTTTAATTGTTTGCTACATTTTCCCACTACTAATTTCTCTAGATCCTTTTCCAGACATTCGTGCTCTCACCATACTTGATTCTGCATTGTCCAATGTCTCGAAGTATCGTAATGCAGTCTTGGCACCCTTCAATGTGTCGTGCACTCTTCAAAGGCCCTTTTACTCTCCTAATAACATGAGATCCTTTTGACAGTGGCAAGGCACAATCGGCTACTGAAACTGATCGCTTTGCTGCGTGGCACGGTGGGTATCGTGAGGTTGTGGGGCCGTGTCAGTTGCACAGTTCCGTTTGCCCATATAGAATACAACATGTCTCAAGGGAGACTTCTCCAAATATGACCTTTGGCCAATATTTTTTTTCGAGCTTCCAAGTGTTGGAGTTTGTGGCACTGAGGACATACATTCTTTTCCAGGATGGGAGAATTGATTTCCAGGTCGTACTTCCTATAACCACAATTCAGATTCACTAAAACTGAAATTTTCTTTTGCTTATTTGAAATGATTTAGATTTATTCAGTCAAAAAAACAGTAAAAACTGTATGTGACGTGGGGGGGGGGGGGGGGAAGATTATCTGCACACGCTTTTTTGAGTTCTAGAATCCCTTCCTGACATTTTAACTATAAATAGTTGAAAGATGAGTAAAAGTTTAATATAAATAAATAAAAATATTTTTTTTTATTTTTCAAATATTGCTTACCTTGCGATTTTTATAATTTAAGTGAAAGGGGGCAAGTCACTTAAGTTCACTATAACCAAGGGTTCACTACAACCGGAATCTACTGTATTTCCATTTAAGGCTTATTCTCATGTGTATTCTGACATTGAATTGATATTTGGTTATCTCATTCCTAGTCCTTCTATAATTTTTTTAATTTAAGTACTGCAGAAACAAGGTAGGCTGAAGCATTTACATCTAAGCAGAAGGATGGTGCAAAGGTGAAAAAAACTGATCACTTTTGAGGCACTTTCTGATTTTAACTTTTAGTTAAAATGATAATTAAACTTTTACTGTTCTTTAGAGAAAATGCAATGAAGTTTCCAAAAAATTATTACCATTATAAAATAACCCAATGGAATCATCTAATCTTTATGAAATTATGTGCCAAACAAGAAAATTTCTAGGCTCGCATAAATACGATCCCACATCATGGCTCACTCAATGGTGACGACAATTACTTAAAAAGGAGCTAATTCTTTTAAAACTTTGTTGTTGACGCCACAATATTATACTACTACATAAACCAGCAAAACTGTTTTCAAACAGTCAATTATTTTTCCGTTCCGAGACTCAAACTCAGATCCTCAGAGTAAATGTGAGGGCACTTATACCACTACACCACAGAAGCACCACATGGACAGAACTCTGATAAAGGCATAAAAAGGTAAATGCCCAATTCATGTAAAAAATTCTCTTTCAAAAATCAAAATATCCATTAATAACTCCCAAAGTCTCCAGCCCATTAATATCAATCAGGGAATATCAATTTTGAAGAAAATCAGCTAAATAGTTTAGACGCAGACGGACACACAGGCAATTGGAGACTGTCATTCTGCCGTAAATCGATGTTTCAATATCAAGAACCAACAAAACATGGATTCTGGCAACATTACATGTTAGAGGCATTCCCCCCCCCCCAAATTTAACAACATGGGTTGTCCACTTTTTGCTACCAGAAATCGGCAATAAGAGTTTTTCTAGAGAAATTGAGAGTTTCTCTGGTACACGATTACATAACTTTCTCATCTTATGAAGATTATGTAAAATATGTTTAAAAGTTTCAAATTCTAAAAGTAGAGCCACGTCCGGTTTACTTATATATACTAACAGTATTCATGAGTGGAATTCTTCAAATGGTTTTTAATGAAGTTTTTCAATTTCTCAATAGTTTTCAGCAACAATACATTCATCAAATTAAAATCCCTGCCTGATTTTGATTCCTTTTGACCATAAGCGCTCAATCTGTACACGCCTCTTAGCGACCTCGGCCAACCGCGCATGTTGGGAGTTGTATATTTCTGTATTAGTCAAGAGATACTTTTTATCAGTTTTATCAATACAAAGCTGAAAAAAAGAGAAAATGTGAAAAAAAATATTAGTCGACAAAAGGCAACCATGATTAGAAAAGGGACCACAAAAGGCTAGTCTCGGCTAACAAGGTTACAAAACTAATTAGTGCAAGAAAGTCTGTGCCATTTTACAGCACCACTATTTATTTAAATACGTAATTTTCTACAACAAATTTTTTCTAAGTAAAAAAATCTTCAATTTTGAAACTTTCCTTTTTTAATTTGTTTCGTTGCATTTTGACAGGAAAAAAAGAGCAATACCCCAAATTGGGACTTGCACCGTACTTCTTACCATCCCTTATTACATACATGGAGAAATTTTAAAGCTAACATTTTGAGTGGTTTTTGTGAAAATAAATAAATTCGTAAATTTCAAGCACCAATTACGCAAAAACTACTACCTTTTACAAAAAAATGTACATTTTGAAAGACATAATTTTGTACAACAGACAGACTGAGCCAAAAACCTAAAATCTTAAATTTTGAAGTTTTAAAATATATTTTTGCAATGTTAGAAAAAAAAAAAAGGTATATCAGTGAAAATAAGACCTACACCGTTCTCTTAAATGTCTTTCACACTACTGAACATCAAAATTTCATAAACAAATTCTGAGATGTTCTTTTGAAAATACTGAAAATGTCCAAGAGGCTTCATGTAAAGTACCCCCCCCCTCCAATTAAAATATGTTTCAAATTCCAGGGGACGTAACATCGGTTGGGGAATATCAATTTTGGAAAGAAATCGGCTGAACGGTTTAGCCACTAGCATTGACCACACACAGATGGACAGACCTTTTGCCGTTAAACAATTTTTCAGTATCATGAATCAAAACATGGGTTCTAGCTACATCATGGGTTAGAGGATTTTTTTCTACATTTAGCAAGAGATACAGCAGATATATGGACTTTTTCGATAATAGAACCTGGGAATAATGTTTTTCCAGGCAAAATTTCAGCGTTTCTGGATTACATAACTTTCTCTTCTTATGAAGAATACGTAAGGCTAGATAAATTCTTTTTTTTTTTTTTAACAAAAAATCTGTTTTAATGCAACATGGAATTTAAGGATTGTAGTCTGCTTTGGGCAAGACAGGGCTAGCCTTCAACACGGTGGGAGCAAATGGAGAGAAGAGGTTCAGCTGAACATGCTTTAACACGTTTGGCTGAAAAAGCAAGACCAATGGGGATTGCAATTCTAAATTACCTGATTGCCACCAAGTCCATGGCAATAACTCATGCCCAAATTTTCTCCACCTTTCCTTCCTAATGTATCTAAGCAATTTTGGCTCTGAGCGTTGCGAATCTGAAAAAACAACATGCATTTATTAAACTGTTTGATAATACAGTAATAGTTAACAATTTTCTTAATCATATTTACTTACATCTCCTAAATAATAATAATCCAAAGGCATTTGAGATTCCGGATAAATATTTTCTAAATACCACCGGAAATTTTTACATTTCAGTCTTTCTCTAAGTGATTTCCTTTCAGATACATCCCCAACATCAACATTTCTTGCACCTGAAATTTAAATAGTTGAACAAGAGAATAATAATGGTTTTAAAGAAAACAAAAAAGCTAATGCAGATACACACATATGTAATTTATTGAAATTACAAAGCTTTGTTAGTAATGTAACATGCAGTTTCAAACCACGACTGCTGAAGCCACAATATGCCATACAATGCATACCAATGAGCACACACATACAATTACATTATTTGATAAAATCATAGGTGAGAAAATGCCACATCTGCTTACGTTTTGCAATAAAGAAAGCAAGAAAGTTCAACAGAAAATATCTCAAATATTAAAAGCACATACTAATCCAATGCATTCTCTGCATATAATGTGTTGGCCATAGCAATTTTTAGACACTACCAAGAAAATTAGGAAAGAACACTTTAATGCCCAATTTAATGTAATCTAAGAAACAAAAGTTTTCTATTCGTTTTCCTTTATTTTGTCCCTGTAATTATTATAGTTACCAGCGTTTGAAACTAACATATTAATTTGGGTTAAAATGACAATTTTCACATTGCTTCAAGATTGAACATTGCCTTAATTAAAACAAGTTTACAATAATCCTGAATAACTTTTAAAATATTTAAGGTTTCTGTTTTAGTTTAGTTTGTCACATTTCATACAATACTTCAAGTCAAGAAGGAAAATAAAACAAAAACTAACTACTTCAGACTGAAATCAGGCTATTTTCAAAAATTTCTTTTTTAATGACTGATAAAAGGATTTCACGATACATTGGGCCCTAAAACATGAATACTTAATAAATCACTGTTGTTCCCATGTAACATCGTTATTCCACAAAAGCAGGTAAAATAACAGCAAGACACAGAATATGGATAGAACTCAAAGAAAATTTGACAAGGATTTGTCAAAACCCTGAGTCAAAAGGACCTGAGCAATATCTGCAAAGAACACACCATCACAAAAGGGATAGACCAAACACGAAATATTCTTACTTCCAGTACGAAAAGACACTTCGTTGCATTTGCAACAGAGGGCATTATCCCACCTTGGTTAGGAATTTGTTAGTCCTCTGACCTGGGTTAATGCTGTAGTAGAACTCCTTCCACTCATCCAGCCATACCTCCGCAAGGCGTGCGTTGTTATGGTTAACTATTTTAGATGTGCCCCCAGGGAAAGTATACGGAGTGGACTTACGGAACACGTGACCCACATGAGAGCACGTAGCTATTTCTAACACGCCACCACACATCCAAACCTACAAAAAAACCAGCATCCATCTGAAGGAGGCCACCGCAAATGGATGAGGAAATGGAAGAAGGAGAAAGAGGACTTAGTTTGGTTTCCTTCATAGTTACACAAGAGTCACTGTCTGCTTTTTTGTTTGTCTGACCTACATTGGGCATGCACTAAATATTCTAAACCTTATGACATTACAGGCTTTTTCTGCATCAAGACTCATTACAGTCCTGAGGTACTGCAACCGTGTCAAGGAGTTTCATGAAACAAACTATGAATATTAAAGAATAAAACTAAGCAACTTTTGAAAAGAATTTTTAACAGAATAAGATGGTGATCTGAATAAAACTGTGCAGTGCATAATATTTTTAAGGTCACAGAAAAACACTTTAGAAAAATTACCCAGGGACATAGAAAAGATATGACCAGTGACGCTTGCTAGGTGGCTTGGAAAAGAAGACTTCTCTAACAATGTGGTTATTGTCATGCAAAATGGTAATCACACAATGTCCAGTTTTAATGTTCATGCATTTTCACAATAAAATTTATCATTGTGAATTATAAAAAATGGGGACGGGGGAAAGAAAAGTGCAGTGAAGATGTTATGTTTAAAATGGAACACAAGCCATGAAAATATGCGAAAAAGTTACAGAAATGACAAACAAATTTTCTAAAATCTAAGCTTGCTTCCAAAATGCAAAATATGCAAAAAAATTTGTAATAGACTAGTGCATACACAATTTTTTAACAACCAGAATTTCAACATTCACCCCCCCCCTTTAATTAGAGGCAAGAGAAATTTTGGTACATCTGAAGAATACTCAAGATAAAATATAAATAACTTTGACTGTAGGTTTAGAGAAATGAAGAACAAACAAAGCCCATAGAAAAGAGATTTTTTCCATCTTCCTGAATGGCAAGCAATTCTTCCTGAATCTTAAAAGTTCGCATTCCTCCGAGAGTTTAATCCACAATTATCTTTTGTACATGTATGTGGCATAGACAACAACAATGGAAAATGTTTGTCCCACTTTACTCACTTGACGCTACCCTATTAAAATCTTAACATACACAGAAACCATTTCGATAAGAAGCACCACCAATTAACACCTTAACACTAATTTAGAACTCCTTGTATGCAACTTTACATTTAGATGCATTTCATGATCCTATCATTGTGAAGTGCACCAGACAAGTGACTTATTTCAGGGTTCACTGAAATAAGATTGATTAAAAATCGATGGATACAATTGATTAAAAAAATCTACATGTAGCAACTTTTAGAGGTGAATACAGAATACCTAATCAATTAAGTTGTAAGGAAATGCTATTTGCTTCATCTTGGTACATTGTATAATAATGAAAGTTGTTAGTGGGATAAAAGTCCATAATATTAGATTAGAATATCTAAAAACAAACTTACATACATTAGTAGCCCCTTTCAAAATGGCAACTGTAGCAAATGGTTCTGAAGACAGACAAAAGGAAATGATCTTCCAAAGTATGTAATGTGTAAGAATGATCACTATCTTACAAAATATTTGCTTATGCTTTGAAAGATCCAAAGCCATAAAAACTTGAGCATTCAATTTACATTACTTATGTACCATCAGTACCAAGTGCTACATTTGCAAATCCCACAAGAGCAAAAGAGGATTCCACATTTTAAGCAGAGTGATACCAGAACAAATGCAAGTGGTTTAGTCACTGAACAGTTTTCATGAAGTGATGTTAGCAGCTACTAAATCTTTCACACGGTATTTTTCCCAAAACAATCTTTCTCTAACCTGGATTCATTGCATAATAAAAATCGCGCCACTCATCCATCCACACTTCTGCAACACGAGCTGCATTGTGTAACACAATATTGGACACACCCCCTGGGAATGAATACGGAGACTTGTCACGGAACACATGGCCCACGTGAGAACATGGAATTATTTCCAAAATGCCTCCGCATTGCCAAACCTGCAAGAAACTGGCTTTGTTACACATATAAATCCTAATCTTTACAAAAACTATTGTGAGAGAAGAATGCAATTGTTTGAGAAGGAATTCTTTCCCCATATTCCATCCATAAAAGAGACTTTGTAATATTTCTTTCAGCATACTAAAACTGAAAAAAAGAACAAAAAATTAAAAAATATACATTTTCACTGGAACACAATAGATATGTTTTGTCATAAACTGACATAATTCAGTGAAGTGTAATAATGAAACTTTTTACATGAAACATTCAAATCTTCCAGAACATTGAAGACCTTAAAAGAGCATTTAAGCTCCACTAATTGCAAATAATAAGCTAATGATGAAAGAATGACAAATTTTGTAGTGAAATAAATCTTGATGTACGCAATCCTTTCCTAGCATTTTCAAGTAAGGAATATCCTGAACATGCTGTCACAATAAATGCATTAGGGACACCACCCATGAAGACTTTGATGCTGAAGCAATCCAGACATCTGAACTTCTCAACTCTCTAATTCTTCACAAAATAAATAATTTCATGAATCTTGAAGCCTTCACTTACTAATATCAAATGATTTTTAATAATTTAGATTTCAAGTAAGGATTGGTTGCATTTCTATAAAAATCCCTGCTTTATGGAGAAGCAAATGTGGCGTGTTGAACTAAATTTAGAATTAATTAGCTTCTTTTATGAGTATACATTTATCTGCCATTATCATGGCATGCAAATGCAATATGAAATTGATGATAGAAAGATGGGGTACTTTGAGGAAAAAATAGAGGTGAAGCTTTATCGTAAAATCGTCTCGTTTCCGTTGCTGAGTGACGAAGAAAAATTCTGGCAGATGGAACTTGCTAGTTACAGGGATGGGCATAAGTCATGTTCGCCACACGTCTCTCTTGCCCCCAAGAGTGGAAATTAAACTAGGTCCTGGCATGGGGGATACCATTAGCTGACTGGCAAAGTCACACAATCAACCAAAATGCTAAATACATACATACATGATAGGCTACTGCCAGCAAAATCCGAACGAGTTGGCCCAGGAGTTCTTATTCAAGTGGAATGCAAATATGCTAGACAGTCTCCATTTATGGGCAGACTGTATCCCAGTGTCAATTCATAACAAATTATTAAAATTTCCAGAGACTCCCAAAGCTCATGGGTTAAAGATCTAGCTAAGATCATTGATATTCTCATCTTGATATGTTTCTCCTTTAATTTCTTTATTATGACTATTCCACTTGTGAAATCAAAATCAATAGTGTTTAACTATGCCCCAATCAGGGCAGTGTATCCCATAACTAATGAACCAAAAAAAGTCTAGTAAAAGATAATAACATACACTCCAGCTGTTATGTCACTGACTTGCAAAGCATTCAGCATGTGCACTGCATTTCTGGTGTAGACCTATAACTCAACCAAGGGGAGTGTGGAGAGCTATTGATATATACTCAGTGCAACTGAAAACTGAAACAATGATAAAGACCAAGGCCCAAAGATGTAACTATGACCCTCTGGAAATGCAATCTTACAATAAGTCCAACAATACCTGTGACAGACCATTTAAAATCAAATACTGATGCATATGATAATTACATTAATAAATACTGGTGATATGAAGAATGGAAGAAGAATGAGAAGTAACCACATATCCCACTCAAACACAACAAATTCTACAACTTTAGTACATGACATTATTCGATTTAATGAAAAATATCCAGAAATTTTTTCTTTAACTGATTCCCAAAAAATGCAATGTGTTTGGTTCAGTGTGTTTGGTTCAGTGATCGAATTAATGTGATGCTTGTAAGAAAAATTATCTGAAGAAATACTAATTGGGCTGGTTATGCAAAAATGTTTTATTTCTTTAGAACAGAAACATGAAAATACCAGACTATACTGCCCCGCCTATAACACACAATGCAACTGCCGCTGTTGTTAGTTCCAAGATGTGCTGGTCTCTATTCAGTCCTACACTTCGCTTGGTCGGTTTATAATTGTTAACTTTGTCGGCATAATAAAAGGAGTTTTTAATACGAATTTAATATTAAAAAATATAGTGGCTTAGTGATTTGTGTATATTACTGCTCCTACATCAAACATTGTGTCTGATAGACTCCTCAGAAAAACGGTATGAAAAATAGTTCATGATTATTTTACCTAAAAATTAAGCTCAAGTAAAGGGCCAACATTTCACAGATGAGAAGTGAAGCTACTGGTTTATTTGACTTCACATTAAAAACAAATATTTGTGAAGTGAAAAATTTTCCAGCAAAAGATTCTTACATTTTCCACACTAACAAATCAAAAAGAAGAAAAAACATATTGATAATTTTTATTGGTGGCACAATTAGAGAGAAGATTAACTTTTATAATGTAAATAAAATATTGAAAAAACTTGTGCAAAAACAGACAGTACACGTAGGAAAATAAATGAAATGATTGTCATTGAGAAGCTCTTCTGAGTCTGATAAAGACAGGGGCAACAGTGAAGATGAGCGACAGTCTCTGCATTCCATCCCACAATCACATCATGTAGCTTCACTATGCGCAGGTTTTGTTGAATTCTCCTTTTGCTTGTAATGATAGGAGTAGAGGTAAGAGCGAGTCACTATTTTGTTAGCAATGCAAAAAAATCATACCCGCAATTCGTTTACTGATGCAAATAAGTTTTCTATAACTCAGGAAAGAAAATGTCTAATCTCGCGCTTCTTTAAAAATTTAATTTTATTTACTTATAGTTAGAATGACGGGAAGGGATTCTGGAACTCAAGAAAACATGTGCAGATCATCTTCTCCCCCATACGTCACACACAGTTTTTTAATGGTTTTTTTAACTAAATAAATCGAAATCTAAAATCAATTTGCAGGGTGATTATAACAAGCTGCAAAGTCTGCCTTACTCATGATGGCAGATCACACTCATTGTATGCTACTCCTAAATGTTTTGTGCTGTAAAACCACAACTGTGGAAATTCTAAGAGGTGCTAATGACTTTTCATTGGTAAGAAGAATAGTCATCACTGTCAACTGATTTATTTGTAACAGCTGTTTTTAAAGCCACAATCTCATCATTTATTTACACAAATGATGACAAAATGATTAAAAGCCATTTACAAATAAAAACCTGATGTCAATGATAAATACAATTCTTTGAAATTAATCAAAACTTATAATGATGATTTTCAAATTTCCAAACACAAAAAGTTAGAAAATTTTATAACTTGAGTATCCTAGAAGTCACCCAATAATGTAAATGCATTGAACATCTTCACAGAATTACACAGCAACGCATAATTTCTCCTAGAACTGAATGTTACGTATTAGTGAACACCTCACTAATTTTCAAACTTTTCCAAAAGAATCAAAAGCGTCTAATTTAGAGGAAGTGCATTGAAAATTAATGTTTTAAGAACAATAAACAAGCACACTTACCCGAAATGACATTTCTAAATTCTCACCACCCCAGATATCCATTCCTTCATCATATGCTCCCAATTCATAAAAGTAATCACGGTCAATGGAAAACAGTCCACCAGCCATGGTTGGAGTTCGCAATGGTGCTGTGCGATCTCCCTTCCGACGGTCCATTTCTCGTTGAGGAACACGGTACCTGCAAAATGCGTTCATAAAAATTTATTTTAACTTGTACTGTATTTAGCCAAACACAACACTGATATATCTTCCTAAATATTTCATTTAAAAAATACATGGTCTTCTGTAATTCACAGATTAAGCCTAGTGGATTTTTATTTTTCATTTTAAACACAAAACACTTATTTAATGTCTGCAATAAAACAAATTGTATGATATAAATAACTATATGTTACATTGGGGCACAAACAAATCAGAAAAGAAATATTCTCAAAAAATTACTTTGTTTAGAGTTTACTCAGAAAGTTATTTCATAAAAACCACATTAGGACTCATGTTTTTACATTATCATTCCCTGTCACAAAACTTGTAAATGCTGATTTAGCAACAAGCTGTTAATACAATAAAAATATCACACATATATAATTCGTAATTATTCATGAACATATTCTCAGCCCACACCACAATTTGCCAGGTGATTTAGACCCTGTATTTACAAATAGGCCGGTAAAGAGAGAATAATTTCAAACGAATGGCATTGTATCAAATGAAACACAATGAGAAAATGAAAATAAATCATTGCCAAGATTTTGTTACATGAAGAACTGATCAACAAGGCTGCGTAGACTCTTGGTTTGTCACCTGGTAAGAGCAAATCTGCGTTTTTCAAGAGATGGAAATAAATTTGATTGATAGGATTGATAGGATTACGCATCCTCCAACCCTACAAAGAAAGAGATAATAAAAAAATTTTCAAAGTAAAAACTTTCCTAAGTAAAAACTAGGAAACTTGTCACACTCTCCAACATTATCCACAAATTGGAAAAACAGAGTTTGCAGCTCAGAACTCAATCGCATGACCGTCATTAATAATGTGAATTTCAAGTATACTCTCTTAAAGCATCAGAGGCCACAAAACAAAAGTGGAAGAGGAGGAAAATCTGATGACACAGAAGGGAACATTCTTAGGCAGAAAGGCTAACAATGCAAATTCAATGTGCTAAATTTTCAGAGGGTCCTAAAAAGTCAAGAGGGCATCGCAGTTTCAGAGAAGGACCAAAAAGAAAGAAACAATTATACATGTGAAGATAATAGTGACAAAAAAAATTATTAGTGATATCTGAGGCAATAAAATTTAACATTTTCATAAACAAGACTGTGTTCTATCAGACTATTTGCAATTTTATTTTGACTAAATAGGAAAAGTTAGGGTTTTTTTTTTCTTTCTTTCTTTTTTTTCTTCTTCTTTCTTTTCCTTTTTTTTCTTTTTTTTAAATTTCAGGTGGCCTCTTCCAAATTAGGGGATTGTCTTATATTCAGGTAAAAATGTTTATAAATATAAGAATGGCCACTCCCCAACTTCAGAGATACATGTTCTTTAATTTGGAATCTACATCCTGGGTTCACTCGCTACTTCTCATTTAAATTTGATGATACTCCACTTTCTCCAACACAATTCAACACTTTCATGTAAGTTAACACTACATCCAAAATTCTTGCAGAATGTGTATAAACCTTCAAAAATAAGAATTAGGATAACTTACCATCGAAAATTCAGCTTCCAATTGAAACCTCCCCAAGTCATATCAGAAGCTGTTATATATTCGAAAGTATCATCTGATATAACATCGATGATGGGACACACAACTGTTTTCCTAAAAAGAGACCAAAGAAATAAACATTAATTGCATTCAAATAAATGAAAACTACTACCCAAAGGCAAGGTAGGCTTCAATTTTTAGCAGCATATATTTTCACAACAATTTGGAGATAGACTAACTGACTTTGATGAAATGACTTATAAATAATAGTTTCTTATCAATGTTGGATGCAACCTTTTATCTTAACTTTAAAAGCACTAGTGTTTTTACACTTGTGTCTCCTCCAGGACCTTGGCTCTATTGTGGTGGATAACACTCATTCTCCGAGTCCCAGCAATGTCACCATTTCTCCCCTTCTCTTTCTCCCTCCCTCTCTCCATAGGTCGTTGGGGATAAAAAGAGATCCACAAAACAATAAACTGTGTACATTAATGGTACTGTTACATAATATTGCACAGTTAAGTTTCGGTTATCAAAGGACTATAAATGCTTTGTGTTGTCACATCTTAGACAAAAATAAAGAATGACTAACTTCTAAACTACGGTGTTTTCACCTAGTTACTTTCAAAACAATCTGGGTCAACCTTGCTCAGACATTGAGTTGAGGACACC